>CM056200.1:39015259-39615259 GCA_029692085.1 Gymnothorax javanicus
GTCCAGTAGAGCTGTACCATGCAGTGGAAAACTTTTTATTGCGGAATCATGAACGCGAACATTAACAGAGTCAAGTAGAGGCCTTCAGTTTGTATGATATCAGTCAGGATCCTTTTCTGAACTCCTGAATGAATAATTGACATGCTTGGAGAAATTTTGTTTGGCAGACTACTCGAATGCAAATAATAGCTTTCACCATGGTGTGCTGAAGTCCCAGAGCCTTAAAATTACTTTGTAACCCTTTTCAGACTGATGCATGTGAAGTACACTGTTTCTCATCTACTCTTGAATTCAATCAAGTACTACTGTTGTGGGAATTTTGGTGTTATACCCCTAGTATCACCTTCTCAAGAAGAACTCAGACGGAGGCAGAGAGAATAAGATATATCCATGTTTACTATTTTGCAGCAAAATAGGATCCCTGCTTCAGGCGAGAACTCTCGTCACAGGCAAGAACAAGGATAAAGAAAACTCTTTCTTGCTGGTGCATAAGTAAGAGTACATTTTGACATTCTCCTCCCCCCGAACTGATTTACACATCATGATGTTACCTGGAATGTTCTTGCAGACGCACGCAGCCCATGTCAAGCCGCCCCTGAGGTATGCGCATACATCTCAGAGAAGACAGGTGGGTAAAGCCGCCCCTGAGGTATGCGCATACAGCTCCGAGAAGACAGGTGGGTAAAGCCGCCCCTGAGGTATCTTGCATACAGCTCAGAGAACACAGGTGGGTAAAGCCGCCCCTGAGGTATGCGCATACAGCTCAGAGAACACAGGTGGGTAAAGCCGCCCCTGAGGTATGCGCATACAGCTCAGAGAACACAGGTGGGAAAAGCCGCCCCTGAGGTATGCGCATACAGCTCAGAGAACACAGGTGGGTAAAGCCGCCCCTGAGGTATGCGCATACAGCTCAGAGAACACAGGTGGGTAAAGCCGCCCCTGAGGTATGCGCATACAGCTCAGAGAACACAGGTGGGTAAAAGCCGCCCCTGAGGTATGCGCATACAGCTCAGAGAACAACACAGGTGGGTAAGCCGCCCCTGAGGTATGCGCATACAGCTCAGAGAAGGACAGGTGGGTAAAAAACCACCCTGAGGTATCTTGATACAGCTCAGAGAACACAGGTGGGTAAAGCCGCCCCTGAGGTATGCGCATACAGCTCAGAGAGAACACAGGTGGGTAAAGCCGCCCCTGAGGTATGCGCATACAGCTCAGAGAAGACAAGTGGGTAAAGCCGCCCCTGAGGTATGCGCATACATCTCAGAGAAGACAGGTGGGTAAAGCCGCCCCTGAGGTATCTTGTATACAGCTCCAGAGAACACAGGTGGGTGAAGGTATCCAGCTCCCCACCCTGAGGTATGCGATACAGCTCAGAAAACACAGGTGGGTAAAGCCACCCCTGAGGTATCTTGATACAGCTCAGAGAACACAGGTGGGTAAAGCCGCCCCTGAGGTATGCGATACAGCTCAGAGAACACAGGTGGGTAAAGCCGCCCTGAGGTATGCGATACAGCTCAGAGAACACAGGTGGGTAAAAGCCGCCCCTGAGGTATGCGATACAGCTCAGAGAACACAGGTGGGTAAAAGCCGCCCTGAGGTATCTTTGTATACAGCTCCAGAGAACACAGGTGGGTAAAAGCACGCCCCTGAGTATCTTGCATACAGCCCAGAGAACACAGGTGGGAAAAGCCGCCCCTGAGGTATGCCATACAGCTCAGGAGACAGGTGGGTAAAGCCGCCCCTGAGGTATCTTGCGCAGATACAGCTCAGAGAACACAGGTGGGTAAAGCCGCCCCTGAGGTATCGCATACAGCTCAGAGAACACAGGTGGGTAAAGCCGCCCCTGAGGGTATCTTGTAGAGCCCAGAGAACACAGGTGGGTAAAAGCCGCCCCTGAGGTATCTCTTGGTTGTTTTCCAGAGAGGACAGGTGGGTAAAGCACGCCCCTGAGGTATCTTATACAGCTCAGAGAAAAGGTGGATAAAAACCGCCCCTGAGGTATCTTGTGATACAGCTCAGGAGAACAACAGGTGGGTAAAACCGCCCCTGAGGTATGCACATACAGCTCAGAGAACACAGGTGGGTAAAGCCCCCCCTGAGGTATGCGCATACAGCTCAGAGAACACAGGTGGGTAAAGAAGGTATGCACATCTCCAGAAGAGAGGTGGGTAATGCCGCCCTGAGGTATGCGCATACAGCTCAGAGAACACAGGTGGGTAAAGCCGCCCCTGAGGTATGCACATACATCTCAGAGAACACAGGTGGGTAAAAGCACGCCCCCTGAGGTAAGCGCATACAGCTCAGAGAACACAGGTGGGTAAAGCACGCCCCTGAGGTATGCGCTTATACAGCTCAGAGAACACAAATGGGCAAAAGCCGCCCCCTGAGGTATGCACATACATCTCAGAGAACACCAGGTGGGTAAAGCCGCCCCTGAGGTATCTTACAGCCTCAGAGAACACAGGTGGGTAAAGCTGCCCTGAGGTATGCACATACATCTCAGAGAACACAGGTGGGTAAAAGCACGCCCTGAGGTATCTTGCCATACAGCTCAGAGAGACAAAGGTGGGTAAATCCGCCCCTGAGGGGTATGCACGTGCAGCTCAGAGAACACAGGTGGGTAAAGCCGCCCCTGAGGTATGCGCGTACAGCTCAGAGAGGAAAGGTGGGTAAAGCCGCCCCTGAGGTATGCGCATACAGCTCAGAGAGAACAGGTAGGTAAAACCGCCCCTGACGTATGCGCATACAGCTCAGGAACACAGGTGGGTAAAGCCGCCCCTGAGGTATCGCATACAGCTCAGAGAAACACAGGTGGGTAAAAGCCGCCCCTGAGGTATCTGCACATACATCTCAGAGAGGAGAGGTGGGTAAAAGCCGCCCTGAGGTATCTTGCGATACAGCTCAGAGAGAACAGGTGGGTAAAAAGCCGCCCTCTGAGGTATGCACATACATCTCAGAGAACACAGGTGGGTAAAGCCGCCCCTGAGGTATGCGCAGCTCTCAGAGAACACAGGTGGGTAAAGCCGCCCCTGAGGTATCTTGTATACAGCTCCAGAGACAGCCCAGAGAACACAGGTTGGTCCCAGAACACCAGGTGGATCTGAGGTATCGCATACAGCTCCAGAGAAGACAGGTGGGTAAAAGCCGCCCCTGAGGTATCTTGTACAGCTCAGAGAACACAGGTGGGTAAAGCCGCCCCTGAGGGTATCTTTGGCTCAGAGAACACAGGTGGGTAAAGCCGCCCCTGAGGTATCTTATACAGCTCAGAGAACACAGGTGGGTAAAGCCGCCCCTGAGGTATCTTGCCGACAGCTCAGAGAACACAGGGGGAAGCCGCCCTGAGGTATCTTTATACAGCTCAGAGAACACAGTGGGTAAAGCACGCCCCTGAGGTATCGCATGCAGCTCAGAGAATAGAGTGGGTAAAAAGCCGCCCCCTGGGGTGTCTTGCAGACAGCTCCAGAAAGAACAGGTGGGTAAGCACGCCCCTGAGGTATCACGATACAGCTCAGAGAACACAGGTGGTAAACACGCCCCCTGGAGGTGGCGTGACAGCTCAGAGAACACAGGTGGGGAAAAGCCGCCCCTGAGGTATCAGATACAGCTCAGAGAACACAGGTGGGTAAAGCCCCTGAGCCGCCCCTGAGGTATGCGCAGGTATCTTGGCACAGCTCAGCCCAGAGTGGAGTAACACCCCTGAGGTATCGCTTACAGCTCAGAAGGCATGAGTGGGTAAAGCCGCCCCTGAGGTATCAGATACAGCCCCAGAGAAGCCGCCCCTGAGGCATTAGCTCAGTGGGTAAAGCACGCCCCTGAGGTATGCGCTACATCCCAGAGAACACAGGTGGGTAAAAGCCGCCCCTGGGGTATCGCATACAGCTCAGAGAACGAGGTGGGTAAAAGCCCCCTGAGGTATGCGCATACAGCTCAGAACACAGGTGGGTGCTGCCCCTGAGGTATCTTGTATACAGCTCAGAGAACACAGGTGGGTAAAGCTCAGCCCCTGAGGGTACATCACAGCTCCAGAGAACACAGGTGGGTAAAGCCGCCCCTGAGGTATCGCATACAGCTCAGAGAACACAGGTGGAGCCGCGCCCTGAGGTATGCGATACAGCTCAGAGGACAGGTGGGTAAAACCCGCCCCTGAGGTATCTTGTACAGCTCAGAGAACACAGGTGGGGTAAACCGCCCCTGAGGGTATCTTGCATACAGCTCAGGAGAACACAGGTGGTAAAGCCGCCCCTGAGGTATCTTGATACAGCTCAGAGAGGACAGGTGGAAACACGCCCCTGAGGTATGGCATACATCTCAGAGAGGACACAGGTGGTCACCGCCCCTGAGGTATCTTGCCCACATCTCAGAGAAACAGGTGGATACAAAGAGAACACAGCCCCCCTGAGGTATCTTATACAGCTCAGAGAACACAGGTGGGTAAAGCCGCCCCTGAGGTATCTTGACAGCCCAGAGAACACAAATACATCTCAGAGAGACAGGTGGGTAAAGCCGCCCCTGAGGTATCATACAGCTCAGAAGAACACAGGTGGGGGAAGCCGCCCCTGAGGTATCTTGCCCATACAGCTCAGAGAACACAGGTGGGTAAAGCCGCCCCTGAGGTGTGGCGCATACAGCTCAGAGAACACAGGTGGGTAAAGCCGCCCCTGAGGGTATCTTTATACAGCTCAGAGAACACAGGTGGGTAAAGCCGCCCCTGAGGTATGCGCGTACAGCTCAGAGAAGACAGGTGGGTAAAGCCGCCCCTGAGGTATGCGCATACAGCTCAGAGAACACAGGTGGGTAAAGCCGCCCCTGAGGTATGAGCAAACATCTCAGAGAGGACAGGTGGGTAAAGCTGCCCCTGAGGTATGCGCATACAGCTCAGAGAACACAGGTGGGTAAAGCCGCCCCTGAGGTATCGTGATACAGCTCAGAGAACACAGGTGGGTAAAGCCGCCCTGAGGTATGCTTGCATAGAGCTCAGAGAACACAGGTGGGTAAAGCCGCCCCTGAGGTATGCGCATACAGCTCAGAGAGGACAGGTGGGTAAAGCCGCCCCTGAGGTATGCGCATACAGCTCAGAGAGGAAAGGTGGGTAAAGCCGCCCCTGAGGTATGCGCATACAGCTCAGAGAGAACAGGTGGGTAAAGCCGCCCCTGACGTATGCGCATACAGCTCAGAGAACGAAGGTGGTGTGGGGAAAATTACCTCTTGTTACCCGATGGTGTTCGTTAAGGGTGGAAGACAATTGAAATAAAGACTTGACCAGATTGTGATTGAAATATAGTAAATTTATAACAGACAAAGAGTAAAAATTACAAACCGCAACAGAGGAATGTTCTCAGCCACAGTTTGGAGAGCGCTCTGCCTGGGCGTTGCCCGGGCATCAGTTCTTATAATCCACAGTCCTTTAGCTGTACATCAATTGGCTGTAGATCTGTCTATAACCGTAGTCTAATCAGCTCCGCCTTTCTTCATAGTATTGTCCAGTCTACTTTGGACAGGTCACTGTGAGGCGATTCTGGGACCTGATGCCACTTTGGACTGCGCTTAGGGCGTTTTCTTTCTTGGCAGAAACTGTGCATTCCTGAGCCACTCTTGACCTTGGTCCTCTGTACAGTTCCTCTCACACACAGACACACATTCTGGGTAAATAGGTTTTATAAGCTTTGGGGGTATTGACATAAAAGATGTTTTAAGCAGTAAAAGATAATAATAATACAAAAGATGTCTTGATAATAATACTGATGATAATAAGATGATAAGAATGCAAAAGGATGTTTTGTATTATTCCACAACTCCTCCTTTGGCCCCATTTTTATGGGGGCAACACTAAAATGCTGAAGCGACTACATTCTCACCCTTTTGTGCTGTGAGCACCTCGTTACATATTGCTATCAATGGGGTGATTGCATTAGCATCCTAAGCGCAGCAAAGCAAAACCTGACCTCCAGGCTCTACTTGACCACTGGGACCCCTCCTTGGGTGCCCCCCTTCACCCTTGACAACTCAGGGATCCACATGACCATGGCTTGGCCATGACGCCAGTGGAGGTCGGGCTTGCTGGTTGCCGCCCAGCGTCCGCTCCCAGCGAAACCCTTTAGTCCTACAGCAAATCTGCATATTCCGGCATTTTAATTTTACTTCATATGTGCAAGTGCACTCATCAGCCACTATCACGGAATATGGATCTAGCACATGAGCACATGAGCACCCTCTAACGTTATGAATTTACTAAGCCAATACCCTTCATCCACTCAAATCTCATTCACACTCCTCCTCAGACAACCACAGAATCTCCCGGCAGTAGGCTCGCTGAAATTCAGGATCAGTCAAAAGTTGTTTTCTGAGGTTTGGCAGGTCTGAGCAATACTTCTCCGCCCACTTCCAGCAAGCCCAACCTGCTCCTCCGCCTTGTCCATGTTTACAGTAGGGATTTCCAATGGGGCAGTTGGGCGTGTAGGGTTCTGGAGGACACACCCACTCGTCACTTCCTGTCACATTCCCGGTCACCTGTTGGTACAGTAACATAGTCGCCTCGTCGGGCGAGGTTAGGGCAAGTCCCCCGGCCTCCAGGCCTATGGGGTCATCTCGGTACTCCTCTAACTCAATATCTTCATACCCCCCTCCATTTGGAGGGTCAGTACCACATTGATTACGTTACATAAATCAAATTGAAATGTGTTCTCACTGTCTGGGTCCACCTTTAAAATTACCTTGGCTCCACAGGGGTCTGAGTTCACTGTAGCTGCGTCTGTTACCAGTACCAAAGCCAAGATTACAATAGTACTTGCTATTTTCATGTTACTTTTGGGACGTGCAATTAAATTTGTCTTGTCCGTGTATTCCGGTGATGTATGTGTTAGGACCCAACGATGTATATACTGCAAGACCAGGCTGGAGAATGCTCCTCCTGCTATTAGTCCTCCTACTACTGCCGCAACCATCAACATGTCTTTCATGAATTCTTGGTGTGGTGTAGGTGTCATGTGGGGCGTCTTTCTGAGTCGTTCAGCGTATAGCAAAGCGCCTACAAGAAGTAAAAAAAATCTTACTAGGAGAGCCAATCCTCCTTCCTTATTCCTAGCCACATTTCATTACGTTTCCTCACCCTCCTTTGATTCTCCATCTCCATCTTCCTTGTTGATGTCCTGGAATGACAACAGGTTAGTTCTTACCTGCTCTAGTGACCGCTCTGGCGGTCTTGCTTTACACAGTGTGCAAAATGATGCCAGGTCTTATCTCCCTCCTTTTCAACCGCACTGCGCGGTCGGAAACCTCAGTGATCTTGAATGGTCCCGTCCAGATCGGTTCGCCCCAGCGTGGATGGCCTGGTGCCTTTAACCAGACCCAGTCGCCAGTGGTCACCCTGGGGCCGGGGTGCCGTTGTCCTCGTCTCCTGTGGAATTTGCTGCTTGCACCTGGCGAGAGAAGCTTAGTCATGTTGCCCAAAGTCCGCATATAATCTGGACAAATCTGTTTGCAGCAAGGCTGCGGTGGGGACCAGGTTAGGGTCTCCCGGAGGCCCAAGCATGGGCCTCCCAGTGAATAATTCATGTGGTGAAAGAAACATATCCTTAAGCTGGTTGCTGGCGCATAGAGTATAGTGCCAGTGGGAGGGCCCTCAACCCAGGTCAAATTAGTGGAGTACATGGCTTTTGCCAGTTTTATTTTCAGGGTTCCATTAGTTCTCTCCACTAATCCTGCTGATTGCGAATGATATGTACAATGCTTTTTCAATCCTATTCCTAATTTTGCTCCCCATGTGGGTCAACACTTCATTCCTAAATTCTGACCCATTGTCACTATACAATGTCTTTGGAATTCCCCACCTAGGAATAATTTCTCTACTCAGGATTTTGCTACTGTGATTGTATCTATAGCTTCTACCCCATTTAGAAAAAAGGTCATATCACTACTAACGCATACCTCTTCCCTCACATGGTGTTAAATGTATGAAACGTGGAATGGCCCAGGGGGTGTAGGGATTGCCCCCTTCTGTACTACTACCCATCTTTGTCATGTTGGACATTTCTTAGAAATTTTTTTTTTTTTTAGTAAATAAGTGATAATAACTTTGCTCTATTAACCCCTTGGTCCCTCCTCTTGGTACATGGCACTGCCCATGCACCAAATCTACAACAATATGGAAGAGGGATTTCGGCAATATAGGTTTACCATTGGGTCCTACCCACCCGTCATCAGTGTGTTGTGTTCCATGTGATGTCCATTGACGTTTTTCTTGTGGGGGAGCAGCATCATGCTCTGCTCACAGCAGGTCACATGAAATTGAGTCTTCAGATTGGTGTAATAGCCCCACAAGAGTGTGTTTGGCTGTTGCCCTTGCTCCTCTGTCTGCAAAGGTGTCAGCCAAACTGATTGGATCAACATGTTTGGTGTGCAAGGGGTTACAATTAACACAGTTTCATGAGTACAGACAGCATATCCAACACATGGGTTGCCTTTATCGACTCTTGACGCCAAACCATCAACAAAGTATTCAATCTCAGGATTTGATAGAGGGGTGTCCTTGACTCCAGGACATGCAGTACTATTAGATAGGACTTCTTTGAAACAATGGGAACAAAATGTTTTTTTTATTTAAAGAAACATGATCAACAGTTTATTGCCATATAATTCTGCAGAATGAGAGCGCAAAAACAGGGACTCTATGTCACAGCAGTCAGAGGTTGGTTTCTGCTGAATAATTTCAACAAGCAATTCTTATATGGGTCATCCATGAAATAGAGAGCCAGAGACCCTGCATTTTTTATAGGACTATATGATTTACAAAATTGGATGCCACCTATAGAAAATGCCATGCATGAAGGCCAGAGTATATAAAAAAAAAGCTAACCCAGGCAATATAATTGGTCTTCTGAAAAGATAAATAAAAAAAACTGCATGTCTTTGAAAAACTTGTGGATAAAAAGTGTCCAAATTTGTGACATTCATTGCCCTCAGACTTTGAATGTAAAATTCTACGAATTTTTTAATAAAAGTCTGTCTGAAATGGCATTTGTTCTTAACATCAATTCCAAGTGATTAACCAACACCGAAATTAACTGGGAAATCCAGATGTATAACACTGCAATTAGCGCTTAAAATATTGTTTACGAACGTAACTCATGGTGTCCTGAAAAGTTACGTTGAAACAGTGGTGAGAAAAACCCAGGAAACATAATATATTATCTAGATTTTTGCACCAACGTGTTGATATTAATCTGTTGCATAACTGTCCAAAATATTATCTCAGAAAACATACAGGTTTTTATAAAATTCTTTTGTGGAGCAAAATTTTTTTAGCGTCATATTTTCCAAGTTACGTTCAACACGAGCCAAGCTCATGTTCGATCTGCTGTATCCCCATGGGGTCTCACAGTGGTCATAGATATGGATTTCCTTTCGAACCTCCTACTACTTATCCGGGAACCAGTCTATCGTCTTCATGAAGGAAGCTGAGCATGTTAGTATTTTTGTGTCCCAGAAAGTTACGTTGAAAGGAAGTGACGTTCAATCACTTAAAATCTTTTGGTAAATCACCGATTTTCAACACAAGTATGTTTTCTATAGGGATTCATAATTCGGCCTGCCGTTTCACGTGTTTTAAGGAGTGGTGCATCGTTTTTGGTCGCGGAAGTTAATTTGGATTAATTAATTACAGGAAAAATAACGCGCTAAAAAAAAAAAAAACGCATTTAATCGCACCCTTTCTCAGTTCCCTCATTTCTGGCACACCGGTAACACTGATGCACACACTTTAGCCCGGTAGGTGGCGTTAATGCACCCCAGGTCTTAAAATGTTGAATAAAAAGGCTATAATTGCACTTGGGAGTTTGCACTAATCGGCGAATGTAGTACACAGATGAAAAATGCACTGATAATTAGAGATGAAAAATAAACATTTTTGTTGTTTAAGATCACATATATGTCTATTCATTGATTCAGTCGTCAACCAAAATTTATTTGAATTGAAAAAACTTTGCTTATTGTGTCAAAAATTGGTATTTGATAAAAATGTGATTAATCGAGATTAATTAATTACAAAAGCCTTTAATTAATTAGATTGATTTTTTTTTAATCGCGTCCCACCACTATTGTTTACATGTCTACCGGCACCTCTCATTCATATATTTTCTCAATGAAAGTGACACTTGGCAGTTAGGTGTATTTTTGTGGGGTTGTGGCAAACCCAGCTGGGACATGGCCAGTCACTGCTGTTATTGTGCCCATGTTATGCCCAACGCACTTTGGCGAAAAAAAGGATAAATTTTTCTAAATAAAAAGAATTTTGATGGAAGTTATTAGTAAATGTGAAACAGGCAATTTAGCCTATTTTTTTTTTAATAAATGTTGCACAGCAAATGTAGGGTTGCTTTTGTGAAGTTCCTGTATTTCAGCCCAGAATTGTGTTGAATGTTTAACTGCATGCTCCTGCTGAGGAATTGAAATCAACAAATTCATCCTGTTAACCATTAGTTGTACCATTGTAAATTGAATCATTAGCGGTTTCCAATATCAAAAAGGCGTAGGGTGAAGACAGGTGATGCATTTGCTAAGTCGAGCATTTTTCGTGCCCATGTTACATTTGCAACATTTGTCATGTGGTACAATCCAGATGACAAATTTTGCATTTAGCAACTAGTCTACTCTAAAATATTTTCAGAGCTGATGTGTACTTACATGGGCTGCCTTCTCATTTATATTTTGTCCAGAATATTGCATTTGTTCCGTCCTCAGATGAACATGACCAATGAGCGACTTATCAAAGCCCTGCCAAACATGTTCAGACCTTAGAGCACAACTGGGCATTGCCAAACTGCTGGTTTGTTTTAAGTTTGTTCTCTGTTATACTAATTGAACAAGTTGAGACTTTGTTATATTTTGAAATAAAATTTTTATTGCATACTTTTGTGTTAGTTTCGTGTCCTTGTTACATCGGCAACGCTGAACATTCAACACCTTGCCTCTTGCATCCCACAGTAGATCTTGCCATTTAACTTGTGTCACATTTTGACTCATGGGAACGCCAACAAAAGTGAACCAGCACTTCGAGCAAAATCTTTGTTTCAAATTTGAACAGTCATGTCACACTTTGGCTCTCTTTTTCATGGAATGACCCATACCCTTCTAGCCAGGCATCCTTCAAGCAATCAATCACAAAATTACACAAACATTTTATTCTTTGAAGATTTCTGCTCTAGGGATGCACTTGGAGGAGTCACATCTTGTGCTTAGTGGCTCAGTTTCAAGGCCTGGTACAGATAGAAACAATTCTGTTATCTTGCTAAGTTGGGACATTTCCCAGACATGAGTCCATAACTCCTATCCAGGTGCATGTACCCCTCCTATCAGTACTTTCCCACAGACAGTTTTCTCAGAGCCTGAAGCAGAGAACAAAATAAGCATTGACATTTCTAACAAGTATATATTATTTTGTTTTTAAGCAGTAAAACTATAATGTAATAAAATCTAAGTGCACTTAACACTATTTAGAGGAATTATAACAGTAACAACAAAAAATTCCTTCAGCAACATTAGTCAAGTCAGGTCTATTTATAGAGAACATTTAAAACAACAAAGTTGAATCAAGGTAGTGTACAATGATAAGTGGCAGGTAATAAAATGGGGAAACTAAAACATCTATAAAAATCAATAAATCTGTAAAACGAAATCAAGCAAAAGAGTCGATGGAATTCACTAGATCCTTTCTTTACCTGCCGAATAAATCCCAATTCAAGAACTTTGTCTTGTGTATTTTCGCTTGGTCTGAATGTGTTTCACAAAATCATCAATTTCATTGGAATTGTTTGGAATACACTGCTTTGTCGATCACAGTGCATGTGCCACCTTGATAAATTAATTTTATTTAAAAATTCATAATTACTAAATTTGCCCATCCTTGCTACTGAGCTCCTGTCAATTTTGCATTAATTTTTTTTTTTTTTTTTTGCAGTATACTTATGAATTGGTATTCCTCTGTATTCTGGGTCAAAAATGGTGTAGTAACAATAATATCTTTTCAAAGTGTTTTTTTTTTCATTAATTATGTTTGAGCAATCCACCTCAGTCTAGGGTTCCGCTAAAAGCATGGAGGAGATGCACAGTCAGGGCTTATTAGCCCCAGCCATAGTGTCAATTCCCCATATCCTCAGCAGAACCGGGTGGAGTTGCTTTAGACTGTGTTACAATATGCAATTTCTTTTTTTTTATTATTCACAAAAAATGGGTATGTATTGAACATTCAACTGTAATAATTTTTCTGTTGGGCTCCCAGCACATAAAGGTAAACAATCGTCCCAAATCTGGTCAGCTCAGTCAGTCAGTCAGTCAGTCAGTACCTTTTATTCGAAAGTCCCTGTCCTTCTCACTACTAGTCAGAATAAAAGATTTTGTCAGCCTAATCAAAAATAAATTTAGAATGTGATCACGTTATTAGTCGACTTTTTCAATTATATGGTGGTCCACCTTTTGAATTTAGTCTTGTGTTAATACTCCGAATTGGATTTCCCCAAATTTATTTTAGAACTCCGCAGCTGAATCTTAGCTGGCCAGCAAATCACTTTCAGATTTTTTTCATTCCTTATCTTCTGCAATGAGTCCTCTGTGGAAAAGTTTCAATTGAATGAGTTAGATGCATACAACAATGAACAAAAACTTCATCAACATAATTTTGCCGTTTTTCCACTCGCTTGGATCCTTTCCTGTAGAAGTTAAAAAAAAAGATTAAGGTTATCATGCCCTCTTAGTTTTTTTCCCATGTAGAATCACTGGTTGATAGTCCCTGTTTGAAATGGAGAAAAGATTTTTCATAAATTCATTTGCATTTCTTCGGTCAGGAAAGCTTCCAGTCACATTTGCTCAATCACAATGCATCATTCTCTGTTCTCTGACTTCTGCATGTTGACCTTTCACTTATCTGTGCTCCCTAATCTGCTTCGTCAATAAGGCTCCATTCCTCTATTGTTTTGACTCTGCATTCCTCCATCTAAAAACCTATCCAGCCTCTAATCCCACAATAGTTCACTTGATTTTTTATTTTATTTTTATAAATTTAATATGTACCATTAAATTTCATATTATATTTTATATTTCCTGGTACTTTTCTGATCTTTTTCAAATATCAATTGAAAATTTTCAATACTTGAGAAACCTCTGTATCAATAAAATTTGGCACAGAGTCTCTTACTGTATACAGTGTTAAACAGTATTTTGGCAAATTTTGAACACACAGTGTTATTCTTGTTTGTACTTTTCCTTCATTTTCTTTTCAGAGATATGCTTCTAACACACCAATCTCACACAGTCTAATTATTTACAGAAAACTGCTTAGATTTTCTAGCTCTTTATAATTTTACAATATTGAACAAATTCAAATGGTGTAATTACTTCACGCTCACAGAGGATATTAGTAGTAGTTTTCTCAGCAATGAATTACTATTGCCAAATATTAGAGCATTTAAATATTGGACTTTGTCCTGCATCTCAAAGCAATTCAGTTAGCCACATGAGAAACACTTTATCCACATTCATGTAATTGACGTTCAATTATTACTTCCTCTAAACTTCCCTCTGTTTATAGTTACTGATCGTTCAAGAAGGGCATACGCTTATTTAATCAAGAAATAGGGACTTTTATTTGATTTCGCAAGGAATAATTATTCTGCTCACTTCTACAACTTTGTCCTTTTACAACTCCACAGCCATTAAAATGGCTAAACTCCCGCTCTCTGTTTACCATCCAAATTAATTCCACTTACTTTAACCAACCACAGCCATTAAAATGGCTAAACTCCTGCTTTAACCGACTCCACTTACACCAACTTCACTTACTCGGACCAACTAATTTCACTTACTCTGACCAACTTCACTTTTTACCAATCCTGCAATTACTCTAAGAATTCCATAAAATACTGTAAATATAGGCTAATCAACAGGCGCCTTAAATTAATCTTGAATAAATGCTAATTTTATTGTGGACATCTATATTAGCACTTCATGTAATAGAATGACAACTGTATTCAATCTAACAAAGACAGAACTAACAAATATGCCAGCAATGCAGGTGTTTACAGACACTCACAGAGTTCGGTTCATTCACATTGACTTCCACACACACACACAATCTGAGCTCAGCATACCCACACATACACCTCAGCACTTAAAGCACCTGCCAACAGCACTCAAAAACATTCCTTGCTCCATTCCCAATTCACTCACTCCACCACCAGCGTGTATTTACAATAATATACACTCAGGTCCTGATCTCTACATGCACAGTCCAATGGCCAAGTCCTTGATTGGATATTTTATTGTTATGTGATCTGCAAGTTTCTTCTCCACTTCCTTTACTCTTGTCACATACACGTGTGTATTAACTTGTAAGGCGATCTGAATGGATCTCCCCCGTATAGGACCTCTAGACCGTTCAGAACTCAGTGGCTGACGTCCCCCACCTAACCTATTAAGTCCTTTGTATCCTACCGTGTCCACCGTCGCCCACATCGTTTCAAATTAAAATATCCCTTGGGTATTTCTCTGGCTTACTTGCAACGGATTTTTTTAATTTTTTTATTTTATGCCGTTACAACGCCCCCCGTATCCACTTTTTATTTCACTTTTCACCTAGGACTTTTATTTAGACTAGTCTTTAGAGTTGGGTATTGAATGCGCACACAGAAAACCAGTATAGAATATTACCCTGTGTCTGTTACTGAAATCATACAAAAGTATAATAATATAATTTTATACCTTTCCGTCAAACGTCAGACACTTCGTATTCTATCCTATGCAGATTAAAAAGCTTCTGCCTACCTCTGTCTTTGGCCGGCCGTGAAGTGTCTGGCGATTGTCGTCAAGGCGTTGTCCAAATTCTGACCGAGTTTTCTGGTCAGACCCAAGAATCTTCCCCCTCCACGTCGGGAGTCACCAGATTTGTGGGGAAAATTACCTCTTGTTACCCGATGGTGTTCAGTTAAGGGTGGAAGACAATTGAAATAAAGACTTGACCAGATTGTGATTGAAATATAGTAAATTTATAACAGACAAAGAGTAAAAATTACAAACCGCAACAGAGGAATGTTCTCAGCCACAGTTTGGAGAGCGCTCTGCCTGGGCGTTGCCCGGGCATCAGTTCTTATAATCCACAGTCCTTTAGCTGTACATCAATTGGCTGTAGATCTGTCTATAACCGTAGTCTAATCAGCTCCCGCCTTTCTTCATAGTATTGTCCAGTCTACTTTGGACAGGTCACTGTGAGGCGGTTACGGATACCTGATGCCACTTTGGACTGCGCTTAGGGCGTTTTCTTTCTTGGCAGAAACTGTGCATTCCTGAGCCACTCTTGACCTTGGTCCTCTGTACAGTTCCTCTCACACACAGACACACATTCTGGGTAAATAGGTTTATAAGCTTTGGGGTATTGACATAAAAGATGTTTTAAGCAGTAAAAGATAATAACAGCTCAGAGAACACAGGTGGGTAAAGCCGCCCCTGAGGTATGCGCACATACAGCTCAGAGAACACAGGTGGGTAAAGCCGCCCCTGAGGTATGCACATACAGCTCAGAGAACACAGGTGGGTAAAGCCGCCCCTGAGGTATGCACATACAGCTCAGAGAACACAGGTGGGTAAAGCCGCCCCTGAGGTATCCAGCTCAGAGACAACACAGGTGGGTAAAGCTCAGAGAACACAGGTGGGTAAAGCCGCCCCTGAGGTATGCGCATACAGCTCAGAGAACACAGGTGGGGGTAGCTCAGAGAACACTCAGGTGGGTAAAGCCGCCCCTGAGGTATGCCCTCAGAGAACACAGGTGGGTAAAGCCGCCCTGAGGTATCTTGCATACAGCTCAGAGAGACACAGGTGGGTAAAGCCGCCCCTGAGGTATGCATACAGCTCAGAGAACACAGGTGGGTAAAGCCGCCCCTGAGGTATGCGCATACAGCTCAGAGAACACAGGTGGGTAAAGCCGCCCCTGAGGTATGCGCATACAGCTCAGAGAACACAGGTGGGTAAAGCCGCCCCTGAGGTATGCGCATACAGCTCAGAGAACACAGGTGGGTAAAGCCGCCCCTGAGGTATGCGCATACAGCTCAGAGAACACAGGTGGGTAAAGCCGCCCCTGAGGTATGCACATACAGCTCAGAGAACACAGGTGGGTAAAGCCGCCCCTGAGGTATGCCGCCCTGAGGTATCATACAGCTCAGAGAACACAGGTGGGTAAAGCCGCCCCTGAGGTATACGCATACAGCTCAGAGAACACAGGTGGGTACAGCTCAGCTCAGAGAACACAGGTGGGTAAAGCCGCCCCTGAGGTATCACGCACAGCTCAGAGAACACAGGTGGGTAAAGCCGCCCCTGAGGTATGCGCATACAGCTCAGAGAACACAGGTGGGTAAAGCCGCCCCTGAGGTATGCGCATACAGCTCAGAGAACACAGGTGGGTAAAGCCGCCCCTGAGGTATGTTCATACAGCTCAGAGAACACAGGTATGCACATACAGCTCAGAGAACACAGGTGGGTAAAAGCCGCCCCCTGAGGTATGCACATACAGCTCAGAGAACACAGGTGGGTAAAGCCGCCCCTGAGGTATCGCATACAGCTCAGAGAACACAGGTGGGTAAAAAAGCCGCCCCTGAGGTATGCACATACAGCTCAGAGAACACAGGTGGGTAAAAGCCGCCCCTGAGGTGGGTACAGCTCAGAGAACACAGATGGGTAAAGCCCCCCTGAGGTATGCGCATACAGCTCAGAGAACACAGGTGGGTAAAGCCGCCCCTGAGGTATGCGCATATAGCTCAGAGAACACAGGTGGGTAAAGCCGCCCCTGAGGTATGCGCATACAGCAGCAGAGAACACAGGTGGGTAAAGCCGCCCCTGAGGTATGCGCATACAGCTCAGAGAACACAGGTGGGTAAAGCCGCCCCTGAGGTATGCGATACAGCTCAGAGAACACACAGTGGGTAAAGCCGCCCCTGAGGTATCTTGCATACAGCTCAGAGAACACAGGTGGGTAAAGCCGCCCCTGAGGTATGCACATACAGCTCAGAGAACACAGGTGGGTAAAGCCGCCCCTGAGGTATGCGCATACAGCTCAGAGAACACAGGTGGGTAAAGCCGCCCCTGAGGTATGCACATACAGCTCAGAGAACACAGGTGGGTACAGCCGCCCCTGAGGTAAACAGCTCAGAGAACACAGGTGGGTAAAGCCGCCCTGAGGTATCTTGCATACAGCTCAGAGACAGCTCAGAGAACACAGGTGGGTAAAACAGCGCCCCTGAGGTATCTTGCCCCCCTAGGTACAGCTCAGAGAACACAGGTGGGTAAAAGCCGCCCCTGAGGTATCATACAGCTCAGAGAACACAGGTGGGTAAAGCAGCCCCTGAGGTAGAGCTCAGAGAGAACACAGGTGGGTAAAAGCCGCCCCTGAGGTATGCACATACAGCTCAGAGAACACAGGTGGGTAAAGCCGCCCCTGAGGTATGCGCATACAGCTCAGAGAACACAGGTGGGTAAAGCCGCCCCTGAGGTATCTTGCTCAGAGAACACAGGTGGGTAAAGCCGCCCTGAGGAACAGCTCAGAGAAGACAGGTGGGTAAAGCCGCCCCTGAGGTATGCGCATACAGCTCAGAGAACACAGGTGGGTAAAGCCGCCCCTGAGGTATGCGCATACAGCTCAGAGAACACAGGTGGGTAAAGCCGCCCCTGAGGTATGCGATACAGCTCAGAGAACACAGGTGGGTAAAGCCGCCCCTGAGGTATGCGCATACAGCTCAGAGAACACAGGTGGGTAAAGCCGCCCCTGAGGTATGCACATACAGCTCAGAGAACACAGGTGGGTAAAGCCGCCCCTGAGGTATGCGCATACAGCTCAGAGAACACAGGTGAGGTGCCTCAGAGAAGGTATCTTGAGGTACAGCTCAGCTCAGAGACACAGGTGGGTAAAGCCGCCCCTGAGGTATGCACATACAGCTCAGAGAGAACACAGGTGGGTAAAGCCGCCCCTGAGGTATGCACATACAGCTCAGAGAACACAGGTGGGTAAAAGGTATGCCAGCCCACAGAGGTATGCACATACAGCTCAGAGAACACAGGTGGGTAAAGCCGCCCCTGAGGTATGCCAGCTCAGAGAACACAGGTGGGTAAAAGCCGCCCCTGAGGGTATGAGAACACATACAGCTCAGAGAACACAGGTGGGTAAAGCCGCCCCTGAGGTATCATCTCAGAGAACATACAGCTCAGAGAACACAGGTGGGTAAAGCCGCCCCTGAGGTATGCGCATACAGCTCAGAGAACACAGGTGGGTAAAGCCGCCCCTGAGGTATCAGCTCAGAGAACACAGGTGGGTAAAGCAGCCCCTGAGGTAACACAGAGAACACAGGTGGGTAAAGCCGCCCCTGAGGTATGCGCGTACAGCTCAGAGAACACAGGTGGGTAAAGCCGCCCTGAGGTATGCGCGTACAGCTCAGAGAACACAGGTGGGTAAAAGCCGCCCCTGAGGTATCGCACAGCTCAGAGAACACAGGTGGGTAAAAGCCGCCCTGAGGTATCTTGCATACAGCTCAGAGAACACAGGTGGGTAAAAGCCGCCCCTGAGGTATCACATACAGCTCAGAGAACACAGGTGGGTAAAACCGCCCCTGAGGTATGCATACAGCTCAGAAGAGAACACAGGTGGGTAAAGCCGCCCCTGAGGTGGGGTAAAGCGCCCCTGATACAGCTCAGAGAACACAGGTGGGTAAAGCCGCCCCTGAGGTATGCACATACAGCTCAGAGAACACAGGTGGGTAAAGCCGCCCCTGAGGTATGCCCAGCTCAGGGTAAAGCCGCCCCTGAGGTATCACAGCTCAGAGAACACAGGTGGGTAAAGCCGCCCCTGAGGTATGCACATACAGCTCAGAGAACACAGGTGGGTAAAGCAGGCCCCTGGGTAAATACAGCCCAGAGAACACAGGTGGGTAAAGCCGCCCCTGAGGTATCTTGACAGCTCAGAGAACACAGGTGGGTAAAGCCGCCCCTGAGGTATCTTGCATACAGCTCAGAGAACAAGGTGGGTAAAGCCGCCCCTGAGGTCTCAGAGAACACAGGTGGGTACAGCTCAGGTATGCGCACATACAGCTCAGAGAACACAGGTGGGTAAAGCCGCCCCTGAGGTATGCGCATACAGCTCAGAGAACACAGGTGGGTAAAGCCGCCCCTGAGGTATGCGCGTACAGCTCAGAGAACACAGGTGGGTAAAGCCGCCCCTGAGGTATGCGCGTACAGCTCAGAGAGGACACAGGTGGGTAAAGCCGCCCCTGAGGTATGCGCGTACAGCTCAGAGAACACAGGTGGGTAAAGCCGCCCCTGAGGTATGCACATACAGCTCAGAGAACACAGGTGGGTAAAGCCGCCCCTGAGGTATGCGCATACAGCTCAGAGAACACAGGTGGGTAAAGCCGCCCCTGAGGTATGCACATACAGCTCAGAGAACACAGGTGGGTAAAGCCGCCCCTGATTGCATACAGCTCAGAGAACACAGCTCAGCTCAGAGAACACAGGTGGGTAAAGCCGCCCCTGAGGTATCGCATACAGCTCAGAGAACACAGGTGGGTAAAGCTCCCCTGAGGTATGCTTGGCAGAGCTCAGAGAACACAGGTGGGTAAAGGAGGTATGCCCCTCAGAGAACACAGGTGGGTAAAGCCCCTGCCCCTGAGGTATCTGTATACAGCTCAGAGGCACATACAGCTCAGAGAACACAGGTGGGTAAAGCCGCCCCTGAGGTATCGCATACAGCTCAGAGAACACAGGTGGGTAAAGCCGCCCCTGAGGTATCGCATACAGCTCAGAGAACACAGGTGGGTAAAGCCGCCCCTGAGGTATGCGCATACAGCTCAGAGAAACACAGGTGGGTAAAGCCGCCCCTGAGGTATGCGCATACAGCTCAGAGAACACAGGTGGGTAAAGCCGCCCCTGAGGTATGCGCATACAGCTCAGAGAGAACACAGGTGGGTAAAGCCGCCCCTGAGGTATGCGCATACAGCTCAGAGAACACAGAAAGCCGCCAGGTGGGCTAAAGAACCAGGTGGGTAAAAAGCCCCCCTGAGGTATGCGCATACAGCTCAGAGAACACAGGTGGGTAAAGCCGCCCCTGAGGTATGCACATACAGCTCAGAGAACACAGGTGGGTAAAGCCGCCCCTGAGGTATGCGCATACAGCTCAGAGAACACAGGTGGGTAAAGCCGCCCCTGAGGTATGCGCATACAGCTCAGAGAACACAGGTGGGTAAAGCTGCCCCTGAGGTATGCACATACAGCTCAGAGAACACAGGTGGGTAAAGCCGCCCCTGAGGTATGCACGTACAGCTCAGAGAACACAGGTGGGTAAAGCCGCCCCTGAGGTATCTCAGCTCAGAGAACACAGGTGGGTAAAGCCGCCCCTGAGGTATCACGATACAGCTCAGAGAAACACAGGTGGGTAAAGCCGCCCCTGGTATATCATACAGCTCAGAGAACACAGGTGGGTAAAGCCGCCCCTGAGGTATGCACATATACAGCTCAGAGAACACAGGTGGGTAAAAACAGCCGCCCCTGAGGTATGCGCATACAGCTCAGAGAACACAGGTGGGTAAAGCCGCCCCTGAGGTATCACATACAGCTCAGAGAACACAGGTGGGTAAAGCCGCCCCTGAGGTATCTTGATCAGCTCAGAGAACACAGGTGGGTAAAGCCGCCCCTGAGGTATGCGCATACAGCTCAGAGAACACAGGTGGGTAAAGCCGCCCCTGAGGTATGCATGGCAGCTCAGAGAGAACACAGGTGGGTAAAGCCGCCCTGAGGTATGCACATACAGCTCAGAGGTGGGTAAAAGCCGCCCCTGAGGTATCAGCTCAGAGAACACAGGTGGGTAAAAGCCGCCCCTGAGGTATGCGCATACAGCTCAGAGAACACAGGTGGGTAAAGCCGCCCCTGAGGTATGCACGCATACAGCTCAGAGAACACAGGTGGGTAAAGCCGCCCCTGAGGTATGCACATACAGCTCAGAGAACACAGGTGGGTAAAGCCGCCCCTGAGGTATCTTGATACAGCTCAGAGAACACAGGTGGGTAAAGCCGCCCCTGAGGTATGCGCATACAGCTCAGAGAACACAGGTGGGTAAAGCCGCCCCTGAGGTATCTGCATACAGCTCAGAGAACACAGGTGGGTAAAGCCGCCCCTGAGGTATCTCAGAGAACACAGGTGGGTACAGCTCAGAGAACACAGGTGGAGGTATAAAGGTACAGCTCAGAGAACACCCCCCTGAGGTATCGCATATACAGCTCAGAGAACACAGGTGGGTAAAGCCGCCCCTGAGGTATCTTGCAGCTCAGCTCAGAGAACACAGGTGGGTAAAACCGCCCCTGAGGTATGGTAAACAGCTCAGAGAACACAGGTGGGTAAAAGTATGAGGTATACAGCTCAGAGAACACAGGTGGGTAAAAGCCGCCCCTGAGGTATGCGCATACAGCTCAGAGAACACAGGTGGGTAAAGCCGCCCCTGAGGTATGCACATACAGCTCAGAGAACACAGGTGGGTAAAGCCGCCCCTGAGGTATCTTAATGCGCATACAGCTCAGAGAACACAGGTGGGTAAAGCCGCCCCTGAGGTATGCACATACAGCTCAGAGAACACAGGTGGGTAAAGCCGCCCTGAGGTATGCGCATACAGCTCAGAGAACACAGGTGGGTAAAGCCGCCCCTGAGGTATGCGCATACAGCTCAGAGAACACAGGTGGGTAAAGCCGCCCCTGAGGTATGCGCATACAGCTCAGAGAACACAGGTGGGTAAAGCCGCCCCTGAGGTATGCGCATACAGCTCAGAGAACACAGGTGGGTAAAGCCACCCCTGAGGTAGGTGGGTAAAGCCGCCCCTGAGGTATACAGCTCAGAGAACACAGGTGGGTAAAGCCGCCCCTGAGGTATGCACATACAGCTCAGAGAACACAGGTGGGTAAAGCCGCCCCTGAGGTATGCGCATACAGCTCAGAGAACACAGGTGGGTAAAGCCGCCCCTGAGGTATGCGCATACAGCTCAGAGAGGAACACAGGTGGGTAAAGCCGCCCCTGAGGTATGCGCATACAGCTCAGAGAACACAGGTGGGTAAAGCCGCCCCTGAGGTATGCGCATACAGCTCAGAGAACACAGGTGGGTAAAGCCGCCCCTGAGGTATGCACAGAACACAGGTGGGTAAAGCAGCCCTCAGAGAACACAGGTGGGTAAAGCCGCCCCTGAGGTATGTGCATACAGCTCAGAGAACACAGGTGGGTAAAGCCGCCCCTGAGGTATCCCCTGCGCATACAGCTCAGAGAACACAGGTGGGTAAAGCCGCCCCTGAGGTATGCACATACAGCTCAGAGAACACAGGTGGGTAAAGCCGCCCCTGAGGTATGCGCATACAGCTCAGAGAACACAGGTGGGTAAAGCCGCCCCTGAGGTATGCGCATACAGCTCAGAGAACACAGGTGGGTAAAGCCGCCCCTGAGGTATGCGCGTACAGCTCAGAGAACACAGGTGGGTAAAGCCGCCCCTGAGGTATGCGCATACAGCTCAGAGAACACAGGTGGGTAAAGCCGCCCCTGAGGTATGCGCATACAGCTCAGAGAACACAGGTGGGTAAAGCCCCCTGCCCCAGCTCAGAGAACACAGGTGGGTAAAGCCGCCCCTGAGGTATGCGCATACAGCTCAGAGAACACAGGTGGGTAAAGCCGCCCCTGAGGTATGCGCATACAGCTCAGAGAACACAGGTGGGTAAAGCCGCCCCTGAGGTATGCGCATACAGCTCAGAGAAGACAGGTGGGTAAAGCCGCCCCTGAGGTATGCACATACAGCTCAGAGAACACAGGTGGGTAAAGCCGCCCCTGAGGTATGCACATACAGCTCAGAGAACACAGGTGGGTAAAGCCGCCCCCTGAGGTATCTTGCATACAGCTCAGAGACAACAGGTGGGTAAAGCCGCCCCTGAGGTATCTTGCCTGAGCGTACAGCTCAGAGAACACAGGTGGGTAAAGCCGCCCCTGAGGTATGCACATACAGCTCAGAGAACACAGGTGGGTAAAGCCGCCCCTGAGGTATGCGCGTACAGCTCAGAGAACACAGGTGGGTAAAGCCGCCCCTGAGGTATGCATACAGCTCAGAGAACACAGGTGGGTAAAGCCGCCCCTGAGGTATGCGCATACAGCTCAGAGAACACAGGTGGGTAAAGCCGCCCCTGAGGTATGCGCATACAGCTCAGAGAACACAGGTGGGTAAAGCCGCCCCTGAGGTATGCGCGTACAGCTCAGAGAACACAGGTGGGTAAAGCCGCCCCTCCGGCATGCGCTTGAAGCTCAGAGAACACAGGTGGGTAAAGCCGCCCCTGAGGTATCTACAGCTCAGAGAACACAGGTGGGTAAAGCCGCCCCTGAGGTATCAGCTCTCAGAGAACACAGGTGGGTAAAAGCAGCCCCTCATACAGCTCAGAGAACACAGGTGGGTAAAAGCCGCCCCTGAGGTATGCGCATACAGCTCAGAGAACACAGGTGGGTAAAGCCGCCCCTGAGGTATGCGCGTACAGCTCAGAGAACACAGGTGGGTAAAGCCGCCCCTGAGGTATGCGCATACAGCTCAGAGAACACAGGTGGGTAAAGCCGCCCCTGAGGTATGCGCATACAGCTCAGAGAACACAGGTGGGTAAAAGCCGCCCCTGAGGTATCTTGATACAGCTCAGAGAACACAGGTGGGTAAAAAGCCGCCCCTGAGGTATGCGCACAGCTCAGCTCAGAGGGTAACAGGTGGGGTAAAGCCAGCCCCAGAGGTATGGGTAAAGCCGCCCCTGAGGTAGCTCAGCTCAGAGAACAGGTGGGTAAAGCCGCCCCTGAGGTATGCGCACATACAGCTCAGAGAACACAGGTGGGTAAAAGCCGCCCCTGAGGTATCTTGATACAGCTCAGAGAACACAGGTGGGTAAAGCCGCCCCTGAGGTATGCGCATACAGCTCAGAGAACACAGGTGGGTAAAGCCGCCCCTGAGGTATGCGCATACAGCTCAGAGAACACAGGTGGGTAAGGTATGCGCGCATACAGCTCAGAGAACACAGGTGGGTAAAGCCGCCCCTGAGGTATGCGCACAGCTCAGAGAGAACAGGGTCCCCCTGAGGTAGAGCTCAGAGAACACAGGTGGGTAAAGCCGCCCCTGAGGTATCTTGCCATACAGCTCAGAGAACACAGGTGGGTAAAGCCGCCCCTGAGGTATCTTGCGCATACAGCTCAGAGAACACAGGTGGGTAAAGCCGCCCCTGAGGTATCTTGCATACAGCTCAGAGAACACAGGTGGGTAAAGCCGCCCCTGAGGTATCGCATATACAGCTCAGAGAACACAGGTGGGGTAAAGCCAGCCCCTGAGGCCCAGCTCAGAGAACACAGGTGGGTAAAGCCGCCCCTGAGGTATGCGTATACAGCTCAGAGAACACAGGTGGGTAAAGCCGCCCCTGAGGTATGCGCATACAGCTCAGAGAACACAGGTGGGTAAAGCCGCCCCTGAGGTATGCGCATACAGCTCAGAGAACACAGGTGGGTAAAGCCGCCCCTGAGGTATGCGCATACAGCTCAGAGAACACAGGTGGGTAAAGCCGCCCCTGAGGTATCTTGCTCAAGAGAAGCTCAGAGAACAGGTGGGTAAAGCCGCCCCTGAGGTATGCGCATACAGCTCAGAGAACACAGGTGGGCTCAAAACACAGGTGGGTAAAGCGCCCCTGAGGTATCCAGCTCAGAGAACACAGGTGGGTAAAGCCGCCCCTGAGGGTATGCACATACAGCTCAGAGAACACAGGTGGGTAAAAGCCGCCCCTGAGGTATGCACATACAGCTCAGAGAACACAGGTGGGTAAAGCCGCCCCTGAGGTATGCGCATACAGCTCAGAGAACACAGGTGGGTAAAGCCGCCCCTGAGGTATGCGCGTACAGCTCAGAGAACACAGGTGGGTAAAGCCGCCCCTGAGGGTACAGCTCAGAGAACACAGGTGGGTACAGCTCAGAGAAACACAGGTGGGTAAAGCCGCCCCTGAGGTATCTTGATACAGCTCAGAGAACACAGGTGGGTAAAGCCGCCCCTGAGGTATCGCGCATACAGCTCAGAGAACACAGGTGGGTAAAGCCGCCCCTGAGGTATCTCGCGCATACAGCTCAGAGAACTCAGAGAACACAGGTGGGTAAAGCCGCCCCCTGAGGTATCTCACATACAGCTCAGAGAACACAGGTGGGTAAAAAGCCGCCCCTGAGGTATGCTTGCATACAGCTCAGAGAACACAGGTGGGTAAAGCCGCCCCTGAGGTATGCATATACAGCTCTCAGAACACAGGTGGGTAAAGCCGCCCCTGAGGTATCTTGCCCATACAGCTCAGAGAACACAGGTGGGTAAAGCCGCCCCTGAGGTATCAATTATACAGCTCAGAGAACACAGGTGGGTAAAAAAGCCCCTGAGGTATGCGCATACAGCTCAGAGAGAACACAGGTGGGTAAAAGCCGCCCCTGAGGTATGCACATACAGCTCAGAGAACACAGGTGGGTAAAGCCGCCCCTGAGGTATAAAGCCGCCCCTGCAGCTCAGAGCAGCTCAGAGAACACAGGTGGGTAAAGCCGCCCCTGAGGTATGCGCATACAGCTCAGAGAACACAGGTGGGTAAAAGCCGCCCCTGAGGTGGGCTCAAAACAGGTGGGTAAAGCCGCCCCTGAGGTATCATACAGCTCAGAGAACACAGGTGGGTAAAGCCGCCCCTGAGGTATCATGCATACAGCTCAGAGAACACAGGTGGGTAAAGCCGCCCCTGAGGTATGCACATACAGCTCAGAGAACACAGGTGGGTAAAGCTCAGAGAGAACACAGGTGGGTAAAAGCGCCCCTGAGGTATGCGCATACAGCTCAGAGAACACAGGTGGCTAAGGTATCACCGCAGCTCAGAGAACACAGGTGGGTAAAAGGTATCCTGAGGTATGCGACATACAGCTCAGAGAAGACAGGTGGGTAAAGCCGCCCCTGAGGTATCTTGATACAGCTCAGAGAACACAGGTGGGTAAAGCCGCCCCTGAGGTATGCAAAAAGCCGCCCCTACAGCTCAGAGAACACAGGTGGGTAAAGCCGCCCCTGAGGTATGCACATACATCTCAGAGAACACAGGTGGGTAAAAGCCGCCCCTGAGGTATGCATACAGCTCAGAGAACACAGGTGGGTAAAGCCGCCCCTGAGGTATGCATATAGCAGCTCAGAGAACACAGGTGGGTAAAGCCGCCCCTGAGGTATGCGCATACAGCTCAGAGAACACAGGTGGGTAAAGCCGCCCCTGAGGTATACGCATACAGCTCAGAGAACACAGGTGGGTAAAGCCGCCCCTGAGGTATGCGCATACAGCTCAGAGAAAACAGGTGGGTAAAGCCTGCCCCAGCTCAGAGGTATCTACAGCTCAGACAGCTCAGAGAACACAGGTGGGTAAAAGCCGCCCCTGAGGTATCGATACAGCTCAGAGAACACAGGTGGGTAAAGCCGCCCCTGAGGTATCTTGCACCAGCTCAGAGAACACAGGTGGGTAAAGCCGCCCCTGAGGTATCTTGCATACAGCTCAGAGAACACAGGTGGGTAAAGCCGCCCCTGAGGTATGCTCGTACAGCTCAGAGAACACACAGGTGGGTAAAGCCGCCCCTGAGGTATGTGCGTACAGCTCAGAGAACACAGGTGGGTAAAGCCGCCCCTGAGGTATGCGCGCATACAGCTCAGAGAACACGGGTGGGTAAAGCCGCCCCTGAGGTATCATACAGCTCAGAAACACAGGTGGGTAAACAGGTGGCATGAACTTAAGAGACAGTGGATCTTGCCCTTGTTAGAGTCCGTCAGGACTTTTCCAGGTCTTTCATGAACTATTTGAATGACTCATTAGTCAGATTTATGGAAACTGCAGCTCTTTTTTTAATCAGAAACAGGCAAGAATATGCAACAAAGTATAACAAAAAAATTTTTAGCAAGAGCAAGGTTGGATAAACAATGGCCAATTTTCCTTCTAAATCAGATTGAAATGATTCCAGACATCCTTTCTATGACCCCAATTCAAATAGTTGGGACAAAGTGATGCCAGTTAATGTAATTAAAAAGCGCCAATGACGTTTCAAATCATTCTCTTAGTATTTTATTCCTCTTTTTTCAGAGATTTTTTAGCAAATGTTGAAACTGATGAAATTTTAGACATTTTGCATCCAGAAAATGAGCTCATTTCAAATTTTTTGGCTGATGCAGGTCTCAAAATGTTGGGACAGGGGCCTGTTTAAAATGGTATCTATGTCCTTTTTCTAACACAGATTGGAGGCATCTGGGCATTGAAAGTCAAGTTTTTTTAAGTTTTATTCACTGGAATTTGATCCCTCTTTGTTTAAGACATTTCCAGCATTGGAGAATTGTTGGGTCTCCTTTTGCTAGACTTTTCGTTTAATTTAACTGATGTTTCTCAATCAGAGCTGGTAGTGCTCATGCCACTTCAGCAGTGGACTTTTATACTATTGAACTCCATTATCAATTAAACTAGTTTATGTGGTTTTTCATTTTACTGAAGGGAATTCATTTTCTTTCCCTGTAATCTATGTCAAGTGGATGGCATTTATTGCTCTAAATAAATAAAATAATAATTTAAAACTGCATTTTAAAACATGCGGATACCTCACCATATGCACTAAAGCATCCCCATCCATCAGAGGTGACTGGCTTTTTGACCTGAATTGAGATAACAGGAGGACCAACTTTTCTCTTCTTTAGCCCGGAGGACAATGGCCATTGATTTTCAACAAGGATGTCAAATTTGGAAGGGTCTGCCCACAGGACATTTAACATGGTTCCAGTCACTTCGCTGAACCTTAGGCAACAGAACACGTTGGCCTTCTGGATCATGCCAGGAAGATTCCTAAGCTTGTTAGATTTTAAGAGGCATCTGTGGATCCATCCGGACTGTGTTTACAGAACTGGTTTGTTGAAGATTCAACCCATTTAGTGAAAAGAATGCCGCTTGATGGCGTCCTGATCCACTGGCATCCAGTGAGGTCTTGCCCTCACACAATCTTTTTCCAGTTTTTTGAGCCTGTCGATGATGAACTTTGTCATCACTCTCCTTAATTGGCAACAAGGGGTCACATCCCTTTTACCCAATCATGTTTTTGATGCCCAGTTAGTGTAATTACAAGTGTTGTACATGGTTGTTGCCCCAATTGGGCATTCCAGATTCGGTGGGATTGAGATGCCAAATTAAAAAAAAAAAAAATTGCATTTTGTGTTTAATGGAGTCATCTTTTTATCAATATTAAAAGCAACCGTGATCTGTTTAAACATCTTTTTAATATTGATTGAATCATGACCTACATTGAAAATATAAGAAATTGGTAAGGGGGCAAACACTTTATCACACTGTGATTACTGAGTGATGCAGGCATAAGCTATTTTAAAGTTTTGATGGCGTGAAACTTCACATATGAACTAATCCAGGGCTGCCCAATCCTGCTCCTGGAGATGTACTGTCCCTGTAGTCTTTCCCTGTGAGCCTAATTTAGCATGCCTGATTCTACTAATTAGCAGTTAAACAATATCGCCACCTGTTGAATTAGGAGTGTATTGCTAGTGCTGGAGTGAAACTCTGTCCCTGTAGTCTTTCCCGTGAGCCAGGACGGTTCATCTCCAGGAACTGAACTGGGTAGCCCTGAGTTAATTACATATCTTATGTCATTGTGTCAGTCCCCATTTGGTCAGACAGTGATGAAGTCATTACTTACCAGCCAATTCTGGATCATCGGTAAACTTATACATATGTTGACCATTAAGCTAGGGATTAAATTTTAGGACAGAAACTGAAAATGGTTGATGGATATGGAACCTGGAGCTATGGTTTCTGACTCCAAACTGCTGTGGTTTTCAACAACAACCAACAACACCAGCCCCAGTCAGGCTTGATTTCTGCTCCATGCAGTAAAATGTTTAATTCTGTCTGTTGCTTTAGATCAGGGCTGCAGAAATGTTCTAGAGATTTACCATCCTGTAAGTTCTCAGTTCAACCCCAATACACCTGACTCTACCCATCAGCAGCTCTGTGAGATCTCTCACCTTTGATTGTGTTCACCTCTCTAAGGATTGGCATGAAAACCTACAGGACAACAGACCTCCAGGAACAGATGCCTGGCTTTAGTGAAGTCGATGTAGCGAAAGCAGAGAAAAGTACTTGTAAACTGCAACGTCCTTATTCCCAAAAATTTTGATGAATGTCAAACTATCATAAATGCACCAAATATTATTTGCCGAAATTACAGAGCCTCCAAAGGGTCACAGCATGAATTTTTTTTGGAGAGATACATTTGCGTTCCCTCGCAATTACAATTTGTGTTCTCTCGCAAGTTTTGCATTACCTAGCAATCCTTTAGCATTCCATTTCATTAAGCAATAGTATACTCCACTGTAGCCAGTCTCTCACTCTTTCCATGGTCACAGCATGGATCAACTTATTGAGTTTTATTTTGGACGAGGCATCAAATATTTGGATACACGTAGTTTTTCTGCTTCATGAAAAACATAGATATGTATGTCGTCAATGAACGCAAACTGAAATGAATTCTTATACGAAGAGGCCTACCCGCTACCCAATCTGCTCCAGCCGCGTGGCTGAAGCTAAGCAGGTGTTGGCTTGGTTAGTACTTGGATGGGAGACCACCTGGTAAAACCAAGTTGCTGCTGGAAGAGGTGTTGTTGGGCCAGTAGGTTGCGCTCTTCCCTCTAGTGGAATAATCCGCAGTGCAGTGATGGGGATCCATTTTTTACGCCGTATTTTGGATGAGACGTTAAACCAGGGCTCCTCAAATCACGGTCCTCGAGGGCCGAGAACTGCTGGTTTTCCACCCTCCCTTTACCTGGGAGTCAGGTGAGATGACAATCTGGCCAATCAGCAGTATTAATTGTTCACTTAATTGCCTAGAAGGAAGGAAAACCAGGACTGTATTTGGATCCGAGGGCCGGACTTGGAGAGCCCTGCGTTAAACTGAGGTCCTGACTCACTGTGGTCATTCAAGATCCTATGACACTCTTCGACAAGAGTCGGGAGTTCCCCGGTGTCATGGCTTAATTCCCAACCTGGCCCTTTTCACCTGCCACCTAATCATCCCCTGATCGAATTGGCTGTGCAATTTATCCTCTCCCTCTCCACCGCAACCCCCAGGGCTCCCTTGAAAAAGAGATTTCTATCTCAATGGGACTTCCCTGGTTAAATAAGTAATTTTATTAGTCATACTGACTCTCATGATGAACTCAAACCATATGGCATTTGTGTTATTATGGCATTATCGTAAAACTATCTGGCTGTAAACGTACACAACCAGCAGTGACCCAAAGGTAATAGGGGGGTACTATATTGAAGATATGCAGTGTCTGAAAGGATGTCCACAAGTGGTGAGAGGGGACTTCAGCACTGAAAATGGATGTGCTGGACTTTCAACGTCTTCTTCGGCCAAACCAAGCTGAGAGTATTGAAAGCTATTCAGAGGGGGCAAGCACAGCCAATCAGAGGATCGAATCCTGGTGGGGATGTCTGCGTAAGGAGTGCATGCATTTCTGGATTGCGTTACTGACTGACCTCAAGGATAATGGTCTGTTTGATGGAGAATTTTTGGACAAAGCCTTGTGCAGTTCTGTTGTATGGGACTAATTCAGGTGAGACTGTCATTTTACAGACTGACTGGTGAAACATTACTGCTTGTGGTGAATGATAAATAATGATTTCGGTTGTTCTCGTTGGTGACGATAAAGAGAATGATAAAACTGATAATGAAAATGTGTACTTTATTCTTCTAGGAGGAGTTGGATGACTGTGCACAAGTTTGGCCTACACATACCATCAGGCCATCAAGCAACATCAATGTGCCAAGTGGCAGGCCTGGTATCATTTATGCACTACCTGAGCTCTATGGTACCAGAGATTCTCTCACCTGTGAATGAGGGTGATCTTGAAATGTGCAGATCATGATGATGGCTGAGTCACAGCTTAAATTGTAGAAAACATATCAAAATACAGCAGCACACACCACATCTGAGTGAATTCATGAAGTTCTTTAGCACTGATCAAGTTCGGCTAATTGCAACAGCTTACTTTCTGAAACGAGCTCAATGTAATTGCTTATCTTCTAAAAAGAGTGCATTGCTTATTGACAACAAAACCTAGAAAGCTTAGAAAGCTAAATACAACATTGTATTCGTGTATTCATGATGTAATTGTATCTCCCCGACGACGATAGTCGGGAGATACTATGGTTTAGTTCCGGGGCCGCTGCCGCCGCGCCTGCAGAGATTTTCTGTACCGCGCTCTGGAAGCCACAATTATTATAGGATTTTTTTTCAAATTTCACACAGGCGAAGATAAATATTTGACAATGCTCAAGACCGATTTTCTGCAATTTCGGACGTCCAATATGGCTGCCGGTGGCCATTTTGTCCGAAATCTCTGGATCAGGGAGATACACGACTCAATCCCTGTGGCGACCGGGTTATCTAGTTTCACATCAAATTAGTTGGACACATTGAATGACTTTTTTTCCACCAACACTGTGCTTCTCTCGAGAGAGCATTATTATTAACCCCTTTGTGCAGATGTGTCCGCTCGCGGACATGGAGCTGCAAATTTATGCAAGCAATTACAATAATATGTCTCTCGGTCTCTTCCTCAGTCAAGGCGCCTCTGTTTTCGGCTGCTTGTCGTCTCCGCCTGCCATCATCTCTGTCTGTCCTGTGCTTGTTTGTACTGTAATGCCTGCACAGCGTGCAATCAACCAACATTTACGACTGACAAACTTTACTCAACATTTGTGCCTCGGCTATTGACTTTTGCACCTATAACTTCGAAGATAAAACTTTTCACCATACCTGGCCTCTCCAATTTCCCAGAGGAATATCGGCCCTCCCTTCCAAGCAGCTTTGTGGTAAGCGAACTCGGAGGCGTGGAAGGCGTGCGGGAGTTGCCGTGAAGATGCGAAGAAGTGTCGCCCGCCTTAAAGCTTCCTTTGCCGGGATGAATGCTGTGCGTCAGCCCTGGAGGCCTGCGGTCCCTGGAGCGAGGCTATCTTCTCTCCGTCCTGTCTTTCCTGAGACACGGAGCCAGCTGATTCTTTTCCCTGCAAGGAGCCGTGCATCGTCGTGCAGTAGGGGGATTTCCAGGTGCTTACGCTCGCTAGCACGGTTGCCGAGAGAGGGAGTCGTTTCTCACTCAGTTAGAATGCCGTTATTAAACGCATGTTCTATTACGAACAAATCTTTAATTTTGAACAAGTTGTTTCCTACAAAGGCTTTGGACTTTCTGCTCATCACTGAGACTTGGCAGAAAAGTGAGGACTACCCTTCTTTGAATGAACTTTGCCCACTGGACTGTTCTTACATCTGCACCCCCAGGTCCATGGGCCGAAGAGGTGGTGGTTTAGCCGTGGTTTTTAAAAACCGTTTCCCAATGCGATCAGTGAGTTCGGGCACTTTTTCCTCATTTGAGCTGTTGATCACTAAAGTTGGTTGCTCCAATCCTTTTTATTGTATTTTAATTTCCTGCCCTACTGGCAGAAATAGCTCATTCCTGTCTGAACTCAGTGACCTGTTAGCTTCTATTATTAAACTCCTGAGTTCTAATGGTTGGGGATTTCATTGTCCATGTGATCGACGCCAATGACACTTTAGCAATTAATTTCTTGAATTTAATGGATTCCTTTAATTTTATTCAACATGTATCTGGCCAAACTCATGCTCAGGGCAAGACACTGGATCTGGTATTTTTCGTTGGGTTTAATCGTTGACGGTGTCTGTTCTGAGGATTTATCTGTGTCTGACCATGCCTATGTTTTCTTTAATTTGTCTTTTAACTCTGATTGCTTGCGTGAGAAGTGCGTGAAGTGCTCGCGCATTGTAAATGGTCTATCTGTTAAAAAATTCTGCTCTGTTTTTGGCAACAAGGCACTGTCATCGCATGGAGATTATGCTATAGATATCGATTGTTTGATCAATTCTTTTAATTCATATTGCTCTGCTATTTTACAACCCCAATTCCGAAATAGTTGGGACAAAGTGTTAATTGTGAATAAAATCAAAATGCAATGACTTTCAGATCACATGAGCCAATATGTTATTAACAATAGAACACAGATAACATTTCAAATGTTGAAACTAAGACATTTTACATTTTTATTCACAAAATGAGCTTATTTCAAATTTTCTAGCTGCAACAGGTCTCAAAAAAGTTGGTACACAGGCAAAAGGGGGCTGAAAAAGCAATTAATGTATTATAAAATCAGCTGAAAGAACATTTAGCAAGTAATTAACTTAACTGGCATTAGGTGTGTAACATGATTGGCTATAAAAGGGATGTCTTAGAGAGGCTGAGTCTCTCAGAAGTAAAGATGATCAGAGGCTCTCCAACCTGTGAAGTCTTGGGTAAAAAAATTGTGGAATACTTTAAAAACAATGTTTCTCAACGTCAAATTGCAAAGGCTTTGAAGGTCTCATCATCGACAGTGCATAACATCATCAAAAGATTCTGAGAAAGTGGAAAAATCTCTGTGCGTAAGGGACAAGGCTGAAGACCTTTACTGGATGCCAGTGATCTTCGGGCCCTCAGACGCCACTGCATCACTCACTGGCATGATTCTGTGATTTACATTACTAAATGGGTCCAGGAATACTTAAAGAAACCACTGTCTGTAAAGACAGTCCGCTGTGCCATCCACAGATGCCACCTAAAACTCAATCATGCAAAAAGGAAGCCATTGTTGAACATGATGCAGAAGCGCCGCCGTGTTCTGTTGGCCAAGGCTCATTTAAAATGGACTGTAGCAAAGTGGCAAAGTGTCCTGTGGTCAGAAAAGTCCAAATTTGACATTCTTTTTGGAAATCGTGGGCGTCGTGTCCTCCGCGCTAAAGAGGAGAAAGACCACCCCTCCTGTTATCAGTTCAAAAGCCAGCATCTCTGATGGTATGGAGATGCATTAGTGCATATGGTATGGGACACTCGCATGTTTTAAAAAGCACCATGAATGCTGAAAGGTATATAAAGGTTTTAGAGCAACATATGCTCCCCTCCAGATGACATCTATTCCAGGGAAAGCCTTGTGTATTTCAGCAGGACAATGCAAAACCACATACTGCAGCACTTGCAACTGTATGGCTTCATAGTAGAAGTGGCCGTGTGCTGAACTGGCCTGCCTGCAGTCCTGATCTTTCACTGATTGAGAACATTTGGCGTATAATTAAACGAAAAGTCTGTCAAAGGAGACCCAACACTCTCCAGCAGCTGGAAGCCTGTCTTAAACAAGAGTGCGATCAAATTCCAGTGGTTAAACTCAAAAAACTTGTCTCCTCAATGCCCAGATGCCTCCACTCTGTGTTAGAAAGAGGGGATGCTACACCATGGTAAACAGGCCCATGTCCCAACTTTTCCCAACTGTCCCAACCTGTAGCAGCCATCAAATATGAAATGAGCTCATTTTGTGGATAAAATTGTAAAATTTCTCAGTTTCAACATTTGCTATGCTATCTCTGTTCTATTGTGAATAAAATACTGGCTGGTGTGATTTGAAAGTCATTGCGTTTTGATTTTATTCACAATTTACACTTTGCCCCAACTATTTCGGAATTGGGGCTGTGCTGTAGCGCTGTTCGTTGGTGATCATTCTGCTTGAGTTGAGACAGAGGAAGACGTGTGGGATTGAAGCTGAACATTTACTCTTGTTTAAACAGGGTTTTCTGAAAATAATTCATGTGTTAAGGCTCAAACAGTAATAGAGATTAGACGATTTGCTCCCGAGGTATAACCTTTGTCGCATTAGGGGCAGGGAGAATCTTCCTCCTTCTTTTTCCCCCTTTTCCCCCTGTAACAACTCGGTGTGCAAACAGCCAAATTAAGTCGCTAATCTGGTCAAACAAAGGCGACGGGGGTTTTTTTGGGGGGGGTTTCAGTCTCCCAGGAGCAAAGTAAGGTAAAGTAAAATAAATTTAAATGCAAAATTTAGAGAATAAATTAAACGTTAAATAATTGTCTATCTAAGTGAATTGTGTGATATACAAAGTAAAACAGTTGTTTTCAAGGACTGAGGTACTGTCGCCTGGTTTTTCTGTGGCTGATTTAGCGAACGAACCCCAGCAAGCTCTCAACGCCAAGAATATTATCGAATTACCTGGATATCTAACTATAACCCGGCTTGGTTTCATACTTGGTCGCTTGCCTTTCATACAATCTTCTAGCCAATAAATATTGACGTTCACCGGGGTTTTTTAGTCCCCTTCGTTCTCTATCCTGACCGCATTACCGCATAAACGCATTGCCAAGCTTGAATATTAACGCAAACCTGGGTTTTTGTCTTTTTCGCATTTTATTATTACCAAAGGGCTCTTCTGATTAAACACATTGTAAATTACCCTATCTTTGTATTTTCCTCCGGTTGCTGTGCCTTGATCAGCTGATTAAAGTTTAACTGCTTGTTTGAGTGCTCAGGACAGCTTGTTGGGGGAGGTACCGTGTTCAGTTCGCTCACATAGTAAATGACTTGTTTATTCGGTCTGTTTTAATTAAAGGGAACCGGGGCTTTACTCTTTTCTCGGTTACCCTTGGTTGTATTTGTGGCTAGCTAGCTAGATAAGAACTGTTTGCATTTTTGGCTGGGGATCTGAGATTTAGTATTAAGTTAGTAGGGCAGCAGTCACTTGAGTCGTCCATTTGGTAAGGTTGGAATTTAAACGGTAAGTTTTACCGGAGTGCTCTGCCTCCTCCCTCCTCCAGTTTCTCCTGGGCGTTGTAGCCAGTCTGTTTTATCTGGGTTCTCAGCTAAGCCCTGTGATATTTTTAGGTTAGTATATTAATAGTACTGGGACTAGATAAACTCAAGTCGGCTTATTAGGAGTGCTTATTACATATAGAGTTTGGCTCAATTTGGTATTTCATTTCTGTTAACTGAAACTAAGCCCCTGTTAAAAGAGGCTTATAATCCATTTACATAGTTTCCCCACGGTTTCTATTGTGACTGCTGCTTAGGGCTTCTTAGGTTAATAAATTAATAAATTGTGGTTCCTCAGCTTCTGTCTCGGCATTAGTAATTTTCTTTTATCGAGGGTGAGCGAGGTCATTAGGTAGGGGGTTCAAAATGTGGCCAAAACTATGTGAGGGTTGCAGGATGATCGCACTTTTTGAAAGAAATTTCCAGGGTGGGTTTGTCTGCCACCGGTGTCAGCTAATTGAGCATCTGGAGAGCAAGATCCTTGATCTTCAGGGCCAGTTGGCGGCACAACATAGTTCACAATCAGTAGAGTTCCTAGAGGAACTAAGTAGTATGTCGTTTAGAGAAATGGTGTGTATGCCAAAGCAGGGTGGTACAGGGATGCCAGAGCAGGCAGGGAGAGAAAGTTGGGTGACTGTAAGTCGACAGCGCAGGAAAGGACGTGCATGCCGTACAGTGACAGCTCCTCCAGTGGTTGAGGTGTCCAACCGATTCCGGCCCTTGCAGGAACTCGAATTGGCCCCTGACCCTGAGAGTGAGGGGACTGATGAGCAGCAGGGCACCCTGTTGGCCTCTACCCCTCAGAAAAGAGAGTTAGTGATAGTGGGGGACTCAATACTTAGAGGAATAGATAGCTTAGTCTGTTCGCGCGACAAGGAGTCTCATACGGTGTGTTGCCTGCCTGGTGCTCAGGTAGGAGACCTCCTGGAGCGTGCGGACAAGCTCCTGGCCAGAGCGGGGAGGGATCCAGTTGTCATGGTCCATGTTGGGACAAATGACATAGGTAAGGGTAGGTTTGAGGTTCTGCAAGGCAAATTTGTGGAATTAGCTGAGAAGCTTAGGAGCAGATCCTCAACGGTAGTGTTCTCCGGGATTCTACCGGTACCACGTGCAAGCAGAGGAAAGCAGAATTTTATCTGGAGGTTTAACACGTGGCTACTTAACCTGGTGTAGGAAAGAGGGGTACAGGTTTATGGGGCACTGGAACTTTTTCTGGGACAGGGGTGACCTGTTCAAGCCTGACGGGCTGCACCTGAACTGGATGGGTACCTTTGCACTGGGTCAGCGTATGTTGAGGGTAGCACAGGATTATTTAAACTAGGGACTAGGGGGGCAGGGAGGTTAGTGAGTGTTACACATAGGGAAATGCAGACTGCCCTGATGGAAGCTGACGGCGTTACATGCACTATTGATGATATACTTTTAAAGCAACAAAAGCGTAGTGGGGGGCTTGAAGCAGCGGCCGCATGGGAAATCAAGGGGGAAGAGCATTAGTAATAACCTGAAATGTTTTTATTTGAATGCAAGAAGCACAAAAAATAAATATCCAGAGCTTGAGGCCGTTATAATTAGTGAGGGCTATGACATAGTTGGAAGTACAGAGACATGGCTTAGTGAAGAGGATGGAGATGAATATAATATAGAAGGTTACAAGCTCTTTAGGAAGGATAGATGTAATAGGCGAGGAGGGGGCGTAGCAATCTATGAACGAAAACATAAATGTAAAGGAAATTCCCGAAATTGAACATTCCTTGCCCTGTGAAGATATCTGGGTCAGGCTCATTGGCAAACACGAGACAGGTTTAAACATAGGAGTATGCTATCGACCACCAGCTTTGGACAGTACAGTCAATGAAATGCTTTTTAAGAGGATTACGCAAGCTTGTAGAGGTGGAGGGACTATTATTATGGGAGACTTAAATTATCCTGGTATCGATTGGGAAATGGTGAAAGGACAGGGTAGGGGGGAAGAAGAATTTCTAGATGTTATAAATGATAATTTTTTGGTGCAGTATGTTCATAAACCTACAAGAGAGAAGGCAATTTTAGACTTAGTGCTCTGTAATGACCCAGATAGAATTAGCAATGTTGAGGTACTGGAGCCACTTGGGACAAGTGATTACTCTGCTGTTGACTTTGATGTTTCATGGGAAGTTAAAAAGGTGTATTCAAAAACAAAAATTTTCAATTTTAGGGGAGCAAATTTGACAGGATGCGCTCATATCTAAGTGAAATAAAATGGGAGACACTCCTGGACTGTGAGTCTGTGAATGAGATGTGGGAGAGATTTAAGGGGGTTTTACTTGATTCACAATGAAAATTCATTCTAAAGGTGTCCAAAAGTAAGCTGAAAAAGCAGAATCCTCAGTGGATGACCAAAAGTATTCGTAGGATTTTGAGGGAAAAGAGGAATCTTTATAAGATGTACATAGAGGATAACAATGAGAACACTAAGGCTGAATACTGTAAAATGCGGGCTGTGGTCAAAAAAAAGCTGAGGAATGCTAGAAGACTGTATGAAAGACAAATTGCAGAGGGGGCAAAAACTAACCCTAAGCGCCTCTTTCAGTACTGTAGCAGAAAAAGGAAAGTCAAAGAGCAGGTTAACTGCATAAAGCATAAAAATGGATCACTGCAATATGATAACAAGGATATAACGGATGCCTTAAACAGTTACTTTGTTGAGAATTTTACCTCAGAGTGGGTAAATATTATTCGGCCAGAGGGCATGTTAAATGCTCAAGATTATTTCGCGGAAATTGAGCAGGGATAACGAAGTATTAGACAAGTTGCATAAACTAAAGGCAGATAAGGCGGCGGGTCCTGATGGCTTATATCCTAGAGTGCTCAGGGAAGTTGGTGAGATCATCTTTAAGCCGCAATCTTCCATCTTCAGACGGTCTTTAGAAACTGGAGAAATACCAAATGATTGGAAACAGGGCAATATAATACCAATATATAAGAAAGGGGACCGTACTGAGCCAGGAAATTACAGGCCAGTCAGTTTAACTTGCATTGCGTGCAAATTATTGGAATCTATCATAAAAGATGAGCTGGACTTATTTCTTGAACGTAACAGTATCTTGAGGGATAGCCAACATGGTTTCCGTAAAGGAAGGTCATGCCTGACAAACCTTCTGGAATTTTTTGAAGAGGCCACCAAGACTTCAGACCAGAGCAGGGCTTATGACATCATATACTTGGATTTTCAGAAAGCATTTGATACAGTACCGCTTAAGAGACTAATTTTTAAAATGAGCTCCAATGGAGTTACAGGTGGTATTATGGAATGGATTCAAAACTGGTGACAGGACAGAACACAAAGAGTGGTGGTCAATGGTATCTCATCTGAGCTAGGTATGGTGGGGAGTGGCGTCCCCCAGGGATCGGTGTTGGGACCCCTGCTGTTCCTCATCTACATTAATGACCTTGATAGGAATATTGAGAGCAGATTAGTGAAATTTGCAGATGATACTAAATTGGGGGGTTTGGCAAATAGTTTAGAGTCCACTAAAGTGATTCAGGATGATTTGGATAGAATCCAGAATTGGGTAGAAATGTGGCAAATGAAATTTAATGTCGCGAAATGTAAAGTTGCACATGTAGGTAATAAAAACAATAGACGGGATTACTTCATGGGAGGTTTAAAACTGGAATGTGCTCCACACGGGAAAGATCTGGGAGTGATTGTTGACCAAACCCTCACAGGCTCTAGCCATTGTGCCGTAGCAGTTAAAAAAGCCAATCGGATGCTGGGATACATTGCCAAAAGTATTGAGTAAAAATCCAAGGAGGTGATGCTTCTTTTGTACAACACATTCGTCAGACCACATCTGGAGTATTGTGTACAGTTCTGGGGACCATACTTTTTATAGAGGCTCTAGAGAAAGTTCAGAGAAGAGCCACTAAGCTAATTCCAGGTATAAAAGATGAAAGCTATGAGAAGAGGCTGAAGATCCTTAATCTCTTTAGTCTTAGGAAAAGGAGACTAAGGGGTGATTTGATTGAGGTCTTTAAATATGTTAAAGGGATTAACAAAGTGAATTATGTAGGATTCCTTCGACTAAGTGTTGTTAGTAGAACTTGGGGTCACAAATGGAAGTTGACCAAAGGTAAATTTAGCACTGATATTCGGAAATATTTCTTCACCCAAAGAGTAATTTCGATGTGGAATAGCTTGCCTGACCATATTGTTGAGGCAGAGACCTTGGGGGTTTTCAAGAGCAGGCTTGACTTAAAGCTAGATACCATTGAGTCATTGAGTATCTGAAGGGATATATTCACAATAGTACAAAGAAACTGGCGAGCGTAGTTGGGCTGAACAGCCTGTTCTCGCCATTATGTTATGTTATGTTATGTTATGAAGCAGCTCCTTTGAAATCCCAATCTGTCTCCTCTATGTCAGCCCCATGGTTAAATGAAGACATCCGTTGCTTTAAATGTAAATGCCAGAGAGTAGAGCGTCTTTGGAAATCTACTAAGCTTCAGGTTCACCATATCTACCTTAAAGAGCTCTTAAGTGATTTTAACATTATGGTGAGAGAAGCAAGGGTTGCTTACTTCTCAAAGTTAATTTCCTCAAGCAGGTGAAGTCCCAAAGTATTGTTTGACACAATCAATAATATTGTCAGTCCGGCTTCCCCCGCTGTTCCAATATTTTCTAATGATGACTGTGATTGTTTTCTTTCATTTTTTATTGACAAAGTTGCTCAAGTTAGGTCAAGTATTATTCCTTCCTCCTTGCCCCTCCCCACCTGCCCTACCCAGCAGCCAATTCTGAGCTCTTTCTCCCCCATATCCCTACAAGAACTAATTGAGCTTGTAGGCTCCATGAAAACATCTTCCTGCCCTCTCGACATTTTACCCACTTTTATGCTGAAAGACGTGTTGAGCTCTGTGGGCCCATCTCTGCTTGCCATTCTGAATTGCTCGCTAGAATCTGGTCGTGTCCCTCTTTACTTTAAACAGGCAGTTGTTCAGTCCCTGTTGAAAAAATCTAATCTTGACCAATCGCTGCATAAAAATTTCAGCCTATTTCCAAGCTACCTTTTATATCAAAGGTTTTAAAGAAAATTGTTGCCTAGCAGCTTACTGCTGTGTTAAACACTCACAACATTCTGGACAAATTCCAGTCGGGGTTCCGGGAGAAGCACTCGACTGAGACCGCCCTACTTAGAGTCTCAAATGATATTTTAGTGTCAAGTGATACTGGGAAATGCACTGTTTTGGTGCTGCTTGATCTCAGCGCAACTTTCGATACAGTGGATCACCACATTTTGATTGACAGGCTGAGAGATTGTGCAGGTGTCTCTGGGACCGCCCTTTAATGGTTTAGCTCAAATCTCTCAGATAGGAATTTCTCCATCTCTGTTGGCCCTTATAAGTCAGAGTCTGCCGCCATATCCTGTGGAGTGCCCCAGGGTTCTGTCTTGGGCCCAATTTTATTTTCACTATATTTGCTTCCCCTGGGACACATTATTGCCAATTTTAAGGGCATCTCCTACCATTGTTATGCGGATGACATTCAACTTTATTTTTCTTTCAGTCCAGACAAGACAGAGGAACTAATTGTTTTGCATGACTGCTTGTCTGCAATTAAGGCATGGATGGCCAGAAATTTTCTACAATTGAATGAAAATAAAACAGAAGTTCTCATTGTTGCTGCTGCTGATACTGCTGCAAAGATCACTAATAGCCTTGTGTCCCTGAGTGCCAATGTCCGTTCAAACTTGAGAAATCTTGGTGTAATTTTTGACCAATCGATGCTCTTAGACAAGCACATTAGGTCTTTGTCACGCTCTTGTTTTTTCCATCTTAGAAACATAGCAAAACTCAGAGCTATGGTTTCACATGCAGAGTTAGAGATGATCATTCATGCCTTTGTGTTATCTCGCCTTAATTATTGCAATTCACTGTTCACTTGCCTCAACAAGGCGTCTCTGGATCGTCTGCAAATCATTCAGAATGCCGCTGCTAGGCTGTTAACTAGGTCCAGGAAGTCATGCCACATTACCCCCATCCTAAATTCCCAACACTGGCTTCCTATCATTTTCAGGATACAATTTAAAGTCCTGGTCATTATGAATAGAGCCCTTCATAGTCAGGCCCCTGATTATGTTTGCAACATACTTCATCCATATGTCACTAGCAGGTCACTTAGGTCCTCAAATCAGGAGCTACTGGTTGTTCCTCGGACACGGCTTAAAACAAAAGGTGATTGTGCCTTCCAAACAATGGCACCTAATTTTTGGAATGCTCTCCCACTAGAGCTGCGAACTGCACCCTCCATAGAAAACTTTAAGGCACAACTAAAGACTCATTTGTTTAGTCAGGCATTTGTCTAGTTGTCTGTTCTTCGACGTGTGTGTTACCGGTAGTAGTGTTTAGCAAATCCATGTGTGTTAGGCAAATCCATGTGGAACCGGTGGCACTGAGCATGCACCAACAGTGCCAGTGGGGCTTGCTCCAGCCTTAGTCACCGGGGAGGTCCATATGGTACTGGTGGTAGTGTTAAGTAAATCCATGTGGAACTAGTGGCACTGAGCATGCATCAACGGTGCCAGTGGGGCTTGCTACAGCCTTAGTCCTTAGTCACTGGGGAGGTCCATATGGTAGTGTTTAGTAAATCAATAGTGATCTTACAGTCTGGTGTAAGTGTCGGGCTTCTGTGCTGCAGAAAGTGGATGGTGGGGTGTTGACTGTTTCCTGACCAGTCTGCTAATAATTTCCCACTTGGCACATGACACAGGACGGTTTTTTTTTATTAACATGCAGTAGTTTTATCCAGTGCCTCACCCCACTTTTTTTATCTGTCTCTTTCCGAGGATCTTTCCATCCCCCACCCTGAGCCCATGGACCATCCAAGCCCTGTCCCTCACTATGAGCGCTGGCTGCTGCTGTCCTGCGGTCCTGATCCGGTCCTGATCAGTTCTGCACCATCCTCTACATGCCACTTCCTGGAGCGACCGATACTACTGTTTAGATGGACTTTAATGAATCTCTTTTTCCATTTCAATTCCACTTTATTTTGTTATTAATTAGCTAGCCCGTGGAGGATGGGCTTCCCCGCTATAGCCGGGTTCCTCCTGAGATTTCTTCCCACTGGGGAGTTTTTTCTCACCACTGTTTTGAGGATTTTTCTGCCAACTAGGAGTTTTTTGCCTCATTTGCTATAGTGGGTAAAAGGATTAGGCTAGGCGCTGCCCTTTCATTCTACTCATGAACTTGACTTGACCTGACCTACTGGCATTTGAATCTTTCTGTGTTCTTACTCTATCCCTATTTTTGTTGTATTTTATTGTATTTATTCTCTTCTCTATGTAAATGACTGTGAAGCACTTTGTGACCCTGTCTGTGAAAGGTGCTATATAAATAAACTTTACTTACTTACTTACTAGATGGCACCCTCGGATCAATTATTGAATATTCACCAGCAAGCCAAGCTCGAACACGGTTTAGAATATGGACGAGTTCACTCCCATTCCTGTTTTTCAGGAGTTGCATGAATTAAACTCCTCAGCCAAGCCTGATGTGCAAACTAATTAATATACTTGCCCATAGTATCTATCCAGCAGTTTAAAAAAATGATCTCTTGCTAAAGAAAAAATCATTTTCCACTGTAGAAACCACTTAGCTATGGTGACCAAATGGTATCGCAATTAGTAGTTATGAAAAATCAGTTTTCTGAAGCAAAAATTCGACATGGTGTTGATACTATGTCATTCTACAATCAATTGTAGTCATCACATATCAAAAACGCATAGTTCCCCAGATAGCAAGCACCTCCGCTCCGGATCTGCCCCGGCTCTGAGCCGAATCAGCTGGAGTCGGCACAGAGCCGGGGCAGATCCGGAGCAGAGGTGCTTGCTATCTGGGTCCCTAGCGTGGATTTACGCATAGATTCCTCCATCGATGAATTCAGCACTTGCTTACATCCTCCTATGTACACATGTTGATAGCCAATCACTCAATTATTTATGTAGGCTCATCTCCATAACTGCACACTTTTAGTTCACGCCCACGTAAATCTTCCCCGGTGATGATATAGAGTATCAGTCAAAAGTTTGGACACACCAACATTTTTCTAACATATGCTAAATAAAGAAATAAGTAGCCGTTATTTCGAAAAAAAAAAAAAAAAAGATCTAATTCTTAAATCCATCAAAATAACTGCCATTTGTTGTCATATTTACAGCGCATTCTCACATTTTTTTTTTTAACAAGGGCAGTCATAGGACGAAAATAAATTTGCAGTTGCATGGCTGTCCAACTTCCCAAAGACGTGCTGCACTTGAGGTGGCTTTTCATCAACCTTTTCGCCCAATAAGTCCCAAAACTGCTTGACTGTAATTCGGCTGGTGAGTCAGTCCGTCTCAATTCATCAAATTAAGGAACAGTTCCCCGCCTGACCCCCTCAGATTTGCCTGAAAAAAATTCTATGTGGTGGGTAATATTACCAATAGACCAAATTCAAAATTTCAGATCTCTACTCATTTTTCTCACAAAAAATTCCTAAGTGGAGCAAAATGGACCCGTTTTTTACCCGTTTTCAGATGTGTTTGTCTGAGTGACCATTTTCAAACTGGAATATCTCCAGAACTGTTTGTTGCAGAACCATGGAATTTTGTGGGCTAAGAGTCCTGGTCCAATATGTCATGGAAATAGACTTATAGCATTGTTACTCAATTTGTACCTGAATGCTGGCCCTCTGGATTTCCTAAAAAAAATTACTGTACAAAATCTGGATGGGTCTTTAAATGTCCATAGAAATCTCAGTTTTCAATGTAAGAGCTTCAAATTTTGAAATTTTCCAATTTCATGAACCATGTCTATGACACCCTTTGATATCAGGTCATGGAGTCTGATGCTTGCTGAGATATTGAAGTCCAAAAATGAGAAAAAACACATTCTCGTCAGTATTTGGGACAATATTCCCCATGAATGACACCAGGTATAAACATAAACTTTATTTTTTTGAAAGAGCATATTTTTATTGACAAAATATGAAAAATTTGGGATGGGGTTTTGCCTCATCTTCCTGTAATAAATTTTTAAGAAATCATAGTTTCGCTACTGATTCCAATGTAAATTTTGCTAATATTCAATGAGCCAGTTACTAATATGGCCATTTTAATAGATGATTCTTTGATATGTTTCCATTTGCACAAACTTTCAAATCAAATACAAACCAAAAAGTATCTCCATGATTAATTGTAGCGATTAATAGTACCAGTTCTTGCAAATTAATTACAACATTCTGTTTATCGTAGGGGAGGCTTGGGCGAGTTGGACCACTTTTTATATTTTAGCATATCAAGCTAATTCTATTCATGGCATATCACCATTAATTGCACTTACGATACACACATCCAATAATACACTTCCTGTATCAGCTGTTTCTGAATGCAAACATATGTGTAGGAGGGGGCGACAAGTTTTAAAGTAATGTTTTTTCCTCACTGGGAGGGAGAGTTGGGCCAGGGCCAGGGGAGACTTGGGTCACTGCTGAGAAGAGTTGGGTCACATACAGGAGAGTTATGATAGACACACAACAACCATCCAGGCAAGGAAAATATGAACAGTTTAATTCCAAATTCATGAAATAACAATGAACATGAAATTAATCAATATTCTAGTAGAAATCCACTAGCAAAAAGTCAACACTGAACAGAAACTTTTGCAACCCAACCCACTGTTTAAGTGCTTCACAGAAAATGTTTAAATTCCAGAATTAAAGTGACTGAAAACGTTGACTGAAAAATAACATCTTAATTCCAGGTCCGGGCCAGCGCTAGACTTGAAAAATTAGGGAAATTATCCATCCCTTTATTGACAACAATTAATCCTGGCTAATTTCTAGATGGTTTCCTATATTAACATTTTCCAATTCAATAATAATCATCAAGTGGCAATTGAAGACACGGATTCTCTCCCCCATGCGATCTAACAGCAAATAATGGGCTACATTCAGTACAGAAAAATTATTCAATAATAATTAGGTCTATGCACTGGCACTCAGCAACGGTATTTTTTTTTTTTTTTCCAGCGAGAGCAGCATTTCAGAACTCTTTTGCGAATGAAGGTAATTCTGGTGACAAGTATACGTGGTTTCCTCCGTTTACATTTTCCAGTCTGACAGCTGTCTATTTTTTTACAGCAAGTTATGCGTGACCATGCTGCAAAAACAGGTGTACGATTTGCCGAAATTACCTTCATTCAATAATGAGTTCTGAAATGGCACTCGCTGGAAAAAAAAAAAAAAAAAATTATGCGTTGTTGAGTGCCAGTGCATAGACCTAATTATAATTAAATTATTTTCTACTGAATGTAGCCCATTATTTGCTGTTAGATCGCATGAGGGATAGAAGCCGTGTCTTCAATTGCCACTTGATTATTCTTGAATTGGAAAACGTGTTTATAAAGGAAAACCATCTAGAATTAGCCAGGATTAATTGTTGTCAATAAAGGGATGGATAATTTCCCCCGAATTTTCAAGTCTAGCGCTGGCCCGGACCCGCCACTACGAGTTATCTCGTAGTTGGCAGTCAACGTGTTAAACATTGAACTTCACCAGATAATATCAGCATTGCTAAGAAACATATTCTGCATTTTCCAATTGTCGCATTCTCATGTCAATGCAAATTCTACCTTCTATTCTAGATTCTACCTTCAAGGGGAGGTCCTGGGTAGACAGCCAAACTCTCTGACCCACCGGATAAGATGGGGCCAAACGACACCTTGTCTCAGTGGCGGATTTCTGTTTGAGCCCCGAGTGCAACAGAGAAGAACGGACCCTGGTCCAAACCGCCCGACAGCGACGAATGAAATGGCTGACCGAGGGAACCTCGGAATCATTCTCAGTCTCAGGAAACAGTGGGGGTTGGTAACCCACCTGAGCTTCAAACGGGGAAAGGCCCGTGCAGGAATTACTCAGTGAGTTATGGGAATACTCGGCCCATGCTAAAAATCGACTCCATGAAGATGGATTATCCGCTGCTAAACATCAAAGAGTGTTTTCCAAAGACTGATTAGTACGCTCAGTCTGCCCATTGGTCTCTGGGTGGAACCCAGAGGAGAGACTCACAGTGGACCCCAACTGTTTTCAAAACGCCCGCCAGAATCTGGCCGTAAACTGAGGGCCCCGGACAGAGACAACATCTTGCGGAAGCCCATGCAGCCGGAACACATGGTTAACCACAAGAAGGGCCATCTCCCGCGCTGAAGGCAGCTTGGGTAGCGCGACAAAATGAGCGGCCTTGGAAAAACGGTCAACCACGACCAGGATGACCGTGTTGCCTTCAGACACAGGCAGCCCGGTAACAAAATCCAACGCAATATGCGTCCAAGGGCACCTGGGAACGGGCAATGGTCGCAACAGACCAGAGGGAGGGAGGTGGGAAGTCTTGTTCCTGGAGCAGATGCCACAGGCAGCAACAAATTCCCGAATGTCCCTCATCATACCGGGCCACCAAAACGTCGGGCCAGGAACAGCTTAGTCTGATGGGCTGCCGGGTGCCCCTCCAAGTGGGAAGAGTGTCCCCACTGGAGGACCTGTGGCCTAACTCTAGGCGGGACAAACAAATAACCAGGAGGCTCCCCCCCAGGACCGGGATCGGTCTTCAAAGCCTCCTGAACCACCGCCTCAATCTCCCATTGAATGGGCACCACAATCTGAGCAGCCGGAATAACTGGCTCCGGGGTAGGATCGCGATCAGAGCGGTCGTAAATCCGTGAAAAGGCGTCAGGCTTAATGTTTTTAGAGCCAGGGCGGTAGGTTAGCGTAAAATTAAAGCGGTTAAAGAACAATGACCACCGCGCCTGCTGGGAATTACGTCGCTTGGTTTGCTGAATATACTGGAGATTTTTATGGTCTGTCCATACGACAAAAGGGTGTTCAGCTCCCTCCAACCAGTGGCGCCACTCTTCAAGCGCCAACTTGACCGCCAATAACTCCCAGTCACCAATGCTGTAATTCCGTTCCGCGGCGGACAAAGACCGGGAGAAGTATGCGCATGGGTGTAGCTTATTTTCCCAAAGGGGGCGTTGGAACAAAATAGCACCCACGCCAACCTCCGAAGTATCCACCTTCACCACAAATGGGAGGGAGGGATCGGGCAAAACCAGAATGGGCTCTGAGCTAAAACGTTTCTTTCATTCCTGAAAGGCAGCATCAGCTGCTGGAGACCAAAAAACGCTGAAGAGGTATTCTTCCTGGTGAGCGCAATAATGGGGGCAGCAACCTCACTAAAATTACGGATGAACCTCCTATAAAAATTAGCAAAGCCCAAGAAGCATTGGACCTCCTTAACACTTTGAGGGGCAGGCCAATTCCTGACCGCAACCACCTTGTCTGGGTCCATGCGGACCAACCCCTTGGAAACAATAAAGCCAAGAAACGAGACAGTTTGGGCGTGAAAGACACATTTCTCGGCCTTGACAAAAAGCTTGGCATTAAGGAGGGCCTCAAGCACACGTCTGACGTGTTGTTTATGCTCTGAGAGTGTTGAAGAAAAAATCAAAATGTCGTCAAGATAAACGAAGACGAATTTCTCCAACATCTATCGGAGGACGTCGTTAATGAGTGCCTGAAACACTGAGGGGGTGTTAACCAATCCGAACGGCAAGACCAAATATTCGTAGTACCCGTAATGAGTGTTAAATGCCGTTTTCTATTCCTTCCCTCCCGAATGCGAACTAAGTTATAAGCATTACGGAGATCTAGCTTGGTAAAAAATGACGCCTCCTGCAGACGTTCAAACGCGGAATTCATCAACGGAAGGGGGAATCGGTTTTTAATGGTGATCTTATTCAAACCCCAATAATCAATACAGGATCTCAGACCGCCATCCTTTTTTCCCCACAAAAAAACCGCGCTCCGGCAGGAGACGTGCGAACCAAAGAATCAAAAGTCGAATAGGGCTCCAATGTAGCTAATGCGTCTTTTACCTCCTCAATGAGAGCATGACTAAACACAGTCATAAGAGGAGCCTCAGGTCAGCCTGTCTCTGTCGCCAGGGAGCGAAATAAAATAGAAAACTCCGCGGCACTTTCTTTGCCCTGTTTCAGATGCATCAAACGCGTAGCCGTGTCCTGACCACAAACATCCCGATCAAACACTGACACCATCTCCCTAACAAGAACCTCCACAGAATTTACGGCCGGTGAGTTAGATCTGATAAGTGGGCTGACCCAAGTGAGTGCTGTGCCAGCCAACAGGGATAATATAAATGCCACCCGAGAATCCTCATTAACAAACCGTGACGTCTGAGCCTTAAAAAATCTCTCACATTGGGCGATGAAATCTTTACATTTTCCGGCCTCGCCGCTATATCTTTGGGGCAATTGTTACTTCGGTTCTCGGGGACGGTGTATGGGTGATGCTTGTGCAACATTTCTTGAAAATTGTGTAGACAGTGATCTGATACTCTCGGTCAAGCTTAGCAGAACGCTCTCCTGTTTTTGCAACGAATTCTCCTGAAGGCGGAGTCTCTCAGCCAAACCAGCCTGCTGGTTGCCCAGGCTGGAAAGCCCTTTGCCGAAACCAGAAAGCATAGCTTGCTGGCTGGTAACAACCTTCTCAATCTCGGCCACAGCTGACGTCTCCATGTTGGCTAGAATGTACTGTGATGGCTGGTATTTCGAGACGCCAAATGCAGTGGCCGGAACGAAAGGAAGTACAGCAGAATAAGAGAGACACACACAGACAAAATAAGAGAGACTCGCGCTTCCAAAGGACGTAGATCTAGTCCAAGTAAAAATAAGGAAGCAACGCAAGCTCGACTGAATGAAATAAAGGGAAAAATCTCGGAAACCCGAGATAAAAAGATTTAGCACCAGACAGTGCACAGGCAGAGGAAAAGAGAGAGAGATTCCCTTGCTAATTAGCACTTTCCTCTTTGCAGCAAATTCCTCAACAACTCTCTAGCTAGAGACCTTACCGGCTATTGTACAATCAAAACACTGACACTCTAGCAAAGGTGGCGAGGCGGAACTTGGGCTTAAATAGAGTCCGGGCGCCGCCCACAATTAATGCCAGCTGGCCAAAGAATCCGATGTGGGCAAAACGATATTGTCCCGGACAAGAGCAACAAAGAAAGCTCCCAAGCCACCATCAGCCTCCAAAACCATGACACAATGTCCACCATATTTATTTCAGTGACAATTTTAGCAAAGAAACATATCACATAGATTTGGCCAATACCTTGATGGAGGAGGAATGTCACAGCTATCTTGTAGAATAAACTAAGGACAGTATACTGTATAGTATTGAAGAGATATAAAAATGCTTCTCGTGAATTCCAGTTTTTACTCTCTTCAGTCAAAAATGCACTTCTCTGCAAAAACATGGACAGACAGCCAAAATTTCTGCAGTCCCTTATGTCAATAAAAGATAATGCTCAGTATTTCTATTAAATGGCACCACCTGCCCAATACAGATTCCAAGTTCCATGAAATTAAGGGTGGCCCAACTCTCCCCAGCCTCCCCTAAACTTATCAAAATAAAATTAAGTGATAATTGGATATAAGTGGCACTACAGGTGCAATTGTCAAAAAAGCAATGTTTTATTTGAAGTTCTCCGTGAAAGTGTTGGATTTTTCAGTTTCATTTTCCCTGAGAACGTATCGACGACCAGTGGAAGTAATTGGACTATCTATTTTCATAATGATGGGCAAATGAGATTGAGAATAAAAATTTACCAAAGTTGGTTTTCCATACAGTTAAGTTTTTTCAGCCAAGTTTGACCAGTTGCAATATCATTACTATCTATTGGAACTTCTAATGGGTGGTGTATTCTGATTATTTGGATAGAGGTTAATCATCTGAATAAATACAAGTAGATTGCATAAAATAGAACACCAGGTATTACTGCAATTGGGAATGTTGCAAAAACATAAATATTTCAAAAATGTATTTCATGAAAATGAGGCGAAACCCCATCCCAATTTTTTTATATTTTGTTGATAAAAAAATAAAGTTTCATGTTGATATCTGGTGTCATTCATGGGGAAGATTGTCCCGAATACTGACGAAAATGTGTTTTTTCTCATTTTTGGACTTATATCTCAGCAACCATCAGACTCTAGGACCTGATATCATAGGGCAGTGCTATTCAACCTTATCCATAAAGGGCCAGTGTGGGTGCGAACTTTCATTCCAACCAAGCACCTACACACCTGACACCACTAATCAACCCCCAGAGTCTTTGCTAAAGAGCTTGATTTGCAGAATCAGGTGCGTAACTGCTTGGTTGGAATTAAAGCCTGCACCCACACTGGCCCTTGCAGGATAATGTTGAATAGCCCTGTCATAGGGTGTCATAGACATGGTTCAAGTCAGACTCTCTGCAAAATTTGAAGCTCTTACATTGAAAACTGAGGTTTCTATGGACATTCAAAGACCCATCCAGATTTTGTACAGTAAATTTTTTAGGAAATCCAGAGGGCCAGCATTCAGGTACGAATTGAGTAACAATGCTATAAGTCTATTTCCATGACATATTGGACCAGGACTCTTAGCCCACAAAATTTCATGGCTCTGCAACAAACAGTTCTGGAGATATTCCAGTTTGAAAATCGTCACTCAGACAACACGTCTGAAAACGGATAAAAACCGGGTCCATTTTGCTCCACTTAGGAATTTTTTGTGAGAAAACTAAAAAGAGTCGAGATCTTAAATTTTGGATTTGGTCTTTTGGTAATATTACCCACCAGACAGAATTTTTTCAGGCAAATCTGAGGGGGTCAGGTGGGGACCATTGGATGAATTGGGACGGACTGACTCTGCTGGAAAATAGAAGGAGGTTATTTGTTTACTTTGCAAAATATGGCTTCTTTGAGAATTTCAAAATTTTGGACACTGTTTAAACAAGTAAATTATTCTCTTTTCCCTTCTGACTGTTTACCTTTTACAAGATTCCATTTGAGATTATATCGAGAAGTTAAGCCGTTTAAATTTCTCAAAAAACAGAGTGCTGTGACATTTGCGAAGCGTATCCAAACTTTTGATTGGTACTGTATTGATTGACTTGTTTCTTATCCAATACCAGAGTGTTTAGACTTTCCTCAGTAACTGAGAGACATTGATTGGACAAACAGAAGAGAATGCAAACATCTGCATAAGAGCAAGGTAGGTTGTATTGTCTTTATGTTGCGCACGACTGCACAGCTGACAATGATGCGATTTCAAAGAAAAAAAGACTCCTAAAGCCGGCCTGAAGTGTTCAGTTATATTTACAGGATTTAAATGAGGTATGGATATGGTCTATGGGAGTTATTCTAAATGAAACAGGACTGGAGGGTTCCTTCTACCCGATACAGTTGTGTCTCTGGAGGAGAGATTCAATTAAGAAAGATCTTTGTTCACCTTGGGTAAGTGCAATTTTATATATTTTAAAACTATGGGTAGCTGGCTAGCTGTTTTTTTTATTCTCAGTTTACCATAGCCATGATGGTCACAGAGCTTGTTTGTCTCTTTGGTTAGTAAGAGTAACCATTAGTCTTTGCTCATCATAGCTACTGTATGTTGGGGCATTTTTTTTGGTTTTTTCCAGGTAGTGGAATGTCTGTTCTGTTAAAATATAAAGTATATTTCAGATATTACTGAGTTGTTGAGTAATACTTGTTCCTGATTAGGGTTTCAAAATTCCGGGAATTTTCAAAGTTGGAAACTTTCCTTGGGAATTAACGGGAATTTATGGGAATAAACGGGAATAAACCAGGAATTTACAAAATTGAAGGCTGACTCTTAACAGGGAACTTAAATATAGTTGAGGAAAATATATTTTAGCATAGTCCTGACTAAAACAACCAGATTTCATGCAAGTACAGTTGAATATCTATGCTACTCCTCAATCACATGCACATAGCACACTGCTCACTGCAGGGCTATTGAGACCACGCCCCCTACATGCACTGTGCATTCCTCCATCTACACAAAGTGAAGTAAGTTTTGCTGATATTATGGAGTATTATTTAACAAATGTGATGTATGGTATTTATGTTTAAACTGCAAATATCACAAACAAATGTATTCATACAGTAGATGGCTAGTTGATAAGTTAGATGCCAAATAAGCTATAGCTAGCATAAATCCATGTACCATCTATGAGGCTATCTTATGCTAGCTACCTCAAATCTGATGCTGGTTTTTTTCTGCCTCCTGCAAGAGGTTTATCAATTGTAAAATATTGTGAAGATCATTCCAGTTGTTTAGCTAGGCTAACTATTTATATCTGTTCATGCCATTGCATTAGTATTCTTACAAGCTGGTATCTTCTCCTACAGAAAGATGCCACTTGCGCCATCCAATGTGTGGAGATGTAAGACCCATACAGCTCGACCAAGGAAGGAAGAGCCCAGGTTGAAGGTTTATGCGTGTGGATTCCTAGTATTAGCACGCGCGACGTCCTGGCTGGTGCGAATCACAATAAAATGGATATATTTTCTCCGTTCGAAGGACGGGGCACAAAAGCACAACGGTTACAATTAATTTGACTTTATAATAAATTTATAATAATGAATTTAGTGATACCCTCGTTAAATATCTGACTCCAAATTAGAATTAGAATCCATAATTTAGAGAAACCTGCGTGGGTCTCGAGTGACTACACCTTCCACTCTTAGGAGACTACCGCTGTCGCTAACATGTACTCCCAGGTTTTTAGTACTGTTACCGGATCCTAGGTTCGTTGATTAGATTAGAGGTTGGAAGTCAGCCATCACTGCAACAGCATCTTTTGGCTTGAATACAGCGAACCCAGATCTATGCACGCCCATGGGTTCCTTCAGGGAATTTTAACAGATAACCGACTTTTTCGTCCATGGGTTTCCTTTTAGGCTAAAATCCCAGAACCGCAATACATAAACCCTTTATGTAAGTCGATCATGGTTGTCTCTCCAACTTAATAAAAACCAATCTCCAGAACAGGCCGCTGGCCAGTCGCATTCTCGGTCGGGATTATACCCTAGGTATCCGTCGCAACGCGACTAGAAAGAATAAAAGGATTAAGAGTCCCGGAGACCACGCAAGCTTAAAGGAATGACAATAATTTATTCACCAGGTAGGCAAAAGCTTAAATCAAACAAATCAACGTTAAGCCAATTACAAGTTACACATAATTTAGAAGAGGAGAATAAAGTCATACCTGGAGGAAAAGGATACACGCACTAACGTGCGCGGGAAGTTCGAAATACGATGTTACATCATTGAAAAGGCTACTCACGCACTTATGTACGCGAAGACAGATCGGATACGATCTTCCCAGAATGGATTGTTTCTCTTTGCTTTAAGCCAAATCACGCCTTTGATCCAGGCGGCATGGCCATAAACACCTGGAAGGGGGGTCGAATCCAGTTTTTGGGTTTCCACCTTTGGGAGGATGTAATAAAACACTTCAGCAGAGAGAGGAGAATAGGGTGATTACCAGAGAGGATTCTGACCAAATTCTCAGGAGTTTCCAAAAGGGAATGAACCACAATTCCAATGGGAATGAAACATACTCCACTCAACTCCTTGGATTCTCCCGAGAATAACAAGACCAAACATGATATGAATATGTACTAATATGATGCAGTTGTCATGAAAAAAGTCTTAAGATGAATTAATATATAGGTAAATTGGGTTATATGTCCAGAAAAGATTTCTTTGCAGAATATTGAACATATAAGCATATTATGCAGTTCTCAGGGGTTTAGATCATTTTAAACAGATTAATATAACTGGACTTTAACTCAAGAATTAGGCCAGTAATATGACTCACACAGGGGCATTGTGTCAGCCAGAGCCCTCTAACAACCCCCCCCATACAGAGGAACAGTAAGACCGTTAACACCTTAGCAAGCATTTTGGGGAGGAAGTCCACAAAAGCTTTATTGCAATCTGGCATGGCTCTGGACCGAGCTTATCAGCCATTTGTCACTTATATTTCCAGATTCTACAGAGACATTTCACACAAACTATTGTTCAAGGAAAGTCTTTGTATATGCATAAATATTGTGAAAAGACATGCGTAAAGAATGCCACAAAAATGCAGCAGCATATTACAAAGTGCAACAAATTTCCTCAAGGCTCAAAACATGCAGCAGACAGGAGTTCCTCTCCAGGGGAAAATGAATCTGTATCAGATTCAGCTGTATCAGAGTCAGATACCCTCTCATCAGCTCCTGGTCCCTCTGGCATCAGAAGATACTTTGATTTTATGGACGAACCTTTCCAGAGAAATGCAGGTGAGTGTTTCGCTCGTGCAGTCTATGCAACTGGCTCACCCCTGAGGCTGCCATCCAGTGTGTACTGGAAGAGGTTTTTGAATGTTCTCCGGCCAGCATACACCCCCCAACCAGACATGCGCTATCGACTAATTTGCTGGATGAAGAGTTCAACAGAGTGCAAACAAAGGTCAAGCAAACCATTGACAAAGCAGACTGTATTTCAGTCATCTCTGATGGATGTTCAAATATCCGGGGACAAGGAATTATCAACTACATTGTCACCACTCCTCAACCTGTATTCTACAAGAGTGTAGACACAAAGGACAACAGACACACAGGCCCCTACTTTGCTGATCAGCTGAAAATGGTCATCAATGACTTTGGACCAGAGAAGGTTTTTGCACTTGTGACTGACAATGCAGCAAACATGAAGGTTGCCTGGGCACACGTGGAGGAGACCTTCCCTCATATAACAACCACTGGCTGTGCTGCCCATACTCTCCATCTTCTCCTTAAAGACATCATGGCACTGAAGACAGTGGACACTTTATACAAGAGAGCGAAGCAAGTTGTGAAGTATGTGAAGGGCAAACAAGTAGCTTCAGCAACCTATCTGTCAAAACAAAAGGAAAAAAACAAGAGTACCACACTGAAGCTCCCCAGCATCACATGATGGGGTGGCGTTGTCATCATGTATGACAGTCTTCTGGATGGAAAGGAGTCCCTGCAAGAGATGGCCATATCCCAGACTGCAGGGATCGAAAATTACATCAAGAAAGTCATGTTAGATGATGTGTTGTGAGAAAGAGTGTCTAGCAGTCTGAGAATCCTCAAACCAATTGCAGCAGCAATAGCCAAGATAGAGGGTGATGGTGCCATCTTATCAGATGTCCAGAATCTTTTCGTAGACCTCAAAGAAGAAATCCAGACAGTCCTGCCCACTTCCCTACTACTCAAAGCAGAGGAAACTGCAGTTGTCAAGTCGTTGGAAAAGCGCTGGGAGTTCTGCATGAAGCCGTTGCAAGCAGTAGCATACATGCTGGACCCAAGATATGACAGGGGCAGACTCTTTGGGGAAGAGATTAACGGTGCCAACGTGGTCATTACAGCCTTGTCTGACCATCTGGGCCTTGATAAAGGCAAAGTTGTAGGCAGTTTGGTGAAGTAACGAACCAAGCAAGGCCTATGGGAAGGGGATGGAATCTGGCAGTCATGCCAGCACGTATCTGCAGCCACCTGGTGGAAGGGACTTTGTGGATCTGAAGCCCTTGCACCAATAGCCTCCATCATCCACCAAATCCCATCATCATCAGCCGCCTCTAAGCGCAACTGGTCACTGTTCGGGAACACACACACAAAGGTTCGCAACAGGCTGACAAATGTGAGAGTGGAAAAATTGGTTGCCATTCGGGCTCACCTAAGGTTCTTTGAGCCTGACACGGAGCCATTGTCAACAAGGCTGGACAGTGACACTGAAGAAGAAGAGTCGGAATTGGATGTTGAGGAAGTGGCCATAGAGGATGTTGATGAGGCCCAGGAAGAGTCCATTGCCTGAAAGGGTTTAGTAAAAATGCAGAGGCTAGGCTTGAGAAGCTTGAGGAAAGATGCTTTTTCATTTAACATTTTTAATGGGACTTTGTTGGTCATTTTGGATGGGGGGAGGTGGTGTGCATTTTTGTTAATTTTTGAATGGGTTGGGTTGGGGGGGATGAGTAATATTTTTTTTATTTTATTTTTTTTATAAATTAAATTTGGCATCTCCAATCCCACCCGAGTCTGGAATGCCCAATTGGTGAACTATGTCCAAGGCTTGCTCGTATGCGACCCCTTGCTGCCAATTCAAGAGAGTGTAGACAGTTCGCGGCTCTCCTCTGAAGCACGCGCCCATCAGCCACCACTTCTTATACACTCATTGGTTGAATCTTCGCAAGTTCAGAACGAGGGCGGAGGATACCCGGACATGAACAGACTTAGAATCTTCCTGACGAGCGCCCGTCTGGCCAACAGGAGGCGCTTGAGCAACGAACAAGGCAACTGTTATTTTCCCTTCCCGGCAGTCCCTTCCCAATTTGCAACCCTGTAGCGCGATAGTCAATTGTGCGCCACTCTGAAAAAACTGCCGACCACTGCCGGTTGGTACGACGGGGGCTCGAACCCGCAACGTGATAGTAATTTCTGCTTCGCAAAGCGATGCTTTACCGAGTGAGCTATCTGGCAGCCCGGGTTGAGTAATATTTAACTCAACATTTATGTTTTTGTTATTCAATGAAAGAATTGATTGTTCAATAAAATATTAGAATTTGATAAAGTTCTACTTACAAATTAATCTGTTGAAATGTTATGCTTTTTAATTGCATTATTTTGCATGGATGTCTCTTATGACAAAACAAAATGTTTATATTTATACTTAATTCCCATAAATTCCCATAATTCCCAAGGAAAGTTTCTAATTTGGAATAATTCCAAAATTCCCCTGCTTAATTTCCCATGGAAATTTACCGGAAACTTTCCAGAAATTTACCGGAAATTTTCCACCCCTTTGCAACCCTATTCCTGATAAGGTGTGGAAAGTGTTCATATAAGGTTGCGAGCTCAGAAGTGGGACCTGCTAGCTTTTCATTGCAGGGTGAATGTTCTGACCATTAAAAAATCAGTTCCTTTAATGAGTACAGTGCCGTGAAAAAGTATTTGCCCCCTTCCTGATTTCTTACTTTTTTGCACATTTTTCACACTTAAATGTTTCAGATCATCAAACTAATTTTAATTCAAGACAAAGATAACCCGAGTAAATACAAAATGCAGTTTTGAAATGATGATTTCATTTATTAAGGGGAAAAAGCTATCCAAACCTACCTGGCCTGGTGTGAAAAAGTAATTGCCCCCTAAACCTAATAACTGGTTGTGCCACCCTCTGTGACAACAACTGCAATCAAGTGTTTGCGATAACTGGCAATGAGTCTTTCACATCGCTGTGGAGGAATTGTGGCCCACTCTTCTTTGCAGAATGTTTTAATTCCAGCCACATTGGAGGGTTTTTGAGCATGAACGGCCTGTTTAAGGTCATGCTACAGCATCACAATCGGATTTAAGTCCAGACTTTAGCTAGGCCACTCCTAAACCTTTAGTTTGTTTTTTTAAGCCATTCAGAGGTGGACTTGCTAGTGTGTTTCGGATCATTGTCCTGCTGCATAACCCAAGTGTGCTTGAGCTTGAGGTCACCAACTGATGGTTGGACATTCTCCTTCAGGATTTTCCGGTAGAGAGCAAAATTCATTGTTCTATCAATTGCGACAAGTCATCCAGGTCCTGAAGCAGCAAAGCAGCCCCAAACCATCACACTACCACCAGTGTGGTACTTTTGGTATGATGTTCTTCTTATGAAATGATATGTTAGTTTTACGCCTGATTTAACGGGATGCACATCTTCCAAAAAGTTCAACTTTTGTCTCGTCAGTCCACAGAATATTTTCCCAAAAGTCTTGGGGATCATCAAGATGTATTTTGGCAAATGTGAGAGGAGCCCTTGTGTTCTTTTTGGTCAGCAGTAGTTTTCGCCTTGTTGAATCATGAGGCAAGTGAGGCCTGCAGTTCATCAGATGTTGTTCTGGGTTCTTTTGTGACCTCCTGGATGAATCGTCAATGCGCTTTTGGAGTAATTCTGGTAGGCTGGCCACTCCTGGGAAGGTTCACCACTGTTCCAAGTTTTCTCCATTTGTGGATAATGGCTTTCACCGTGATTCGCCGGAGTCCCAAAGCCTTAGAAATGGCTTTGCCACCCTTTCCAGACTGATAGATGTCAATTTCTTTGTTTCTCATCTGTTCTTGAATTTCTTTAGTTCGCGGCATGACATGTTGCTTTTTGAGATCTTTTAGCCTTCTTCACTTTGTCAAACAGGTTCTATTTGAGTGATTTCTTGATTCAACAGGTCTGGCAGTAATCAGGCCTGGGTGTGGCTAGTGAAATTGGACTCAAAAATTTGATTAACCACAGTAAATTCATGATTTAACAAGGGAGGCAATTAATTTTTCACACAGGGCCAGGTAGGTTTGGATAGCTTTTTCCCCTTAATAAATGAAATCATCATTTCAAAACTGCATTTTGTATTTACTCGGGTTATCTTTGTCTTATATTAAAATTTGTTTGATGATCTGAAACATTTAAGTGTGAAAAATATTCAAAAAAGTAAGAAATGAGGAAGGGGGAAAATACTTTTTCACGGCACTGTATGTTGAGTTGAGTTCATGTGACAAATATGCATATTAGCCTTCTCAATGAGTTGCCTAGTAGCCAAGTATGAGCTGATGGCCAACATGAAAAGAGCAAACTCCTTGGACTTGTTAAAAGTTCAGGGTTTCCACTACATGTAATTCATCGTGGCGCACAACCACGGCAAAATAAAAGCTGCCATGCCTATGTAAAATGACTTTACATAAACTCCAAAAATCCTAAGGACTTTCACATGTCGCCAGTTCTCCTTGTTAAGGTAAAATGAGTGCTAATAATTCTTGACCTATTGTCAATCATTTTGCTTGATGAACACGTTTTCCAATGAATAAAAATTAGTCATCGGCAGTAAAAAAGTACTGCTTTCTTCTTAATGTCATGTGTGCAACGATTAGAGAAAAAATATTTTGTTTACTTTGCAAAACTATTAACCACGATGTTAACTTGTGTGTTTGCTGTGAGCACATTCTGCTCTACCTAATTGTATCTTCACAATTATTTAATTCCTCCAATTCATGAGTCTGGAGTCATAATCGGTTTTCGTATTATATGTGAAATCCACCGTCACGCATGTGAAACTGATAAACCCCCATGCACATAGACTTCAATTATTACAACGCCTACGTGCTGATCAATGAAAACTGGCCACACCCGATAATGCTGAGTTTTGATCCGATGCTGAAGCCCTCCGCCACAGTTTCAAAAAAATCCTGAAGTTGCAATGGAATTTTTAAAAAACCCGAAAGTTTACAGGGATGGTAAATGTAGTCATTTTATTGTTTGTCACAATCACTTGGTGTAGCCTGCTGAACAGAGAAAATAAATTAATACATAACAGACAAACCAAAGAAATTATATCTTATACTTTTAATTTGTTGTGGTTTCCATTCAGACATATTTTCATATCATGAGGTTCCCCCATCCTCAAGCAATTGGAGAGAGACAGATTCTTCAGACAATTCGGCTTTATTGAGGCATATTGGTGAACAAAAAGCTGAGTTCTTTTTGCGCAAAAAAAAAAAAAAAAGTACTAACATTCTGCTTTTCACACCCAGTTTTTATACCTTCATCACAGGAAATATCTTCCAAATATGGTTTTTCCGCCCTCTCACGCTACAATGGTTCAATAACGTAATGTCAGCTTCTTACTTGTTTTTCAGTGGTACAATCATGTGGTGTCTGCATGTTACTTGTTTTTCTCTTTTATCATTAGTTGGCATCCTTTGTAAAATAACAACTTCAAGGCTATTTCTTTGTTTAAGTGGACTTTTAGTTGGGTCACAGGTTTTCCCAGAGACAGGCAAACCAAAACACTACCCACTTGCCTTGAAAACTGCAACCACAAGACAACAACCCTTTTCCAGTGTAATTACTGGAGCATGCATAACTATATGATTTCTGATGAATGATGATGAATAATGCTGATGACTGAACAGATATTGCCTGAATCAACTGAACAGATGTCAATCAAAGCTACAGAAGCCAACTGCTTATGTGTGTGAACACTGCTTGTATGTGTGTTTTATGTTTGTGTGTGTGTGTGTGCACTGCTCCACTTAGATCCTTCAAACCTCCCATCTCTCAGGGCTCAGTTCCAGGCTAGATCCCTTTCCACAGAGATCCTCGACCAGGCTCCCCCAGGTTGAGAACTCTGCCTTCTACTTCCTGTTGTCTTCTTTTCAAAGCCCACCGATCACAGAAGCACCACTTGCCTACTAATTCATTCGCTTTTGGCTTGTGGTGGCCTGACTGTACATTGGGCCGAGCGCGGCGGACACCCTCTCTGTGGTCTTACTGCCATCTGCGACCCGACCGGCCAGTGACCCAGTCGATAGCGATCCCCAAATCCCGTAGTGGTTACCAGCCACCCAGGTGGGAACCGATGGTCTGATCCCTACCCCACTTCGCTATGGGTACAGAAGCTTTGACCGTTTTCACCAGCCTTGCCTGTTCACAGAGGTCGTCTCCAACGCCCCTCTGCTAGGTGTGGGCTGTCACCCATGTACCACGTGTTGCCCTCAACTTATATGCGACAAACACGCCGACTAGACGGTACCACGGCAGTATGTCAATTCATACTTTGCTGGACATGGGGGCCTTGAGTCCTCTCACCTGCACTATATCACATCTTTAACGTGCCCTCGGAGCTTTGCAGTCCCGCCGCAGCCTGTTACAAACAAGGTTCGGAGGGCCTAATCCCCAACCCTATGCGTGTGTGAGCTGCTTTTATGTACATGTGTGTGTGTTTCTGTGTGTGTGTGCGTGTGCCTGTGTAGACATTGCATATTTCATTTTATAAAAGATTGTTCCATTCCAAAACCAGTAAAATTCATCTGTGCCTTTGGGTTAGGTTCTGAGCGGCACCTCTGTAAGATCTGCAAACGCTGATGCGTGGGGGAGCCCAGCGACTGTATGCGACGAATGGCTGATAAGCTCAGTCCAGAGCCATGCCAGATAGCAATAAAGCTTTTGTGGACTTCCTCCCCAAGGTGCTTGCTAAGGTGTTAACAGTCTTACTGTTCCTCTGTATGGGGGGTTGTTAGAGGGCTCTGGCTGACACAATGCCCTGTGCGAGTCATATTACTGGCCTAAGTCTTAAGTTAAAGTCCAGTTATATTAATTTGTTTCAAATAATCTAAACCACTGGGAAGTGCATAATGTGCTTATATGTTAAATCATGTTCTTATATATCCAAATAGCACTTATGTACTTATAACCCAATTAAACTATATATTAATCCATCTTAAGACTTTTTCATGACAACTGCATCATATTAGTACATATTCATATCATGTTTGGTCTTGTTATTCTCGGGGAATCTAAGGAGTTGAATGGAGTATGTTTCATTCCCATTGAAATTATGGTTCGTTCTCTTTTGGAAACTCCTGAGAATTTGGTCAGAATACTCTCTGGTAATCACCCTATTCTCCTCTCTCTGCTGAAGTGTTTTATTACCCAAAAACCGGATTCGACCCCCCTTCCAAGTGTTTATGGCCATGCCGCCTGGATCAAAGGCGTGATTTGGCTTAAAGCAAAGAGAAACAATCCATTCTGGGAAGATCGTATCTGATCTGTCCCCGCATCGTAAGTGCGTGAGTAGCCATTCCGTATGCCGTATGTAGCCAATCTATATAGTCAGGAAGATCGTATCTGATCTCTCCCCACAAGCACGTTAGTGCGTGAGTAGCTTCTTCAATGATGTAACATCGTATTTCGAACTTCCCGCGCACGTTAGTGCGTGTATCCTTTTCCTCCAGGTATGACTTTATTCTCCTCTTCTAAATTATGCGTAACTTGTAATTGGCTAACGTTGATTTGTTTGATTTAAGCTTTTGCCTACCTGGTGAATAAATTATTGTCATTCCGCAAAAGCTTGCGTGGGTCTCCGTGACTCCTAATCCTTTTGTTCTTTCTAGCCACGCTACGACCGGGTACTTAGGGGCGAGTCCTTGCATTCCAGACTAGCTAGCTGATGTTTTAAAGGTAGTGATGGGTTTTGAGTTGGATTGCAGATTACGGTCTACTTATATAAAGGGTTTATGTAGTATCGGTCCTGGGATTTGGCCTTAAGGGCACCCTTGGGCTTATAAGCCGGTGCCTGGTCGATCTCCTTAAGGGCCCTGTGGTGCACATAAATCTGGGTTCATGATATGTTTATGCCAAAGTTGCTACTATCATGGTAATTTCTTCCATCCTCTAGAACTCTCACCGAACTAAGATCCGGCAACCGCGCTTATTACCCGGGGCGTCGGTTGAGTAACTGGTTTTCACGGAAGAGTCTGGCGGCTTAGTTGTTCGAGGTTCACGACGTGTCCCTAAACTATAAATTCTAATTCTAATTTGGAGTCAGATATTTAACGAGGGTATAACTAAATTTGGTATTCTAAATTTATTATGGAGTCAGATTAATTGTAACCGTTGTGCTTTTGTGCCCCGTTGTTCGAACGGAGAAAATATATCCATTTTATTGTGATTCGCACCAGCCAGGACGTCGCGCATGCTAACACTGGCCCAAAAAGAACACGTTGAACCTTTGCCCTACAATTTCCGCCGTTGGTTATTGTTTTGTGGGTTTTACACCTGGGTGCGTGTGCATGTGTAATTGTGTTACTGCTGCTTACATAATATGATTACTGATTATGATTAATGATTATGGTTAATAAATATTGTAATTGATTTACTGATGAATATGATGAGAAATATTGAAATATAATCCTCAACAATATCTTTTAGGGACCACAGCATGTGAGAGAGGCAAAGCGCAGAGAAGGCTGCTCCAATATATCTCAGTTCTTCTCCCCAGAAAAGCAAAGTCTAATGAAGAAGGTTACCACAGCTGAGGTGTATTTCACATCTTTCATTGTGAAGCATAACTTTCCATTTAGTGTGTGCAGGCACACAGACAAGTTATTTCGGAAAATGTTTCCAGACTCTGAAATAGCAAAGAATGATGCCTGCTCTTCCACGAAGACAGCAGCTATGAAACTGGCACTGGAACCTGAATGCTCAGAGGATGTGTACAAGTTACTCCGCAAGGCCATACAGTATTATGGTTGATGAAAGCAATGACATCATCTGTGAAAAGGAGTGTGCCATTTTAGTCAAGTACTACAGTGAAACACAGGATAAGGTGACAGTTGGATTTGTAGACACACCAGTGTCCAATGATGCCAAAGCTGAGAACAAATTCAACTGCATTGAATCATCCATGCATGACAAAGGCTTTGAATGGTCCAATTGTGTAGGATTCAGCAACTGCAATGTCATGATTGGCAAGAACAACTCTGTCTTATCAAGAGTGAAAGCACACATACAGTGTTGGCTGTCCAAGTCACTTGGTGAACATATGTGCCAAAACTGCTGCTAAGGAGCTCTCAATGTCACCTGAAGTATTGCTAATTGACATCTACCACTACTTTGAGAAAAGCTCAAAAAGAAGAGAGGAGCTGAAGCAGTTTCAGGACTTCTGTAACATAGCTTAGCAGAGAGTACAAAAACACTGTCCCACACGTTGGGTTCCTTGGGGAAAGGTTTGGACCACCTCCTGAACCAATGGCCAGCCTTTAGTTTTTATTTTGAGTCACACAGTGAAAATCAGAAGTCTAAGGATATTCAGAAGAGGCTGTCAGACCCCACAGTGAAGCTGTATGCTTGTTTGCCTCACAATATCACTCAGTGCTTTGACAAATTTAAATCTATTTTTTTCAAAACAAGACACCTGTTCTTTACAAGCTAAATGACCGTGTTGAAGAACTGCACGTAGGTTTGTTGTGCCCAAAATATTGAGGGAGAATACATTGCAAGAATTAGATGCAAGCAACCCAGAAATTCACTGTGCTGATGAAGATATTTTTGTTGGATTCTTGACAAGGAGGCATTTGCAAAGTGAGGAAACTCTTTCCCCCCACAAAACAGAACAGTTCTTCAAAGACGCGAGAGCATTTCATGTGAGAAGTTAAGAAAATACAGGAAAAGTTCCCAATGAGAGACCAAATCTTGACTAATCTGTTAGTTGGCAATCCAGATAACCAAGATGATGTGGCACCACAGCAGTTTCTGGCTTTGGCTGAGAGATTACCCAATGTGATTAACGCAGATGCCAGAGAACAACTCCACTTGGAAGTCCTAGATTATGTGTCAACTAACCTGGAAGCACTGGTCCCAAATTGCAGAAATTTACCAGTTGATGAGTTCTGGGGCAAACTGTCAAAGGTCCGATCTGTGAGCTCAGGGCAGTTAAGATTTGTGGAGCTGTGCAAGTTGATGAAACGGCTACTGGTGCTGCCAAACTCCAGTTGTGATGTGGAAAGACCCTTCAGCGTGGTGAAGCACATCAAGACCGAGTTCAGGAGTCAGATGTCACATCAGACACTTGTCAATGTGATGTCATGTAAGATAAACAAATTCATTGACACAGAGTGTCATGACATTGATAAAGCAAACTGATCAAATCTGCAAAGCAAGCAGCAAAGAAATACAATGAAGGCAGCGTGCAGAAGGCCCCAGAATAGGCCAATTTAGCCTGTGTCAAAATTGTATTTGACACACAGTACCCCATATATGATGTAGGTAGTGCTTAATTTGCATGCGTATTTCTGTATTCAACTATCAATAAGTAAAGGCTACTAAGTTCATGTTGCGTGGGATGGGTGGACACCAGGTGCGAGACAGCAAAACTCGGTCTTGGAGTTTTATTATAACAGAAAACAGGCACGATGGCCAAACAAAAACTTGGCCCAATGGGTTGCAAAACTCTCACAAAGGAACGCTTCACAGAGCAGATAAACAAAAGAACAAAATGAGAGAAATAAAAAGCCACTAGAAACTCTAGGGAAGTAAACCAACGAACAAAAATAAAAGAACTCAGCAATGGGGCAAGGCACATGCGAAAATACAAAACGGGAACCATGAAAAGCACACAAGGCAAGACTATGAACGAGAACCATAAACAGGCATGAAAACACTATGAAAACGAATTGGAACCATGCATGAAACCGAGGCGTGAAACGAGACTCTGTCTGCCAGCCAGCTCCAACCTCTCCCCAGATGTAGCAGAGAAGATCACGAGACAATGAAGAGCACCTGTAGAGCGACAGGGAGAAACGAGATCGCATGATTACAAAGCACGAGGACGAGAGAGGAAAACACCTGAGGCGTGACGAGACAATAAGAGCAGGTATTTGCTCATTAAGAAAAATGAGCGTGTTTCAGCATATAAGAACCCAATAAGAAACTAAAAACAGTAAAAGTGTTAAACTAGATAACAGTAAAGCATAGGTAAGAATGCAGCGAAAGCAGGAAGCATGCGAGTCAAATCCCTTTCTGAATTAGTAATGGTTAGTATGTGCCTATCTAATGGAAACACCCCCATGACTGATTAGTAAATTATTAGTTATACATTAAAATAATCAATAAGCATGAAGACTAGGAAGCCCAGAAGGAAGAAACGCAAGAAAGAAGTTTGAAACCGTAAGCCACTCCGGAATGCAGTGCAAGAAGTAAAACGTGGAAATGACCACGCAGACACTGGAGAGGCGGATTGGCTGGGCAGACCGGGACCTGGCGAAAAACAAAACATGGAAAAGTGAAAACATGAACAATAAACATATGAACAATGAAAATAATGAATCCTGACAAGAAACTGTTAAAACCCCAACCGCAGTGTCCTGGCAGACGGCACCGGACACTGGAAACATAACAGTTCATGTCAAAACGTATTTCACATACAGTAGCCCAAGCTGTAAAAAGTTCCTACATTGTATGCACAGTCCTACTCCGCTATCAAAAAGTTAAGTTTTGTTGAGAGGTTTTTTTTGGGGGGGGGGGAGTCCAGGGGATACCTCCCTGAAATGAGTTTTTGCAACTTGGGATGTCTGCATTATACTATTAAAAAAAAAAAAAAATATTAGACCGAGTGGAGCCTGGGCAGGCCAGTGAACAAACTAGGCGGGCCAGTGCCGCCCAGGTCCATTACTGGCTACGTGCCTGATATAAACACAACCCACCTCGGCATGACTTGCTGGTGGTGATCCTGATATCTCGGTCTGTGCAAAGCAGGGCTCCGAACCCCTCAATCACCACAACGCTATCGAGGTCGGGCTCTCCCAGCCAAGTCTCTGTGACTGCCAGGATGCAGGAATCTCTGCATTCATGTTGATGGCGAACGAGAGCCTGTAGTTCCTCAGTCTTATTACAAAGAGACCTTGCGTTGGCTAATATGTTGGAAGGCAGCGGGATACAAGACAAAGCAAGACATCTTGGGAGTTCCCGTGCCCCTCCTCTCCTCCCCCACTTCCTCGGTTTGCATTGAAACGCTCTAAAGAAGCCACTCTTACCATGCCCGTGGCAAAGTTCCTCCAGATTAGGAAAAACCAGGTCTGCTGGCGGCCTACAGCTCCCCCTGAAGTCCTGTTGGAGCAAGAAGTCCCTGGAATAGGTGATCCAGTTTTCTCCGGGGACGGTGGGCAACCCTCTGTCTAAGTGACCGGCAGACGCCAACACCACCAGCACAAAAAGCACGACCCAATCCATGTTGCTGATCAGTAACACGGTTTAAGCACCAGAGTGGATTAAAAGTTCTGCAGGCCGATAAATACCAGCAAGAAACTTGACAAACTTAAACCTGACGGACTTAAACGGACATAAACAGACAAGCAATCCAAACAACTCGCACAACTGCCAGTCGCTGCATGTGCATGCTCCCTTTGTGTATATCCATGTAGTTATCCAGAGTGCAGTAACTGACCACGAATATAGCTGACGGTATCTTGGAGATTACTGTAATACTTTCTTTTAGACAGGCCGCTTAGTCTGAGAATTTGTTTCAGTTTGCGATCACTGATGACATACATATCTATATTTCTGTATTCTCATATCTGTATTTCACGTACACTACAGGCCAAAAGTTTGGGGCCACTCTCAGATTTTTTTAAAAAGTCACACATCAACTGTTCTTTCCTTATTTTTTGAACATGAAATGACTTCAGTGCATAAAATATAGGAAGCCAAAAGGTTTTAGGTGAATTCCAAACCTCAGACCACATTTTAAAGCTGTCTTGACTGATCACTGACCACAATGTTTTATAATTGAGTTCCAATGCCTTTGTGTTAGCATTGTTCACATCCTAGTGACATAAAATCATGTTATGAAACAAGAAGGCATGCTGTATAAATGCTTTCCCCAAAACCAAGAGGTCACATTGCACTTGGTGCACCATTAAAAATCTGAGGGTGGCCCCAAACTTTTGGTCTGTTGTGTATTTCAATACTATTAGCAGTAGGGGTGTGTTTAACAGAGGACAAGCCAGCAGTACTTTGCTGGATAAGTCTCAAAAGCATGATTGGGGTACTAACCAATAGGGGTTAAATTGCTGGAGCCCAAATTTCTTGTGCTTCATTCTCAGAAACAGTCATTTAATGAAAGGGTTTTGCCTTGCAGTCCCTCCCCTCCTGCATTCCTCACCTCCACTTTAACAAGCTACAGGTGTGGCTCGTTGAAGTGGAGGTGAGGCCAGGGTAGAAAGGGCTGGCTGCAATTGATACCAGTGCTGCAGCATTCTGTATTTTTTAGCCCGGTTATGTGTGTGCTGCTGCTCCCCTCAATTTGTGATTGTGTTTTTGTTATATTTATTAAATCTTTTTATTCTTTCTCAGCCTGTGCGTGTGGGTCCCTCCTTCAGCCTTTGGGCCCATGTTCCCAGTGCCAGCCGGTTTGCTGTTTGCTGCCGGCGGGAGCAAATCCATGACATTTAATTTGTCAAGTGAACTGCATCAATAACTAGAACTTCATTTTGTCTGGACAAACCTCGAGTGTGCTTGCTAAAATGTCTGTCTCTCACTCACTCACTCACTCACTCACTCACTCACTCACTCACTCACTCACTCACTCACTCACTCACTCTCTCACACACACACACACACACAGTCTGTATGAAGAGTTTGGTTCCAAAACGCAATATATCCATTTTACTCATTTTGAGTAAATCAACTTTTTCTGTGTTGGCGCCTATTGCATTTTATAGAGAAACACGAACTTTGACCATGAAAAAATACACTCTATAGTATGAATTTAAAAAAATGAAAATTTTCACCATGTGTAAGAAGTACAGGGCTATTGCTTTATGGTATTATCTCAATTTTTGTAATTTTGGCACTTATTGCGTTTTGGAACCAAACTCTTCATATACTGGTTGTGGTGTTGAGGCTGCCCTCTGAGCCTAGAGTGGGCCAGCGTTCTGTGATGTCATAATGGCAGAACCCCACCATGCATTTTTAATGGAGAGAAAAAGGGATGAAAAACAGGGATTGAGAAAGAATGAAAAGGGGTGATGCAACCGTTTGTACAAGGCCCAGAGACACGGTCAGGCTGGACATTTCAGCATTTCAACCGCGTCTCTATCGTGAACACTCGGCACTTGATACGGGACAAGAAAGTATGTGGAAATGGAAAAATAATAGATAAATGGACTTGAAAGGAACAATGTGTTGCTTGCCTTTGGCAAGCACACAATTATGGAAGTGCAAAAAACACTTTTGTTTCATTTTTGCTAATAACCAATAAATTACAGCTCTCCAAATCACTAATGTATTGAATCAATTCATGTCTCAACCTGTTTAAAAAAAAAAAAAACATACACCATTAACGGAACAAAGTTGGCCTTGTTTCTGATGACAAATCCCAGTGCTTCCCTTTGTTTCCCAGAGCTGTAACTAACAGCTAAACTCATACCAAAGTACAGCATCCTTCTGCATTCAGAGACTGAGGTTAGTATATGGTAGTTGATGGACAGACACTTTTCCTCTTGGTTGACCTTGAACATGTTGGAGAGGCATTTCTCAAGTACTTTACATTTAATTTCAATTGTTGTCTCCTTTCGGTTACATTTCACATTGTTTCATGTGAAATGCGTTTTATGATTTTGTGGACGAAAATACTTTGTGATACTTGCATGCAGACTTGATTGTCTGCATGAAGCACAGGAATAATCAAAACAATCAATTTTATTTGTGTATATGGTGTGCTCCCAGAAAATCTGTCGTCACTGAGGGTTTTTCCTGGGCAACACTAGATCACATGCTGGTTTAATGAAATTAAATGGACATAATAAAACAGACTTGGTAGTTTGGAGAGAAATATAATTCACACATTACATATAAAATTGATCTCTTTGATTGATCATACATGCTCATTTTTACATAATCAAAAAAAGTCTAATTTACGAACTATGAAATCATGGTGACATAGGCATGTTGGCGATTCGAATAATTTTAAATTTTTAATCAATACATATGGTTATCATGTTAATTATCATTGCTTTCCTAATTACAGTCAAATTAAAGATAATATATATGCCTATAACTCAGATAACATTCTTGCTTTGTTTCATGACTCATTTTCATGAATTTATGTAGAGAGTAAATGCAACATAACAGACAATCACAAGCATACATCTCATGTGTTTACATTATGTCACTCAGGGGAAGGGCTTCGGCAGCAGATGCAGAGCAAGTTTTTCAGCCATGGCAGCTGCTTAATCTTGAAGATGTAGAGAAAGGGTGCAGTGATGGTACTGAAGTACATGAGGGTAAACACTAACGGTTCAGCTATGCAGTAATCTGGGAATTGTTTACTGTAAAAGGGAATGACAGCAGTAACAGGCAGGTAATGAAACACTATGATGGCCAGATAGATTTGCACGGTTCTGAAGGCTTTCTTTTTCATGGGGTGCATCTTTTCCTTGCCAAAGACCGAATTCTTCAGACTCCACATGATAGAAATGTTGCAGAAAACCATGATGATGAAGGCAGCCAGGATCAGCCCAGCGTAGATGTAAGGTGAGACTTCCCAAAACAATGACCTACAGAGGGAATAGGCTATCATGAGCCCCCAAACAAACATGGAAATAGCCACTCTGATCTTGTTATCCTTGATGCTGGTGAACACAATGGGGTGGACCACGGCCACGTAGCGGTCCAGGCAAATGCAGGTGAGAAAGAGTGGGGAGGTGTTTTTGATCCCAGTGATAAACCACATTACATCAATGAAATATGAGATTTCCAACAAAAATGTGCCAAAGGTGCAGATGGGGCTCATCACGCAGAGCAATGCATCGACGATGGCCAGGTTGAAGATTAAGATATTGGAGGTGGAAGAGTCGCACTTCTCTCTGGCCACCAGCCACATCACCATGATGTTGGCAGGGTAGCCCACTGCAAGACTGATGCTCCTTTCAATAAAAATAAGCAAAAAATCAATAAAGGGGTTTGAGCAACGTGTGAATGCGTTTGAGAGTGGGAGACTGGATCCTGAAGAGGAGTGGTTGAAGGGTTGGCTAGAATTGATGACAGAGCTGTTCATTTTGGTTTTATTTTATCTTGCAGGTTTGAGGGTTGATGATCCTTAGAAAAGAGAGTGAGTGTAAGTTACATGATCAAGCCTAACTGAACTCACCACTTAAACTGACTGCAAGGCTAAATTATGTTCTTAAGCTGATTCCAGCATTATTTTACATGATTATTTTCTCCAAAGTATTCCTCATCATAACATATTTACTGCATAATAGAGATGGAAACACTTATAATGGGTGATTTTGCACAATGTTAAGCTCTCTTTTTTAAGAAATTATTCATGTCAAAGGAGACCTGCACACTTATGTTCTAGTGATACACTGAAGGATAGTTTTTGTTTTCTGGGAAGATTCCCTCCATCGAAGGAAAACTACCTCTCTTCTGAGACACCAGCTTTACTCATTGAAACTGCACTGGAGCTCCCTGAGATTGGAGACAGTGTTCCCAGAAGACAAGGTTCGCCCTTCGGGTCTATTTTTCTCTGTCTGCAAGTCTCTCACTCAAGCACCGCATAAGAAATGAAAGAGTGGTTTATCAGATTGAAAAAATGAATAACTTACCTGAGAAACTGCAATAACTCGACATAACACTCCTCAAGGTCAGACAGCCCAGAAGGCACCTGTATCCTGATCACCTGTGTCCAGGAGGGTTATGTTTTTATTCAATATTCTTCCAGTTCATGTAAATATATAAATTTGAGTGGTGTGTAAGCAGTGCAGACAATAGCCAGTCACAAATCCATTGAGGGAACAACAGCATTTGGAGTGACTGTACAATACCCTGTCAGCACAGGATTATATTTAAGTATGGGTGGGTGTGCAAGAGGACTCGCATATAGGGGGGTTGGGTTTGCAGAGTGAGTTTGTGATGTGATAAACAGATCTGCAGTAAAACAGAGGAGGGGCTAAAAGGAGGGGGTAGATGAGTAACCCCCCTATCCCTGTTCTAACAATATATTATTTGTCAGCAATGCAATCCAAGAAGCGAATCCCAGACAAACAAGTGACGCAATGCAGTCGGCCTACTGGAGTACAGGTGAGACTGTATAACCTGGTGTAAGGTCTTACACATGAAACCACAAGGTTCATCAAAGCAGACTCACACAATTATTTTTCGTCCTCACAAACAAAAGAAATTTAGCAATCAGATACAGTAAATCTATTGCTTTCGGAGCCTCCAAAGGGTCATAGTGGGCATTTTTTTTGGAGAGATACGTTTGCGTTCCCTCGCAAAAGTTTTGCATTCACTGGCAAAGGGTTTGCATTATCTCCCAGTAAGTATTGTATTCCCTTGTTATGACCAGCCTTTTGTCACCATACATAAGATACACTTTATTGAACCCTGTGGGGTGATTTGTCCTCTGCATTTAACCCATCCTATAGTTAGGAGCAGTGGGCAGCCACAGAGCAGCACCTGGGGACCAATACAGTTCTAAAGCCAGTACATTGGTCAGGGATTCTGGTAGGAGTGTTCCTGTGATGCATGTTTTTGTGGGTGGGGGAAACAGAGTACCCAGAGAAAACCCCACGCAAACACGGGGAGAACATGCAAACTCCACACAGAAAGGCCCCGGGATGGATTCGAACCCACAACCTTCTTGCTGTGAGGCAGCAGTGCTAACTACTGAGCACCTGTGCAGTTTGGAGTCTTGAATCACCCAAGTGTAGATATTACTCCGATACTCCATTTCAGGTAAACTGTGATGTAGATAAAACCAGATTGTCATCTCTTGCAGTGATTTTTAACACATTATTTTGAGTGTCATCGGTAGAAAACATGACCTAAAGTAGTTCAGATAGAGGTAACTTCTGAGTAGTTCGCCCACTGATTTGCTGAACTGCAGTGTGCCTGAAAATGTATGAAATGGGAAATTGTACGTATGTTGAAAAGTTGGCCATATTATTTGTATTTGGTGTTTCTGTATGTGTTTTGAGCATCTTACTGTAGTTTCATCTGTTATCACTAAGTTGCAGATTATTTCAGACTGTTAAATGCTAATTCTATACTTCTAGCTGTTAACTGTTTCCTAGCAACTTGTAGAAGCATCTTATTGCATGTCCCATACGCTAAAGTGGACTATTTGCTTTGATGAGCCTTAATTGTAGGCTGCTGTATTTTTCTTTATCATCTTCATTGCATGAGTAATGCCTGTTTGTGAAAGGATTAGAATATCAAATATGAGGTTTGGGGCCATTTTTCATGTGCTACCTCAGCTGATGAGTTATTCAGCCCTTGCTCACAAATATTATCATTTTAAAGACACCTCATGAAAAATTTGTGTGTTTTCAGTGGTAATGCTACAATCATGACAACCAATCTGTTTTTGACAAAGAACGTGTTCATGTCATTCATTGCCATGTAGTTTCTTGTCCTGAAATATAAATTTGGACAATTTCTCATAATCTTTTTATCTTCCTTTTTACAGCCATGGAGGAGGAGTTTGAAAATTTTTTGAAATCTAGAAATCCGCCTGAAGACAGCATACGAATAATGAAAATGGTGAAGGTAAGAGTTTAACTTTTGGGATATGTTACGTCCCCCAGTCCTGGTGGCCATAGCCACATGCTGTTTTGGCGGCCCCTGGTGGTTGCCGGTTCTTGTATGTTCCGTCTGTCCTAATTACAGGTGAGCCACACCTGCGCAGCGATTCCCAGCTCTATAAAGAGGATTGGGGGTGAACTGCAGAGGAGGCGCACACGTCCCGGAAGAGAAACCTTGAGAAGCTGTCCACGCCACTTCGTTCCCGCTGGCCTACTGCTTAATAACTTGATTATCTCAAAATAACCCGTTGGCATATCTGTTGTTTCGTCAATTAAACATACCCCTATTTTGTCTAAAACGAGCCAAGAGTGTGCGACTCCCTTTATGTTGCGGCTCCTGTCCGACGGGTCGTAACAGGATAATTATGATTTTTTATGGGTGTATTATAACTTATGCTATTGTGTTTTTAAATTATGAACACATTTTTGATATACTGTCTTTTTCAATTGCCTGTACACTGTCTTTTTAAATTATCTACGGCCAAACGATGTAATCTATTAAAGCAACACTAGGTAGTTTTTCGACCTTAAAATAATGTTTCAAAACTCAGTTCAGTGGTAGAAAAACGGTTAATAGGACAAATGGCGCCGCCTCTGCAGCCTGAGGGGGGTCGCACTGGCTGCAACCGCACTGTGTAGCAGGTAGGTACGTCACATGTTTACTCGCCGGTGGTACTGTATATAGCCAGCTGCTACTTGGATTTTTACTGAACCAACGCCATGGCTGAGCCAGCTTAGAAAGCCAAGAAGGTTTTGTCTGAGGAGGCAAAGAAGAGAGAAAGTGATAAAATACGAGCCCGGACACGGATAAATATTGGACCAGCTTACAGTCGGTGGCGCGAGCTGAAAGAGGAAAAGGGCTTGAAGACTGATGGAGACCTGGCCTCGCTGCTACTGGATTTATAAGTCATATTACATATATACAAATTTATTATCTTATCGAGTTTTACTTTGAGTTGATTTGTCGTTATGTGGTGTTCATTGGGGCACTATTTGTCCACAGTTTATAACCGTAATACAGTCGGGAGATAATGTAATGCTGTCCGTTTCGATAGCTTGCACATTTTCATGTAGCGTTAGTGACTGTAAACGATGACTAACTTACTAACACACGATAAATGTCTTGTCTTGAAAAGTTGCAGATTCCTTAGTTCATGCAGATAATCAGCGTAATTGTTGAACAGTGTGGTCGGGAGGTAACGTTCAGCTATTGTTGTTATCGGTTGTTCATCAGTAACGTTAGCATGCTAGCATACATTGTATATGTTGTACAGTGTATGTTCTGCAGTGTGGCAGGTTACTACGAACACTGTTATTTATTTATTCATTTTTTTAGTTATCAAACACGCCAAGTAACATTTACGCCTAGCAAGAGACACACACGTCTTCCCCAGCCTCCAGTGTCGAGTCTCACAGAGGAGTCGAACGGTGATAGGTATGTGTTCCTTCACTAGCGTTTATCAATCACTTTTAGAAGGTGGTGAGATTTGATTGAGATCTATGTTCTGTTTTGACCCAGGGAAAAAGTTGTAGTTGAAGGAATACAGCAACTGGAAAAAGACCCAGAAGCTGCAGTTTTAGAAGCCAGGTGAGTTTGTTTGAGATGGTGACCTGGTGAGTTTTTTGATTGAATGTCTATTGTCTTTTTCTATTCTCATTTCTTTTCTGCTGTGGTTGTAGCATGCACTCCCTCAGTGTTGCAGAAGAAGACGTTCAAGACTCTCCTGATGAAGAAGCGGTCAATGACCTGAGGAATAGCACGTAAGTCAAGATGATGATGATAATTATGATGAATCATGTTTTTTGTTGTTGTTATTCACATCCTTTCAATCTGTGTGGCTCTGTGTTTATGTTCAGTATTGACGTGGCTGAGCAGTGGACTAAACGTAGACGCTTTGAAGATGAAGACAGTTCTGATGAGGACTATGTCCCTTTTCTTCAGCTACGGTATGTTGCTGCATTTCAAGCAGAAATTTGTTGATGGTTAGTTTCATTAACTAGCCCAGAAATTCATGTTTTTATTTTGCTTGTTCATATAGTGTCGGTGGTGCAGCCTCAAAGTGTACTGAGACTGAACAGCTTCACGAGATTAGTATGGATGAGGCTGTTCTTGATGTTGTGGTGCCCGATCCCCCAGAAGAGGACATGTCTGACATTCCTGATCAACATAAGGTTGATTATGAAGATGAGCTGGTTGGTAAAAGTGTCTGTATCACCTATAATGCCAACCTGGAGACCCTTGCCTCATATCTCAAGTTGCCCATACAACTCTGCAAGCATATTGAAAACATAACTGGAGGTGCATGCCCTGGGAGACCACCTTTCAAAGTCACACTAAAGCCTCGGGGAACTGGAGTCACTTTGGAATGGGTAAGACCACAGGAATTACTCCAATGTAGTAAAATTGTTAGACCCAGTAGAAGGAGGTTAGAGATCTGTTGGTTTGAGCAGTTACAAAATGGTCATTTTGTTGATGAGTATCATCTACTAGAGATGTGTAACTATATCATCTGTTCTTGTTTTTGCCTTTCATTATAGTTATATTTATTGATTTATTCATTCAATCCAGCTATGCCCATTTGGACACAGTCTATGGAAGGGGAATTCACAGCCCTTGCTGAAGTACGGCATGCAGGGAGGTGATTTTTTGCTGTCCACAAACATTCCACTTTCTGGCAACAACTACAGGAAAGTTGCATTACTTTTCAAGTTTATGCAAATAGGAATGGTGGCCGAGACTACCTTTTTCAAGATCCAGGACAGCTACTGTATTGAACCGGTTGAGCAGTTCTGGCAGACCATCAAAGAAAGAGTTGTAACCCGTTTGCAACAGAAGGATGAGATGGTTGTCCTTGGTGAGACATTATTTAATTTCCTTTGTCTGATTTGCCACGGAGGTCTAGAAACTGTTATGGTACATTTTTGCAATTGATTTTTTTTTTGTGTGCTCTGCAGGTGATGGACGAATGGATTCCCCTGGTACATACTGAGTGTGTTATAATCATAGATGGTAAAAAAATGTTATAATGCATACTGCTCCATACTGACAGACATCTGAATATAAATTTTGCACTTGCTGTTTACTGCTAATGCCATAAAGCTGCTATTTGAAAAATCTATTATATTTTATTCACTTTATTATATTTTATTCATTTTTATGTTTTAGTATGTTAGTCATATATTCTTTATTTATTTTATTACAGTAACAATGAGACCTGAGTACTTATTTTTCATAGTGAATGAAAATATCTATCTATACATTGATACAGAGGGCTCTAAATTCGTAGACCAGGCGCAGGCGCGGCGAATGGGGGGTGCGCCGCGCCAACGGGGTGTGTCCTGGCGTATGTTGCAATTTCGTGCCCGCCATAGCCTGGCGCAAGTACTCCTCTGTCCCGCCTCTGACCCTCCTGCCGGCGCAAGTGGCAAAGAGGGCGGAGATAAGGCGTCAGTGGGTTTAACACAGCCGAGTCAAATCTTCACGAATCAAATGAGCTCCTTTCCTTACCTTTAAAAGCGCTGTGAGCGAGGCGCAGTGCAAACATCGTTCGACATGGATGCCACAGGACACGGCAGCAGCTCCAGACGGCCATATTTCAGCCAGAAGGAAACTGATGTTCTGGTCCAGGAGGTTCAAGCTCGTAGTGGCCGTATATATGGTTACGCGAGCAGACCTCCACGGGCTGATGATGCAAAAGCGGCCTGGGAGGAGATTTCGAATATTGTTAATCAGGTTTGTCCTGATATACTGAGAACCGCTGCCCAGTGCAAAAAAAGGTTCAATGATTTAAGAAGACGGGCCAAACAAAAGATATCACTGCACCAGAGGCAGACAATGGCCACCGGAGGCGGCCCCTCCACCAGCCTGGCCATGAGCTCGGCGGAGGACGTTGCGTCCTCCACCCTCACAGCCGTCAGTGTCGAGGGCTTTGGTGGGATTGAGGTTGGCATTACGGGTAAGGCAAACATATTTGCCCACTAATAAAGGCACTCATATTTAGTAACCTATATTTAAACCCCTTGTAATAAAGATAAGTAGTGTGCACAGATCAGAACATAAACAAATACCATGCGTGACGGGGATAAAATCAGAAGCACCTGTGCGTAAAGGACGCATTGCAAAGAGTCTCTCTTTTTCGCTTTATTTTTTTTTAATTTTCTGAGATGAGAGATGCCAAATATATACTGACTACTCACGCGGTCTGACCCTTCTCACTAGTGTTTGCATGTGAAATGAACGTGTCTTACCCAATTGAATTATCATTTTGGCATGTAAGTCCGGATTACAAAAAAATCAAAGATCTGAATACGTTTGATTAACCGTTTATTTACAACAATACCCAGCTTCTGCATATAATTTTATCAGATCCACTGGTAACCCAGCAGCAGCAGCAGCAGCAGCAAGAGGAGGAGGAGGAGGAGGATGATGGCGATCTGGGGACAGATGAGGTGGCCGATCCGGGGGCAGAGGAGGTGGCTGATCCGGGGGCAGAGGAGGTGGCTGATCCGGGGGCAGAGGAGGTGGCGGCCGGAGGGAGACAACGCCACACAGGCAGACGCGAGCGGAGACGCGGCACGGTGAAGGACCAGGACCAGCCCTTCCTGGACATCCAACAGGGGGGCTTTGCAATGCTGGAGAGGGAACTGGGGGCAATCAATTCCCGGCTCAGCGGCATCGCAGCCAGCCTAGAAAGGCTGGCGGATGCCGCCGAACGCCTCGTCGCTACTCTGGGGACATCCGCGCCCCCCGTCCCTCCCAGGTTAGGAGCGCGCACTCGGGGAGGACGGCTCTCCGCAGGCTCTCCTCTCTCCCATCCAAGAAGGAGTGCAGAGCGTCCCCGCGCGCGAGGAGGAAGAGGAAGAAGGAGACGACAATAAAATAATTATGTTAACAATCATTTGTTTCATGAGTGATTTTATGTATCTTTAATGTGATTGAGTAAATTGTGGCCAAAAAAAAAGGGATAAATGGAAATACTCACATTTAAGGACAGAGCTGTGCAGCCAGGTGGTCTCTCCTCTCCCGTGCGCGCTGCTGCTCTCCCTGCTGATAGGGCACATGCAGTTCGGCCTCTCTCTGTCTCAAGTCCTGTAATGTGTCCTGCATGAGGTCAAAGTGACATCCATGGCATACAGCTTTGTTGTGTAGGACGCAACATGCCACGGAGAATGCACTGACACTCTGAGGGCTGTATGTTAATGAACCACCCGAACGGTCCAGACATCTGAAACACATTTTGAGTAGTCCAAAAGTACGTTCGATGACTGACCTAGCACTACTGAAAACACGGTTAAAATCACGTTGTCTTCTTGTTGTGGGTGTAATGTACGGCGTCATCAACCACGTTTTAAGTGGATAGCCATTGTCACCTAGCAGCCACCCATCCAGAGGGGGGTCCTCCTGAAAGACTGTAGGGATGGCAGAATTCGCCAGGATGAATGAATCATGTGCAGATCCAGGGAAATTGGCATACACGTGTGTCACCAGGGAATTCGAGGCACAAATCACCTGGATATTAATGGAGTGTACTCCCTTACGATTCACGTAAATGATGGCTTGGGTATCTGGTGCGCGCCACTGCACATGTGTGCATTCGATTGCTCCGAGTACCCCGGGGAATCCACATTTCAACAAGAAACCTCGCTTCGTTTCCAGCTGGCTCTCAGGTGTTGATGGAAAAATGATGTGCTCATTTGCATGTCGGACTAGACTGGAAGACACTGCATGTATAGCCGAACTGACAGCGGTCTGACTGATCCCCACCACCGAGGCCATGGTGTGCTGGAAAGACCCGGTGGCAAAGAAGGTCAGAGCTGCTGTCACTTTTACAGCAATTGGGAGAGCGCAGGGGCCACCGGGGTGCGCATCAGAGGCCACGATGCTCGTCACAACGTGGACCACCTCACGGGACAGATGTAATCTGTTCCTGTGTCATGGATAGGAGTACACACTTAAGTGACAAATACATTAGACACGGCGGTCGGCTATTCCAGACATTGTTCGTGTGTTCCACCTGCATTCCTGCTCTGTCAGGCCCCAATAGGAGAACCTTTGATGGTAAACTCTGTCCCCGTATCTCCTCCTCCTCCTCCTCCTCCTCCTTGCAATAATATACTCCATCTGTAGATCACGTTGAGCATAAAAATATAAAATAAAAACAATAACTAAATAAAAAAAATTATATATATATATATATATATATATATATATATATATATATATATATATATATATCGGCAAACACATGAAACGGGTAAATCCTTAAGACACCGAATATGACTTACATTTCTTTGGCGAGCGTCTCTCTCTTTTTTTCATTTGTGTTGATTTTTTGGAGATGAGAGAAGCCGGATATATACGTACTACCTGATGCCGAGGCAGTTTGTGGTTGGCTGAGAGAGATGTGAAGTCGTTAATTTGCATCACAGATTCAGCTGCATTGATTAAGCCAGGTCAAGTTTCCATTACGAGTGCCAACCGCTTTTGATCTGACACCAGGACAATCGATATAGATATTATAATTTATGTGCTGATTCAGATATTTACATTAAACAGTGGTTGCTGTAATTATTTATTGCATTGAAATGTGCCTGACATTCTGGAAACCTGCCTGTGAGGTTTCGGTGACGTGTGCGCACTGTGCGCCGGTCAGCCAAATTACCACTGCGCAGAAAGTAAACCAGGTTGGAGCTGGCGAGCTTTCTGCGCAACTGCAGCGAAGACTTTTTCTACGAAATTGTCACTGCGTCTTGATGAATATGTGACACCTCCCCCTACTAGGCCGCCACACCCATCTCGGCGCACGTCCGTCTACCAAATTGCCAAAGTGGCTGCGCACGGTGTTGCACCGCACGAAATCACCACTGCGTGGGCTGCACCGGACGAAATTACCACTGCGTGGGCTGCGCCACGCTACGCCACGCTGCGCCACCCTGCGCTGCGCCAAGAAATTAGAGCCCAAAGTATTCAGATACTGATGGCTAGGTTTTTATTTGGGTGCAAGTCACAGTGCACAGTATTGCATGAACACAACTATTGAACAGGACTCCCGGGACATAGTCCATATTGTAACTGTAGACAAGCATGAGACCAACAGGAATTCTGTGATCATGGAGAAGGAGTGCTTTGTCAGAACGATGGATGTATTACTCCTTCAGGAAATGCGCCTGACGGAAGTGGTCACTGATGCCCATCCACAAATCACAGCTTTACTCAGTGATAAAAAGGCTTTATTTTTTTATTCTTGCATTTGGTGTTGGTGCTTGTGATGGTATAAGCTATATTTTTTGATACAGATCCAGAACAGGGAAAATACAAGGAATGGGGTCTGAAACATTCCCTGGATATTTGGCATGCAGCAAAGATTTGGGAAAGAAGCTGCGACGGGTATGATGTCTTTTTATATTATAAATGGGTTGTTGGTGTCTACATTTCCAGCCGTTTGGGCAAGGAAGTAAATTATAGCAGCAGTGTGTTGAATGACACCAACGCTTTTACATCTTGCTTTCAGGCTGGTACTGTGAGGAACCAGGCTGAAATCCTGCCCTGGATAAAAGACATTTTGAGCCATTTCTGGTATTGCTGCAAGCAAGCCTCCTCTGAGGAGCAGTTCAAGGTACAGTGCTGTGAAAAAGTATTTTCCCCCTTCCTGATTTTTTATTTTTTTGCATATTTGTCGCACTTGAATGTTTCAGATCATCAAACAAATTTTAATATTAGACAAAGACAGCCCGAGTAAATACAAAATGCAGTTTTTAAATAATGATTTCATTTATTAAGGGAAAAAACTATCCAAACCTACCTGGCCCTATGTGAAATAGTAATTGCCCCCTTCATCCTAATAACAGGTTGTGCCACCCTCAGCGACAAGAATTGCTATCAAACGTTTGTGATAACTGGCAATGAGTCTCTCACATCGCCATAGAAGAATTTTAGCCCACTCATCTTTGCAGAATTGTTTTAATTCAACCACTTTGGAGGGTTTTTGAGCACAAATGGCCTGTTTAAGGTCATGCCATAGCATCTCAAACAGATTTTAGTCCAAACTTTGACTAGGCCTCTCCAAAATCTTCACTTTGTTTTTATTAAGCCATTCAGAGGTGGACTTACTGGTGTGTTTCGGATCATTGTCCTGCTGCATAACCCAAGTGCGCTTGAGCTTGAGGTCACAAACTGATGGTTGGACATTCTCCTTCAGAATTTTCCGGTAGAGAGCAGAAAAGTTCCATCAATTAAGACAAGTTATCCAGGTCCTGAAGCAGCAAAGCAGCCCCAAACCATCACACTACCACCACCATGTTTGACTTTTGGTATGATGTTCTTTTGATGAAATGCTGTATTAGTTTTACGCCTGATGTAACGGGACGCACACCTTCCAGAAAGTTCAACTTTTGTCCCCTCAGTCCACAGAATATTTTCCCAAAAGTCTTTGGGATCATCAAGATGTATTTTGGAAAATGTGAGATGAGCCTTTGTGTTCTTCCTGGTCAGCAGTGGTTTTCGCCATGGAACTTTCCGATGGATGCCATTTTTGCCCTGTCTCTTCCTTATTGTTGAATCATGAACACTGACTTTAACTGAGGCAAGTGAGACCTGCAGTTCTTTAGATGTTGTTCTGGGTTCTTTTGTGACCTCCTGGATGAATCGTCAGTACGCTCTTGGAGTAATTTTGGGAGGCCAGCCACGCCTGGGAAGGTTCACCACTGTTCCAAGTTTTCTCCATTTACGGGTAATGGCTCTCACCGTGATTCGCCGGAGTCCCAAAGCCTTAGAAATGGCTTTGCAACCCTTTCCAAACTGATAGATGTCAATTTCTTTGTTTCTCATCTGTTCTTGAATTTCTTTAGTTTGTGGCATGACATGTTGCTTTTTGAGATCTTTTAGCCTACTTCACTTTGTCAGACAGGTTCTATTAAAGTGATTTCTTGATTCAACAGGTCTGGCAGTCGTCAGGCCTGGGTGTGGTTAGCAAAATTGGACTCAAAAAATGTGGTAAATCACAGTTAATTCATGATATAAGGGGGGGGGGCAATTACTTTTTCACATAAGGTCAGGTAGGTTTGGATAGCTTTTTCTCCTTAATAAATGAAATCATCATTTAAAAACTGCATTTTGTATTTACTCAGGTTATCTTTGTCTAAGATTAAAATTTGTTTGATGATCTGAAACATTTAAGTGTGAAAAATATGCAAAAAAGTAAGAAATCAGAAAAAGGGCTGATACTTTTTCACGGCACTGTATATTGGGAAAAACTGTAATGTTTGGGTAAATGACAAGTGTTTTCGATTGTGCAGTGGAAAAGACGTTCCCAGTAACATGTTCTATTTCTGCAGCTGAAGTGGCATGCTCTTCTGCACCGTGTCCGCAACCAGCATACATGGGCAACAAGGTGCTGTGATCATGAGCCACTAGGTGATGACAGCCAGGACAAGCTCTGGATAAAACAAGGTAACTAATCTGATTTAGGGAATATCTCTGCTTTGAATGGAATGTCCTCCTACTCACAACATAATGTGGTTGCAGGGTCAGCAGCTCACCAGGCACTTGCAGCCATTGTATTGGATAAGCGCTGGCAAAAGGATGCGAGAAAGTTCATCACCTTCAGGTATTCACTCCGCAGTTCTACATTTGCATCCATTATCAAACAGATATTTCTGGAATGACCACATGTGGTATGCATGTAGAATTGTTTTGTTGCAAGACAATTTATATGATAAAAAAATAATACATGATTTATAATATAATGGGAATATGTTTTTTCACTGAAAGCTATTTTGCTTGTGTGTTTTGTTACATACCACAGGACTACCTCAGATCTGGAGAATTTCCAGAACCACCGGAAAGCGGTTTGCCTATACTCCACCAGTATATCGCACCCGGACCCTGCTGGCGGCAATCGACTACAACTGCCACAATCAACGCCTTCCTGCACGCAACAGAGATGGACACAAGATGTAGGTTTTCAGCACAGTTATACACTTTCCTATAGAAATCACACTGTTGTTGCCCAACAGTAAAATTGAAAAAGATTGTGCTGTTTTTGTTTTCCAGGTACAGACGATACTACAATAAAAAATCTAAATGCTGGAGTGTCTACACACTGAAGGAGAAGAAGAATTACTCCTACATCGTTGATCTTCAGAGAGCCATTGTTGCCAAGTCCCTCAGACCTGATGATCCCAGGAACTTGGGACTCCTGGCTGTACAACCACCGCCGCCCACTGCAGAGCTCGTCAGGACTCATGTACAGCGTGGGGAGGGTGTTCCCCAAAGTGACATCTGAGTGTGTGAGTGTGTGTGTGTGTGTGAGAGAGTGTGAGTAGATCTGTAAATAGTTATTGAGGTGTGTAAATAAAGGCTGACACATTTCTTGAAAATGAGTATATTTATTTTAAAAATGTATAAATAAACAGGTAAACAAATTTGAACATTATAAATAAACAGGTAACCAAATTGGAACATTTGTAAATAAACAGATAATCAAATTTGAACATTTATAAACAAGTAATCAAAAGTGGGTAAAAGGCAAATCAAGTCACATGATAAAACTATTTATAAATAACTATATACAATGTTTACTGCAACTATGCAGCTACGGCAGCCGGCGTACCCTGAAGCCAGTATACTGACCTCTTGGGTCAGGGAAAGTGTCCCTTATCCTGCACACGCAGCAGCTGGGTAGGACCACTCTGTTCCCCACCCCAAGGCGGCCATGCTGCCACAGCACAAACTGCCGGTAAGCTGTGTGCCTGTACTGTCTCTGCTCTGTTCCCGGCTCCTGGTCATCGTCCACAGCAAATATGTCATTCCAGGCTGCACGGGCCAACCTCAAAACTCCTTCATCTAGTATGTAATACTGCATGTGAGCCATCCTGCTTATGCAGTTCTGCGGGGTCTGGCCACAGCAGAGCCTTTCCATATCAGTGTTCATGTCACTGCAATTCGAGCATGAGCACCAGTGAACACCAGCACCATCAGGGGCTCCCGGCCTGTCAGGGTTTTCAGGGTTTTCCAGCAGAGCCAACACATCAAACATAAGTCCAGGCATCCTCATCATCATTTTTTGTGGGAACTGCTCTTTCTGTGGGCCTGACAAAGCCTGGAGTTTTTCCTGCATTTCTTGCTCACGACACTCTTGCAGATTCTGAAGCCTCCTTCTGCTCTCAGGGTCAATGTCCTCCCTCCTGGCTCTTCTGCTCCTTCTCCTCCTTGCTGCACCTCCCCTCCCCCCTCTGTGACCTGCTGAGGGACCAACATCAGACGAGGCAGAGGCAAACGTGGATGTGGAATCCTAAAATGAAAAACATGCAGTGTGTTGATAGAAGTCCAAATGTCATACTGTCTTACTAATACATTGTGTTTTATTATCCATCACAAAGTAAGATTGGAAAAGTTGTAATAACATCGTTTGTTGTGGCTGCATGGAAAGTAATAAGTAACCTCGATAGCTGCAAAAATAATGAAAGTTTTAAATGATGGCTACAATGTTATGTGCCATGTCTGTTTTCTATTTCATATTGGTATTTACCCTGATCCAAAACGAATGCTCTGTTTATCCCCAGATCAATAAACTAATACTACAGCGTGTTTACTTCACGTCAGTTTCGCCATTTCCCTGGATCAATCAAGAAAGATGATAATAATAATAATAATAATAACAATAACAATCAAATTGATCATATTCGAGTAACTAAAATAATGCTTTGGTGCATCTACTTCACGTCTGAACAGTTGTTATGGACATTGTGGCTATATGAGAACATGAATGTTTTTTCGTTTCATTATACACATCACATCCTTCGCAAACAATGTTCAACCATGCAAACCGCTAGTAAAACGCAAAATACTACCATTCTTTGTGTCATTGTAGTTTTCTGTCACAGTAAACAAAACAATGTAGTGATATTTTGTAAATATAGTGTAACATATGCTACTTTACCTTGTCAGTGGACATGTTTCCAAAGGAGGCTTCGGGATTCACTGGCTCCATCAACAAATTCACCTGTATTGATTTTCCCCGGGGACGCTCACGCTGCGACAGTATTTGGGACACTGGTAACAGATAATTGCGCTTCTCAACCAGCTGGGGGTAGTAATGAGTCCAAACTGCCTAGCGTTGCTTTAAAGTTATTTGTGGAAATTTGTATTATTTACAGATCGACAGAGCTGTGTTTTGTGTCATGACACATGAAGATAGAGCTAAATATATCCCTACGTTTGGCAACCGCTTGGCAGTTCTCTCATTTTGTCAACAATTGGCCACGAATGTGGACCAAAAACAAGTCACAGATAGGATACGACAAAAGCTTGCAGTATGGAGGATGGGAAAAAGAAGATCTCTTGGAGAATCTCACTCACAACAAAATGTTGGACTGATGGCAAGACATCATAATACTAATGTCCTGAAAAGCACACAGAGACTTGAGGTGGGTTGGTTACATTTTCAGGATGATGAATTTTGTCAAGTCAGGTCAAAGAATGGAGGTGGAACTCGGCATTTGGCACTGAACAAGAACACTACAGTCGCACATATGGTTGAAACTTCTGAAAAAAACTTTTTTTTCCCCAAAAGCCAGTTATCCAAAGGATCTGTGAAGGACTTTACTTTTGATTTGTGTGACTTTATGAAATAGTCTGTGTCAATGACCGGTTCATTTGCAGAACCTTATGACCAATCAAAATTGGAATGTTAACGCTTTACTTTTGCACAAGAGCAGCTGTGCATTTGGTTTCAGATTCCTCAGATGGTCTTGAAAGCTCTGAACAGGTATGTATGCCCTACGTACTGTTTAAAGTAGATCTCCACCCAAAAATGAAAATTCAGTCATCATCTCTCACTCTCATTCCAATGGTAGTTTGTGCAAATATTTGCTGTCCATACAACACAATTGGAGATTCATAGGAAAAAACTTTCGTTCATATAATGGAAGTGAATTGGGACCAATCCATACCATGGAAATAAATGGAAACCCTTGGTCGCCATTAACTTTTTATTGTATGGAGAAAAACTATTTTCCTATGAATCTCCTTCTTTGTTTTGTGAACTGCAAGAGTTCACCTGACCTGCCAGTGGCATGAGGGTGAGTATATAATGACCTAATATTCATTTTTGGGTGAAGTTATCTTAAAAGTACTGTGAGAATCATTGTAAAGCAGCCACCATGACCACTAAAGAATGTGGTCAGCATTATCTCTAAAATGGTGATTTTATCATGGTGACAAAGGAGATTCACACCTGAGCATTACTCAGACACGGCAGAATCAGGAAGGAAACGGTGTGAGCAACGACCACCAAGTTTAGTATGGGAAAGCAAGCCATTGAGAACCATCTAAAGCAGTGGGTCAGAGAAACCTAATGAAAGATAAAAGCAAAAGGTGACTGACGCTCATCCACTGTGTGCTGTTATGCCCCGGGCCAGGGGGAATCGTACACACAACATGATAAGTGCCCCAAAAATGTATTGGGCTTTCCCAGATGTTGCTACTGATAGACCACAAGGGCACAAGCTCCCCAACCAAAGTATGACAGCCCCTCCAAAAAAAAAACAACCAAAACATTTTACCATGATCAAGGATGGAAGTTGAGCTACCATCACCTTCTTACCGTCTTGTTTTAAATTAATTTCATAACAAGTAGCCCTGACCTGGCCATGCTACATTCATAAATAACAAGAGGCCTGTCGGCCTAAAGAGTTCCGCTGAGGATGACTGAAATGTCCATGTCATAACTTAATTTCAGAAATCCTTGAAAACTATTGCAAGATTAACACATATGACACATTAATGAAAGACTGAAAAAATGAGCACAAACAGTGATTTTCTAAGTCCAAAATGCTGAATTTCTCAAAAACTGTGATTTTTCTAATTTTCACAGTGAATATTCAGAATATCATAAGGAAGGCTCACACCAAATTGGGAAAAAAGTTATCAGTTTTTGAGATATTCAGATTTGAAGTGAGAAGTTGACGCCGGACAGACTGACGAACGGACAGACAGATGGACGTCGGACGACTCGGCGTTAGAAAAGCTCCGCTGACTGTGACTGTCGTCATAGCGGAGCTAAAAATGTTTTTTGTTTTTTCGCCCTCCCTTTTTAATCTTAAAAACAAAAAATTAGACGACCATTATCAAAACTGCCTCGAAGTACCAGCACCCATTATGTATTTTCTGTTTAACAGCTGGAAAGATGAAGATGTAGCAGGCATTGGCGAGGTCACCAAAAAAATCGAAGAGCTGGGCGCTCTGGTGGCTCGTCGGTCTACGTGCGCGCACCGTGGGGGCTGTGTCCTTCTCGTGGCGACCCGGGTTCGATTCCGGCTCGGGTTGTTTGCCGCATGTCTTCCCCATTCTTCTCCCCAGCTTTCCTGTCTATCTCCACTGTATAGCTGTCAAATAAAGGGAAAAATCCCCCCAAAAAAAATGTTTAAAAAAAATCGAAGAGCTGAAACTCAATACCCTCACTCCCCTTCCGGGCGAAGGTAATAAATGCGCAGATGGCACTGACAGAAACAGGTTTTAGTGGCTAAAGCAGAGAACGCCAAACAAACATCTCCAGCAAAATCCAGCAGTTTTAGAGCAGAGAGTGTTATGACTTGAAAATCACAACAAAGAAAACCAGCAATGACAACTTAAACAAATTCATTCTTCACTGATTAGATCTGAAAATTTCTCTAAATAATCCACTGTGTAATCTTATCATAACACTATGTAACTCTGACGCCAAAACAAAAAACTCTCTGACCAAAATCATAGAATTTATAAAGACCAGGAACATTCTGGAAAGATCTACAGGATTCCTGAGTAATCTGGCCTTCTCCAGGTAAGAAGATGCCAGAAACTTCAAGAAAGCACTAGTCTGTTTCATCACAAGCAAGTGGTATTGCATCAGATCATGTGTGAATAAACTGTTATACAGACATACCAACAGGTGGTGCTAAACGATGAACAAAACAAATAGCTGACCAGCAAGGCAGCACAAACAGTGTCTAACAAATCTCCATTTACACATGATATACAGTGCTGTACATAAAATACTCATACATAACACCTCCCCTCTTTAAGAAAAGAAAGGTTTGCTAAAATCTTTCTTTTGTTAAAATTAACAGTTTTATAATCAGTATAATCTTGAAACTTTACACATAAAGTACCATTGATCTTTATAACAATCATATGCCCAATAACCAGAGCAATTTTCACAATCAAATAGCGAAGTAAAATTTACATGCGTGAAAGTGCATCTGGTATACCATTATCTTTTCCCCTGATGTGAGAAATATCAAAATCAGGGGTCACCAAACTTTTTGAAACTGAGAGCTACTTCATGGGTACCGAGTCATACAAAGGGCTACCAGTTTGATACACTCTTCTGAAATAACAAATTTGCTCAGTTTGCCATTAGCTATATATTATTGTTAATAATAATTGATATTCATCTATGTGTGAAGACACTGATCATGTTAATGATTTCTCACAATAATTATCAGCAATGACTGAACAAGGTGGTAAACAAAATATCAATATTCAACATTTTATTGCTATTAATCTCAGCAATTGTTTAAATTTTCAGATGATCACTTTTACAACATTTCATAGGAAAAATGTCCCATTTTCACTAGCCATTGACAAACCCTTTCAACAAATCATGAACTATGTTGCACCATGTTTGAAAAAGTTATCAACTATATCATGTTTAAGAAAAATCAACTTTCATATGCTGAAGATGACCAGCGGCCTAGTTGTTAGAGAGGCCGTACATATACCTTGCATAGCCGCTGAAGAGCGACACTAATTCTGAGCAAATGATCCAGGTATTGCTTGAGGGCTATTAGAAATGGCTTGGAAAAGATGGGTCAGAACATGTAGCACCAAACTGAACCCCAGCTATTAGACCTTATATAGTGGAGTTTGAAGTGACAAACATCAACCAGTGACAACGAGACAAAGATTGCAGACCCTCGCCCCTTAGGCATTAGCAGAGGTGACAATGAGTAAAAATTTCAAATAAAACAGATATGTAATTTTATTTTATTTAATTTTTTTGAGTAATACGAGCTGACAAATAGACATATGAAAAAAAAATTCAGAAAACTGTTCCCAAATCCCGATCTGTATATGAATCCACATCATCTCAGAAGAGGACCGGGAAACGGTAGACACCCATCACCTGAGTCTTCAGTTTGATTGATTGATTGAATCCTTTATTTATACAGGAAGACACATTGAGACCGAGGTCTTATCTGCAATGGTGCCCTGTTTACAATGTAACACACATTACAGATCATTAAAAAAAGGAAAGAGGAAGAAAGAAAAAAAAATCATCATCAAACAATAATACAGTATGTAAAATAATAAAGTTGAGGCAACATTATTCAAAGCATAGGCAAACCACAACCTCCAGATCCTTCAACACTTTTTTGAAATTCTCCAAGGAAATTAATTTATCCAGTTTTAAAGTTTCTTGGAACCTGTTCCTAGCTCAAGTTGCACAGTAGCAAAAAGCAGTTTTTCCAAGCTCAGTTTTTACTCGGGGGATCTCAAGGACCAACCAGTCCTGAGACTTGCCTGGTAAGGACTTGATCGCCAAGTGATAAGAGATGTAAGATAATTCGGTATTCTATGTAGGAATGCTTTATAAATAAAAGTCAACAAACGGTGCGTTCTCCTAGTGGCTAAAGATGACCAACCCACAGCTTTAGACAGTTAACAATGATGAGTTCTGAAATGATCCCCAGTAATAAACCAAAGAGCTGCATGATAGACTGAATCAAGCTTTTTTAAGGTTGTTTGGGCACCATGCATATAGATACTGTCACTGTAATCAAGTACTGATAAAAACGTGGACTGAACTAAAAGCTTCCTATCATTACGAGAAAAACATGTTCTGTTTTTATAAAAGAACCCAATTTTATGTCTTAACTTTTTTATTAACTCATCAAGGTGTATTTTAAAAGGCAGCTTTTCATTAATAATTATTCCTAAGTACTTGTACCATGGCACTCGCTCAATTTCAGAGCCATCCAAAGTGCAGATTTTAAATGAACAGTCCTTCAATGAACGAGATCTAGAGAAAAGCATATATTTTGTTTTTGCTACATTTAAAATTAGTTTAAGAGCTAGAAAAGAGTGCTGAAAGGAATCAAAGGCTTTCTGTGAGGCAGATAATGCCTCATCTAATGAAGAAGCAGAGGTATACAGCACTGTATCATCAGCATAAAAGTGCACTTTCCAGCCATTATCAAAAGTGACCATATTATTAATATACAAGGTAAAAAGCAGAGGTCCTAATATCGAGCCCTGCGGTACCCCTTTAGTGACCTGCAGAAGAGTTGATTGCGTGAAGTCTGCCACAATACGTTGCGTTCTATTTGTAAGATAAGAAGAACCAATTGCAAGCATTCTGGTCTAGGCCTGCAGTGGCTAGTCTATCCACTAAAAGAGCATGATCAACTAAATCAAAGGCCTTGGATAGATCAACAAATAGGGCAGCACAGTGTTGGCCCCCATCAAGGGCACAAACAATATCATTCACAACAAGGGATGCTGCTGTGACCAGCTCTAAAACCAGACTGGAAGGTACTTAAAATGCCATTTCTATTTAAAAACAAACATAGCTGGCGATTAACCAAGGATTCAAGAACCTTGGCCAAACAAGGCAGCTTGGAAATTGGGCGATAATTATTAAGATCACTAACATCACCACCCTTATGCAGAGGAATCACAAGTGCAGATTTCGAGATCTTAGGTACAATTCCCAAGCTAAGAGAAAGATTAAAAATATGTGTTAAAGGCCGAGCTATAACTGGAGCAGCTAACAGTCCAGGGTCCAAAAGATCAGCTCCAGCAGACTTTTTTGGGTCAATTTTTTGAAGAGCATCAAAGATTTTCAATTCAGAGATGATACTGAAAGAGAAGCAACGTTTCAAATCATTCGGGAGCACTGTTCTTGACTGGTAAATATCATTTTGCTTTTGTTGATCTCACATATTCATAATGTCCACCAGAATTGGATTCATTCGATCAAATTGATGACACGCACTAATGAAGTGGTCATTTTAGGCATTACAGATTTCCTTTTTGTCACTGATGGGACCAGAGTCAGACCTAATCTGTGGAGGAAGTGCTGGGGCGCAGTTATTCTTCATCATTTTTCTTGTTTCCAAAATTTTGCGGGGTTTCCAGCACTCATATATAATGAATTAAGATAAAAGGCTGATTTAGCTTTCCTTACCATAGTAGTGCACTTATTCTGCAACAGCCTGACCGAAGTCCAATCTGAGGGAGTCCTGGTTTTTCTAGCTTTAGCCCATGCTACATTCCTTTTATTCAATCCTTCAGAAAATTCATGGGAAAACAATACAGTACATCCATCCCTAATCCGTAGCCCCCTAACAGGAGCGTATTTGTCAGCAATGGTATTAAAGGCATTGGAGAAATATGCCAGGGCCAGATCTGGATTATAAATACTGAACACCCTATTTAAGTCACACAGATTTAAATCATACAGAAACCCCTGATTATCAAAGTTTCAAAAATTTCTCTTAAGAATGACACGCGGCTTCGACCTATGCAACTTCACATTCCTTATTCAAGCAATGGGGCAGTGATCACTAAAATCTTGAGGGTAAACACCGCTAGATGAATATCTCTGAGGCAATATTAGTCAGAATAATGTCGAACAGAGAAGATTTGGAGCTATGTAATGCATTCAGGCGTGTAGGTTCAGTAATTAACTGCGTCAAATTCAGATTAGTACACAAGTCTTTGAAGCAATCAAATACTGGTTTTTTCCCAATCCAAATTAAAATCCTCCACAATAGGGGAACTGCAAAGCAGCCATATTGGATTTTTATGCGCGCAATGCATTATAGGAACTGAATGTCAGCGAGTGACTGACAGATACGCTTCAATACGAAAGAAAGCCTCGGTCATTACTTGTTGCGTGCTTGGATGCTACAACCGTCAGGTCAGGGATAGACATTTCAGGTTCCACGTTTTTCCCCAAAGACGCTAAGCTTAGAAATAAGTGGATAAACAATGCTGGTCAGGCTAGAAATAACAGAAAATTCAGCAAGTTCAAGCCCACTTCAGCACTCCGAGTCTGCAGCAGCCGTTTTGAGGCTGAAGGAAAACGTATGGTGAACACATAGACGATTTTTCCAGTCAAACCCAGTTCGTAAAAACTACCAAGGCGAAAAATCCTTAGAGAAGAATGCCCAACAACAGCCTCATATGTCGCCGATTCACACAGTGAGTAAAAGCGTTGCTTCACAATGTCAGTGCTGCTATCCATGCGAACACAATGAGTTGACAGTAGCGGTGCAGGGCAATCGCTGACAGTGCATATACAACTTTTGGCGTTTCAATTTTATGAAATTATGTGCGTTGCGGTGAAACTACCTATAGAAAGCATTTTTCGAGGATATAACTTCATGAATGGATAATACGACAGCCGCTCTTGAGCTTTTTCACCCACCGTCATTGCAAGGGCTTTTCAAAACTTCACATCGTATAAGAAAACACTGACTTGGTAAACCATACATCGTTTTACAAAGAATGAAATACCCTTTTACGTCCGCCTGAATATTTGTTGTCTGATCGGGAATATCAACCGTGACAATGACTGGGGAGGGGAAAGGGAAAATGTGCTGACGCGAATCGATAAATAGCTCAATAGATCCAAATTATGTCAAATAATAATGTTCAGAGTTAAATACCCAAGGATCTGAGCGAAAGAGCTCCATATCCAACCTCTACGTGTCTAGGCTTTTTATTTGCCATAACGATTTTAATAGTGTACACAAATGTATTTTGGGGGGGGGGATGTTTAATATTGCAAATGAATATGCAGAGTATGTCCTAGCAACCCGGTGTGTCATCAATAACAAGGTTGCCTCTGTCACTTGTTATTACCACGTAGCTACCTTACCTCAGTACCAGTTCCTCCTTCTTGCCACTTAAATTTGCGTTTCGACATTACAGTAATCTTTTCAATTCTGTGACAATGGCTGCTTCGAAGGGCGAGCAAAAACCGCGCCAGGTACATCCTCTGGGTTCAAAATAAGCCGAGAATCATCAGGTTCCTCAATGGTTGTATTTACCGAAGCCATGATAGAGACATACAACTCTTCCCATTATGCACTGCGCGTACTTCGCTTCCGTGTGTGCGCAGTGAGACTTGCAGTTCCCCTATTAGCAATTCTGTTGCTGCGTGAGTGGAAAATATGTCAGCTAGATTGTCAATAGCACAGGGAGGGGCTGAGGTCTATATGCCCCAAAAACCGTTACTTGGTTATTTACCCCAAGATTAGCAGACAGAGCTACACATTCAAATTGCTTGGGGACAGAGGATGAAATCAGAACAGATGCAGGAAAACTTGTTTTAACATTAATGGCTACACCACCTCCTTTCCCTCTTCTATCTGCCCTGAAAATGTTATATCCCCCAACATGTACATCAGAATCTAAGACAGATTTTTTTAACCACAACTCCGTAATGACAAAAATATCAGGATCTGTCTCTTGAGTCAAAATATTGACACAGTCCATTTTAGAGGCCAAACTTCTAACATTCACGTGTAGCAGTCTAAACCCATCTCTAGACTAAAAGCAGATGGATAATCTAATATTGAAAGTGCAGCATCTGCGGAAGCAACAAAGTTACCCTCAGTCAAGGGCACATATATCAAGTTGCTAGTGGATATCCTACTTGGCCTGTTACATGATCTAACAATTCTTGGAAGAGAATCACATCTTATAATTGGCAAGGTATAAGCAACAGCATAGTTGCGAGCAGACACAAGCTCCGAATAATTAACAGAAAAGCAGCCTAAACAACCGAATTGATTAGGCATAGTATGTGGCCGCTGACATATCGCTGGCAATAAGGGCACTGATAACTTCCCGACACAAGAGGGAACTAGTAAATCTGTGTTATTGTTAAGTGTAGATTGCGGAACCAGGTAGAAGTCGGCCGGAAATTGAGGACCAGAAATGACCTGTTTGGCAAACTGTAGGTTGTTTGGGTGTGCTGCCTGGCGTAGTCAGTGTGTAGGAGCATTAAAAACTGTATAAAATATGTTATGTGTCAGAATATGTGCACCCAGCCGACTAGGATGGGTGCCATCCCTTAAATAAAAGGTTGAACGATTCCAAAAAAGGTTAAAATTATTAATAAAAACAGTGCCACTCGCAACACAGGCAGATTGAAGCCATGTGTGAAGACTGAGAAGTTGGCTAAATCGAGCAATGCCTCTGACCAGTGAGGGGATGGGACCGGAGATAAAAATGCATCATCATCGCAACAGACGTGAATGATTATGTTCCGCACACCAGGATTTTTTTCCAGGAGACCGGGAATTTTGTCCAGCAGGTCTTGAACCTTAGCTCCTAGAAAACAGTGCGTTTGAGCCGCTCTTTTCCTGACGTACCTCATAATTGAGTCCCCGATCACGAGGGTGGTAGGAGAAGCAGGCGATTGTAAAGCCGACTGACCTCGGGGGAAAGGAGCCGTTGACAAAGGACAGGCAGCGGAGGGGGCGGGAGTAGCGTCTTGCGGAGCCAGAGTGAAGTTCGGGAGAGAACGACGAGGCCTCGGGCGAGAGTGTCCCCCGGGTGCATGTTGAGGAGAGCAGCTGGGTTGCTGTGTGCCCATACGAGGCGCTGGTGCTTGCTGGTTCCGGTTCAGAGAGGGAAAATCCTCCGTGCTGAGGATCTCATAATGATTCTGCAGCAAGATCTCGCAAGTTTCAGGGGAACTCGACAGCGGTAGGCCTTTCTTCACGCGAACGCCAGCTTTAACCCAGGGCTCCGGGTGTAATGGAGTGGAGTTTATCGGAGCTTTAGGTTTCGCCCCGAGCCGCAGCCATGACTCCTCAGCAGCTGTCACTGGAGCTCGAACATCAGCTGTAGCTGACACGGTTTCAGCCGCTGAAACAGCGGCATGAGCCGGAGCTGATCTGCCGTCAGCGGTGACTTCCACCTCTGCCGTACTGGTGGACGTGGCTTGTGCCAGACCAAGAGTAAATGTGTCCAAGTGCCACTCAGCTTCCTGGATTTAGTATAGAGTGGAGATCCTCCGCTCCAACTCCACAATCTTCATGCTGAGGTTGGCGCAGCTTTCACAGCCAGATGGAGAGGTGAGTGTGTAAGACCCACGCAGCTCAACCAATGACGGAAGAGCCGGGGTTGAAGGTTTATGCATGTGGATTCCTGGTATTAGCACGCGCAACCTCCTGGCTGGTGCGAATCACAATAAAATGGATATATTTTCTCCGTTCGAAGAACGAGGCACAAAAGCACAACGGTTATAGTTAATCTGACTCCACAATACATTTAGAATACCAAATTTAGTTATACCCTCGTTAAATATCTGACTCCAAATTAGAATTAGAATTTATAGTTTAGGGACACGTGTGAATCTCGGGGCAGCTACGCCGCCAGACTCTTCCGTGAAAACCAGTTACTCAACCGACGCCCCCGGGTAACAGCGCAGTTGCCGGATCTTAGTTCAGTGAGAGTTCTAGAGGATGGAAGAAATTACCATGATAGTAGCACCTTTGGCATAAACATATTATGAACCCAGATTTATGTGCACCACAACATATTATGAGGGATCGGCCAGGCACCGCTTATAAGCCCAAGGGTGCCCTTAAGGCCAAATCCCCAGGACCGGTACCACATAAACCCTTTATATGAGTAGACCGTAACTTGCAATCCAACTTAAAACCCATCACTACCTATAAACATCAGCTAGCTAGTCTGGAATGGTAAGGACTCGCCCCCTAAGTACCGGTCGTAACGTGGCTAGAAAGAATAAAAGGATTAGGAGCCACAGAGACCACGCAAGCTTAAAGGAATAACAATAATTTATTCACCAGGTAGGCTAAAACTTAAATCAAACAAATCAACATTAAGCCAATTACAAGTTACACACAATTTAGAAAAGGAGAATAAAGTCATACCTGGAGGAAAGTTCGAATTACGATATTACATAATTGAAAAGGACTACTCACGCACTTACGTACGTGGGGACAGATCGGATACGATCTTCCCAGAATGGATTGTTTCTCTTTCCTTTAAGCCAAACCACTTCTTTGATCCAGGCGGCATGGCCATAAACACCTGGAAGGGGGGTCGAATCCGGTTTTTGGGATACCACCATTGGAAGGATGTAATAAAACACTTCAGCAGAGAGAGGAGAATAGGGTGATTACCAGAGAGTATTCTGACCAAATTGTCAGGAGTTTCCAAAAGGGAATGAACCATAATTTCAATGGGAATGAAACATACTCCATTCAACTCCTTAGATTCCCCCGAGAATAACAAGACCAAACATGATATGAATATGTAATAATATGATGCAGTTGTCATGAAAAAGTCTTAAGATGAATTAATATATAGGTAAATTGGGTTATACGTCCAGAAGTGATTTCTTTCCAAAATATTGAACATATAAGCATATTATGCAGTTCTCAGGGGTTTAGATTATTTTAAACAGATTAATATAACTGGACTTTAACTCAAGAATTAGGCCAGTAATATGACTCGCACAGGGGCATTGTGTCAGCCAGAGCCCTGCAACAACCCCCCCGTACAGAGGAACAGTAAGACCGTTAACACCTTAGCAAGCATCTTGGGGAGGAAGTCCACAAAAGTTTTACTGCTATCTGGCATGGCTCTGGACCGAGCTTATCAGCCATTTGTCGCTTACAGCCTCTGGGCTCCCCCACGTATCAGCATTTGCAGATCTTACAGAGGTGCCACTCAGAACCCAACCCAAAGGCACAGATGAATTTTACTGGTTTCGGAATGGAACAATCTTTTGTAAAATGAAATATGCAATGTTTACAGATTGATGACTGTTTGTTAGTGTAAAACAAGTGTCAGAGATTCACCATGCCGAAGATCCGAACTCTCTATGATGTTTTTCGATGGTTAGACCGAAAGAAAGTTTTGTTAATATGTCTGAGTTTCCAAACATTGCGCCGAATACAACGCTGTTGACTTGATAACGTAAATGACCATCTACGTTGTAAATGACAAACTTTCGCGAGAAAACATGTCGGGAAAGTTGTTTGAATGTAAATTCTTTACATGATATCATCGATAGGGATGTCTAAATTCTGTTCAGAAGTATTTTGGTGTTGTTTTGGCTTTAGATTATGGAACCAGGATCGATTTCGGGATAACGTAAATGACAATTTAGTTCATAATTTCGAACGTCCAGTTATCAATGCTTGTAGGTCTCTGAAGTGACTTGCCATCTATGTTCTTGCATTTGAATCAGATTATATAAGTGTTATCTTCATATTTACTGCTTATTTGTGGTGTTTGGAGTGAGTTTAGTACGAGGAGATTGAAAACAAAGTATGCATATCAGGATAATGTAAATGACATCTTTTATGATTACAGAGATGCCAAGTCTCACGCATTCAGCGTAGGTCTCACGCATTTTTAAACTTATTCACCGTAGTCCACAATTATTCAATGAACACTTATTAATGAGATTCTCACGCGGAATTAAGATCTTTGTGCATTGAAGTTTCAGTTTCGTAAAGGTGGACCTCACCACAAATAACATGGAAAGCGATTATGACTCTGGACTTCTTGTGCTTCTCTTAACTCAGGGATTGGAAATAATGCATGTGTTTCATGATCGTTTAAATTGTTTAAATGAAATAAGACCATTTGAAAAGTCTTTATGCAATTCCATTGCTTTCAATCCCTCAGTAATGACAAGCGTGACTCATACTCGATTTCCGTGTCACTAGTGGGGAAAACCACCGTAATGCACGTGAAACTGATTAACTTACTGCACGATGACTGAAATTCCGTGAGTGAATTTCTTCAATGCGCGTTGATTGAATAATTGCTGACTATGGCACAGGAACAGGAATGCCACTAAGAGGCCAGAGCGTGAGACTTGGCATTTCTGTGATTATTCTGATTTTTTTTATGACGTCAGATACCGTCCATGTCATTTGTCATAATAGTTCTAATGTCCAGGTGGTTCTTCTAACTACATTTAATCATTTTAATGTAAAGAATGCCATTTTTAGCTCCAAACCGGGGTGCTGTAGTGATTCTCTGCAGATTTTCATAAACAGTGTCATTTACGTTATCCGTGTCATTTACGTTATTTTCCCTGCTTTCTAGTGCAGTGATACCTTCTGTAGGCTGCAAAACGAATGTAACTTGTTTTAGCAAAGTATTATGATTGATTTGGGGGGGTAAAGTGGGCAAATAAAGACTTGAGGGGTTGTTTTGATGCAAATTTCAGACGTTTTGTGTTCATTTACTTGTCAAAGTCAGTATGAGTGCAGGTGAACTGCACCAGGGGATGGCATTTGGGGTACCTAACCAAAGATTTATAGATATATTATACTAAAATGAGGTTTGATTGCATATAACAGCTCTATAACATAATATAAAGGTATTTTCAGAACACATAGTTGAGACTCATGATCGTGTCATTTACGCTATCGTTTGGTACCATTTACAAATCAACCTCGTGCGCCAAGGCATTTAGTAGTACACATTTAAGGACACATGATTAATCACAAAGACCGACACTTTAATGTAAATAGCTAAAAATGAATAAGCAGGCAGTTGCACAGAACTAGAAGTAATGGAACTAACATGCACATGTTCAGGCCAAACTTCAAACAGGTGACAAATTACTAAAATGAGGTGCAGGCAGCTTCGCTGTATGTCAATTTCATTGTTGGAATATCAGGTTAGTATAAAACAGGTTTCCACATGGCTAGGAATTGATTAACTGTACATTGAGCTTCATTAAAGACAGGTAAGTCAGCCGATAACGTAAATGACAGGGCCAAATTTGACTTCTAAGAGGGCCTTCTTCAAGGACATGCCCCGGAAAAACTATTGCTTGTTTGACTACACGGTTTTTTGCACATAAAACCGTACACTTGTACTTTCTAAATACTTATTTGCAAGATCCAGCTAAGAAAAAAATATTTTTCAAAGTCACAACCTGGCTGGGGTAGTTTTCATGAGCCACACCCATATACTCAGACATAACACCTCCCCTCTTTAAGAAAAGAAAGGTTTGCTAAAAGCTTGATTTTGTTAAAGTTAACACAGTTTTATAATCAGGACAATCTTGAACTTTACACAAAAGGTATCATTGATCATTATAACAATCATATACATAACAACCAGTGCAATTTTCAAAATCAAAGAGAGAAGTAAAATTACATGCGAGAAAGTGCATCTGGAATAACATTATCTTTTCCCCTGATGTGAGAAATATCTAAATCGTACTCTTGCAAAAGTAAACTCCATCTCAGTAATCTCTGATTCTTGTTTTTGATCTTATGCAAGAATGCGAGGGGATTGTGATCACTGAAGACCTTGTTGGAAGTAGCTGAACAGGTCAAATAGACTTCAAAACGTTGTAAAGCCAAAACAAGCGCCAAACATTCTTTTTCAATTGTTGAATATTTTTTCTGATGTTTATCAAACTTTTTGGAAAAGTAACAAACAGGGTGATCTACTCCATCAGTGTCTTCTTGCAGTAAAACTGCGCCTGCACCAATATCACTGGCATCAGCAGCCAACTTGAACTCCTTTTTGAAATTAGGAGATAAGAGAACTGGTGAGTTTTTGAGGATGGCTTTCAGTTGGTCAAATGAATTTTGACATTTTTCATCCCAAACAAATTTTGCATTTTTCTTCAGTAAATTTGTCAAAGGTTCAGAAATGATGGAGCAATTTTTACAGAATTTTCTGTGGTAGCCAGCCATCCCTAGAAATCTCATTAGTTGTCTTTTAGTTGTTGGCTCAGGAAATTCAGTGATAACTTCTACTTTTGCATCAATTGGTTTGACTTGACCCTGTCCTACAATATGACCTAAGTAAACAACTGTAGCTTTACAAAAGTCACTTTTTACAAGGTTGATAGTCAGCTTGGCATCACTCACTCTCCGAAAGAAGTTTTTGATGATGGTGAGGTGCTCTTGGAAGCTGTCAGTGGTGATGATAATGTCATCGATGTAGGCCTCACATCCTGGTAGTCCAGCGATCACTCTGTTTACCAGACGTTGGAAGGTGGCCGGAGAATTTTTCATTCCAAAAGGCATCACCTTATATTGGTATAATCCATCTGATGTGACGAAGGCAGAGATCTCCTTTGCTCTGTCAGTTAGAGGGATCTGCCAGAAGCCCTTGAGGAGATCAAATTTGGTGACATACTTTGACTGTCCAACTTTGTCAATGCAGTCATCAATCCTGGGAAGAGGATATGAGTCCGTTTTTGATAGAGCGTTCGCTTTCCTGTAGTCTGTCACCATTCTATATGTTCCATTGGGTTTCGGAACTAGGATGCATGGAGAACTCCAGTCACTGTTACTTGGTTCAACAAAGTCATTTTCAAGTAGGTATTCAGCGTCTTGCTTAAGGTATTTCTGCTTCTCTGGATTCATTCTGTAAGGATGCTGTTTTACAGGCTTGCCATCATCTTGTAGGATGACATCATGGTAAACCATATCAGTCCTTGAGGGAACGTCAGGGAATATGTGACAATATTCAAATATGAGCTGCTTCAGCTGTTGTTGTTGAAAAGAGTCCAGGTGGGACAACTTGCTGTCAATATTTTGAAGACTGTCTGAATTTTCAAGTTTGGCTGGACCAGGTTCATATTCCAAGGGGCAGTCACAATCTTCTTCAGAATTTTTCATTTCAACTGTATTTACCACATTGACTGGCTTTTGCTGAGTGTCTCTGTCAATGTACTCTTTCAGCATGTTGATGTGACACATTTGTTTTTGTTTCCTCCTTCTAGGGGTTAAAATTATGCAATTTAGATCACTGACCTTTTTGAGGACAGTGTACGGGCCGAAATATCGGGCTCTTAGAGGGTTTCCAGGAACTGGCAAGAGCGCAAGGACTTTGTCACCAGCTTTAAAACTTCTATCTTGGGAATGAAGGTCAGATCTGACTTTCATTTTGCCCTGAGCCTCTTTGAGATTAGACTTGGCAGAATCACAAGCCTTAGAGAGACGATTACGGAAGTCAGAAACAAACTGAAGCAAGTTCATTGGAACATCATCTTCAGCCAGAAACTTTTACTTCAGAAGCTTCAGAGGTCCACGGACTGTACGCCCAAAAACAAGCTCAAAAGGACTAAGCCCAAGAGACTACTGAACAGCTTCATGGGCAGCAAACAGAAGAAGATGGACACCTTCATCTCAGTCTTTCTCTGTGTCAAGGCGGTAGGTCCTTGTCATGTTCTTCAGGGTTTGATGGAACCTCTCCAAAGAACCTTGACTCTCAGGATGGTAGGCTGATGACCTGTATTGTTTAATACCAAGCTCATGCCTGACTTGTTGAAATATGCCAGACATGAAATTTGACCCTTGATCAGACTGAATAGACTTAGGAAGACCAACAAAGCAGAAAAACTTGGTAAGAGCCTTGATGATATTCTTCGCCTTGATGTTACAAAGTGGAATTGCCTCAGGAAACTAGGTGGAAGCACAAATGATAGTCAGTAGGTACTCGCAACCAGATCTAGTCTTCGGCAATGATCCAACACAGTCAATGATGATCCGACTGAAAGGTTCTTCAAAAGCGGGAATGGGTTTAAGACGAGTCTTTGGAATATTCTGGTTCGGCTTCCCAACCATTTCACAAGTATGACAGGATTTGCAGTACTCCTGTACATCAGACCTCATGGAAGGCCAGAAGAAATGATTCCTGACATGTTGAAGGGTCTTCTTGATACCCAAATGACCTGACATAGGATTGTCATGGGCCAGACTAAGAGTTTCTTGACGATAAGACTTTGGAAGAACAATTTGATGGGTGATCATCCACTCTTCATCTGCAGAAACATCAGATGGACGCCACTTTCTCATAAGTACACCATTTTTGTAGCAAAAACAGACAGGAACTTGAGTAGCCTCTTGTTCATTTGCAGCCTGTGGTAGAAGATGTGCTAGATCACGAGCTTGTTGTTGCTCCTGAATAAGTTGTTTCCGAGACAGAATGTCATTAGAATGACCTGACAAGGACAAGTCTGAGAATTTTCCAGACGTCTCAGGACTGGAAGGTTCCTGATGAAAAGACTGCCTAATGAAGGTGTCAGCCAGGTTGAAGTCCAGGTCAGCATCATCTTTAATAGCCTTTTTGGCCAAAGAACGAGTAACTGGACATGAAGGATAGAGGTCTGGAATTTCCTCCTCTGTGGTCAGATTCTTGATCAATCAAAGGAGTGTCAGTTACAACAGGGCAGGGCACAACCTTAGAGAGATTATATCATGCGCCTACTGTCAAAATGATTTGATGGCTTTTTGATGAGTTGATGAGCTCATATGAGTTCGTATGAATTTATTAAAAAGAGGTTATTATAGTTTATTCTGTTTTCCCCCCTCTGCCTCTTCCTCCCCCCTCTCCCCTTCTCTCCCTCTCTCTCTCTCTGGGGCTGTGTGTGTGAGATTCAGCACCGTCCCCAAGCCCCCCCCCCTTTCCCTTTCACCCTCCTGCTCCCCTTTTGCAGTGGCGAGGGGGGACAGAATTTTATACATTTTAGTGTGTTTTTGCATATTTTACGTTTTTTTGTGGGGATAAACCTTTTAAACCATTTATTTAATTGTGTTATTGTTCAGTGTTTTTTAAACATGTATTATTTGAGTGGTTGGGGGAAGTGAAAGTGATAAAAGTGGTAAACTTTATTTCAAGCATTTTGTTGGTTGTGGCGTAACGAAAGAGAGTTTAAATTTGGAGAGTGTTATAAAGTTGTTGGCGACATGTTGGTAAAATAGTGTTTTAAAGCAAAAAAATGAGAGCAAGAAGTGTTAAAACAGGAAAATAAAGCGATGGTGAAAGCAAGCTGAAAACAGCGGTGCATGCGGTGCGGTGAATAAGTGTGTGTAAAGGAAAAGGAAAGAAAGAAAGATAAAATTATTTACCGGTTTTCGGCGCGATGTGTGTGGAAAGAATCCAGAGAAAAGTAGGCTATCCAGTCCTCTCATTCCATAGGTTTTCTCTCCCTCTCACCCTCTCTGTATTTGCAGAGACAGCGGAGCCCATGGGGGCGGGGTTTGCTGTCTGTGAGTTGGCGGGGTTTGCGGGGGTCGCCAGTGCATGAAGCGAACGACTTCTGTCAAAAATAATAATAGCATAATGAAACTTATCCAGGGGTGGGGCTGAACCGGGCGGGTGTTGGCGTTTTGTGAGATTGTTCATGACGGTCATTGCTATGTCTTTTGCCTTTCTTAGGCCTTTAGATAGTTGATTTTGAAAAAGTGTGAGAAGATCATAGATTACCCACATTCACAATGTTAAGTTTTTGAATGGGGTGTGTGAAATTGTTCTCTGAGGTCATAGGTCTCAGGACGTTTCATTATTAGGCTTTCAGGCACCGCAGTTAAAGTTTATACTAATGGGGGTGTCATTATTCTTTTAAACAACGGCAAATTTGGCTAATTTAAGCAATATTGTATTTTAGGCCAGCCAATTGTTCCAAAAGTATTTTTGGAAGAGCGCAGTTACGCCATGAATTATCCCACAAACGTATCCTGGGAACATCACAACATAATTATTCTCAACGGCTACAGATCCTACTTTCCCACCATAAGTAATTCCTACACCAGCGCATATTTAAATATCCATCACCGGCGAGAAATTTCAGGCCTAGCTCTAGTTATTTGTCCCAAGGTCACTTCTTGAATAGCCTACATTGTTAATCGCAGTTCCGCACCAACGGTGAATTGAAGTGGTGTGACACCATCTACTTCTTAATTAAGGATTTTTAACTGGCCAGATAAAATATTTTCTGTATTTTGTATTTGATAATGCTTAGTTTTTATCACTTATAAGTGTTTTATTGATCATATATTGCATCCAGTCTTGGAAATGAGTAACAATAAATAAATAAATTTCGATATACTTGATGATAGATAAACCATTTTCATAAATTTCAATGCAACATCATTTTGTTAAATTACATGCAAGGTCTTCATTTTTAAAAATGCGAGTTTCAAAGTATCTCCAAGAATTCTATGTTGAATATAGGTTTTAACTAAGTTTTTCATTCGAGCGGGAGTTAGTTTGCGGGTCGTGTGTGTGTGTGTGTGTGTATGTGTTAGTTTGTTAAATTAAATGCAAGGTCTTCGTTTTAAAAACAGTCAAAGAGTTGAAATATACCAGTTATTTTTTCCTGCAGTATGAATAAACATGCAGGACCTTTTTGATCAATGTGTCAGTTATGTTTTATGTATCATTTTGAAGTTTTTTAACTTTAAGAAATGAGAAAATCGTGTGTAGAAAGCTGAAAAATGCGAGTTTCAAAGTATATCCTAGAATTTTATGTTGAATATAGGTTTTAACTAAGTTTTTCATTTGAGCTGGAGTGCTTGCGAGTCGTGTGTGTGTGTGTGTGTGTGGGTGTGTGTGTGTTAGTTTGTTAAATTATATGCAAGGTCTTCGTTTTAAAAACAGTCAAAGAGTCGAAATATACCTGTTATTTTTTCTTTCAGTATGAATAAACAAGCAGGGCCTTTTAGATCAATGTATAAATCATGTTATATCATGTAAAACATTAAAGTTTTTTAACTTTAAGAAATGATAAAATCGTGTGTAGAAAGCTGGAAAATGTGAGTTTCAGAGTATATCCTAGAATTTTATGTTGAATATAGGTTTTAACTAAGTTTTTCATTTGAGCTGGAGTGCTTGCGGGTCGTGTGTGTGTGTGGGCCCGTCGTGCGTGTGTGTGTGTGTGTGTGTGTGTGTGTGTGTGTGTGTGTGTGCGCGTGTGCTTCCCCATTCTGAGATTCGGCAACAGGAATAGCAGACATGTCTGGCAAAGGACCTTGTGTGGCACTGGTGTTTTGCACTGAACAACATGGCATTGAGAGCACGATGTCCGAAAAGGAGTAGGCAAGACTATTTCGACAAGGAAGATGGCAATGGATAATGGAGAGATTGCTATGAGAAGGACTCGATCGACTGCTGACCAAAGTACACAGGGTAGAAGATGGTGATCATTGGATAACTTTTCTTGAGGGAACAGTTCTCTGTCTGACTTAAGGCATGGTTAGAGTCCACTGACATAAATATCAAGGCAGGAGTGTGTCTCGTGTGACATTGTTGGTGTGCCTTAATTCCTACTTATCTCAATTTTGTCTGCTTTCTTAATTACCTCAGTGCAAAAATGTCTTTAACTACGGACGCCATATCCAGTAGTCCAACAGAGTTTAGAGTTTTGGAAGTCAGGCATACGACAGCGTCAGAAAAATTGAATTCCTGGGCTGAAAATATGGTTGACAGGTGTGAATCAGCCCACAGATTTTTTGGACTCTTGTACCCAAATAAGGTGAGAGCCATGCGAGTCATATTGACTGATGCCGTGAGAAACGAATGTACTGCTGAGGCCTTCTTATCGGCCCTCAGGGATGAAGATCCTTTCCTTTTCAACGACCTGGAAACAAACAGCCCAAGAAAAACTTTTGGTGAGTATCAACATTGATGGCCTCAGCCTCCGTTCTCACTAAATAATTCCACGTCGACTTATCTGTCATTTTTCTGTTTGTACGTCTGTCCTGTTACCTGGTCTGTTCTTGTCATAGCAGTGAGGAGTCGTCCACCGACTGAGCTGTTTGACTTATGGAGCGCAAAGCAAGACCTTTTGACTGTGGAAGAGTATGATGACATACGGCTTGCTAGAGAGAAGCCGCTGTTTCTGGTACTGCACAAAATTATGACACGGGCATCTCTGGGACATGTCGCGTTTCTGGAATGCCTGGAGGGACTGTATCGAGACGTGCGGCCGTCACCGGACACGGAAGTCGTTTCACAGGACGACACACACCAACAGAGGATCGAGAAGACTTTCAGCAGACACGGGAATTATGACATTATAGATGTGAACAGTGCCATGACACCAAAGGCCACAGTGGAGGACATGTGGTGGTGCCCAATTTGTACAATTCACAGAACGGAACACGCTTTCGGGTGTGGTCATGTAACCTGTGCAACTTGCAATAGAAAGGCTGGAAAGAAATGCCCCTTGTGTCGGCGGCATAAGGAAAAGGTGTACAAGGAAGCTTTCGCTGTTAGAAATGCTCACCTGCAATGTCCCGAATGTAAGGGTCCTAAAATGGTGCTTATTTACGACGGACCCAACGGGGAGGGCTGTCACCATGTTGCATGTGAGTGTGGCGTTAAAAATCATAGGTGTGCTTGTGGGCATACAGCAACTATGTTCATGACTATCTACAAGATGTGACGAGGTACTTTTGGAACTTGGGCCAATTATGTGCCAAAACCAATGTGAAACTTTGCTATTAAGATGTCTTTTTTTTTTTTTTTTACAATAAAAGAACCAGTGTATGAGCAATTGTCACTGGCAACAACCACGCAGCAAACTGTACGCAATAAAAGAGGCTTCACGCTCACAAACTGCCAAGTTTCTAAAAAATTTTGAGTGGTGTACAACAAAAGAGTTCTGCAGGCGGATTTCAAGACTTTACCATATGGCTTCTAAAACTGTGCTTGGGGATGAGGGTTTTGACAGCCGTCTTCAACATCCGTTTTATTGCATCATATCAGGACCATCAAACTGTGGCAAAAGTGTCTTTAACATATAACATAACATGAGTGGCTGGGGCATAACACGAGTTTTAAAGTGGATATTTGTTAATGTAGCCTACAATGAATTGGATAAGCGGGGAGGTGGAGGTGTGTGTGTGTGTGTGTGTGTGTGTGTGCGTGCTGTCTTGCAGCAGCAACAAATAAGTTGTACTCAACCTATTTCATTTTTGTGTCAGATTCTTTACTAGTGGAGAAACTGCTAGGAGGGCGAAGGCTCTCCTGACACAAGAGCTTGAGAAGATGGAGCGAGCACTGCTCAGGGCATCAGCTGATGAAGCAGGGGCAGCGGAGGCACAGCCAGCAGAAAAGGTCTCTTGCATGGAAGCTGGTCCAAGCACTGGTTGTCCTCCAAGCACAAGGAAGAGCAGCTTCAGCAGTCTGTAGGACAGAATTCTGGAGGAGCATGATGAACCTGCAGGAGGTACCCAGGCAGTGGTTATCCAAATGCAAATGTATTTGAAAGAACCAACGATATGTGAGAAAGACAGCCCTTTCCGGTACTGGGCAAACAACCATGCTCACTTTCCTCTCCTTGCTGCTGTTGCAGTAAAGTTCCTGAGTGCCCCTTCAACCAGTGCGGAAAGCGAAAGACTGTTTAGCACGGCATCCAATATCGTGGATGAAAAGAGGAATCGTCTGATAGCAGAGACAGCAGAAATGCTCATATCCCTCAAAAAAAACCTGCCAATGTTTCAGTGAGATTTGTTGAACACTAGATCACTCCCTCAGTTTTACAAAACCCAAAACCAGTGAAGTTGGCACGTTATGTAAATCGTAGATAAAAACAGAATACAATGATTTGCAAATCCTTTTCAACTTATATTCAATTGAATACACTGCAAAGACAAGATGTTTAATGTTCAAACTGAGAAACTTTTTTTTTTTTGCAAATAATCATTAGCTTAGAATTTAAAGGCAGCAACACATTGCAAAAAAAGTTGGCACAGGGGCCTTTTTTACCACTGTGTTACATCACCTTTCCTTTTAACGACACTCAGTAAACGTTTGGGAACTGAGGAGACCAATTTTTGAGCTTTTCAGGTGGAACTCTTTCCCATTCTTGCTTGATGTACAGCTTAAGTTGTTCAACAGTCCGGGGTCTCTCGTATTTTACGCTTCATAATCGCCACACATTTTCAATGGGAGACAGGTCTGGACTACAGGCAGGCCAGTCTAGTACCCGCACTCTTTTACTATGGAGCCATGCTGTTGTAACACGTGCAGAATGTGGCTTGGCATTGTCTTGCTGAAATAAGCAGGGCGTCCATGAAAAAAGACGTTGCTTGGATGGCAACATATGTTGCTCCAAAACCTGTATGTACCTTTCAGCATTAATGGTGCCTTCACATATGTGTAAGTTGCCCATGCCTTGGGCACTAATACACCCCCATACCATCACAGATGCTGGCTTTTGAACTTTGCGCCTATAACAGTCCGGATGGTTCTTTTCCTCTTTGGTCCGGAAGACACGGCGTCCACAGTTTCCAAAAACAATTTGAAATGTGGACTCGTCAAACCCCAGAACACTTTTTCCACTTTGCATCAGTCCATCTTAGATGAGCTTGGGCCCAGCGAAGCCGGCGGCGTTCTGGGTGCTGTTGATAAATGGCTTTCGCTTTGCATTGTAGAGTTTTAACTTGCACTTGCAGATGTAGCGACGAACTGTAGTTACTGACAGTGGTTTTCTGAAGTGTTCCTGAGCCCATGTGGTGATGTCCTTTACACACTGATGTCGGTTTTTGATGCAGTACCGCCTGAGGATCGAAGGTCACGGGCATTCAATGTTGGTTTTCGGCCTTGTAAACTACGTGCAGTGATTTCTCCAGATTCTCTGAACCTTTTGACGATATTACGGACCGTAGATGATGAAATCCTAAATTTCTTGCAATAGCTCGTTGAGGAATGTTGTTTTTAAACTGTTCGACAATCAGCTCACGCATTTGTTCACTAAGTGGTGACCCTCGCCCCATCCTTGTTTGTGAATGACTGAGCATTTCAGGGAAGCTGCTTTTATACCCAATCATGGCACCCACCTGTTCCCAATTAGCCCGTTCACCTGTGGGATGTTCCAAATAAGTGTTTGATGAGCATTCCTCAACTCTCTCAGTCTTTTTTTTGCCACTTGTGCCAGCTTTTTGAAACATGTTGCAGGCATCAAATTCCAAATGAGCTAATATTTGCAAAAAAATTGCAAAGTTTACCTGTTCGAACATTAAGTAACTTGTCTTTGCAGTGTATTCAATTGAATATAGGTTGAAAAGGATTTGCAAATCATTGTATTCTGTTTTTATTTACGATTTACACAACGTGCCAACTTCACTGGTTTTTGTAACTTTTTGAGGAGTCATTTACTTTTTATTGTTTTCTTTTGAAGAATGGTTACACAGACTCTGGCGTTAAGCTTAATCCAGGTCACCTTCAATGCCAAACCTCCTATTGTACTTGATTTGTGCTGTTCAGATGCACACTGTTTTATTGACAGTGTGTGTGTAAGATGTTTACACTTATTGCACTTTTCTTTCATTTAAAACATTTGACATTTGAAAACCATGATTTGTTGCTGCTACATGAGCAAGTATACTTAATTTGTGCTGATTAGATGAAGCAGCCCTTTGTATTTTATTTGGAGAGGGGTAGTATTCGAGAAGTTTACCCTTTATGTGTATCTGTCTTGGATTTAAGAAATATTGACAGTCAATTTGAAACTCTTACAGTTGCACATTTGTTTTTTCTGACTTCCTTTTCTGACCTTATACTTACCTCAAGTTACCTTTTGGGACATACATGCATACGTTCGTACATAATCATACTTGCCTGTAGAGAGGAGTTTATTACTGCCTCATATAAAATCAATAATAATGATAATAATAATATGAAAGCAAACAGAGCTCTGGTGTCGGAATAGTTTCGGTATCAGCAGATATCCAAATTCATGTCTCGGGATCGGATCGGAAGTGAAAAAATGTGGATCGGTGCATCCCTAGTTCAAACCAAAATTAAACGTCCAATTGGACTCTGTCCGTGCAAAGCTCTTTACGTGACATGCACGTGACAGTCATCCCCCTCTTTTTTTCTTTTCCTTTTATTCTTCTCTGTTTATGCTCCGCAAACATTCAGTCTTTCAGTCACTTGAGAATGACGTCGAAACATCGTGTGCTTTTACTACAAATTTTAAAACTTTTACAATAATTTTGAAAGTTTTTAAACTTTCTAAAACTTTTTAAACTTGTATATTTTTATTTTTTTCACTTTTTTAAAATGTCTTTTAAAAGTGGGGTTTTATTGTCACAAGGATTTATTATTAATTGAGCGAAGTTGAATTTATTTTAAATCAAAATCAATGCATTGCATCCACACCAGTATGCATATTCAAGATTGTGCCACTTATGATTATCCAGGATATACAATGTTTAGTCTCTCAGAGACCTGAACAGCAAAAAGGGTAAAATAGCCACACAGCTCTGATCAAAAGATGACACCTGGGTTTAACCAACCACTTCATATGATTTATGCCCCACAGATGGTGACTGATATTGACATAAATTAAACAGCCATCGCGTGCCTGATGACAGAGAGAGAGCACCAACAGTGATAAGGTTGAATTTGGACTGTGAAACATGCTACATTAACATCAGTGTACTGCAATCCTGTAAGAAGTCTCCTCTCAGCTTTTAATTGCAGATATTGGTGGTGGATTAAATTTTGAAGTCCCCCTGAAAAAAGGTTTTAAATTTGAAGACTCAAAACCAAATTGGGTTATTCTTTGAGAAGTGAACCAAAATGTCAGACACATGACCAGATGTCATCAAAGAAAGAAATACTTTGAAAATTAATGAAAGGTATCAGATTTATTCCTTGCTATTTTCCATGCCCCAAAACTATGAACATTCTAGATTTTTCAACTTCGCAGAGTTTTAGAAGTCAAATAGAGTTATGAAAAACCTGTTTCTATGTGAAGTCACACACGTGACCAGTTGTATTTGACCTCTGACCTTAAGTAGTTAAAGTTAATGTAACAAAAACAATTTTTACTTGATAGACTTGGATAAGTAGTACTCCTATATAAGGTCCACAATCATGAACCTCCAATGCTTTTGTAATTGGAGGAGATTTTTTCGACTATTTGTTACATTTTTGGTCTAAGAATGGCCCAATTACTGATAAAGCCTGTGTCATTCCTATTTATATTAATACTATAAGCAGTAGGGGTGTGTTTAACAGAGGACAAACCAGCAGTACTTTGCTATATAAGTCTCAAAAGCATGATTGGGGAACTAACCAATAGGGGTTAAAATTGCTGGAGCCCAAATTTCTTGAGCTTAATTCTCAGAAGCAGGAAATTAATTTGGCAAGGGAACTACATCAACATTTATGGAAGCGCAAAAAACACATTTGTGATATTGTTGCTGATAACCAGCAAATTACAGCTGAAGAAATCACTGAAGTATTGAATCAATTCATGTCTCAACCAGTTTCAACAAAAACCATTTACCAGGGCGCCCCAGTGGCACATCGGTCAAAGCCCGCACACCATAAAGGCTGTGTCCTTCCCGCGGCAACCCGGGTTCGATTCTGGCTCAGGTCATTTGCCGTATGTCTTCCCCATTCTTCTCCCCAACTTTCCTGTCTGTCCCCACTGTCTAACTGTCCTATAAAGGGAAAAAATCCCCCAAAATAATAATCTTAAAAAAAAAAAAGTTTACCGCTTGATTTGATTTGTTTATTTGATAAACAAATGTAAAACATACATAAAACATGTAAATGTGATTGACATTAAAAACCAGGATAACACATGACAGCCGAAGCTTATTTCCAATGTGGTCCCACAGTTAACGTGCAATCATGGCTACAAGTGTAAAGAGGTGTAAACAAACTAGAATCAAACACAAAATAAATAAAATGAGGTAAGCACAGAATGGTAAGTATGTAAATAAATAAATATCAGTAAATACTGAATTAAATAAGTGCAAATATAGTCGTATAATGGTTATAGATAAAAAGAATATAATACTAATATACAGGTTACACATACAGCAAGTAATAATAATAATAATAATGTTAAACAAATAATACCAATACAACTATAAATAAATAAATTGGCCAAACCTAAAAACCTTAACAATTCGTAATACATGAAGGACTGTGCTTCCTGGTAGACCAGTTGACGAAAAAGATGACATTTTACATCTGATTTAAAGCTGGCTAGGCTTTCCCGTGATTTAATAGCATTTGGTAATGAGATGAACTCTGTTATGGCTGTATAACGGAGGGATAATTTTCCGAAAGATTTTACATTATCAAAATAAAGTTGGCCTTGTCTCTGATGACAAACCCCAGTGCTTACCTTTGTTCCCCAAAGCTGTAACTAACAGCTAAACTCTAACCAAAGTACAGGATCCTTCTGATTTCAGAGAGTGAGGTTAGTATATGATAGGTGATGGACACTTTTCTTCTTGGTTGACCTTGAAAATGTTAGAGAGGAATTACTGAAGTACCTTACATTTAATTTCAATTCTTTTTGTGTGTTTTCTGTTATATTTCACATTGTTTCATGTTAAATGCTTTTTATCATTTTGTGGACTAAAATACTTTGAATGTGACACTCGCTCGCTAACTGTCCGCATGAAGCACAGGAATAGCCAAAACAATCCATTTTATTTGCGTATATGATGTGCTCCCAGAAAATCTGTAGTTATTGTCAGTTTTTCCGAGGAGAAACTAGATCACATGCTGGCATAATTAAATTAAATGGATATAATAAAACAAACTTGGAAGTTTGGAGATAAATATCAAATACACATTACATAAAAAAAATTGGTCTCTTTGATTGATTGATCATACATTCCCATTTTTTATCAAAAACTGTTTAATTTGCATCATATGAAATCATGGTGATAGAGGCATGTGGGTGATGCAAATAGTTTTCACTTTTTAATCAACGCATAATGGTTATAGTTGTGTTAATTATCATCTCTATCCTAATTACAGTCAAACCAAAGGTAGTATATTTGCCTAAAACTCTGATAACATTCTTGCTTTGTTTCATGAACTCATTTTCATGAATTTATGTAGAGAGTAAATGCAACGTAACAGACAATCACAAGCATAAATCTCATCTGCTTACATTTTGTCCCTCAGGGGATGGGCTTCGGCAGCAGGTGCAGAGCAAGTTTTTCAGCCATGGCAGCTGCTTCATCAGGGAGATGTAGAGAAGGGGTGCAGTGGTGGTACTGAGGTACATCATGGAGAACATAATCAATGCAATGTCACATATTCCTGGGAAATCAGGTACATCAAGGGCTTGATAAGAACTACAGGCAGGTTATGAAACACGATGATGGCCAGATAGATTTGCACGGTCCTGAGGGCTTTCTTTTTCATGGGGTGCATTTTCTCTTTGCCGAAGACTGACTTCCTCAGACTCCACATGATAGAAATGTTGCAGAAAACCATGATGATGAAGGCAGCCAGGATCATCCAAATGTAGATTTGATCTGAGAGGATCGACCACAATGTCCCGATGACAGCAAAGGCTATCATGAGCCCCCAAACAAGCATGGAAATAGCCACTCTGATCTTCTTGACACTGGTGAACACAATGGGGTGGACCACGGCCATGTAGCGGTCCAGGCAAATGCAGGTGAGAAAGAGTGGGGAGGAGCTTTTGATCCCAGTGGTAAACAACATTATATAATCGAAATTTGTGATTCTGAGCCAAGTGAAGCCATAGAAGTGGATTGGGGCTCATCACAGAGCAATGCATCGGCGATGGCCAGGTTGAAGGTTAAGATATCCGAGGTGGAAGAGTCACTCTTCTCTCTGGCCACCAGCCACATCACCATGATGTTGGCAGGGTAGCCCACTAATAGGTTGATGCTTCTTTCAATAAACAGAGACGAAAACCCAAGAAGTGAATAATGGCACGCTTGAAATATGTTCGAGAGTTGGAGACTGGATCCTGAAGAGGACTGGTTGAAGGGTTGGCTAGAACTGATGACAGAGCTGTTCATTTTGGTTTTATCTCGCAGGTTTGAGGGTTGATGATCCTTAGAGAAGAGAGTGAATGTAAGTTACATGGTCAAGCCGAACTGAACTCACCACTTAAACTGACTGAAAGACTAAATTATGTTCTTAAGCTGATTCCAGCATTATTTTACATGATTCTTTTCTCCAAAGTATTCCTCATCATAACACACTTACTGCATAATAGAGATGGAAACACTTATACTGGCCTATTCTGCACAAAGTTAAGCTCTCTTTTTTTGAGAAATTATTCTTGTCAAGGGAGCCTCACACAATTTTTTTGCACTGTTACAATGAAGGATAGTTCTTGTTTTCTGGGAAGATTACCTCCATCCAGGGAAAACTACTTTTCCTCTGAGACACCAGCTTTACTCTTTGAAACTGCACTGGAGCTCCCTGAGATTGGAGACAGTATTCCCAGAAGACAAGGTCTGCCCTTTGGATCTATTTTTTTTTAATTGTCTGCAAAAGTCTCTCACTCAAGCACAGCTTAAGAAATGAAAGAGTTTTTATCAGATTGAGAAAATGAATAACTTTCCTGAGAAACGGCAATAGCTCAACATAACACTCCTCAAGGTCAGACAGCCCAGAGGGCCCCTGTATCCTGATCACTTGTGTCCAGGAGGGTTATGTTTTTATTCAATATAGTTCCACTTCAGTAAGTGTATAAATTTGAGTGGTAAGTAAACAGTGCAGATGATAGCCAGTCACAAATCCATTGAGGGAACAACAGCATTTGGAGTGACTGTACAATACCCTGTAACCACAGGATTATATTTAAGGATGGGTGTGTGGGTCAAGGGTCACGGTGAGCCACGGCCGCTTGTCGTCAAATTCACAAGTTCCAAACGTTAGGATCAACTTCTGGCTCTTAGCAAAAAGCTGAAGGGCACAAGTTTTTATATGACCAGTCAATACCCAGTGGAGGTGGTTGAGAAGCGACGCAAGTTGATTCCAGTTATGAACGATTTGAGAAAGAAGGGACAAAAAACTCGCTTCGTAATGTACAAATTGTATGTGAACGACGAGCTGTACAGAGACATGTAACAAGGAAGTGGAGACGGTATCATCGTTAACTCGCATGTTAATTTGGTAGTAAACGTCTCTATAGTAATATGACTACCAGAAGAAGCAGCGTTCAGGATCACTTCGGTCTTTTGAAGAAAAAAACTGACTCTTTTTTTCTGCCTATTATCAGTAATGAGGAAGCAGAGAGGTGACTTCTTCGGTCTTTTGAAGAGAAGCTGACTATTTTCTGTTTATTATCAACAATGAGGAAACGTGTGTGTTCGTACCTGTGTGTGTGTGTGTGTGGGGGGGGGGATGCTTGAGTTATTGTTTGAAATAACTTTAATAATTGAAAATGTGAGTTACAGTTGGTAGATGTCTCTATAAGAACGTAAGGACGTGAAGAAGCACCGCTGGGGTACATTTAAGATTACTTCTGTTTTTGAAGAGAATTTAACCTTTTTTTTTTGATTATTCATTGACGGTAACAAAATACGATGATTTGTTGACTATTATTGGAGCGTTGATTCTTTTTTTTGGGACTGAGAATTAGACCGTCTTAACCATGCGAAAGTGGATTGTAGTGATTTTTTATTATGTGTTTTGTATGAATGTTTATGATATTGATTCATGTTGGCGTAGCAGAACCAAATGCAAGAAAGAGTTTGAAAATGTATATTTTTCTGTACTTCCTCTTCTTTATAAAGATGAGAGTAGATTAATAAAATCTTAAAGTAATTATACCTAATGAATTGGTATGGTAAATGAAGAAATAAGGATTGTCAGCTATAACTGCAATGGCCTAGCTGATCTTAAAAAAAGGCATAATATTTTTTCATGGCTTAGGGGAAAAAAAAAGCATAGTAATTTTTGCCTTCAGGAAACTCATTCCTCTGAGAAAGATGACTTAATTTGGAGAAAAGAGTGGGATGGTCCAATTTTTTTTTCACATGGTCAGAAAAACTCAAAAGGTGTTATGATTCTTTTAAAAAAGCAATTTAATTTCCATTAAGTTATGTATGCACAGATTTAGTAGGAAGATGGTTGATGCTAAATATTACAATTCAATGAGAAAAACTGTGCATCTTAAATCTATATGGACCAAATACAGATGATCCAGCTTTTTTTGATGAAATAGTAGATAAATTGCGAGATATAGAAAGCCCTATGATTATTTCGGTGATTATAATGTTACTTTACAAAAGGAAGATCGAAAGGGAAATTCTTTGTGTAATTCTCATCCAAATACTCGTATGAAGATTTTTAACTTCATGGATGCTTTAGATTTAGTTGATATTTGGAGATTAAAAAATCCTAATTTAATTAGATATACTTGGAGAAGACAAAATCAGGTGAGTAGGATTGATTTCTTTTTAATTTTCTTTTCACTTATAGCAAAAGTAAATGGTGCATCAATAGAAGATAAATTACGATCTGACCATAATTCTATTGGATTGAATCTTGTGTTATTGGAAAATGTGCGTGGGTCTGGATATTGGAAATTTAACCAGAGTCTTCTCAAAGATGAGGAATTTGTTGAAAAAACTAAGAAATTTATTAATGATTTCTTTGCAGATAATATTGGTACAGCAAATCCTTTGTCAGTTTGGGAAGCATTTAAATGTTGTTTTTGAGGATACATAATTTCATATTCCTCATGGAAAAAAAAACAAATCAAATTGAAACAAAAAACATTAGAAACTGAAGTTGAGCAGTTGACTCGAAATATTGATAATTCTATTGATGCCACAAGTGATCAGTTAAGTGATTTAAAGAATAAACAAAATGAATCATATGATTATGTGGAAAATTGTTTATCAAGAAGTTATAATTCTAAAAGAACAGAGTGGATGGAGAAGGGAGAAACATGCTCTCAACTCTTCTTGAGATTTCAATATAGAAATTATTCTTAAAAAAATATTTTAAGTTTAATATCAAATAATGGATTATTGTCTACACAGACATGTATTTTAAACGAGATTAAAAATTATTTTTCTAAAACATTTTCAGTTGAGACATTACCTTCACTCAGCTCCCAAGATATTTTTCCACAAAATTATGAAAGAAAGTTAACTTTTGTGAGGGCTTGATAACAGAGGAAGAACTTTTTTGGCTGTAATGTCCTTTAAACCAGGAAAAACACCAGGAATAGATGGAATACCTGTCGAAGTTTCCCAGAAGTTTTTTGATTTGGTTAAAGAACCATTGTTATCATGTTTTAATTTTTCTTATAATATAGGATATGTAACAGACTCCCAGAAAGAAGGTATTATTTCATTGTTACTTAAACAGGAACCCAATGGCCAATATAAGGACCCTGTTAATCTTAAGAATTGGAGACCTATAACACTTCAATGTTATGATATGAAGATACTTGCTAAATGTATAGCGCATAGATTAAAGAATGTTTTGGCAAATATGATCCACCAAGATGAATCAGGTTTTTTACAAGGTCGATATATCAGCAATAATATTAAGCAACTACTAGAAATTATTGAAAATTATGAGGTGAACAAGAAAGCTGGATTAATATTTATTGCTTATTTCGAAAAAGCTTTTGATAAGATTCATTTAGATTTTAATTTTAGAAGTTTAGGTTTTTTCAATTTTGGGGAATCTTTAATCAATTAGGTTAAGGTATTGTATAATGACACCAGGTGTAGGATTATTAACAATGGTTATATTTCTAGATCTGTGCCTTTATCAAGAGGAGTAAAACAAGGTTGCCCATTATCACCATATTTATTTATAATTGCAATTGAAATATTGGCCATAAAGGTAAGATCTAATGTAGACATAGAAGGGCTTGACTTGGGAAATGAGCAGGTGAAGATCTCCATGTATGCTAATGATACCAGTTTTTTTACTCAGGCCAAAACCTTCTTCCATGCAAGCTCTCCTTGAAATTCTAGATTCATTTTCAAGTTACTCTGGTCTGAAACCAAATTATGAAAAATGTAAAATCCTTAGAATTGGGAGATTGAAAGGCACAACCTATAAGATACCATGCAAATTACCAATTCCTTGGACCAATGGGCCAGTTGATGTTTTGGGTATTGTCGTATTGGGATGTTGGGTATTCCGGAAAATTTAAGGGACATATGTGAAATTAATTATAATAATAGGTTGAAAAAAGTTGATAAGATCTTACAACCTTGGAAAGGGAGAACATTAACAATATTTGGGAAAATTTCAGTAATTAATTCCTTGGTAGTATCACAATTCATCTATCTTTTTATGTCTCTCCCTACTCCATCACAGTCTTTTTTTAAGATATACGAACAGAGGATCTTTGAATTTATCTCGAATGACAAACCAGAAAAAAATCAAAAGAGGTGTTCTCCATAATTATGATTACGGTGGGCTAAAATTGTGACATTTGGAGGCTCTTTGTAATGCTATAAAAGCCTCCACAATTCAAAAATTATATTTGAACAAAGGCTTGTATGAAAGTAAATACCTGGAGAGTACTCATATATTATTTAAAAAACAGATATATCCTTTCATACAGATTCAACCAGAACACATACACTGGGTGAATAATATATTTGGGATACATCACAGTTTTTAAAAGAAGCAATCCAAAGTTGGCTGTGCTTTCAATTTCATCCCCCAGAAAATCGAGATGAAATTTTACAGCAAATATTATTGTTAAATTCTAAGATATTAATTGAAAGGAAGCCAGTGTTTTGGAAGAATGTACTTGAACATGGTATAATGTTTATAAATGATATTGTTGGTGAAAATGGTAAAATTATGATGTATAATCAGTTCGTTGACATGTATGGTTCTATCTGCTCCTCCCATTCTTACAACCAACTAATTTCTGCTTTAAAAAAAGATCAGAAACAAAAGATCAATAGTGGTCCAACAAAACCTTTAGAATGCCAGCCTGTTACAAGAAATAGATTATGGTTAAAAGGTAATAAGATAAATAAACTAATATATAGAAATTATTTAATCTCCAGACCTTTGGTTACTATTCCATGTGGTACTCATAAAAAATGGGAGGATCTTTTTGACAGACCTATACCATGGGACGAGGTGTTTAAATTATTACAAAAAACCACAATAGATAAATTTTTACAATGGTTTCAGTTGAAGGTAATCTATAATTTTTTGCAAACAAGGAAGATGTTATATATATGGGGGATTTCAGAATCAGATGATTGTCATTTCTGTGGCACAGAGGTTGAATCAACTGTTCATCTCTTTTGGTATTGCCCTGTTGTTTCTATTTTTTGGACCAAAGTTCAAAATATGTGTAAAGTAATTAATTTAAACTTTCAACTAGATCTTCCTTTTGTGATATTGGGTGATGTAAGAGAGACAACTAATTATATTATTAACTTAATTATTTTGTGAGGGAAAAGATTTATTTTTATGGCTATTGGAAAACATTCATTAAATATTAATCACTTTAAAATGTTTATTAAACGTTAATTTATTTTGGAGGGCTATATCGTACATACAGATTATGATATTGAAAAATATCTAAAAAGATGGGAAAAGTTTATTGAAGCGCAAGGCTGGAAATGAGATTTGTATAATAGGGGTTTGGAGACCAATGTATTCTAGTAGAAGGGGGGAAAAAAAAGAAATGGAGAAGGTTGGAGTATTATAATTTTTATATTCTTATTTGAATCATTAATTTGGTTGTGTAAAGCCAGATGAACTATGTAAGATGATATTGGGCTGTGCGTGTGGGTCTATTTTATGTCCGCTGTTTTGTTTTATGTATATTGTTAATTGTTTGTGTCATGTATATTTGTTTTGAGAAAGAATAAATAAAAAAAAAAAAAAAGGATGGGTGTGTGTTCAAGAGGATTCGCATATAGGGGGGTTGGGTTTGCAGAGCGAGTTTGTGATGTAACAAACAGATCTGCAGTAAAACAGAGGAGGGGCTAAAAGGAGGGGTAGATGAGTACCCCCGTCCCTGTTCCAACAATATATTATTGTCAGCGATGCAATCCAAGAAGTGCATCCCAGACAAACAAGTGACGCAATGCAGTCGGCCTACTGGAGCACAGGTGAGACTGTGTAACCTGGTGTAAGGTCTTACACATGAAACCACAAGCTTCATCAAAGCAGACTCACACAATTCTTTTTCATCCTCACAAAGAAAAGAAATTGAGCAAGGAGATATACTAAATCTATTTCCGCAGATAATAATCGGTGCATTCATGATGGTTTGACTTTCATATCTGTGTTGGGCAATAAGGAAGTTACAGTTTACAAGTGCTTTTCTCTGCTTTCGCTACATAGACTTCACTAAAGCCTGGCATCTGTTCCAGAAGATCTATTGTCCTGAAGGTTTTTCATGTCAATCCTTAGAGAGGAGAACACAATCAAAGGTGAGAGATCTCACAGAGCTGCTGATGAGTAGAGTCAGGTGTATTGGGGTTGAATTGAGAACTTACAGGATGGTAAATCTCCAACCCTGATCTAAAGCAACACACACAATTAAGCAGTTTACTGTAGGGAGCAGAAATCAAGCATAACAGGGGCTTGTGCTGTTGCGGAAAACGACAGCAGTTTGGAGCTACAAACCAAGCCTCTCGGTTCCATGTCCATCAATTATTTTCAGTTTTTGTCCTAAAATTATTCCCTAGCATAGCGGCGAGCATATGTATAAGTTGACTGATAATCCACAATCGGTAAGTAATGACTTCATCACTGCCTGATATGTGATTAGTTCAGGGCTCCCCTGCTGGAAAAACCAGCACCAAAACACAACATATGCTGGTATGCTGGGGGCTGCTGCACAAAAGCAGAATTCAGAAATCGAGGATGATTGAGAAAGCGAGGCTTGACCTATTCTACTCAGTGCATCCTGGCTTAAGCCATTGCACATTTGCCAAGCCTGGCTGAGGAGGAGCGGCTATGTCAAGCCAGGTGTAACAAATTCGGGTAAGTGAACATTCACGGCTTTCTTCAATTGACCGCGTGGTCGATCACAGATTTACTGATGCAGAAAGGGATAGAAGGGGGCCGCGTACCTCTCCTCAAGTGAGCATGAACTTATAATGCAAAGCTACGAGAAAGTTAAATGCAAAATATGTAAAAAAAAAAAAAAAAAAAAAAAAAAAAAAAAGGCAGTATGGGGCTATAATTATACAAAGAGCGAAAGCCTTGCAGACAATTGCGGATCGGCTGAATGCCTAAGTCATCCAAAAATATGCACTTTCTGACCACTGTTCCACTGAAACCGTATAATTCAGACTGTTACTTGTGATTTGTACAAACAGTTGGGCACTTTGCCTATAAAGTGAGCAGTGGAAGTTAATGTTACTCTGGAAATTTATCATGAAGACTAACTATAAAGATCCAAAATGCAAAAAAAAGTACAACTATATGAGCAAATCGCAATCTCTCACTCTTATATATTTAATATAAAATACACACACAGAACAAACATGACTGGTCAGAAGAGGAATTGGCAACAGGTCAAGGTCAAGCGCAAGAACATTTTTCAGGCTGGTAAGGGCCTTGATTGTTGATAACGATGAACAAACGAGGGATATTAATTACTTACAAGCTGCCTGCTCACATATTTTGTCTGTTATGATTATTAGTTGTTAAGAAAAAGGCTCATTTATCTGGCACGGGGGGTGGCCGACCGACCCAGGACTTCACTCCAGCAGAGGAGCTGGCCCTTGACATTAACCAAGGGAGGCCTGTAATGGAAGGGATCCAGAGGGGGAACTTCCACTTACTGTCACTCCTACAGAAACTGTCCCCTTCATACAAGGTATATTATTCCTGTACTGCACATGGAACTCAACCAACCATTTATATGGTGTTATGTGGACTTTCTGACTTTGGTTTGCTTTGCAGTGTCTGGCAACACTCATTCTTCTGGAGCCATCAGAAGATGATCCAGTGAGTATTATTCATTAAAAGCATAGGCTTGGCATGTCCTGTGAACACTAGGTCAATACAAGTTCTGTTGTGTTTGGCAGGAGGAAGGTACTTCTGCAGCAGCAGACAAGGAAACTGTGTTGCTGGACTCCAGAAGGCTTGAGGTATCGCGTCAATCTCGTGGAAATACTAATTTTGTCCATAATGGCTATAAGGTCAGTGATGTGATGGTCATAGAAAATATATTTGTTACAGGACCCAGATGCTGTGCGGCCTGTTGGCCAGCCTGGCTACATAGAGAGTATTGCCTATAGGAAAACAACATTACACACATTTCCTGCGGTGCTAATTGATAGGTGTTTTACAGAGTTCTCAAACTCAAGACATCTCTACACGCAAAGCCTCAAGACAAATAGAGTCAACAGATGTGAAAATGAACATGCTAAAGAAACTGCAGGACTTGGGCCTGGACCAGGAAATTACAAAAGGACACAGAAAACTGGACCTAGAAATCTTCAAACTCGAAAGAGAGGTGATTTCAATGTGCACTGTAAGCATGACTGTAACACAATGGACTCTAAATTCGTAGACCAGGCGCAGGCGCGGCGCAGGCCCGGCGAACGGGGGGTGCGCCGCGCCAACGGGGTGTGTCCAGGCGTATGTTGCAATTTCGTGCCCGGCATACCCTGGCGCAAGTACTCCTCTGTCCCGCCTCTGTCCCTCCTGCCGGCGCAAGTGGCAAAGAAGGCGTGTTTGGGTATAACACAGCCGAGTCAAATCTTCACCAATCAAATGAGCTCCTCTCCTCACCTTTAATGTGTTGGAATATAGAAGCCTCTGTCCTATGTCTGCATGATGCGTTAATGTTGCATTTTACTTTGCTGCCTCAGGCATGTTTTCTGCACCGCTTACGTCTATATTAAGCATTACGAATATGAGTGAGCTGGCTAGCTAGGGCATTCTCTCGGTTATTACCATTAGCGAACTTGAATTTAATTTCAAAAACGAAACTTCGTCAGATCATTCAAACTTATGAAGTTGGAATGAAATACGATGGTTGCTCATTTATTTCTTCTGCCTGCATCATTGGGAAGAGAAACGATGGATAAGCGTGTTCCTATTATTACACCCTGTTGCTGCTTAAAATTTTGGGATTAACATGCATGGACAACAATGCAAGATCGTTACACATTTATTTTCAATATGTGATCTTAACTCAGTAAGAGATGATAGCAATCAGGCTGTATTCCTTTCCCCCACTAAAAACGATAAAACCTAAGTGACAATAATAGTAGCCTAGTATTAAGCCGCTTGCACACTGGACGCGAAACGAATTTTTCGCACGACAGATTGCGTTGAACGCAGTGTCTACGTGTCCGAAAGTTTGACAGGGTTTTAATATACGCAGTGTCTACGTGTCCGAAAGTCGGTCATGGTTTTAATATATCTCCGTGTCCGACAGTCGGATGGTTTCAGTATAACTCCGTGTCCGACAGTCGATTATTGTTTTTAATTTCTTCAAATTTACTGAATATTTTAGATATTAAACATGTATGTTTTGATAAGAGGGCTCAGTTCTTCAAGATGAGTACCGAGAATTTCAATCAATGTTTATGTTTAAGCTCTGCTCAAGAAAGTGAGTCGACATTGGCACGGGACTTTGTGCATTTATGACGAATTTAGCGACTGACGGACAGAGATCCTGAAATACACCGAGTCCGAAAGTCATAAAAGTTCTAATTTTTCCAAGTAGGCCTATTCCAGGAATTATTAGGCGTACAAACTTGGCCATGTTTGTGTTCGACCTTAACAGAATGCAAATTGATAGCTATCGACTTTTCTTGGTCTTTATATTCGTCTGTTTTCTTCCGTTGAAGATAGACAACAGTCTTTATTCGGTCTCTCTTTTGAAAATTAGTCAGATGGATCGAACAGATTCACGCTTTATTTCCACACCAGAGATAAAATAGTGCTTGTAGTCAGTGAGCAAATCAATTCCATGACCATTGACATTGTGAATTAAATGTCGCATGCACGATCAAGACTGTCCGACGTGAAATGCAAAATACTCCAAGTCCGGCAGCCAGCAAAAGTATAATTTTCACGAATTTATGTAGAGAGTAAATGCAACGTAACAGACCATCACAAGCATACATCTCATGTGCTTACATTATCTCACTCAGGGGAAGGGCTTCGGCAGCAGATGCAGAGCAAGTTTTTCAGCCATGGCAGCTGCTTAATCTGGGAGATGTAGAGAAGGGGTGTAGTGATGGTACTGAAGTACGTAATGGTGAACATAATTGATTCAATGCCACATATTTCTGGGAAGGGTTTATATAGAAAAGGCTTGATTGCAACTACAGGCAGGTAATGAAACACGATGATGCCCAGATAGATTTGCACGATTCTGAGGGCTTTCTTTTTCATGGGGTGCATCTTCTCCTTGCCCAAGACCGACTTCCTCAGACTCCACATGATAGAAACGTTGCAGAAAACCATGATGACGAAGGCAGCCAGGATCAGCCCAATGTAGATGACATTTGAGAGGTATAACCAAAATGACCTGATGAGGGCATAGGCTACCATGAGCCCCCAAACAAGCATGGAAATAGTCACTCTGATCTTGTTATCCTTGATGCTGGTGAACACAATGGGGTGGACCACGGCTACGTAGTGGTCCAGGCAAATGCAGGTGAGAAAGAGTGGGGAGGTGTTTTTGATCCCAGTGGTAAAGTACATTATATATCATCGAAATATGAGATTTGCAGCAGAAGTAAGCCAAGGCAGCAGATGGTGCTCATCACACAGAGCAATGCATCAGCGATGGCCAGATTGAAGATAAAGATATTGGAGGTGGAAGAGTCACTCTTTTCTCTGGCCACCAGCCACATTACCATGATGTTGGCAGGGTAGCCCACTACAAAGTTGATGCTTCTTTCTATCACCAGAAATGAAAACCCAAGAAGTGATATATAGCACCCTTGAAATGTGTTCGAGAGTTGGAGACTGGATCCTGAAGAGGAGTGGTTGAAGGGTTGGCTAGAATTGATGACAGAGCTGTTCATTTTGGTTCTATTTTATCTTACTGGTTTGAGGGTTGATGATCCTTAGAAAAGAGAGTGAATGTAAGTTACATGGTCAAGCCTAACTGAACTCACCACTTAAACTGACTGCAAGATTAAATTATGTTTTCAAGCTGATTCCAGCATTATTTTACATGATTCTTTTCTCAAAGTATTCCTCATCATAACACATTTACTGCATAATAGAGATGGAAACACTTATACTGGCCTATTTTACACAAAGTTAAGCTCTCTCTCTTGAGAAATTATTCATGTAAAAGAAGACCTGCGCAATTTAGTTGCTTTTTTACACTAAAGGATAGTTTTTGTTTTCTGGGAAGATTACCTGCATCCAGGGAAAACTACCTCTCCTCTGAGACACCAGCTTTACTCTTTGAAACTGCACTGGAGCTCCCTGAGATTGGCCCTTTGGGTCTATTTTTTACTGTCTGCAAAAGTCTCTCACTCAAGCACAACATAAGAAATTAAAGAGTGGTTCATCAGATTGAAAAAATGAATAACTTACCTGAGAAACTGCAATAACTCGACATAACACTCCTCAAGGTCAGACAGCCCAGAAAGGCCCCTGTATCCTGATCACCTGTGTCCAGGAGGGTTATGTTTTTATTCAATATAGTTCCAGTTCATGTAAATATATAAATTTGAGTGGTCTGTAAGCAGTGCAGTCGATAGCCAGTCACAAGTCCATTGAGGGAACAACAGCATTTGGAGTGACTGTACAATAACCTGTCACCACAGGATTATATTTAAGGATGGGTGTGTGTGCAAGAGGACTCACATATAGGAGGGTTGGGTTTGCAGAGTGAGTTTGTGATGTGACAAGCAGATCTGCAGTAAAACAGAGGAGGGGCTAAAAGGAGGGGGTAGATGAGTACCCCCCCTATCCCTGTTGTAACAATATATTTAGGGCCCAAGCCGACTGGCAGTCGTCTGCGGAGGGCCCTATTGAAATCGCGCTGTTTATTATTATTATTATTATTATTATTAGGGCCCGAGCCGACTGCAAGTCGTCCGAGGACCCTATTGAAATCGCACTGTTTATTTTTATTATTATTATTATTATTATTAGGGCCCGAGCCGACTGCAAGTCGTCCGAGGACCCTATTGAAATCGTACTGTTTATTATTATTATTATTATTATTATTATTATTATTCTTGCGACAATTCAAAGGCCAATTTCGCCCCTTTCCCAATGGTAAAAACGCGCCTAACTTTCCACATTCGTCTGGCCGGATCCGAAATTCGATATTTTTGGGGGCCTTCACAAGTTCCGCCCCAAATGCCAAAATAGCGCCCCCTAAACACGTTTCAAAATTCCCATCGGGAAATTTGCTTACTTTCTCATAGGCAGATGAAATTCAGTAGGCATATGTAACATACCCAGACATGCAAAAAATTCCATTGGAGCCACGCCCTAAACCCAACAGGAAGTCGGCCATTTTGATTTGAATTTTTGAATTTTAAAACGAACTCCTCCTGGGGATTTTGTCCGATTGACTTCACATTTGGTACAGATCATCTAGAGACCAAACTGATCAAAAGTTGTGCTCTGCATGTCTGTAGGTCAAAGGGCGTGGCTGCTAGGGCGTGACAAAATTTGGCGACTCGACAAAAAGATTCCAAAATGCTCTCTCGCACATATACTTGATCATAGCAGCTTCAAACTTGCTGGACATGATGAGGTCTCCGCCCTGAACGTCCCCATATCATAACTTTTCACTTTACTAATAGCGCCCCCCGGTGGTAACAGGAAGTGACCAGATTTTACTTTGAAAACAAACTCCTCCTAGGGATTTTGCCCGATCCACTTCAAATTTGGTCGAGATCATCTAGAGAGCAAGCTGATCAAAAGTTGTGCTCTGCATGTCTGTAGGTCAAAGGGCGTGGCTGCTAGGGCGGGACAAATTTTGGCTACTCGCCAAAAAAATTTCAAAATGCTCTCAATCCAACATACTTCATCGTTGCAGCTTCAAACTTGCTGGAAATGATGATGGCTCCGCCCTGAACGTCACGATATAATAACTTCCCACTTTACTAATAGCGCCCCCCTGTGGTAACAGGAAGTATCCAATTTGATTACTTTGTCGTAGGCATACGAAATTTGATATGTATGTGTACCATACCCAGACATACAAAAAACTCAATGGAGCCACGCCCTAAACCCAACAGGAAGTCGGCCATTTTGATTTGAATTTTTCAATTTTAAAACAAACTCCTCCTAGGGTTTTCGACCGTTTGACTTCAAATTTGGTACAGATCATCTAGAGACCAAGCTGATCAAAAGTTGTGCTCTGCATGTCTGTAGGTCAAAGGGCGTGGCTGCTAGGGCGTGACATGGTTTGGCGACTCGCCAAAAAAATTTCAAAATGCTCTCACGCTAACCTACTTGATCGTAGAAGCTTCAAACTTGCTGAAGATGATGATGGCTCCGCCCTGAATGTCACGATATCATAACTTCCCACTTTACTAATAGCGCCTCCTGGTGGTAACAGGAAGTGACCATTTCGGTTACTTTGTCGTAGGCAGACGAAATTCGATACACATGTGTATCATACCCAGACATACAAAAAATCTCATTGAAGCCACGCCCTAAACCCAACAGGAAGTCAGCCATTTTGATTTGAATTTTTCAATTTCAAAATGAACTCCTCCTAGGGTTTTCGACCGATTGACTTCAAATTTGGTAAAGATCATCTAGAGACCAAGCTGATGAAAAATTGTGCTCTGCGTGTCTGTAGGGCAAAGGGCGTGGCTGCTAGGGCGTGACAAAGTTTGGCGACTCACCAAAAAAATTTCAAAATGCTGTCACGCCAACATACTTAACCGTAGAAGCTTCAATCTTGCTGGACATGATGAGTGCTCCGCCCTGAACGTCAGGATATAATAACTTCCCACTTCACTAATACCGCCCCCTGGTGGTAACAGGAAGTGTCCATTTTTTACTTTAACATGTACTGATGACACATAGTTGAACCCATCAACTTCATTCCACTTCTAAAACATGCAGAACAAGTTGGTGAAGCTACTTGTTGAATGCTGTGAAGCTACAAATAATGGCGTTCCTGTTGCAACGCGGCGAAGATGGATCCCTTGCCATGAAAATACGTTTGTGTTTTTGATGTCTTTACTGAACTCGTATCATCAGAAAAATTGATACGCAGCTTAAGGATGGCAAGCTCTTAAATCTGTTAGGGGCCTCGCCTATGGGGGGAGCAAAATGTCTCCATAGCGCCCCCTTGTGGAAACAGGAAATGCCATATTTCACATTGACATTGGCCGATTTGCTCGAAACTTCAAATTTGTGCTAAGGGTTTGCCCCTGAATGCAGCTGCACACATTTGGTTACGCACCAAGCCCCCCCTGGTGTATGAACTATCAATCTGTCATAACTCCTTTGTGCTTTGTCCGATTCGCTCGAATCTTCATCACAGGTTGGTGCCTGTACTTGGCCTGTCCTATAGTCGTGAGTGCACACCTGCACCCATCAGGATCTCCCCACCACCCCCAACATGCACAAGGGTGCGAGGGCCCGTTCAACGCTGCTTGCAGCTTTAATTATTATTATTATTATTATTCTTGCGACAATTCAAAGGCCAATTTAAGCCTTTCCCAATGGTGAAAACGCTGTCTAACTTTCCAGATTAAATCGGCCGGATCCGAAATTCGATATTTTTGGGAGGTCATTCATGGTCGACGCAAATTGCCAAAATAGCGCCCCCTAAACACGTTTCAAAATTCCCATAGGGAAATTTGGTTACTTTCTCGTAGGCAAATGAAATTCTGTAGCCATATGTATCATACCCAGACATGCAAAAAATTTTATTGGAGCCATGCCCTAAACCCAACAGGAAGTCGGCCATTTTGATTTGAATTTTTGAATTTTAAAACGAACTCCTCCTAGGGATTTTGTCCGATCGACTTCAAATTCGGTCGAGATCATCTAGAGACCAAGCTGATCAACAGTTGTGCTCTGCATGTCTGTAGGTCAAAGGGCGTGGCTGCTTGGGTGTGACAAAATTTGGCGACTCGACAAAAAAATTTCAAAATGCTCTCTCGCACATATACTTGATCTTTGCAGCTTCAAACTTGCTGGACATGATAATGTCTCCGCCCTGAATGTCCTTATATCATAATTTTTCACTTTACTAATAGCGCCCCCCGGTGGTAACAGGAAGTGACCAGATTTTACTTTGAAAATGAACTCCTCCTAGGGATTTTGCCCGATCCACTTCAAATTTGGTCGAGATCATCTAGAGAGCAAGCTAATCAAAAGTTGTGCTCTGCATGTCTGTAGGTCAAAGGGCGTGGCTGCTAGGTCGGGACAAATTTTGGCTACTCGCCAAAAAAATTTCAAAATGCTCTCAATCCAACATACTTCATCGTAGCAGCTTCAAACTTGCTGGAAATGATGATGGCTCCGCCCTGAACGTCATGATATAATAACTTCCCACTTTACTAATAGCGCCCCCCTGTGGTAACAGGAAGTATCCAATTTGGTTACTTTGTCGTAGGCATACGAAATTTGATATGTATGTGTACCATACCCAGACATACAAAAAACTCAATGGAGCCACGCCCTAAACCCAACAGGAAGTCGGCCATTTTGATTTGAATTTTTCAATTTTTAAACAAACTCCTCCTCGGGTTTTCGACCGATTGACTTCAAATTTGGTACAGATCATCTACAGACCAAGCTGATCAAAAGTTGTGCTCCGCATGTCTGTAGGTCAAAGGGCGTGGCTGCTAGGGCGTGACATGGTTTGGCGACTCGCCAAAAAAATTTCAAAATGCTCTCACGCCAACATACTTGATCGTAGAAGCTTCAAACTTGCTGGACATGATAAAGTCTCCGCCCTGAACGTCACGATATAATAACTTCCCACTTTACTAATAGCGCCTCCTGGTGGTAACAGGAAGTGACCAGTTCGGTTACTTTGTTGTAGGCAGACGAAATTCGATACACATGTGTATCATACCCAGACATACAAAAAATCTCATTGAAGCCACGCCCTAAACCCAACAGGAAGTCGGCCATTTTGATTTGAATTTTTGAATTTTAAAACGAACTCCTCCTAGGGTTTTCGACCGATTGACTTCAAATTTGGTACAGATCATCTAGAGACCAAGCTGATCAAAAGTTGTGCTCTGCATGTCTGTCAGTCAAAGGGCGTGGCTGGTAGGGCGTGAAAAAAATTGGCAACTCGCCAAAAAAATTTCAAAATGTCTCACGCCTGTGACGACCCCTCCTTCTTGCACCAGTGTTTGTTCCTTTTTGCTGCTGCTCTTTTCTGTGTCTGCAGGAGGGTCGTTAGTGGGATGGGCCACACCTGGGCTTGGGGTGCTCTGCCTTTTGAAAAGCTGCCTTACTTTGCAGGTGGAGCTCCCCCTTCTCCTGCCACCACCCAAACTGACAACACCTCAGCAGCATGAGACCCTGTTGAAGATTTTTGTTCTTTTTCTCACACATACATTCACATGCACCCATACATGCTCCATACCACTGATTCTCAGTCTTTTCTTTATTTGCTTGTGTTTTTTGTTAAATAAATTAAGTTTTTGTAGCCCGCCACCTCGTGCCTGTCTCCCTTAATGTTGCAGCTAGAGCTGGCTGTAACAGATGGGGGCTCGTTGGTTTTGTTGTTGACCCGGTGTAGAGGTTTTGGTATCGCTGTAATGTGGATACTCAGTTGTAGCCTGTTTTGTACGTCTTTTTTTTTTTTTAGGCGTAATTTGGTTGTTTGGGAGACACTAGAGTGTGGTAAGTTGGCTGTTTTGTTGTTTGGTTGGATAATAGGAGTTGATTGCTCTGAGGGTGGTTGCTTGTGTCATTGAGCTGTTAAATGCTTTTGTTCTGTGGCTCAGAGTTGGGCAGTCCAGTACACATGTTAGGTAGGTTGCTGCTGTTCTGTCTCTGTTAGGCTGAAGAACGAATTCCCTAGGAGTTCGTTGGGGGGTTGTTAGTGTGGTGTGAACGTGGCTAGAGCAGTTGTCTCGGGAGCACGTCCAAGGCTGCAGGGGAGGTCGCCAATTGTTGGTTGCTTCACCGGGCTTGCGGGTTTCAGTGCGTAAGTACCCACCACAAGTAACACCTGAAGCCTAGGGGGGAGTTTAGTTAGATCTTGGTTAGGCAGTTAGAGGGACAGAACGGCGGTGATATTTTTTAGCTGTGTATGGGCTGTTGAGCTCTGGCTTTTAGGGGTAGCAGGTTAAGTTGTTGCGCATCAGTTTTAGGTTGTGTGTGGTTTGGGCAGGTAAGGTTTTTTTTTTCTTCTCCTTTTCTCCGCTTGTGTTCCTCAGTCATGGCTACTGTTGAGGAATTTTTGGAATCTCCGTCAGAGGAGTTTTTGGAACGTTGTTCACGGGAGCAATTAGTGAAAATTGCTGACCATTTTGAGATGGATGTTGGAGATAAACGGTCAAAGGAGAATATGAAGCATATTCTCAGAGAGAATTTGTTGGAATTGGGGATTTTTAGGTCTAAGTTGCATGCTGTTGGGACAGGTTTAGACACGGTTAGTGCATCTGCCTCGAGTGTAGTTGGGGAGGGTTCAGAGTTAACTTTTGAGCAGCGCAGAGAGTTGTTGTTGTTGCAAGCTGAAATCAAACGGCTTGAGCTAGAGGAGCGCAGGTTAAGTTTGCAGAGTGTTGGTGGTGGGGGTCAGGCTCCTGCTGTGTTGTCTGGGCCTTCACGTTTTTTTGATATTGCCAGTAGTCTGCGTTTGGTGCCTCAGTTTTGTGAACGTGACCCCGATACGTTTTTTTCACTTTTTGAGCGTGTGGCAGAAAGTAGAGAGTGGTCAGATGCAGAGCGTACCTTGTTACTGCAGAGTGTTTTGACAGGTAAGGCACAGGAAGCATACTCAGCACTTAGTGGGGCTGAGAGTAAAGTTTATTCGTCAGTCAAATCTGCAGTTTTGAAAGCGTATGAGTTGGTGCCTGAGGCATATCGCCAGAGGTTTTGGTCATGGGAGAAGTCTGGTAAGCGAACACACCTTGAGTTTGCTAGGGAGTTAACCACTCATTTCAGTCGTTGGTGTACTTCGTTAGGGGTTAATACTTATGCTGCATTGTGTGATTTAATTGTTCTGGAGCAGTTTAAAAATTCTGTTCCCAGTCAAATTGCTATTTACATTAGTGAGCATAAAGTGAAAACGGCATCGGAGGCTGCTACCTTAGCTGATGAGTATGTGTTGACACACCGTGGTGATCGTGAGTGTAAGGCTTGGGATGACACTAATTACCGGGGGGAGGGCGGTAGGGTTCTTCCAGCAGGTAAATGGGATGTTCAGGAAGCCAGTCCACGCCATGGTAAGCTTGACAGGGCTTCATGTACACAGGGGCAGTTTGATCCAAGAAAGGTTTGCAACTACTGTAAAGGTAGGGGTCATTGGAAAGCTGAATGTCCTGTTAAATCTAGTAGTAAAGGGGTGCTTGCTAAGCCTGTAGCATTTGCTACTCCTGTTAGTAACGGCAATCTTGTTAGCTCTCTATGTGTCATTCCTCCTTGTGTAACTCCATGTGTTGCATCCCCTTGTGAGCAGGTGGAGGCTGATGTGAGGCCTGATGTGGATTGTGGCCTGGGGGAGCCTGATTTTTCGGCATTTGTCTCTGATGGCCATGTGTCACTGGTGGGCGGTGATGTTAAGGTACCGGTAAAAATCTTGAGGGATACTGGAGCCTTTAATTCATATATTGTGAGCTCTGTACTTCCCTTTTCTCAGAGTTCTGACACTAGTGATTGTATTCTGATGCGGGGAATGGGTTTAAATGTGTTACCTGTTCCAGTGCATAAGTTGGAGCTTGATTGTGGGTTAGTTCAGGGTGAGGTGGCCATGGGGGTGCGTCCTGCACTGCCAATCCGGGGCGTGGATGTCATCCTGGGGAATGACCTGGCTGGTAGCCGTGTGTGGGCTGATGGTCCGCCTCCTCCTATGGTAACATCTTTGCCCTCTGTTACTGAGTCGCTTGATGAGAGTGCACAGTGTTTTCCTGATGTGTTTACGGCTTGTGCAGTTACGCGGGCTATGTCCCGTGGAGCAGCAGAGGTTGAGCAGAGTAGCACAGGGGAGAGTGGGGTTTTCACTGTGTCCATACCTGACTCTCTGTTGTCTGTTTCCCGCAGAGACCTAGCGGCGGAGCAGCGGGCTGATCCGACACTTAGTGGGCTGTTTAAGATGGTGCTTTCAGATGTTGACGTGAAGAGTGCTGCGAAGGGGTATTTACTTCAGAACGGGTTGTTGGCGAGGAAATGGGTTCCGCATGGGGAGAGTTTTGTGGGTACTCCTGTATTTCAAGTTGTAGTCCCATCCAAATTTCGGGAAGAGGTACTGAGAACGTCGCATGACCAGTTAGGTCATTTGGGAGTCCGTAAGACGTACGACTATCTTCTCAAGTATTTCTTTTGGCCTCGCGTGAAGAGGGATGTGGCTAGTTACATTAAAACATGTCATACATGTCAACTGACAGGGAAGCCCAATCAAATCATTAAACCAGCTCCTCTGTCCCCCATTCCAGCGATTGCCCAACCGTTTGAGTATCTTATAATTGATTGTGTTGGTCCGTTGCCGCGTTCAAAGTCTGGTAGTAACTATTTGCTCACCGTGATGTGTCAAACAACCAGGTATCCAGCCGCATATCCATTGCGAACAATCACTGCTAGGTCTGTGGTTAAAGCGTTGTCGCAGTTTATTTCGATCTTTGGGATCCCGAAGGTGATCCAAACTGACCAAGGCAGTAATTTTTCGTCGCATTTGTTTGCCCAGGTTCTGAGGCAACTTCGGATTACACATAATCAGGCTTCGGCGTATCATGCTCAGAGTCAAGGGGCCTTGGAGAGGTTCCATCAAACTCTTAAGTCATTGCTGCGCGGGTATTGTGTTGAGTTGGATCAGGATTGGGAGGAGGGACTTCCCTGGTTGTTGTTAGCTGCCAGAGAGGTTGTGCAGGAGAGCACCAGTTTTAGCCCCAATGAGCTCGTGTTTGGGCATAAGGTGCGAGGGCCGTTGACTCTGCTGCACGACCCATTGGTACAGTCTGAACCTCCTCAAAACCTGGTTGAGTATGTTAATGGGTTTCGGCATAGGTTGTATATGGCTGGGGAGAAGGCTAGGGGGAAATTGGCCACTTCCCAGTCAAAAATGGAGTGCCTTTATGATCGAAAAGCTGAAGTTCGCCAGTTTAGTCCGGGTGACCAGGTGCTCGCGTTATTGCCAGGGGTCAGTTCCCCATTTCAGGCTAAGTTTCATGGCCCATTCACAGTTCTGTGCCAGGTTTCTGAGCTGAATTACTTGTTATTGACACCCGCGCGCAGACGTAAAACTCAAATTTGCCATGTTAACCTCTTAAAGCCCTATTATACATGGGAGTCACAGTCTTGTGAAGGGGAGGGGAGCAAGCGGCAGGCTGTCAAACCGGTGTTGGTGGCAGACACCATGGTGAGGCAGTCAGCTGCTCATTTGCCTGCATATGAAGAGGATGGGGTGGTTTCGCCTGATGAGAGCCTTTTATGGGGCGGTTGAAAAAATTCTGAAACGTTGTGTAATTTAGAGGGTTTGCTTGGTCACCTGTCTTTGGAGCGGCGTGCCGAGTTGTCTGCTCTGATCAACGGCTACCTGTGCTTATTTAAGGATGTTCCCACTCGTACACATTTGATAGAGCATGATATTGATGTGGGTGACGCGCAGCCGGTCCGCCAGCGTTTTTACAGAGTGTCCGAGGAAAAACGTAAAGTAATGGAAAAAGAAATTGAGTACATGCTTGACAATCACATTGCTGAACCCTCTTCATCTAGCTGGGCCTCTCCCTGCTTGTTGGTGGACAAAGCCGATAAAAGCCCGAGGTTTTGTACAGATTATCGTAAGGTAAACGGTGTGACTAAACCTGATGCGTATCCCCTGCCTCGTATAGAGGATTGTGTAGATCAGCTAGGCTCGGCTAACTTTGTTAGTAAGTTTGATTTACTCAAGGGGTATTGGCAAGTACCACTATCACAAAGGGCTAAGGAGATTTCAGCCTTCGTAACTCCGTTTGGCTTGTTTTCCTATTCAGTGATGAGTTTCGGGCTGCGTAATGCACCCGCGACGTTCCAACGGTTGATGAATCTTGTTGTGTCCGGTCTGGCTGGTTGAGCTGTGTATCTTGACGACGTTGTGGTTTTCAGCAATACTTGGGAAGAGCATGTCCTCCGTATTCGCCAGTTGTTTGATCGTCTTCGTGATGCACGCTTGACTGTTAACTTGGCGAAGTGCGAGTTCGCGAAAGCTACGGTCACCTACCTCGGTAAGGTAGTAGGACAGGGACAGGTGCGGCCAGTACAGGCTAAGGTGACTGCTATCAAGCAGTATCCTGCCCCCACGACTAAGAAGGAGCTTATGCGCTTCTTAGGCTTGGTGGGGTACTACCGCAGTTTTTGCCGGAATTTCTCAACCGTTGTTGCATCACTAACTAATTTGTTGAGGGCAAAAGTGAAGTATGACTGGTCAGACTCCTGTCAGCAAGCGTTTGAAAGTGTCAAAGCTGTGTTGTGTGCTCCCCCTGTCCTTGCAGCTCCACGTATGGATCGACCATTTGAGTTGCAGGTGGATGCGAGTGACGTCGGTGCAGGGGCGGTGTTTCTTCAGCGTGACGGTAATGGGGTTGAGCATCCCGTGAGTTTTTTCTCTAAGAAGTTCAACTCATACCAGCTAAATTACTCTGTTATAGAGAAGGAAACTCTCGCCCTCGTGTGGGCATTGCAACATTTTGAGGTTTATATCAACTCTAGTGTTCCTCTAACGGTCCAGACCGATCATAATCCCTTAACGTTCTTGAACTCCTTGGCTTGTCCAAACCGCCGATTGATGCGTTGGTTTTTATTTTTGCAGTCATATTGTCTAAACATTCGCCACATTAAAGGCTCGGAAAACGTTGTGGCGGATGCGTTGTTGAGAGCACCTAGCTCCTGATATTGTTTGTTTTTTTTTGGTCTGCCATCTTTCTCCTCCTGCTACTCTTAAATTGCTTCTCTAGGCACCGGGGTTGCTGGGTGCAGGGTGGAGAGTGACAGGCTGATCGGGGGGGGGGTCACCATGAAACCGGTGAGTATGACTACATATTGGCAATATTTTAAATTATATTTGGGGGGTAACTTGTTAAAATTATTGGCGGGACTAAATGTGTTGTATATTAGTTATGGGTCTGGGCTTCCTGGTGGAACTCTATTTTGGTGTCAGAAGTTTTTTTTTTTTTTTTTTATGGGGGGGGTGTGACGACCCCTCCTTCTTGCACCAGTGTTTGTTCCTTTTTGCTGCTGCTCTTTTCTGTGTCTGCAGGAGGGTCGTTAGTGGGATGGGCCACACCTGGGCTTGGGGTGCTCTGCCTTTTGAAAAGCTGCCTTACTTTGCAGGTGGAGCTCCCCCTTCTCCTGCCACCACCCAAACTGACAACACCTCAGCAGCATGAGACCCTGTTGAAGATTTTTGTTTTTTTTCTCACATATACATTCACATGCACCCATACATGCTCCACACCACTGATTCTCAGTCTTTTCTTTATTTGCTTGTGTTTTTTGTTAAATAAATTAAGTTTTTGTAGCCCGCCACCTCGTGCCTGGCTCCCTTAATGTTGCAGCTAGAGCCGGCTGTAACACGCCAACATACTTGATCATAGCAGCTTCAAACTCGCTGGAAATGACGATGGCTCCTCCCTGAATGTCATGATATCATAACTTCCCACTTTTCTAATAGCGCCCCCCGGTGGTGACAGGAATTGACCAGTTCGGTTACTTTGTCATAGGCAGACGAAATTCGATACACATGTGTATCATACCCAGACATACAAAAAACTCATTGGAGCCATGCCCTAAACCCAACAAGAAGTCGGCCATTTTGATTTGAATTTTTTAATTTTAAAACGAACTCCTCCTAGGGTTTTCGACCGATTGACTTCAAATTTGGTACAGATCATCTAGAGACCAAGCTTATTAAAAAGTTGTGCTCTGCATGTCTGTCAGTCAAAGGGCGTGGCTGCAAGGGCGTGACAAAAATTGGCGACTCGCCAAAAAAATTTCAAAATGCTCTGACGCCAACATACTTGACCACAGAAGCTTCAATCTTGCTGGAGATGATGATGGCTCCGCCCTGAATGTGATGATATAATAACTTCCCACTTTACTAATAGCGCCCCCTGGTGGTAACAGGAAGTGACCATTTTCTACTTTAACATGTACTGATGACACATAGTTGAACCCATCAACTTCATTCCACTTCTAAAAAATGCAGAACAAGTTGGTGAAGCTACATTATGAATGCTGTGAAGCTACAAGTAATGGCGTTCGTGTGGCAACGTGGCGAAGAGGGATCCCTTACCATGAAAATACGATTGTGTTTATGATGTCTTGACTGAACTCGTATCATTATAAAAATTGATACACAGGTCAAATATGGCAAGCTGTTAAATCTGATAGGGGCCTCGCCCATGGGGGGAGCAAAATGTCTCTATAGCGCCCCCTTGTGGAAACAGGAAATACCATATTTTACATTGACATTGGCCAATTTGCTCGAAACTTCGCATTTGTGCTGATGGTCTGCCCCTGAATGCACCTGCCCACATTTGGTTACTCTCAGAGCGCCCCCCTGGTGGATGAACCATCAACTTTTCATAACTGCTTCCTGCTTTGTTCGATTCGCTTGAAACTTTTTCACAGGTTGGTGCCTGTGCTTGACCTGTCCACTGGTCGAGAGTGCGCACCTGCACCTGTCAGGATCTCACCACTACCCCCAATGTGCACAAGGGTGCGAGGGCCCGTTCAACACTGCTTGCAGCTTTAATATATGTTAGTGATGCAATCCAAGAAGTGCATCCCAGACAAACAAGTGACGCAATGCAGTCAGCCTACTGGAGCACAGGTGAGACTGTGTAACCTGCTGTAAGGTCTTACACATGAAACCACAACGTTCATCAAAGCAGACTCAAACAATTATTTTCATCCCACAAAGAAAAGAAATTGAGCAATCAGATACAGTAAATCTATTTCTTATGGAGCCTCCAAAGGGCCATAGTGGGAATTTTTTAGGAGAGATACGTTTGTGTTCCCTGGCAAAAGTTTTGCATTCGCTCGCAAAGGGTTTGCATTATCTCGCAACGAGTTTTGGATTCCCTTGCAAAAGTCATGCCCAGCCTCTTGTCACCATACATAAGACACACTTTATTGAACCCTGTGGGGTAATTTGTCCTCTGCATTTAACCCATCCTATAGTTCGGAGCAGTGGGCAGCCACAGAGCAGCACCTGGGGACCAATACAGTTCTAAAGCCAGTACCTTGGTCAGGGGTATTGGTTGGAGTGTTCCCATGATGCATGTTTTTCTGGGTGGGGGAAACCAGAGTACCCAGAGGAAACCCACGCGAACAGGGGGAGAACATGCTAACTTCATTCAGAAAGGCCCCGGGCCGGACTCGAACCCACGACCTTCTTACTGTGAGGCAGCAGCACAAACTATTGCGCAACCATGCAGTTTGGGGGGTTGAATCACCCTAGTTTAGATATTACTCAGATACTCCATTTCAGGTGAACTGTAATGTAGATAAAACCAGATTGTCACCTCTTGCAGTGATTTTTAAGGCTTTATTTTGAGTGTCATCGGTAGAAAACATGACCTAAAGTAGCTCAGATAGAGGTAACTTCAGTGAAGTTCGCCCACTAATTTGCTGGGCTGCAGTGTGCCTGAAAATGTATGAAATGGGAAATCGTATGTCTGCTGAAAGGCTGGCTCTATTATATGAAGAACACAATGAAAAAATGATCGGAGTCACATTTTTACATAGTGGAGAAATGACGAATTAAAAATTCAAAACGATCTTAGAAACAAAGCGCAAAAAATAGATATTATTATGAATATAAAATATACACAGATGCAAAAGGATCATTTTTCCTTTGTGGTCTTCATATGTGTTTGGTGTTTCTGTATGTGTTTTGAGTAGCTTTCTGTAGTTTCACCTGTAATCACAAAGTTGCTGATTATTTCAGACTGTTAAATGTTAATTCTATACTTCTAGCTGTTAACTGTTTCCTAGCAACTTATAGAAGCCCCTTATTGCACATCCCATAGCCTCAAGTGGACTGGTTGCTTTACATGTAGGCTTCTGTATTTTTTTAATAACCTTCATTGCATGAGTTCATGCCTGTTTGCGATGGGATTAGATCTCCTTCATGTTTGCGTGTAGGGAGCAGATTAGCGTTATTTATGGGCAGTCACTGCAAACTGCAGTTCATGAACATGAGAGGTTCTGATCGCTAACTAGCTCTCACAGTAACCTGCTGCGGGGTGTGAGGTTTGGGGCTATTTTTCATGTGCTGCCTCAGCTGATGAGTTATTCAGCCCCTGCTCACAAACATTGTCATTTTGTGGATACTGTAGCTCATTGATAATTTGAGTATCCTGACACACGGTGAAAACGCAACACCCATATTTAATAACCAGTAAGAAGAAACAATCAAGGTTTCTTGATTCAACTTTAATACGAATTGAAAAAGAATTGTTTATACCCTGTAAAGTTTCATCACATTATCTCAACAAATGTATCCGATATGCCACTGTGAATGCACAGACCCTCCACAAACTGTAAGTAGTGAGTGTGTCCTCCCTGTGCTTGCACACACGTGCGTAAACGGCGAGGCATTAATTCACACTAACGTTGCACAGTTGCTTGGGTATGTTCCTCCACTCCTCCTGAAGTGCTGCTGTCAACTCGGCGACAATGCCTGGTTGATGTTGACGCCAGTGCACACGACGACCCAGTTCATCCCACATGTGTTCAATGGGGTTAAGATCAGGTTAATTGGATGGCCACGGGAGAACATCGATCCCTGCTCGTTGGAGAAAGGTAATCGTTGTTGTCCATGGTTGCTCAATCGAGGTTGGAGAACTGGTCTTAAAATCTCATCCACATATTGCTGTGCCATTAGACCTCCACAAATCACAACAATTTTACCCCGAAATCTCACATTAATGGCAGCCCAGACCACGACACAACCCCCACCAAACCAATTTCTCTCCAGAACACACCTGTCTTGATGATGTTCATAGGAAGGTTGTGAACGCTTCCTGTCTGTTGGTAGCAATGTGCCAGTCTGTTGATGGTGGATCAACTGACCCTGAACTGGCCAGCAACCTCTCTTTGAGATGTTCCCCACAAGAAGCATCCCCAAAGCTCACTCCCTCCGCTGATCTGTAAGCCGTGGCATCCTGACACTGATGCTGATGGGGATGAACCTCTGTGCCTTTTATGCGTCCAATGTCTTGCTTTGCACTTGCATGTCATTCAAGTGATGCATTCAACCTGCTGCTAATGACATGACAAAGTTGCGTTTTGGAGAATTGATCCCCTGATAGACACACAAACTGGGTTCGAATCTGGACTTGCACAAATTACAGCTTTTAACCTTCATACCACTATATTTCTTCTGTGGTAATTTTGATGGCTTCAAAAAAACAGCTAGAATTTTAAAAATTAGGCGTTGCATTTTCACTGTGTTTCAGTATAGTTTCAGTGGTAATGCTACAATCATGACAACCAATCTGTTTTTGACAAAGTGCATGTTCTTGTTATTCATTGCCTTGTGGTTTCTTGTCCTGAAATATAAATTTGGACAAGTTATCATAATCTGTATATTTTCCTTTTTCCAGCCATGGAGGACAAGTTTGAAGATTTTTTAATTCTAATAATGCGCCTGAAAACAGCATAAGGAGAATGAAATGGAGAAGGTGACAGTTTAACTTTTGGAAAAATTATTATTTTTTATGGCAGTATTATAACTTGCAAATGATGTGCTATTGTGTTACTAAATTATGAACACATTTTTGATATACTGTATTTTTCAATTGTCTGTACACTGTCTTTTTAAATTTTCTATGGCCAAACAATATAATCTATTAAAGTTATTTGTGGGAAAGTTTTATTATTTGCAGATCGAAACAGCTGTGTTTTGTGTCATGACACATGACGATGGAGCTAAATATATCCCTACGTTTGGCAACAGCTTGGCAGTTCTCTCATTTTGTCAACAATTGGCTACGAATGTAAACCAGGAACAAGTCATAGATAGGATACGACAAAAGCTTGCAGGCCAGAGGATGGGAAAAAGAAGAGCTCTTGGAGAATCTCACTCACAACAAAATGTTGGGCTGATGGCAAGACACCATAATGCTAATGCCCTGAAAAGCACACAGAGACTTGAGGTGGGTTGGTTACAATTTCAGGATGATGGTCTTCATCAAGTCAGGTCAAAGAATGGAGGTGGAACGAGGAATTTGACACTGAACAACAACACTACAGTCACAGAGATCATGTAAACTTCTAAAGATCTTTTCTCCCCCCAAAGGACAGTCATCCAAAGGATCTACAACCCCATTCCGAAATGGTTGGGACGAAGTGTAAATTGTGAATAAAATCAAAATGCAATGACTTTCAGATCACATGAGCCAATATGTTATCAACAGTAGAACATAGATAACATTTCAAATGTTGAAACTGAGACATTTTACATTTTTATCCACAAAATGAGCTCATTTCAAATTTTCTGGCTGCAACAGGTCTCAAAAAAGTTGGGATACAGGCAAAAAAGGGCTGAAAAGGCAGTTAATATTTAAGAGAATCAGCTGAAAGAACATTTAGCAAGTAAATAAGTTTACTGGCATCAGCTGTGTAACATGATTGGCTATAAAAAGGGATGTCTTAGAGAGGCTGAGTCTCTCAGAAGTAAAGATGGCCAGAGGTTCTCCAACCTGTGAGGGCTAGTGTAAAAAAAAAAGAAATTGTGGAATACTTTAAAAACAATGTGCCTCAACATCAAATTGCAAAGGCTTTGAAGGTCTGATCATCAACAGTGCATAACATCATCAAAAGATTCAGAGAAACTGGAAAAATCTCTGTGCGTAAGGGACAAGGCCGAAGGCCTTTACTGGATGCCCGTGATCTTCGGGCCCTCAGATGCCACTGCATCACTCACCGGCATGATTCTGTCATTGGCATTGCTAAATGGGCCCAGGAATACGTAAAGAAAGCACTGTCTGTAAACACAGTCCGTCGTGCCATCCACAGATGCCACCTAAAACTCTATCATGCGAAAAGGAAGCCATTGTTGAGCATGACCCAGAAGTGCCGCCTTGTTCTGTGGGCCAAGGCTCATTTAAAATGGACTGTAGCAAAGTGGCAAAGTGTCCTGTGGTCAGACAAGTCCAAATTTGACATTCTTGTCGCAAATCATGGGCGTTGTGTCCTCCGGGCTAAAGAGGAGAAAGACCACCCCTCCTGTTATCAGTATTCAGTGCAAAAGAAAGCATCTCTGATGTAATGGGGATGCATTAGTGCATATGGTGTGGGACACTTGCATGTTTTAAAAAGCACCATGAATGCTGAAAGGTATATAAAGGTTTTAGAGCAACATATGCTCCCCTCCAGATGACATCTATTCCAGGGAAGGCCTTGTGCATTTCAGCAAAACAATGCAAAACCTTATTCTGCAGCTATTACAACAGCATGGCTTCATAGTAGAAGAGTCCGTGTGCTGAAGTGGCCTGCCTGCAGTACTGATCTTTCACCGATTGAGAACATTTGGCGCATAATTAAAGGAAAAGTCCGTCAAAGGAGACTCAAAACTCTCCAGCAGGTGGAAGCCTGCATTAAACAAGAGTGGGATCAAATTCCAATGTCTAAACTGAAGAAACTAAACAGGCCCCTGTCCCAACTTTTTTGAGACCTGTAGCAGCCATCAAATTTGAAATGAGCTCATTTTGTGGATGAAATTGTAAAATTTCTCAGTTTCAACATTTGCTATGTTATCTCTGTTCTATTGCGAATAAAATACCGGCTGGTGTGATTTGAAAGTCATTGCGTTTTGATTTTATTCACAATTGACACTTTGTCCCAACTATTTCGGAATTGGGGTTGTATGAAGGACTTTACTTTTGACATGTGTGACTTTAAGAAATAGTCTGTGTCACTGAGAGCTACACTTGTGGAACTTTATGACCAATCAAAACTGAAGATGTTCAGGCTTTACCTTTACACAAGAGAAGCTGTGGATTTGGTCTCAGATTCCTCAGATGATCCTGAAAGCTCTGAACGCCCCTGCGAACTGTGACCATGGTTGATCTTGGTTGACCTCGGTTCACCATGGTCAACTATGGTTAAAAATGGCCGACCATGGTTGAAGCATGGTTGCACTGGCTTGGGGAGTTTTTGCACCATGGTTAACCATTTTTAACCATGCTTTAACCATGGTTGACCATAGTGAACCGAGGTCAACCAAGGTCAACCATAGTGTTCCATTTAACAAAAATGTCAAAACCATGGTTTGACCAGGGTTCACCACGGTTACTTGAACCAGGGTCAACCAAGGTCAACCACGGTCATGGTTCACAGGGGCAGGTATGTATGGCCTACGTAGTGCTTACAGTAGAACTCCACCCAAATATGAAAATTCAGCCACCATCTCTCACTCTCATTCCAATGGTAATTTGTGCAAATATTTGCTGTCCATACAACACAGTTGGATATTCACAGGAAGTTTTTGTTCATATAATGGAAGTGAATGGGGACCAACCCATACTATGGAAATAAATGGCAGCCCTTGCTCACCATTAACTTTTTATTGTTTGGAGAAAAACCCTTTTCCTACGTATCTCCTTCTTTGTTTTATGAACTGCAACAGTTCACCCAACTTGCCAGTGGCATGAGGGTGAGTATATAATGACCTAATATTCATTTTAGGTGGAGTTATCTTAAAAACAGAGCAAGAATTATGGTAAAGCAGCCACCATGACCACTAAACAATGTGGTCAGCATTATCTCTAAAATGGTAATTTTATCATGGTGACAAAGGAGATCCACACCTGTGCAGTACTTGGACACTGTAGGATCAGGTGGAAAACGGTATGAGCAACGACCACCAAGTTAAGTATGGGAAAGCAAGCCATTGAGAACCATCTGAGGCAGTGGGTCAGAGAAACTTAATGAAAGATAAAAGCAGAAGGTCACTGATGCTCATCCACTGTGTGCTGTTATGCCCGGGCCTGGGGGAATCCTACACACAACATGATTAGTGCCTCCCGACTCTTCCCACTCCTATGAAAGCCAGCAGCACAGGCCAAATCAGGTTTAAACTGCAGCTTAATGAACTTCTGAAGTGAGTAATTGCTAAAACAATAGACAAAATCGTCTAACACACCCTGAACCTCCCCATAAGAAAACAAAAACTTCCTTTCCTAACTCCTACTAAACAAAAACATTAGAAAAAGGAGAAAAAAAGGCAACTCACTCCTACTCTGCTTCTCTCCTACTGTGAAGCAAGATTCGTGTGTTAGCGAGGTATGACAAGCCTAAAGCCAGGCTGTTCAATGTAATGAAGATGGCTCTCTTTTAACGTGACTAGTGTTGTTGGAAAAAACTTTGTCCGAGCAAGTGGATAAAGTGTTCCACTGACCCTTGCAAATCTATCTCCAAAAAATAGATCCATTCTCCAGAGTCTGATGTAATTTGGTTTATAGTAACTTCATCCAGATGTAGCAAAATGAAACCCAGGCTGGTCTGCGCAAACCACTCAGCGTTCATTCTTCATCAATCACCCCATGCCGACTGCCCTCCGGCTGTCCGAACCCTCATATTTATTCGCCTTTTGGCACGTTCCTTCAGGTGGGATTAAACGTGACTCCTTCTACCTTATCCAATATTATTGACTCTGATTGGTACATTGTCCCATAGCAACCCTCCACCCTTAGTAACAAGTTTGTCATTACATGATAGTGTACCTTCATTTTCGGCTTCCAGGGACGCTCGACGACTACGCCTAAGTCTCCAAAACCTTGGGTTCACCTAAAGTTTAATAAGTTATCTGAGGACATGGATGGTTCCAGAACACTCAGGTGCGCATGCTCAGGTAGTGGGACCAGGCTGACCGATATGGTCATTCCGGAAGGTTAGCTCATGAGGCCGGCCTTGAGGGTTCTGCTGGCGGGAGCATCTTTATCAGGTTTTTTTGACGGATTTACGGTATGAGTTTTTGCCTCTTTCTCAGCTCCAAACTCCCTCTCAGTAAGTTTAACACTTAGATCCTTCAAACCTCCCTCTCCTGGGGCGCAGTTCCGGGCTAGATCCCTTTCCACAGAGATCTTCGCCCAGGCTCCCCCAGGTTGAGAACTCTGCCTTCTGCTTCCCGGTGTCTTCTTTTCAAAGCCCACCGATCACAGAAGCACCACTCGCCTACTAACTCATTCCCTTTTGGCTTGTGGTGGCCTGACTGTACATTGAGCCGAGCGCAGCGGACACCCTCTCTGTGGTCTTACTGCCATTTGCGACCCGACTGGCAGGTGACCCAGTCGATAGCGATCCCCGAATCCTGTAGTGGTCGTCAGCCACCCAGGTGGGAACCGATAGTCTGATCCCTACTCCACTTCGCTGTGGGTATAGAAACTTTGACCGTTTTCACCAGCCTCGCCTGTTCACAGAGGTTTTTCAATAGCTCAGGTCATCTCTCACGCCCCTCTGCTAGGTGTGGGCTGTCACCCACGTACCACGTGTTGCCCACAACCTTACATGCGACAAACACGCCGACTAGACAGTACCACGGCAGTATGTCAATTCATACTTAAAGGAGCTATATGTAAGTTTGTGGCCAAAACTGGTAGTGCAGTCACATTCAAAATAGTGCAGAGCGCAGTATCCCCTCTTCCTCTCCCCCAGACGAGAGGTTGCCAGCTAGGTTGCCGGATCCAGCAAGAACGTCTACTACGCGGAGTTACCATGGCTACGTTTCAATATCACCAATGATTTGCTCTGACAGGGTTGTGTTCAGTTCAGAAAAGATCGAGACGAATGACTAACTAACTTTAGCAATAGTCATATTGGTCAACTTGCTCGTCACTCTTCTGTGTGGATAGCCCACTAAAGTCCATACTGTAATATGCGTAAAGAATGAATGAGGACTCATTTGACCGATGTACTGTCTCAATTACATTTCATAATGCCATAATGGCTGTGCTAATGTTGGAACGGTTTCCACAGCGTCTCAGCATAAAGCCAGAGAAACATACTGATAATGCATTGCTAATGCCAGCAATGAAGAGCCACGGTTTTTATTTCTCAAACAATTTGTTACCTCGTCAGTTCGATGACCCACGGCCACCTGCATACGCACTAACGTACCATGAACGAACATACATAACGTTATTCGACTGTAGAGAATATTTGAAATATCCGTGCCTACATTAAATAGAGTTAAGTTAGCCAAACTGAGCTGAATCTTACCTGCCCAGGAGAAAATTAGCAACTTCGGCGTCGGTCTTGAAATTCTTCTCTGCTTTCAGCCGTCTCCATCTTTCAAAGGCATGTCCTATACAGATCCTTGTTTTGTTCCTGACTTTGTCACAACGTGTTTCGGAATCATAACGATGCCTTTTAGGTTTAGTAACGTCAGACATTTGCGCTCCGAAACGCTGGTAGCTGCAGCTCAGTGGTAACTGGCAACCTGGATGCCGAAATGCTACTGACTTCGTGATTGGGAGATAGGTGGAGGGCTGCGCAACAGGCCAAAACACGAAATGAAAACGAACATTAGTTGTGGGCTGCAACTTCGGTTTAGTAATGAGAATATTCTGACTGGACTACTGTTGTCAGTGATATAAGTATTTGAAATTAACATCATTCCTTAATGTCTGGTGATATATCAGGGCCATTTCATGATTAATCAACGTACATTTCTTACATAGTGCTCCTTTAATTGGACACTGGGGCCTTCACTCCTCTCACCTGCGCTATATCACATCTTTAACGTGCCCTCGGAAATTTGCAGTACAGCCGCTGCCTGTTGACCCCAGGGTTCGGGGGACCCAATCACCTCCCCAGGGCCAAATGAAACTGGCTATGTTCTGTTGAACTGTGATTATAGTAATACTTTGATTTTCACAGTATTTAAGATTATTTTCCAACCACACATTTCCCCCTTCTGTGACTTCTAATTGTCACAGATCGGTTAGTTTTCCATACACCCTGCTGTTAAGTTCCATCCGATTAGACCAAAGCGATTATCATGATGATGACCCATCCGCAGACCTGAGCATGGTGTGGAAACATTCCCTCCCTGTTTTAGACAAATAACACAGCATTTTTCATGACGCAAATTGTTCATTAAGCGAGATCAACCAGGTGCTCTAAATTCATATGGAAATGCTTAATCACTCGTGATATCTTTTGGCAGATATTGAGATTTTATATGGTAATCAAGAGTCAGCCCACACTGATTTTGTTGAGAAAAATCAACCCAACCCGCTCTAAACGGTTTTTCAATAGATTCTAGATTGCTACCAAGTACACCCAATTTGCTCCAAGGCCTGTCCTTGCTGGATGATGAGTGGTAGTATCAGTTCATGCATATCCCCTCCTCTTTGTTTAGTTCATGGCTCACCACGTGTTTTGGAATAGTTACTGCACTCCTTTGCCTTCTTTTTTGTATACTTCATGTGGAGCGGTCGATTCACTCCTGCCTTAGGTTGTCCCCCTTTGGAGATCTCACCTGTCTCTGAAATGAATTACAACTCGCCCTTGGTGCGGTCAGTTCACTCCTGCCTTCAGTTGTTCCCCTGCAGTGATCTTACCTGTCTTTGGAGTGAATCATAACTATTGACCATTTGATTGTTAGAGGGATTTAAGTTTCCTTACCACTCTGGAATATAGAATCGTTGGCTGTGCCAGCATGTCACACTTTGAACCTGCAACTAGCAGAGGATGGTTGCTCTAGGTGATTCAAATGATCAGGTTGTCATCAATCAGCTTTAGGGGGTGATTAACAAGCTGATCATTTGAATCACCTGTGCTGGAGCAGGGAGAGATCTAAAACATGCAGGATAGGTGGGCCTCCGGGAGAGGTTTGGGAAGCACTGGACTATTGCATCAATGGCGATAGAGTCTTGAAAGTGAGCAGGTGAATAGATCAAGGTAAGTGATTCAGGCTCTCTAGAGCAGTGGTTCCCAAACTCGGTCCTGGGGACCCACTGTGTAGGTTGGTTTTTGCTCAAACCACAGCTCAAATCTCAGAATGCTAACAAGTTGTTAATTGTTTTTAATTGCTCTATTATTGTTAATCCTGATTATTTACCCTTTTAGAAAACATGCCGAAAATGGCCATGATGAAAAAAAAATTTCATAGTGTGCTATATTGGAAATTACTTTTCTGACATAAAAACGTGGAAATCTGCAATTGATGACATGAAACTGTGAATTGGCTTCTAATTTATAAAATTTAGGACACATGGTCACTTAAACTAACTATCAATAGGCAATTTAGAATTGAAGACAAAGCATATAATAATGAGTCAAACCTGTGAAATGTTACTTGTTTGTTTCAGGAAAGAACTTCAGCACCTGCAATCAGAAACCTAATCAGCAGCTTTTTGATTGATCACAATCTTGCATTTGATCACATAAAACATCGCTCCCTTCACTTGCCATGCTTAGTTGGAATACATCAAAATACAAAATATGAATGTTGGACTTTGAAACATCATGGAATGCATAGCCATTTCTGTTATAATGTGGTTCAAGGGGTAAAAACGTCCCTCTCATCTGAAAAAGCAACTAATTAAAAAAAATGGCTTGTTAAAATTTTGGGATCGTAATTCTGGTTGGAACAAAAACCAGCATACACAGTGGGTCCCCAGGACCGACTTTGGGAACCACTGCTCTAGAGCCTCTAGTTTTATCTGCTTTATCTGCCCCGCATGCTTTCATTCTAGCTGTGATCATGCGGGGCTGTCAAGTAAATCATCAGCTGATCTCATCCGTCCAATAACACCGCAATACACCAGCATTGTTAGCCCATCCTCTCAGGGCCATCTTTTTAAATATGTCTCTGCTTCTAATGCACGCAGGCTGCCATCACACACAGCCTCCACCTCCCCATCACCGCCCAGCCTCTGCTGGTTCATCTGCTTCATCTTCATTAGCCAGCAGTGTCCGGACTCCATGGGGGGATTTTTCCAGCTGCGCCTCAGGCCAGAGGCTCCACAACTGCGAATTCTCATCATTGATCTGTTCATTCTGTAATTCGCAATAAATTTTTACCTTTACCAATTCATTGGTCTGTCCTGATTGAATCATTATTGTCATTGAGGTTTTATCGTTTTTAAAGAGGAAAAAGCATATAGCCTAATAGATTGCTATGATCATGTACTGGGTTGATATCAGATATTAAAAAAGCAGCAAAATGAGGTGCAACCATTAAATGTGTACCGTGTCGTGCATTGTTGTCCATGCATGTTAAAAATTCAGAAACCTTTGTACAGCAATAGGGTGTAATATTAAAAACACGCTATCCATTTTTTTTCCCCAAGGATGCAGACAGGTAAGAAATAAATGAGCAACTATTGTATTTCATTCCAGTTCCATAAGTTTTAATGTACGAACTGATGTCATTTTGTTTTGCAATGCCCTTCAAGTTTGCTAATGGCACTTACAGTAAAATACATTGCGTTATTGTATTATTATTTCATTAAACCTTAATTATACCAGGAAGTCCCACTGAAATAAAAAAATAAATAAATAAAATCCAGACCTGGCCAAATAATAGTGGAGGTTATGCAATGAACGTGTAACAACTCCAAATTCAGTAGAAATGCCGTGGTAAATACATTTGTTTACAAATAGAAACGTCGCAAGCTGTAATGTGGATCATAATACTGAATAATAACTGAACTGATTTTAAGGAACAAAGTGGTAACATTGAAGCTTTGACTGAAGACTGTTCCAGAGATGGAGCGAAAAGTAATCAAATGCTGTGCAATAGCATTCTCAAAAAATCAGGAAGAAGTCTGAAAATTTTGGATGAGGAACAAAATTTATGGTAATGATGTTGAAGATGGGAAATATGTTTACCACAGTTTTCTAGTGAAGTCCTGTATTAAAATTCATTTCTACGGTCGAGCCTTAATTAACCCTAAAACAATTAAATTTTTTACAGGTAATTAAGAAATTCAGTTGATAACTGCAGTGCTGGGTATATGACAGCACCAATTATGATTTTCCAGGAGATTCTATGTTAAGTCACTCAAGGACCTGAACAGCAAGATGGTTAAATTAACTACAGAGCTCTGATCAAAAGACCATATCTACAACCCCAATTCCGAAATAGTTGGGACGAAGTGTAAATTGTGAATAAAATCAAAATGCAATGACTTTCAGATCACATGAGCCAATCTGTTATTTACAATAGAACATTGATAATATTTCAAATGTTGAAAGTGAGACATTTTACATTTTTATCCACAAAATGAGCTTATTTCAAATTTTCTGGCTGCAACAGGTATCAAGAGAGTTGGGACACAGACAAAAAAGGGCTGAAAAAGCAATTAATATATTACTCAGTCAAAAAAGAAACTTCACACTCGTTTGGAGGTCGATAAGTTGAACATACAAGAAAAGTGGTTTTAAATAATGATTTAATTCCATTCTGTACCCATTAAGGACGGTGTACCATAAAAATCATGTTCATAATGTAACCAGTTCCACGGAAATGCTACGAAATGTAAGAGAGTAAAAATGGTAAGTTACAACTTGATGAAAGCATGGCAATAGCGTATGCCCTCCATGAGCGTTCACAACTGCGACGCAACGTCTCCTCATGGATTGAATGATGCGTCTGAACACAGCTTGGGGGATGCGTCGCCATAATTGAACCAACATGGCACCAAGTTCCTGCAAATTCTGCGGAGGGTTCCTTACTTGACGGAGTCTTCTGCCCAACACATCCCATACATGTTCTATGGGATTAAGGTCGGAGGACCTTGAGGGCCACTCCATGACATTGATGCCAGCATTCCTAAGAAAATTCCGTTAAATTGGCCGTATGAGGTCTGGCATTATCGTGTTGGAATGTCAGACCTGGGCCATGAGCTGCCATGAATGGCAAAAGCTCTGTATCCTGCAGCAGTTAGGTTTCCATTAAAGGCACCCCAAACCATAACACTACCGCCCCCAAAACGGTCCACTTCCTGCACACAACACTGGGTGTTGCGTTCACCGCGTCTCCTCCAAACTCTAACTCTCCCATCAGCGAAGTGCAAAGTGAATCTGGATTCATCACTAAAAACGACCCTATTCCAATCACGCTGAGTTCATCTCAGATGTCGTTGTGCCCAGAGAAGCCGTTGACGTCGGTGTAACTGGGTTAAAATTGGTCCACGATATGGCCGGCGTGCATGGAGGCGAGCAGTGCGCAGGCGATTCACGTATGGTTTGGGCAGTCACACGACCTCTAAACAATTCATTCCTAGTGGACATTGCAGTGAGAAATCGATTACGCAAATGACGTAAGACGATTTGACGGTCTTCTGCTTGTGTCGTCACACGTGGTCTACCCGAAAGAGGTCGGTCTGCTGTGGTGCCAGTTTGTTGGAGACGTGTCCGAAGATCATGGATAGTTAAATCGACTGCATCCCATAACCCTGGCAACGCCAGTGACCGGCGTTCCCGTATTCAGCATGCCAATGGCACGCGTTCACGTTGAATGTTTGACAGTCGTGTCATTGCAAATCAACGGATAATTGACTGTAAGAACTTGTTTTTCCGAGATGTCACTCTACCGTGCTAACGTGGGCTCAATTGCACGTGTCTCATAAGGTCATGTGACTAGGAACACGAGGAAACGTGCTTTTACCTTGATGTATGCTCGCACTTGCTGCAAGCTTGTGCACGTCGGAGTTGCTGTGTGTCATGATGTCTTTGACAACGCATTTACCCCTAATAATAATAATAATATCTCTTGTATAAAGTTTCAAGAAAATATTTAGAAATTTTGAGTGTGAAGTTTCTTTTTTGACTGAGTAATATAAGAAAATCAGCTGAAAGAACACTTAGCAAGTAATTACGTTAACTGGCATTAGGTGTGTAACATGATTGGCTCTAAAAGAGATGTCTTAGAGAGGCTGAGTCTCTGAGAAGTAAAGATGGCCAGAGGCTCTCCAACCTGTGAATGCTTGCGTAAAAAAATTGTGGAATACTTTACAAACAATGTTCCTCAACGTCAAATTGCAAAGGCTTTGAAGATTTCATCATCGACAGTGCATAACATCATCAAAAGATTCAGAGAAACTGGAAAAATCTCTGTGCATAAGGGACAAAGCCGAAGACCTTCTCTGGATGTCCATGATCTTCAAGCCCTAAGGTGCCACTGCATCGCTCACTGACATGATTCTGTCATTGACATTACTAAATGGACCCAGGAATACTTCAAGAAACCACTGTCTGTAAACACAGTCCGCAGTGCCATCCACAGATGCCACCTAAAACTCAATCATGCAAGAAGGAAGCCATTAACCCCTTTTCCACTGGCCAAAAAACCCGTTTAAACCCGCTAACAATCGGCTTTTGGTGGCAGTGGGAAAGGCTCACCGACCCGCGTCGACCTGTGTCAAACGACTCGGCAAGCGACGCAGGTTAAAATCGCCTTCGATCGGCTCGGCTCCGATCAGCTTGCAGTGGGAACGCCAGACCCGGGTCAACCCGCTAATTTGCGTTTTACGAAATTCTTCAGCTCACCTTCCTTGTTTGTTTAACCAAGCAATATTTTCGATAAAAAAAGGAGCTTTTGCGTCATTTCCTTGCTTTAGTAAGACATTGTGGTTACCTTTATTGCGCATTAACGAACCTGGCGCAGCCTCTGTATGCAGCGTTCATATTAAATTTTCTCCCGAAACAGTTTTGCTAAAGACTAGAGATGCTCGCATGCACGGGCAGCCAGCCATTACATTTGCTTCGCCATATGACCGAGGATATGAGAAGGCTGAACCCGCAAGTATAAAACTAAAAACCACCACAGTATTGTCCTTCTTTAACAAGAAAGGTAAAGATTTATTATTTCTCGCTATATCTAAAAAGAACTATCGTTTAATGTCGAACATTTTGATTACCATCAGTTAACGGAACTGTTTCCTGAGTGGGATAGGCTTCTTCTTTGCAGACATTCAATTGAAATTTACCTTAAAATACAAAAATAAAATTAATGTTTTCAGTCAATATAATGGTGTGAAAGTAAACTTAAATGTCTTACGTTTATAACCAGGTATGGTTTTAATCATTTACTGGAGCTTTATCTTTACATGAGTCAGAAAAAGGATGCTGATGCCGGTCATTCATCTGTTGCAAACTGAGCGGTACTCATTTTGCGGGTTGGAAAAGGTTAATAATGCAGCTCTTCAGCAACAGCTCAAATAGCTGTTTCTGACAATGTGGCTTAACAGTGTAAACAATCCATATGAGTATGGGTAGTGCAGTTAAGAAAAATTTGCAACTGGTTAAAGATTTAGGATTGCAACTGTGGCTGGAACAAAAACCAGCAGAAATAGTGGGTGCCCAGGACCAAGCTTGGGAACAGACCCGGCTTTTTTTTTTCGAATGGGAAAAGGAGCCAAATGCCGCTTGTAAGCGGGTCGACCCGCGTTTAAAAAACTTGCGTCAACCCGCTAATTTCAGTGGGAAAGCGGCTATTGTTGAGTATGATCCAGAAGCACCGCCATGTTCTGTGGGCCAAGGCTCATTTAAAATGGACTGTAGCAAAGTGGCAAAGTGTCCTGTGGTCAGACGAGTCCAAATTTGACATTCTTGTTGGAAATCATGGGAATCGTGTCCTCCGCGCTAAAGAGGAGAAAGACCATCCCTCCTGTTATCAGCGTTCAGTTCAAAAGTCAGCATCTCTGATGGTATGGGGATGCATTAGTGCATATGGTGTGGGACATTTGCATGTTTTAAAAAGCACCATGAATGCTGAAAGGTATATAAAGGTTTTAGAGCAACATATGCTCCCCTCCAGATGACATCTATTCCAGGGAAGGTTTTGTGTATTTCAGCAGAACAATGCAAAACCACATACTGTAGCTATTACAGCAGCATGGCTTTGTAGTAGAAGAGTCCGTGTGCTGAACTGGCCTGCCTGCAGTCCTGATCTTTCACCAATTGAGAACATTTGGTGCATAATTAAACAAAAAGTCCGTCAAGGGAGACCCAAAACTGTCCAGCAGCTGGAAGCCTGAATTAAACAAGAGTGGGATCAAATTCCAATGGCTAAACTCAAGAAACTTTTCTCCTCAATGTCCAGACGCCTCCACTCTGTGTTAAAAAGAAGAGGGGAGGCTACACCATGGTAAACAGGTCCCTGTCCCAACTTTTTTGAGACCTGTAGCAGCCATCAAATTTGAAATGAGCTCATTTTGTGGATAAAACTGTTAAATTTTTCAGTTCCAACATTTGCTATGTTATCTCTGTTCTATTGTGAATGAAATACTCGCCGTTATTTGAAATTCATCGCATTTTGATTTTATTCACAATTTACACTTTGTCCCAACTATTTCGGAATTGGGCTTATAGGTTTAACCAAGCAATTCATATAATCAATTTTCTATTGAAGTGGACTCATATTCATAATTCATAAATTAAACAGCAATTGTCTGCCTGACTGCAGAGATGGAGTACTAATAATGATAAGGTTGAATTCAAACTGTGAAACATGCTTAATTTTCATCAATGTACTGCAATCCTGCATGAAGTCCCCTCACAACTTCCAATTGCAGGTATTGGGGGTGGACAAAATATTGATGTCCCTGTGAAAAATTGCTCTAATTTTGAAGATGTCAAAACCTAATCACTGAAGCATCAAAACAGGCCATTGTCATACCTATTCATATGAATACCATTTGCAGTATGGATGTGTTTTATAGTGGACAATCCAGCAGTACTTTACTAGATAAGTCACAAAAGCATCATTGGGGTATGAAGTAGTGTTAATCGTCGACGAAAAGTGTGACGAAATATGTTCGTCAACCAGTCTTTTTTCAGAGACTAAAATGAAACGGCACGTGACGAAAATGGAGGTCACGTGACGCTGTGACGAAATATCACATGCATTTTCGTTGACTAAAAAAGACGCGACGGAATGTAGTTCATCAGATAAAAACTTTGCCAAAAATCTCTCTTCATTTTCGTTGACGAAAAAAGGACGAAACTAAATATTGTAACGTATTAAATTATTTTGCAGTATTTCAGTTTCCTGCCAGGTTGTGTGGCGCAGGCGCTTCTGGGGCGCTTTCCTGACCCGCGTAATTTGGAAGTTTTGTGGAAGTCAGTAGCAGTAGAGTTCACACTGAGTTGTGAGCAGATAATGAAAAAATTAAGCTGGATTTTGGTTGGGATAAAAGGGCACAATGGCGGGCAGCCGGGTGCTGTCTGCTCAGGGCTTGGGAGGAAAAGAAGACCAGATCTGTGGACATATTTTCGCTACATAGAGGGGGAAAAGAATGTGTTGTGGAAACAGAGGAGGAGAAATGCGGCCAAAAAAATCAAAGGAAAAAATATTACGGATCTCAAGGCCTTTGTGGAATCATTTTAATATTTGATTCATCTGCTTTATTATTAATTGTTTATCCTTGCTTGCTCTGGCTCAATTTTTCGTAGGCTATAGTAGTGAACTCTTGCCTGTTTCTGATTAGCCTGGGCCTTCAAAGCTGTAGCTTCCACAAATTTGAACAATGCGTAATTGCTTATAGTTTATCTGGAGCCGTGCAGTCCTGACAGGGCCAAGATGTTCTCTTTCTCTCCCAAGTTTATGTGTTCTCAGGAAAAAGAGTACAAGGAGAGCCTGGGATGCCGAAAAGATAAGATGTGTATGCATTCTTCGGGGCCGGCTTTACGTGGGCTGCGTGCGTCTGCAACATTCCTGTTGATACCATGATGCGTAAATCAGCTCGGGGAAGGAGGATGTCAAGATGCACTCTTACTTATACACTGCCAAAAAAGAATTTCCTTATCCTTGCTCTTGCCTGTAACGAGAGCTCTCGCATGATGGCGGGGATCCTTCTCTGCAGTAAACTGACTTTGGCTTGGATATTAACTCCTTTGTCTCTGTCTGAGTTCTTTTTGTGAAGTTAACACCAGGAATATAAAATCCAAATTCCTACAACACCTTCCACCGAGAAATCGAGGTGAGTCAACTAGATATTAACGTTAATAAGAGCCTGTTTATTTCTTCTTTATACTATCAATTTAGAAAGCTCAAGCCAACTTATGAGGCTGTGGTGACGTTCACGTTACTGATGCGCATTAATGTTAACATTATTGCATGTTAGCGTTGGCCAAGCCAAAATTGGAGCAAAAGACCTGTATGGGGAATGATATGAAAATGCTTAACATTTATATGATGTCGCACTGGTTCGGTACGTTAGCTGGACTAGCCTTGGTCCCGTTGCCTGAATTTAGTGGGGTACATACATAAAGATAATCTGGCTGATTTTGCCCCGATTTTCCCCCTCCCAACCAACGACGACAATCGGAAGATTATCTTAGGTCTTATAAGATTATCTGATAAGATTATCCTGTGGTCTGAGGTGTATTAAGAGTGAATTTGTCCCGATAATCGGGTCCGAAACGGGTCGGGGCCGACGATCTTAAATATTAAACTTGTTCAATATTTGCAACCAAAAATCTTCACGTGTGTGGGGAAAGCCGAAGACTCCTAAGTCATGACTCCGTGAATTGCAAAACAGAATGTAGCCAATCAAGAAGCGAGCTGACTGAGGAACAAGGAAGCAGGGGTGAATACAGAAATACTCTTCCATGTTGCATCTTGTGTTGTTCATTCTAGATCGGTGGTGGAACAGAATCGTTATGTATGAGGTGTGCTGTGTTGAGATTATCGGAGCACACCATACACAGTGCAATCAAAACTGTTCAAGTGCCTGTTTTTTAATCTTCATGTGTGGGGTCTGTAGCAGATAAAAAAATCTCTTCAGATTTAAAAAATCGTTATGTGTGTACCCCGCCTTAGGCTTGAGGAGATACGTCACGATTTGGGAGGTGCCAGAGCTTATCCACCATTTTGGGGGGTAATGCTATCGGTTGCCATGGATGACAGCAAGGTAGAGACAGCACAGGAAAGATGGCTCGAGTAGTTTTAACAAAAAAAAATGGAGAGGACACAGGCAAAAGAAAATGCTACATACAGAGAGAAACTTACTGCCATCGCCAAGCGGCGATATGTGGATAAACTGACGGAGATTAACCACGTTGACCAGTACGAGCTGCCGGCAGCAGAGTGGTACAGAGAGCTTCACAGTCTACCTACATTGACAGGTGCGAATACAATTCATTCGCACCATGGGCTCTATCTTTCACCCTGCCTTACCCGTTGCAGCTACCCGCAACCCGTGAATTACACATTTAGCAGCTTCCACTATCCCTAAACGATATCTTGCGGCCACACTACCCGCTATGCATTATGCCTAATCCTTTATTTGCGCCTGGAGGTGTGCCCGTGGGCGTGTTTATGCGCTTTCCCTAAAATTGCTATCTTGACCACACACTTTAGGGAAAGCGTATAGCGGGTCCTAAAACCACGCGCTACCCGCATTTGGGCTTTCACAAGAGCCCTATGCATTAGCACTCAGCAACGGAATTTTTTTCCAGCGAGAGCGGCATTTCAGAACTCTCTTGCAAATGAAGGTAATTTCAGCGACAAGTATGTACCCCTGTTTTTGCAGCAAGGTCGCGCAACTTGCTGTAAAAAAAAAAAAAATAGACAGCTGTCCGATTGGAAAATGTAAACGGATCGAAACCACGTACTTGTCACCAGAATTACCTTCATTAATGAAGAGTTCTGAAATGCCGCTCTCTCTGGGGGGGGTTATGTCGCTGAGTGCCAGTGCATATACCTAATTTTATTTTTTTTTCTAAAATGGGATTTTTGTTCTATGCTTCATTTCAGATGGGAGAGTGAGTTGGAAGTGCATGGCGAAACGCTTTTTTTTTTTTTTTGAAGTTTCCATCACAAAAGGGGTAGGCTTGATTTATTTATTTTTTTACTACAAACCAAACATTGAACAATATGTCAATGTCAAATAATAATAATAATAATAATACAATTCATGATTAACTTAACAAAAACAGATCCTCCCCTGACTGGATTTGACCTCATGCACGGGCAATTTAACTTCGTCAAGGGAGAAACGTGGCGACCTTCCTCTCTCCATCAAGGGTTTCGGTTTGAGGATTTGGGATAGTGCAGCCTGCTCCGAAAGGCAGTGGCACCTGGCACACTGATTGGTTTAACTGGCATAATGCCCAAACCACGCCTATGCATAATGTAACGGGTAGCGCTGGTGTTTTAGGGATATAGGCAGGTGTGCAAGATAGCAACTTTCGCGGGGGAACGCCTCTTACGCAATGCGAAATCCCCAAATAACGGGTTTAGGGACTCTGGCGCAAGATAGGGCCCCATTTGCCAAACCTGCTGATATGTTTCTAACGTTCAGTAGCTAGGCTAGATAAAAATAATCTGTCGGCCTATAGAGCATTCATATTTTCGAGAATAAGCTGACGCAATCTCGGTTATTTTTACTTTATATTCTTTGGATTTTGTTCAGTGTCATGAACTAGTTTATTGTTAATATGCCGGATAAGTGCAGGATAAATAAGCGGCGAGCTGGGTATTGCAAGATTTCATTGATTGTAACCAGCTCATTTTACCAGCTTCAGATATTTGAACAAATACATTCATAACAATTCATTTATCTAAATGGCAGGCTAGATGAATGATTTTGCCAACAGTTATGCTGAGAGTAAGGCAGGCATCTACGATGTAACTGCAGTACTCTGGGCTTGAACTGTGCGGTCAGTGGTTCCGAGACCATACCTCGGTGCAAGGCCAGTAAAGACAGAAAAATTAACACCGAGCTTTTCTTACAGTACAGTGAAATCACAACTACCTCCTCAGCTGACAGCAATAAACAATGAAGAGAGTATCCCCCAAAAATGGTGGATTGGGGGCGGAGCCTTGGGTCGTGATGACAACTCCTCAATCCTAATAGTACTGGCTTCACCAGGCAACAGTATCTGAAATTAAAACCGTGTGCATGCATGCGTGGAAGGTAAAGAGGTTACCCTTAAAACACCAGGGGCCGTATGTATCAATGGTCCGTGCGCATGCAAATGAAACTGGATTCTGATGTTTCGGCTAGAATCCGCTAAATTTTATTTGTCCTTCACTTCACGTTGAACTGGAATTAGCATTAGCAAATGACTTTGAATGTAGTATACTAGGTCCTAAGTTCCAAACACAAATTAAAAGCAAAGGTGTCTGCATTAATATGCTCGCTAAACCTACAAAAACGACTACTTCGCTTTATTTATGAGTGCATAAAAATCTCCTAATTCTGATTATGTAGACTTTTTTCTTTTTATGGATAGTAAAGTCAGGGATAGTCAAGTTGATTTATTAACTTGGAAATCATAGCAGGGATTTATGTTACTTAATACTGGAATAGTTAGATTTTCCAGTACTTTGCATGAAATCACTTTGCTGACATTGTATCTATGCCTGTCTTAGATTCCAGATAGGCCAAAAGTGAAGGAGGTACCACGCAGAGAAGTGGGCAAGACGGCTACCGTCTTTTTTTTTTTTTTTTGCGCACAGTATAAGGAAGACTCCCTGGAGCAATGCAAGAAAGAGGCGGCGATAGCTCAATGGATAGGCTGCTCAGGACTCCCTGCACGAACAGTAGAAGATGAGGACTTCATAATGATGATCAGAAAAATGGATAAAAGGCTCAAAGTGCCAAAGAGAACTAAAATTTCAAATCTAGTGAACAAAACATACCAGGAAGAAAAGGAAATATTCAGGCACAGGCTGTCCAAGGCAGACAAAATAACCATAGGGTTAGACAAATGGACCAACAAGGGGTTTACTGCATCCTTTCTTGCAATCAGTGCTTGTTATTTCAACCCAGAAGAAAATAAAGCTGAACACATACTCCTGAACCTAAAGGAAATGATTCACCCTCAAACTGCTCAGGCTGTAAGTGCACTTGTGGAGGAGTCTACATTTGCATGGGGAATCCCACGAGATAAAATCCTTACGATGATCACTGACAATGGCAGCAACATGGTTGCTGCATTCCACACACTCCCAGAAGAAGTCACAAGTTCTGAGGGCTCGGAGCACAGTGAGAACGACAGTGAGAACGACAGTGATGACAACAACGATGAACAACAGGAAGGAGAGGATGGCAGGTCAGTCTCTGCATGAAATAGTGCTACAAATTCATTGGCCATAAATGGGTAACTTTTATTCCATAAAAGTAAACAAATTTATAGGTAAGTACATACGAAGTTTCAAGGTTAGAAATTGTCAATTGAATAAGCAATTCATTTGGTTTAATAATGTAAGATTTAAAGTGGTTTAAAATATATATATTTGTTATTTTTCTCATATTTGCATCTAAGTACGACTACAAAACCATGGAAAGGACCCCATGTGTAGTGCACACCCTTCAGCTTGTAGTTAAAATGATAAATAAAGAACCCACAATCCAAAGACTGGTGGACAGAGTGAGGCACCTAGTTCAGCAGTTCCAGAAATCATCTGTCGCCGCGGAGCACGTGCTGTAATCTCACTCTTATCAAAGACTGATCCACCAGATGGTCCAGTTGTTATTCTATAGTTGCACGTTGTCTTCAAGTCAAGGAGCACGTCACAGCAGCAGCAGAATCCATGGGCTGGGACAGCCTGCAGCCCAGTGAGTAGCAGAAGATTGGTATCCTGAGAGACCTTCTCCTGCCATTTGCTGAACACACAAAGCTTTTGGAAAGTGACACCCAATCATTTTCTCTTATTGTGCCTGCAGTCTTGGATCTGAAAAATCACCTGTCAGAGTTCTCTTTAGCTCAGGGCAGAAGCTACAGAGATGCAGCAACACTGGCCCAGAAAATGATTCCCAACACGGAGAGTCGCTTCAGTGTTTTCCTAGATGTCACAGCCGACGAGTTCTCTCCGCTTGCTGCTGCAGCATATTTTGTTGACCCCGGTGTATCAACTGAAACTCTTATTGCAAATCATGATGAGGGAATTCAGAATCTTTGAAGAAAGGCTGAAGAGTACATTGCTCATAGTGTGCCTCGAAGAGTCCAAGTGCAAGAGGAGCAGGTGAGGAGACCTGTCACGGTATGACCTTGGGCAAAAAATTTCACGGTGTCATGGTATCTGAACGCCTCCAAAATGTCTTATTGTACAATTTCAGGGGGGAAGAAAAGACTTGTTTTTTTTTGCCTTACAACTAATTTTTTTTTCAATATCATTGATAAACATTGTACGATACCTGCAGCTCAACAAGCTCAGCTTTAATAAGTGCAATGACAAAAAAAACTTCTTGTCTAAATCAAATTAAAATAAGTGAAATCTCTGAGTGAGCCTAAACCTGCAGTTCAATAAGGGCAGTCTCTGAGTGAGCCTAAACCTGCAGTTCAATAAGGGGAGTCTCTGAGTGAGCCTAAACCTGCAGTTTAATAAGGGCAGTCTCTGAGTGAGCCTAAACCTGCAGTTCAATAAGGGCAGTCTCTGAGTGAGCCTAAACCTGCAGTTCAATAAGGGCAGTCTCTGAGTGAGCCTAAACCTGCAGTTCAATAAGGGCAGTCTCTGAGTGAGCCTAAACCTGCAGTTCAATAAGGGCAGTCTCTGAGTGAGCCTGAGTGAGCCTAAAATGTCTCTCGTTTCACTCTGGGGAGGTGGACCCGGAAAACTGCGTTCTGCAGCCTCGTCGTGCCCAACTCCGCCCTCCACAGAGCTGGCCAGTCAGAAGAAAGTGGGCACACGGGGAGTGGGGGCCATAGCGGAAGAGCCACCCCAACAAGGTGTTTCAGGCAGAGACTACAATGGACTACAAATGGGGTTTTTTGAGGATGGCAGTATGAGCTAAATAAGGACCCTGTTTGGGCTTTGAACAATCAGGAGTACTCTAGGGGAGTCCAAGATCAAAATATAACCTTGGAAATATAGCAAAATAGGTCTCCTTTAAATTCAGAGATAGAGGACCATCTCAGTGCCTCTTGGTTGACCTTGAACACGCTAGAGAGGCATTTTTCAAGTACTTTACATTTAATTTGAATTTTTTCTCTTTTAGGAATCCGTTTTTTACATTGGTTACATTTTCCATTGTGTCATGTTGAATGTGTTTTATCATTTTGAGACTAAAAAACTTTTCATGTGATCTTTACTCATTGGTTGTTAGCATTAAGCACAGGAATAGCTAAAACAATCATTTTTTATTTGTGTAAGTGATGAGCTTCCAGAAAATCTATAGTCACTGTAGTTTTCTCTTTAAGCAAAACTCGATGCCATGCTGGCAAAATGAAATGAAATGGATATAAAAACAGACTTGGTAGTTAGTAGATAAATACTTTACAACAAAAAAATTGATCTCTTTATTTTGAATTGAGAGATCATGCATATCTATTTTTAAATAATCAAAATGTTGTACATTTTATTTGTGTAATATGAAATCAGGGTGATAAAGGCATTTGGGTGATTCAAAAAAATATACTTTTTTTTTAAATTAATGCCTACAGTTACAGTTCTATTAACTGTAAAGTTAGAATATTTGTCATCAGTCACTCAACATGCTTGCTTTGTTTCATGAACTCATTTTCACAGCCTTAGATGCAACATGAAAAGTAAATGCAATGTATCAAACAATCATAAAAATACATCTCATGTGCTTACATTATGTGGATCAGAGGAAGGGCTTTGGCAGCAGATGCAGGGCAAGTTATTGAGGCATGGCAGCTACTCCATTTTGGAGATGTAGAGGAGGGGTTCAATGCTAGAACTGATGTCCATGAGGGCGAAGGCAATCATTTCAACCTTGCAGGATTCTGGGAATTTATCATCATGTGTGAAGGGTAAAACAGAAACTATAGGAAGGTAATTAAACACTATGATAGCCAGAGCGATTTGCACTGTTCTGAGGCTTTCTTTTTCATGGGGTGCATCTTCTCCTTGCTCAAGACCGACTTCCTCAGACTCCACATAATAGAAACGTTGCAGAAAACCATGATGGCGAAGACGACCAAAATCAACTGGGAAAAGATGTTTAAAGTGACATCCATCCACAAAGTCCTGCTGACGGCATAGGCTAACATGAGCACCCAAACAAGCATGGAAATAGCCACTCTGATCTTGTTATCCTTGATGCTGGTGAACACAATGGGGTGGACCACGGCCATGTAGCGGTCCAGGCAAATGCAGGTGAGGAAAAGTGGGGTAGTGTCTTTGATCCAGTAGGTAAAGGACAGGAAATCCCTTTCGATTCCAAGCATTTGGAGGCCAACAATGTTGATGGGGGCCATCAGGCTGTAGAAGGCATCGGCGATGGCCAGGTTGAAGATGAAGATATCAGAGGTGGAAGAATTACTCTTCTTTCTGGACACCAGCCACATTACCATGATATTGGCAGGGTAGCCCACTACAAGGTTGATGACCCTGAAAATAAACTCAAACAAAATCTCACCAAGTGATGTTTTGCATCCTTTATATGCATTCGGGAGACTGGATCCTGAAGAGGAGAGGTTGAACGGCAGGCTCAAATTGATGACAGAGCTGTTCATTTTGGTTTTAATTTACCCAGCAGGTTTGAGGGTTGATGTTCCTTAGAAAGGAGAGTGAATGTAAGTTACATGGTCAAGCTTCACTGAACAGAGCAATGGTCCTCACCACTTAAACTGACTGTAAGGTTAAATAACGATTGTATATTCATGCTGATTCCAACATTATTTTACATACACTGCCCAGCCAAAAAAAAAGTCACTGTTTGGAAATTAATGAACAAATCCTATAATTGGATCATTATTGCGGTTATTAATATGTTTAAGCTGGCAATAATCATTTTAATCCTGACTGATGAAGCGCGTCGCTACTCATTTCTTAAAAAATCATGTCGGAAGACACATCCCCTGATGGTGGAAAAGATGTTACAGTATTTCAGAACGGGCAAGTTATTGGCCTGTATTGAGCAAAGAAAACCATGAGTGACAAAAACAAGTATGAGGAATCATTTTCACAAACAAATTTGCCACCACAAAGTCTTGACCTTAAACACATTAAAAGTCATTGGGATGTGCTCAAGAAAGACCACCGAGTGGTTCAACTATTATGTTGAGAAGACAAGCTCTCGGCCAAATATTATGGCATTTCTGATCGAAAGTAAATGTTCTGGCATTGCATATAGTTGTCAAAACCATGACAAGACGAATATGCACTGTAATCAAAGCTACAGGGGTTCCAACTAAATATTTGAGTGTGCGACTTTTTTTTTGGCTGGGCAGTGTATTTCTTTTCTCCACAGTGTTCTTCATTGTAACACATAATGGTAATACTTATGTGCCTAATTTGTGTAAAATCTAGCTCTGTCTCAAGAATATATTTCTGTCGAGGGAGCCTAGCACAATTTTTGTTTTCAGTCAAGAAACCTCCATTCTTGGAAAATCACCTCTCTTCCGAGAAAACAGTCTTTACTCTTTGAAACTGCACTAGAGCATCCTGAGATTGAAGACAGTGTTCCCAGAATACGTACAAGGTTTGCCCTTTGGGTCTATTTTTTACTGTGTGCAAAAGCCTTTTACTCAAGTACTCAAGTATTGTTCATGATGTTAAGTCTAATAATGTCCACTAAATGAACAATCCTACCTGCCCACTCAGGAGTTCTCGGCTCGTAGCTGGTGCTTGGCTCATTGCTAGCAAACTGGAGTGGTGGCTGCAGCTGCTGAGGGGCTATAGACAAAGGCGTTTACCTGTTATGTGGCGTCGCATCATACTATTATTTAAATCATAAAACATTATGTTGCAACGCCACACAATTCATAAATTTGTCCGGTGGTTTGCAGGCAACGTTATATTTTGTTTTACATCTTGCCATACCCATTTCATCCTCTCCATCTGGAGTTTCTTTTTAATCCCGCGAGCTCATCGTGATGAAAAAGTTACCAAGTTTGGCACATGCAGCCACGTCAGACTGTAATGCTTTGCATTTTTTAATTCTCGCCTTTTCAGCGCCACCCTTGCTCTTCTTACTGTCCATTTCCTTGTGTTTGTACTCGCTCTCATGATCCTCTGACAAGCACTGCTGCGCCTGCACGTGCTCGGACGTGTTGTCAAGGTAACGGCCGGCTGCGTATGAGAAACAAAAAGAGCTGCCGCCGAGCTGATTGAGGAATGCTCTCACACAGGAGTCGAGAGCCGCTGCTTCTGTGGACATTTTTAAGAAGCAACTAAAAACATACCTGTTTAGGCAGGCATTTCTGGACTTGATTTAAATTTATCTTGCTTTGACTGTTGCTGTATCTTGTTTTGTAAGTTTTTTGGTGTCATTGTTTTATGTTTTATTTTACGCTTTATGGTTTATTGTTTTAATCTGTGAAGCACTTTGTGAGCTTTTCTCTGTGAGAGGTGGTATCTAAATAATAATAATAATACACTTTATTTAAAAGCGCCTTTCTCAGCACTCAAGAACACTTTACAGAGTGATTAAAAACACAACACAGTAGAGAGAGAGAGAGAGAGAGAGAAAAAAAATAAAGAAAGTAACACAAAATTAAAATGAATCAGTGGAGTTACAGAGGATATGCAATTTGAAACAGATGGGTTTTAAATAAATTTTACTTACTTACTTACTGCCAGTGCAGGCGGCCCAGGGACAGCGTTAGCAGCTTCTGTGATATATTTCAACCCAGTGTTATGACTCGCGGCCCCAAATCCTGGAATTGTCCAGATCCTCCCGATTAGCCACTCCTGGCCTGTCCGTCGGTCACTTTCCTTCTTCGCTAACAGTCCTTCAGCTGAACGAACAGGCCTTTTCTTTGTGGTAGGATCTACTTCTGAAGCGTGTCTCGACCGCTTCTTTGGGGCCTCCACCATGTTGCTTTCTCTTTCTAGCAGCGCTCTGCCTTTTGCTAGGAGGCTCTCCGCTCTTCCTCCACCTCCCTTCTTGTTGTAAGGTGAAACGCGTCATTTCCTGTGCTTCAGCGCGGGAATGTCGCCAGTTGACACGCAATACAAAACGACAAATAATTAAAAATACCGCAAGATGTTAGAGAAGCCGATTGGCTGAATCAGCATTGTTTCATCTCCTCTAGTAGTGGCTTGGGCGAAACGGACATTAACGGACATATAGAAAATACGCATTATAGCTTTAAATAAGCCAATTATACTTCTACAGTTTCTGACTGTGAGAGGCTGTTTTGCCTGTGCTGAGCATCATTATTGTGCATGTGAAAAAAGTAAAACTGAAATATTGTGCAGGGTTTTAATTATTTTATTCTTGTCATTGTAAACTGACATGGTCTTGTTTTATTTTTTATTATATTTAATTTATATATGCTAGCCACAGATGCTGAGAACAGGTTTGGACCTGTCTATTTTATTTTTCATATCTGCTGTCACACAATGCTTGCATTTGTTCTTTAAGAAAAAAAGCCGATGGTTTTCATGAGACCAGGCTATGAGCACCGTTATTGTGCATGTGGAAAAAACACCAAGTAAAAAAAAAAATGTTACATAAGAGTGTGCAAAAGTAAATGCTTAAATGTTAAAAAAGAACATGAAAATAAATAAAATGAAATGTTTAAAGGAGAGCAATGCATTTGCCCCCTTCCTGCATTAAAAGACAGGGCAGCTGACTCGCTGCACAAGCTGACTTTCTGTCTCATGGGAGGAACACACATGCAACACACACGTCAGTAAATCACTCCAAAAAAAAATGTTAATCTGCTGTTGTTTTTGGGATCGTTTCAATATATACATTACAGGGAGATATGCTACTGTAGATATCTAGAAATACAGAGAAACACTTCTTCTATGTCCACATGTTAATTAATTAAATGTTGTGCGGGTCAGATGGGAAGCCTCGGCGGGCCGCCAGTTGATGATCCAGACTCTAGAGGGTTGCGTTAGGAGAGTGGGTTTGCCTTGTGACAAATAGATATGCAGTAAAACAGAGGAGGGGCAAACAGGAGGGGACAGACAAGTAACCCTCCACTCCCCTTCTCTGTTCTAACAATTTCTGATTTGTCAGTGATGCAACCCAAGAAGCGCGCCGCAGACAAACAAGTGACGCAATGCAGTCGGCCTACTGTGGTGAGACTGTGTAACCTGCTGTAAGGCCTTACAGAAGAAACCTCAAAGTTCATCACAACAGCCTCAAACAGTTCTCTTTCATCTCCACACAGAAAAGAAACTGAGCAATCAGTTACAGTCAGTCACTTTCTGCATATAATATTAGGAAGGTTTATGATTGATTGACTTGAATTTTTTTTTTTTTTTGTAGGAAGGAAGTTGCAGTTTACATGTTCTTTTCCCCGCTTTCACTACATAGACTTCAGTAAAGCTGGGCATCTGTTCCAGGAGATCGATAGTCCTTAAGGATTTCATGCCGATGCTTAGAGAGGTGAACACAATCAAAGATGACAGATCTCAGAGAGCTGCTGATGGGTAGAGTCAGGTGTATTGGGGTTGAATTAATAACTCACAGGATGGTAAATCTCCAGAACATTTCAGCAGCCCTGATCTGAAGCAACAGACATAGTTTAGCAGTTTACTGCATGGAGCAGAAATCAAGCCTGACTGGGGCTGGTGTTGTTGTTGAAAACCACAGCAGTTTGGAGTCAGAAACCATGGCTCCAAGTTCCTTGTCCATCAAACATTCTCAGTTTCTGTCCCAAAAATATCTGTCCCTTGCTTAGTGGTGAACATATGGACAAGTTTACTGATGATCTGCTATTGTGAGGCCTTTTAGATGCACTCCAAAAACAAATTGGCTGATGATATCGATATTTTTTCATGACTTATCATTGTTCGACTTTGCTGACTTATCGTAATGGTCAGACTTATCACTGTTCGATGAAACGGGGGCTGACACAAAGACGTAACGTGATTAGTTCAGGGCTGCACAATTCAGTTCCTGGAAATGGGTCTCACTCTAACACAAGCAAGTCACTCTTTATTTTACAAGTGGAGATATTGTTGAGATGTCAATAAACAAAGTCAGAGATCCTAAATTAGGATTACAGGAAAAGCATACTGGGACAGGAAATCTCCATGAACTGGACTGGACAGCCCTGGAATAGTTCACATGTGAAGTTTCATAAAATCAAAACCTTAAAATAGCTAAATCCTATATCACTCTATAATTGAAATGAAATTAATACAAGAGAGTGCTGCAAAAAAGTATTTGCCCCTTCCGAATCTCTTTTTTTTTTCTGCATGTAGGACATATGTTAATGTTTCAGATCACGAGACTACTTTTAATATAAGACAGAGATTACCAGAGTAAACATAAATTGCAGGTTTTTAAATGATGATGTCATTTACTGAGGGATGAAAGCTATCCAACTTTACCTGGCCTTATATGAAAAAAGTAATTACCCCCTAATTTGCTAAATCAACCAAATAAACAAATATAATTGATAATAGGGTTCAATTTTAAGACACACACCCAGGCATCATTAGTGCCAGACCTGGGGAATCTTAACATTATTTAAGTAGAACCTGTCTGGCAATGTGAAGAAAGCAAAGAAGCAGGTGAGTAACAAAGCCTTTGACAAGTACAACCCCAATTCCAAAATAGTTGCAACAAAGTGTAAATTGTGAATAAAATCAAAATGCAATGACTTTCAGATCACATGAGCCAATATGTTATTTACAATAGAAAACAGATAACATTTAAAATGTTGAAACTGAGACATTTTACATTTTTATCCACAAAATGAGCTCATTTCAAATTTTCTGGATGCAACAGGTTTCAGAAGGGTTGGGACACAGGCAAAAAAGGGCTGTAAAAGCTATTAATATATAAGAGAATCAGCGGAAAGAACATTTAGCAAGTGACTAAGTTAACTGGCATCAGGTGTGTAACATGATTGTTATTAAAGGGATGTCTTAGAGAGGCCGAGTCTCTGAGAAGTAAAGATGGCAGGAGGCTCTCCAACCTGTGAAGTCTTGCGTAAAAAAATTGTGGAATACTTTAAAAACAATGTTCCTCAACATCAAATTGCAAAGGCTTTGAAGGTCTCATCATCAACCGTGCATAAGATCATCAAAAGATTCAAAGAAACTGGAAAAATCTCTGTGCATAAGGGACAAGGCCAAAGACCTATACTGGATGCCCGTGATCTTCGGGCCCCCAGACGCCACTGCATCACTCACGGGCATGATTCTGTCATTGACATTACTAAATGGGCCCAGGAATACTTCAAGAAACCACTGTCTGTAAACACAGTCTGCCGTGCCATCCACAGATGCCCCCTAAAACTCTATCATGCAAAAAGGAAGCCATTGTTGTGTCATGGTTTTTGGAGGCTGGCGAGCTTTCTTTGTTACTCTCGTCCGGGACGATATCGTTTTGCCCACAATCGGATTCTTTGGCCAGCTGGCATCAATTGTGGGCGGCGCCCGGACTCTATTTAAACCCAAGTTCCGCCTCGCCACCTTTGCTAGAGTGTCAGTATTACCATTGCACTGTAGCCCGCAAGATCTCTAGCGAGAGAAGTGTTGAGGAATTAGTTGCAAAAAAGGAAAGTGTTAGTTATTAAAGGGAACCTTTCTCTTTCCTTTCCTATTTCTGTGCACCGTCTGGTGCTTTGTCTTTTTATCTCAGTTCCCGAGATTTTTCCTTTGTTTTGTACTGTCTAGCTCGCTCTGCTTCCTTGTTTAACTTGGACTGGATTTATGTCCTTTGGAAAAGCGAGTCTCTCTCTCCTATTTTGTCTGTGTTTGTCTCTCTTGCATTCCTGTGCTTCCTTTCTTTCCGGACACTGCATTTGGCGTCTCGAAACACCAGCCATCACAGTACACATGTAGCCCACAGTACAATCTAGTCAACATTGAGACGTCAGCGGCGAGGCCGGAAAATGTAAAGATTTCATCGCCCAATGTGAGATATTTTGTAGGGCTCAGCTGTCACGGTTTGTTAATGAGGATTCTCAGGTTGCATTTATTTTATCCCTGTTGACTGACAAAGCACTCACTCTGGTCGGACCACATATCAGATCTGATTCACCGGTCGTAAATTCTGTGGAAGCTCTTGTTAAAGAAATGGTGTCAGTGTTTGATAAGGATGTTTGGGGTGAGGACGCGTATACGCGTTTAATGCATCTGAAACAGGGAAATGAAAGTGTAGCGGAGTTTTCTATTTTATTTCGCTCCCTGGCGACAGAGACAGGCTGGCTGGAGGCTCCTCTTATGACTGTGTTTAGTCATGCTCTCACTGAGGAGGTAAAAGACGCGTTAGCTACATTGGAGCCCTGTTCGTCTTTAGATTCTTTGGTTCGCACTGTGGTGCGAATTGACAATCGCATCCGCGAACGTAACAGGGAGAAACTAAACAGATTGCCGCTCGCTGACAATGACGCTAAGGCTGCTAATGGCAAGTGTGTGGTACCTATTCCACCCACTGAAAATTCCACTCCGGTTGAGGCCATGCAGGTTGATAGCTCGTTTGAGAGTCAGACGCATAAACCTGTTCGCAGAAGAATAATCTGCTTTAATTGTAATAAAACGGGTCATACCCGTCCATGTTGCCCGAAGCTCCAAGGGAAACAGGAGATCCCTCTAGTGGTATGGGGGGCGCTAGAGGGGCAGACCCAATTTCCCTTCCGAACACTAATCCCTGTTGAACTGACTGAGGGGAGCAAGAGAGTTATTATTGAAGCGTTCGTGGATTCGGGTGCCGTGAATTGTTTCATGGATGTTAAGTGGGCTATGAGGCACTCCGTTCCTACCTGTCCCTGTGAGAACTTTGGACGGTCGTCCGCTTGGAATGGGAGTTATAACCGAAGTTTCTGAACCACTAAATATGTTCATTTCTTTTGGTGGTCATTCTGAGGAGGTTCGGTTTTTTTCTTATCAGTTCCCCTGCTTTTCCCATTGTTTTAGGGCATTCTTGGCTACGGGAGCATAGGCCTTGCATCACTTGGGGGGAACAGAATAATCCTATCGTCCACTGGGGTACCAATTGTAGGTCCCATTGTAGAAAGAATGTGACTTGTTTTCCCAGACATCAAGCTATGGGGCAGACTGATGCCTGGAGCGAGTGTGAGGAGGTTATCTCAGCTTACCCTCCTAAACAAGAAAAAGGGGCAGAGGAGGGGTTGGAATGGGATCCGCAATTTGATTGGCGACAGCCAGAGGACGATTACCTTTTAGAGGATTTTTTTTCGATTCTGAATCAGTCACCGAGATGTCAGGTTCTGAACAGGGTGAGGATTTGGGGGCCACCCTGAACTTTGATTTGCCTTCTAATGTTCCTAATGATTATGCTGGTCTCGCCGAGGTTTTTAGTAAACTACGAGCCTCGACTTTACCTCCTCATCGCCCGTACGATTGCGAGATCAATCTCTACCTTGGTACTACTCCTCCTAGGGGTTCGCTATACTCGCTGTCAGGGCCTCAGCGAAAGGCCATGCGAGAATATATACAGGATCCTCTCGCTAATGGTTTTATTCGGCCATCAACGTCTCCTGCCTGAGCGGGGTTTTTTTTTGTGGGAAAAAAGGATGGCGGTCTGAGACCCTGTATTGATTATAGGGGTTTGAATAAGATCACCATTAAAAACAGATACCCCCTTCCGTTGATGAATTCCGTGTTTGAACGTCTGCAGGAGGCGTAATTTTTTACCAAGCTAGATCTCCGTAATGCTTATAACTTAGTTCGCATTCGGGAGGGGGACAAATGGAAAACGGCATTTAATACGCATGACGGGTACTACGAATATTTGGTCTTGCCGTTCGGATTGGTTAACGCCCCCTCGGTGTTTCAGGCACTCGTTAATGACGTCCTCCAAGAAATGTTGGAGAAATTCGTCTACCTTTATCTTGACGACATTTTGATTTTTTCTTCGATACTCTCGGAGCATAAACAACATGTCAGACGTGTGCTTGAGGCCCTCCTTAATGCTAAGCTTTTTGTCAAGGCCGAGAAATGTGTCTTTCACGCCCAAACTGTCTCGTTTCTTGGCTTTATTGTTTCCAAGGGGTCGGTCCGCATGGACCCGGACAAGGTGGCTGCGGTCAGGAATTGACCTGCCCCTCAAAGTGTTAAGGAGGTCCAACGCTTCTTGGGCTTTCCTAATTTTTATCGGAGGTTTATCCGTAATTTTAGCGCAGTTGCTGCCCCCATTATTGCGCTCACCAGGAAGAATACCTCCTCAGCGTTTTTTTAGTCTCCAGCAGCTGATGCTGCCTTTCAGGAATTAAGGAAATGCTTTAGCTCAGAGCGCATTCTGGTTTTGCCCGATCCCTCCCTCCCATTTGTGGTGGATGCTTCAGAGCTTGGCATGGGCGCTATTTTGTCCCAGCGCCCCCTTTGGGATAATAAACTACACCCATGCGCATACTTCTCCCGGTCTTTGTCTGCCACGGAGAGGAATTACAGCATTGGTGACCGGGAATTATTGGCGGTCAAGTTGGCACTTGAAGAGTGGCGCCACAGGTTGGAGGGAGCTGAACATCCATTTGTGGTATGGACAGACCATAAAAGTCTCCAGTATATTCAGCAAACCAAGCAACGCAATTCCCGGCAGGCGCGGTGGTTATTGTTCTTTAACCACTTTAATTTCACGCTAACTTTCCGCCCTGGCTCTAAAAACATTAATCCTGACTCTTTGTCGCGAATGTACGACTGCTCTGATCGCGACCCTACCCCGGAGCCAGTTATTCTGGCTGCTCAGATTGTGGCACCCATTCAATGGATGATTGAGGCGGTGGTTCAGGAGGCTTTGAAGACCGATCCCAGTCATGGGGGGGAGCCTCCTGGCTGTTCATTTTGGCCGCTCACTTTGTTGCGCTACCCAAGCTGCCTTCAGCGCGGAAGACAGCCCTTCTTGTGGTTAATCATGTGCTCCAGCTGCATGGGATTCAACAAGATGTTGTCTCTGACCGAGGCCCTCAGTTTAAGGTCAGATTCTGGCGGGCGTTCTGCAAACAGTTAGGGGCCACTGTGAGTCTCTCCTCTGGGTTCCACCCAGAGACCAACGGGCAGACTGAGCGTACTAATCAGTCTTTGGAAAACACTCTTCAATGTTTAGCGGCGGATAATCCATCCTCATGGAGTAGATTTTTAGCATGGGCTAAGTATTTCCATAACTCACTGAGTAATTCCTCCACGGGTCTTTCCCCGTTTGAAGCTCAGGTGGGTTACCAACCCCCACTGTTTCCTAAGACTGAGAATGATTCCGAGGTTCCCACGGTCAACCATTTCATTCGTCGTTGTCGGTCGGTTTGGACCAGGGTCCGTTCTTCTCTGTTGCGCTCGGGGCTCAAACAAAAATCCGCCGCTGAAAGAAGGCGTTGTTTGGCCCCATCTTATCGGGTCGGTCAGAGAGTTTGGTTGTCTTCCCGGGACCTCCCCTTGTAGGTAGAATGACAAAAACTGGCGCCCCGCTATATTGGCCCGTTCAAGATCAATCCGGTCACTGTCCAATTAAAGCTCACAAGATATTTATGCATCCATCCGTCAGTCCATGTCTCTCGGATTAAGCCAGTTAGCACTAGCGTCCTAGAACCTGCCGACACACCCCCGCCGCCACCGCGAATGGTTGAGGGGGGGCCGGTTTACACTGTGCGCCGCATTCTTGCCGAGAGGTGTGTTGGTCGGGGGGTCCAGTTCCTTGTTGACTGGGAGGGATATGGCCCTGAGGAGCGCTGCTGGGTCCCTTCTCGAGATATTCTGGATCCCAGGCTTATTTCTGAGTTCCGCGCACAGGGTTCCCTAGGGACTTCTGGAGCTGTCCCTTAGAGGGGGGGGATCCTGTCATGGTTTTTGGAGGCTGGCGAGCTTTCTTTGTTACTCTCGTCCGGGACGATATCGTTTTGCCCACAATCGGATTCTTTGGCCAGCTGGCATCAATTGTGGGCGGCGCCCAGACTCTATTTAAACCCAAGTTCTGCATTGCCGCCTTTGCTAGAGTGTCAGTATACCACTGCACTGTAGCCCACTAGATCTTTAGCTAGAGAAGTGTTGAGGAATTAGTTGGAAAAAAAGGAAAGTGTTAGTAAAGGGAATCTTCCTGTTTCCTTGCCTATTTCTGTGCACCTTGTGGTGCTTTGTCTTTTTATTTCGGTTCCCGAGATTTTTCCTTTGTTTTGTACTGTCTAGCTCGCTCTGCTTCCTTGTTTAACTCGGACTGAATTTATGTCCTTTGGAAGCGCGAGTCTCTCTCTCCTATTTTGTCTGTTTGTCTCTCTTGCATTCCTGTGCTTCATTTCGTTCCAGCCACTGTGTTTGGCGTCTTGAAACACCAGCCATCACATGTTGAGCATGATCCAGAAGTGCCGCCGTGTTCTGTGGGCCAAGGCTCATTTAAAATGGACTGCAGCAAAGTGGCAAAGTGTCCTGTGGTCAGACGGGTCCAAATTTGACATTCTTGTTGGAAATCATGGGCGTCGTGTCCTCCGGGCTAAAGAGGAGAAAGACCACCCCTCCTGTTATCAGCGTTCAGTTCAAAACCCAGCATCTCTGATGGTATGGGGATGCATTAGTGTATATGGTGTGGGACACTTGCATATTTTAAAAAGCACCATGAATGATGAGAGCTATATAAAGGTTTTAGAGCAACATATGCTCCCCTCCAGACAAAATCTATTCCAGGGAAGGCCTTGTGTATTTCAGCAGGACAATGCAAAACCACATATTGCACCTATTACAACAGCATGGCTTCGCAGTAGAAGAGTCCGTGTGCTGAACTGGCCTGCCTGCAGTCCAGATCTTTCACTGATTGAGAACATTTGCCGCATAATTAAACCAAAGTCCATCAAAGGAGACCCTAAACTCTCCAGCAGCTGGAAGCCTGTATTAAACAAGAGTGGGATCAAAGTCTCATGGCTAAACTCAAGAAACTTGTCCCCTCAATGCCCAGACGCCTCCACTCTATGTTAAAAAGAAGAAGGGATGCTACACCATGGTAAACAGGCCCCTGTCCCAACTTTTTTGAGACCTGTACCAGCCATCAAATTTGAAATGAACTCATTTTGTGGATGAAATTTTAAAAGTTTCAACATTTGCGATGTTATCTCTGTTCTCTTTTGAATAAAATACTGGCCGGTGTGATTTGAAAGTCATTGCATTTTGATTTTATTCACAATTTACAGTTTTCCCCAATTATTTCAGAATTGGGGTTGTATTATTCTACTTAAAATATAAAATCACTGAATATGAAGCGAAAGCTGAAATAAATCATAACAATACACGCTGTCTCCCTGCTCTCCCTCGTTATGTCCAACCTCATCTGAAACTAGAAAAACTTCTTTCCATTGATAACTGGTACAGTGAGCTGGAATGAAAGAGCTCCCCATCAAACACTAATATCTCGTTTTACCATGATTAGATTAAATTTTGTGTCTTAAATAGGGTTGGGCGATATTGCCAAAAATTTATAATGTGGTATAATATGAAGCTTAGATGGCAACAATTAGGGATGGGCATTCAAATAAATTTTCTCGATCGATCTTCGGGAAAATTAACGATCAATTATCGATTAATCGGTTTTTTTAATCTTAAAAATGCCATGATATGCAGTGCTTGTAAAAGCAGCTGAGCCCGAAGCTCCGAGCCACACTTCTTTACACGTCAATCACTACGGCGCTCTTAAACACAATTGAGCCTCTTTTAGAAACACTTCCCAAAAAACAATCAAATCTAATAACAACTTCATCAAAAAACAAAATATTACTCACAACTGACAGTTTTTGCCAAAATATAACGTTAAACAACTCCAAAATGCACCCAGCCGAGCTGAGAGAGAAAGAAGTACAGTGAGTGAGAGAGACAGGGTTGCTTCATAATTATGCTTATTTAACTAGAGCAGGGGTGGGCAACCTCATCCAGAAAGGGCCAGTGTGGGTGCAGGCTTTCAGTCCTACTAAGCAGTTACACACCTGATTCTACTAATTAAGCTCTTTAGCAAGGATTCCAGAGGTTGATTATCAGAATCAGGTGCGTATCTGCTTAGTAGGACTGAAAGCCTGCACCCACACCGCCCCTTTCTGGATGAGGTTTCCCACCCCTGAACTAGAGCCTCATAAAACAACTAGAGAAACTCACCAACAGGCGTCTGTGGTGGTGACTGTCCACTCCTTACAAAGTAAAGTAATTCCAGCCAGCCTACTGATTCTTGTTGAGGAAGATGAGCATGTTAGCATTTTAGCATGCTCAGGGGTCAGTGAGCGCAGCCTGGTGACAGTCAGTCAAGCAGCTGAAACGCTCTTTGGGGACTGAAGTAGCTGGGATGCAGAGGTGTTCTCGTGCTAGCCTGGGGAACCTGACCCAGGTGCAGGTCTACAATGAACTCCGTCACTTTTTAGTTTCAAAAGGTCCCATGCCAAACTTCGCCTTGACCTCTTCATGTTAACGTTTGATATCTACGGCAGCTGGTAGGTAGCTGAGCCATTTTCTCTGTCAAATATCGCCCCCATTGGTTAGATGTCTCATTGCTGCCACATGGTGAAATTCATTGCATTGCTTCAAGACTCACACTACCGTAACACAACCTCTATTTGAAACCAGCGTTTGATCGATAAAAATTTCACGTGAACGACAAAATTCTTAACGATCAATTATTGATCATCGATTAATCATGCCCACCCCTAGTAACGATATTGCGATATATTCTTTTCTTTGGTATATTTATGTTAATATGTTTCTGAACATACTCCCATAGATACATTGCAGCAGAATAAACACAGGTCAAAATTATAAAGAATTCCATTTTAAAGGGAAACTTTTTTTTCAACCTGGGCCCTATATTTGTAACTTTTTTGTATATGTGAGTGATGGATATAACAATGTTTGAGATCGTTCCAGAATTGGGCAGGCAGTCTGCAGCCCACACAACGGGATACAATGGGGCAACCAGCTCCTGTCAAAGTCTACAACATAAAATGTGCATTTTCTTCACGCTGACAAGCTCAGATTGATACAATAATTGTATATATAAATGTAAAATTGCTGGTACAAAGTCGGTAATGCTTTAGATTACAGCCCACAATGTACAGTGTAATTATGCCGGAAGGTGTAATGTTTTGTACTAACGGTGTACCTGTACAGTATGTACAAATATGTATATGTAGGTACATGGGGAACTAGATGTGAAGTTATGGACCTTATACTCAGCAGACGACGCGGTACCGACCCAAACGGCGTCGCACGATCATTGAAATGAACGGTAAACGAAGGAGAAGGCAACCCATCATGAAATAACATAGTAACATCGCATATCATTGGAAAGCTGAGAGTCTTGGGAATCTATCTAAACATAGCTTACAGTGAAAAAACATGTTTTGTTCGCTAAAACAGTCAAATTATGTCACTGTGTCACGTTTCAAAACACCCCCCGAAACTCCCCCTTGAATCGCGTCTTCGTACCTTCAAGCCGGTGTTTACATCCGAAGCCTGTATCCTACCCTGGCATGCTTGGTCTTGAAATGTCCGTAAGAACCCAGCAAATTCGAATATCCACCGTGTTTTGCTGATATTGCGTATGGTAGATGCATTATCCAACTCAAACAAAACAGTTTCGTTATAAAAAAAAAAAAACGCGAACTTTTCTCCGGTAAAAAACAAGACATTTTGAATAGTTCTGCGTTATTTACACTGGATTGACAGTAGTTGCCGTGTTTGTTAGACTCTCACGATCCGATCACGTAGACACCACATGCATGTCTGTAGGACCTATCGTTCTCAAGTTACAAGTCTTGAAAGCCAATGAGTGTCGTCTGCTTGAAATCACACTACCTTGCTTTGATTGACGGTTACTCCGTCATATCACAAGCTACGAAGATGGGACCAAGATATCCTTGTAGCCAATGAGGAGACCTTTCCAACGAGGTATAACATTTCCCCTCTCTGTCTCGGGAAACCTGGGAAATTGAGTGCGTATCTCTCGTTGGACGCCAGTGCGTAAAGAAGCTGTATTATAGCAGTCTTGCGCCTCCAAGAAAACTTTCGTATTTTATGCAAAAATGCCTAAACGACAAGGAAAAACAAAACTCACGGAGGAAGAAGGGGCAAAGGAAGAGGAAAAGAGAGAAAGTGATATTGAGGAAGAAATAAAAGAAATCGAAGAAAGTGAAATCTCTGAGGATTCTGAGGGTTTCATAGATTTCTTGGAAGGGAAGGACCCCGATTTTGAATGGTTAGTAGCCTAATCATTATGTCTATATAAACAAAACGATATAAACTATGCTTATTTTTATCCTAACATAATTACAATACATAATGAGGATTTTCCAATGATGTGTAGAATGTATGTGTAGAATGTGAATTGAGTTGCCTGGGGAAGAGTAGAAAGGTGAGAGTGCAGGGGTAGGGGATGCAATCTGTGTGTGTGCGTGAGAGAGAGGGAGAGAGAGAGGTGGGGGGATGGTCAAGGACCTGAGTGGGAGCCAGGTATGCAGGGGGAGGGGATGCAAACTGCACTTCACTGCACTCTGACTGACTGACTGACTACACACTGCATAACATTGTGTTTTCCCATTTGTAAATAGTTTTGAATATTTTGTATTCCTTTTCCATTCTATTCCATATTTATATAATTATTTGTATGTTATATTATGTTTGTGTGTATTATACTTGTACTTGATTCACTTTTACAATTACACATTTGCACTTCATCACTTTGTCCTTTTTTCTATAGAAAATCGTGGGCTTATGGCAAAAAATAGTTTTATGTGAAATAAGGCCTCTGTAATACAATGACACAACTTTTACTAACTAATCCAGATATGGGTAAGAAACTACAGAGGGTTATCTTTCATTTGAGACCAAGGTCATGTTTCTAGACCAAGGGGTTCTTGTGCAATCAAGCTTTATTTAGAGTATGCGTTTTGGGTATCCAAAGGTCCTTTTTGGAGTCTCCAAAAGGACACTGTGCAAAACGCAAGTGAATTCCTACTCAAAAATGGCTCTCTAAGGGTCATAGTTCATTGAATAGTCATTTGCTGAGACACTCAGCTTCACAAGACCTGGGAGTGGGCCAGAGTTGAGTTTCCATGGAGAAATAAGTGACCTAGAGTGCTGTGATGGGGTAATTTCCAGAGATGTGAAAATTCGCATGAAAGAAAAACCAACATTCTACCCTCTGTTCCTCTTTGACAGTAAATCACAGAGTCATTTTGACAATTCCTACAATTTCTACAAGGTCTCAGGTTTCAAAGGAGGTCAAGCATTTGATGATAGGCCAAAGTATGTGGACACAGTGACCTTTTAAGTAGACGCTGTCCCATTTTGAGAAAAAACAGAAATATAGTGGGTATGGGTAAAGGGATTTATGGAATAAAGGGATAACAATTTGGGAACTTACAAATGTAGCAGTGTTTAATAATTAAATTTGGATAACAGCAGATAGCTTTAGGTTAGCTCTGAGTGATAACTCTTAACTCTCAGTAACCAGTCAACATGAATTTTCTCTTAATTTGGGGCACCACTCGACAGATTACTGGTGAGAATTATCTAGAAATTATAGTAAATCGTAGATTAAATGAGCCCCTAAGAACCATACTGGGCCATCCCGCTCTTTTGGCGAAAATCAGTTGAGGTTGTGAGCATGTGCAGAAAACTGAGATCTACATTTCCTAAATTGGCAAACCCAGTCTTCCACCATGGATTGTTAATACAAGCAAATGTCTTCTCTGCCCCATACATATGCACTGCACTGCCTTAGCCATAATAGGCCATCCCCCAACCTCCCCATAATTCATTGTAAACATGGAGGCTAGGTATCTCACTGATGAGGAATCGCATCCTATGATTGACGATGATGGTGAAGTGGAAGATGACAGAGACCCAGAGTTTGTCCCAAATGAATCAGAAGATGATGGTTCCTCTTCAGGAGGAGGTAGGTTTCACTTTAAATGATGATTATGCGTCCAAAACCTGTACAAAAAGTGCATGTGCATAATTTCACATATCTTGACTTTGTAGCATATGTAGTGTTCTTGTTGCCAATTGCTCTAGATGACACAGGAGGCTGGCAACTTTGAGTCCCATTTTCTCAAAAGTACCCCAACATGGGTTGGCCCGGTATGGTTCTTAGGGGCTCAAATCAAATATGAATCATATGTTAAAATTACTATAAATCTTAGACCAAAAAACAGATATCATTCTCGCTTGAAGTGGAGAACGTCCATGTTGGTGGAATTCAGTCATAAATTCCTTATTATTGCTTATTGTGTTATTAATTGTTTATCCTTTAAGCAGCCTAGGTCAGGCGTAGTTGCTACACTTATAATCTAGCTTTTATGCCAGTAGAAATGCCATAAACTGTGTTTTCTGTGTATTCATTTTATCTGAAACCTTGGGGTCCAGCTGGACCAAGGAGTGCATTTTGAGTTTTGTGTGTTCCCAGGAGACAGTTCCTGCGAAGCCTGCAGAACCACGAGATAAGCAACGGGTGATTGGGGGAGAGAAATACTCTTCTGTACTGCAGATGTGGCTGTCAGTAGTGATGTTACCGCTGATACCGAGGCTCCGAAGCACGCTTCAAACTCGACAGGGTATTTTGCTGAAGCACTGTGCCGGAGCTTGCTTCATATCGGGAAAAATCACGTGACTGATGACGTTCGAACCACTTTACTGCTTCATTCAGACTGAATCAGCTGACCGGTTTGGTTTGATAGGCGGAGCTTTGAAACATTGGCGCAATTCAAATGTATTTAAAATGGATGAAACAGCGCTCTGTTTGGCATTATTATTTTTGAATAAAAATGCCTAAGTCGCTCAAGCACACCCAGTATACACCAAGTACAATCAAAAAACATAATAAAATATAACATGTTTTTTGGACAGAGTAAATATTTACAGGATTCAAAGAGGCTGTGGATGTAATTCATGTTATTATAGTATAATATACACTGCCCGGCCAAAAAAAAAGTCACCGTTTGGAAATTAATGAATAAATTCTATAATTCATTAGATCATTATTGCAGTTATTAATATGTTTCAGGCAATAATCGTTTAAACCCTGACTGATGAAGCGCGTCGCTACTCATTTCTCAAAAAATTATGTCGGAAGACATCCCGTGATGGTGGAAAAGATGTTACAGTATTTCAGAACGGGCAAGTTATTGGCCTGCATTTAGCAGAGAAAACCATGAATGACAAAAACAAGTATGAGAAGTCATTTTCACAAACAAATTTGCCACCACAAAGTCCTGACCTTAAACACATTAAAAGTTATTGGGATGTGCTCAAGAAAGACCACCGCGTGGTTCAACCATTATGTCGAGAAGACAAGATCTCGGCCAAAAATTATGGCATTTCTGATCGAAAATAAATGTTCTGGCATTGCATATAGTTGTCAAAACAATGACAAGACGAATATGCACTGTAATCAAAGCTACAGGGGTTCCAACTAAATATTAGAGTGTGCGACTTTTTTTTTGGCCGGGCAGTGTAAATTATTAAGGTAAGGAAGAAAAACAACAGACACATGTAAAACGAAGTTAGATTTCAAATTTATTGAAGTATTTTTCACAATACAACATACTCGAAGTGCGTCAGCGTCACCTTTGCAAGGCTGTACAACAATCTCTGTGCCAGCAGATGTCACCCACGTGCTCAATGAATGAAGCATCGAGTAGTGAACCAATTTTCAATACAATGGTCCAAAAGGGTCCGAAGCTTCATAAAGCCTCATTTGGCCATCACTAGCTGTCAGGGTCAGCCATACGTGGGATACCTACTCCTGGCTGAGAAACGGCTAGGAACAACATGATATTTTTTAACTCCAAGGGGAGGAGATTCTGACTTTGTGTTTTTACATATATCCAAAGCAAAGGAGAGATTCCTTTGTCTTTGTTCTTGCCTGTAACAGAGACCCTATTTGCAAATGGAAGTAAAGGATCCTATTTACTCTCGTCTTGTCTCAGTCTGATTTCTTTCAGGATTACAATTTAAAATTCCCACAACAGTCCACGATCAGGGACTCATTATGTGGTGGAAAATATTACCACAGATATGACTTTGTAACAGCAATTGTACACTTCATTTGTAAATCAGCACACAGATTTAAATGGCATCTCTAGCCGCATAAAGGATGGGTTAAATTACACCCTAACTCCGGCGTAATTACACTTATTAGTGGTGGGGCACACACCAGCTCTTCAACATTACGGGTAATGGCTACTACCAGGTTGTTTTGCCCCACGGCTCAAACTGGATGTGACGTTTTGTGGGCTGCCGACTGTAATTGTTTACTGAGTCAACAGAATGTTTCTCTGCGCATTTCTCAAAGGGCCACAAGAGGACAAGCCATGATGTTGGGCCCTGTCAAGATTGGCCAGTCGCCTTAAAATGTGAAAGGTGTTGTTCACCTTGCTCAGTATCCAGTTCCATTGTTGATTTTGTCTGAATTTTGTTAACTTTTTCCATTGTTTTTCAGTCTTGTTTATCATTGTTCTATCTTTGTTTGTGTGTGTGTGTGAGTGTGTGCATGTTGTTACGGACAGTTGTGTGTTCCAGAATATTCTGGAAGATTAAAATTTAGAAGAAGGATTAAATTTAAACGATTTATTAAATAGCTGAGCGAATGAACGTAGCAATTACAATAATGCAGGAATGGATGATGAAATTACTACAATGAAGATAGAAATACTATTCACTAGCCCAAACTGTCTGTCCTTGCGATGTTCCCACGATGATGGTGGAAATCCACTGGAATCTGATGTCTTCGGTGTGGTGATCCTGATCACCGCGAAGTCCGTATCCAAGAGGTGTCTGTGTAATCCGAAGTCCGATTGCACTCAGCAAAGCCGGTCTAGCTTTCAGGTGTAGCAGACAGGAGATGATCCATAGTCTGATTGCACCCTGCAAAGCCGATCTAGCTTCCAGGTACAGCAGACCGGACAGGATCTTCCCAATCCATTGGCTGCAAGTTCCTTTTATATAGGCCTTGTACTCCTGTATGATGTCATAGAAGAATCCTGCATGATGTCATTTTGTAGAATCCTGACTGACATCACAAAGAAGAATCTTGAAGATGATAGAACCCTCCAGATGGCTCTTGAAGAATCTTGCAGACAGTAGAACTTTCTAGATGGAAGAATCTATGGTGTTCCCAGGCTAGTCATAATGTTTACAAGCACTCATGAATATTCATTACCCTTACATAAGCATATAGAAACTACTGGCTGAGCAAACTAATACAATCGGGTATTGTAAACCTTCATAACATAACACCTCCCTCCGTAAAAGAAAAAGTTGGAATGTGTGACAACTTTTCATGACAGCTACGCATTGTAGGTAAATACAATAACAAAAGAACGCTAAATCTCAAAAGCGGACATCTCCTCTTCAGGGAGAGCAGCATCAAACAGAGAGCTCAAATCAGGTCAATCTTTTGTTCTTGGATCAATTTCTCTCTGGAAAAGGACATCTCTGTCGTAGACAGCACTGGCGTCTCTAACTTCACATCAGAATGTTGAGCAAGATCCTGACTGGGATCAGAAGATTGACGAAGATCCTCCTTGGAATCTAGAAATGTCCCTGACAAATCCACAACGTCATCTTCAACATCAACATCCTGCAATTCGGCCATTTTCTTAGCCAGAGCTCTGGTCACCACACAGGAGGGAAACACTTCAGGATTCTCTTCCACAACAATGTCACTATTGGACAACAGGACTGGCTCACAAACCACTCTGAGCTCAGCAACCACCCTACCTCCAGCTAATTCATTCCCCAACAACAAAGAAACACCTTTCACCGGTAACTCCAGAACCACAACAGAACCTGACACCAAATCTGACTTCAGCACAACATAGTGTAAGGGAGTTGTCACAAAACCACATTCAACACCTTGCAAGACAACAAATTCACCAGTGGCAGAACTCGAATCAAAAGGCAACGTACCTTCAAACAACAAAGATTGAGTTGCCCCAGTATCACACAAAATCTTGATCGGCACTGAATCGGTTTGACCAACAAGTGACACATAACCCTCAGACACAAAAGGAATTAATTTCCTTCTGATGTCAGACTTCTCAACATGATGTTCAGGAACAACAGGTCTCATGAGAACGAGGCTTCTTGGAGGAAACAAATGCATTAGGGTTAACATCAGGTTGCTTCTTTTCCTTCAAAGTGAAACAATCAGACACCAAAGCTTCCACAATCAATTTCTTGATGTCCAGTTTCTGCATAGATCTTTTCACGCCAATCTCGAGGATTTTAGCGATCTCCAGTAAATGGACTTTCTTGAAAGTTTCCAAAATGACAAGGGAGGGATTTTTGACAGATTCAGCAGGCTCAGCCATTTTGCTACGTTCAGTGGCTCAATACACAAAAATGTTGTTCAATCCCGGACGAGCCCCCAATTTATGTTACGGACAGTTGTGTGTTCCAGAATATTCTGGAAGATTCAAATTTAGAAGAAGGATTAAATTTAAACAATTTATTAAATAGCTGAGCGAATGAATGTAGCAATTACAATAATGCAGGAATGGATGATGAAATTACTACATTGAAGATAGAAATACTGTTCACTAGCCCAAACTGTCCGTCCTTGCGATGTTCCCACGATGATGGTGAAAATCCACTGGAATCTGATGTCTTCGGTGTGGTGATCCTGATCACCGCGAAGTCCGTATCCAAGAGGTGTCTGTGTAATCCAAAGTCCGATTGCACTCAGCAAAGCCGGTCTAGCTTTCAGGTGTAGCAGACAGGAGATGATCCATAGTCTGACTGCACCCTGCAAAGCCGATCTAGCTTCCAGGTATAGCAGACCGGAAAGGATCCAAAGTCCGATTGCACCCAGCAAAGCCGGAGTAGCTTCCAGGTACAGCAGACCGGACAGGATCTTCCCAATCCATTGGCTGCAAGTTCCTTTTATATAGGCCTTGTACTCCTGTATGATGTCATAGAAGAATCCTGCATGATGTCATAAAGTAGAATCCTGACTGACATCACAAAGAAGAATCTTGAAGGTGATAGAACCCTCCAGATGGCTCTTGAAGAATCTTGCAGACAGTAGAACTTTCTAGATGGAAGAATCCATGGTGTTCCCAGGCTAGTCATAATGTTTACAAGCACTCATGAATATTCATTATCCTTACATAAGCATATAGAAACTACTGGCGGAGCAAAATAATACAATCAGGTATTATAAACCTTCATAACGTAACAATGTTTTCATATGTGGGGGGTGGGAGGGGCAGATTTTCAATGTTTATAGTACTTTTGTTGTTTTTACTTTGAAGTTTTGCATATGAAAAGTGCAATATAAATAAAGTTTGGTTTGATTGTTCACCAACTGTATTCATAGCATGTTTTGTGGACACAAAGATTGCCTGACTTTAGAGTAGTTCCATAAAGGTTTAATGCAGCCCTTTTCAATAGTTACTGAAATAGCTGATGGTTTGGGGGCAGGTGGCATCTGGACAAAATGAGACATTAGAAATTACACAATTGAAGCTCAACCAAAATGCTACATGCAGGAAGAGGAAGAGAATGATGACATGGAGGACTTCCGCATGTCTTCACCAAATATCAGTGATTCAGACAGCGATGTTCGCGTACAGAAGGCTTACCGCCATAGGTCACCTACACGAGCATCTGGGGCTCTGCCTGGGCGAGGTCACATGAGAGGTAATGGTTGTAATCAAATCATATACTCAGTTTTTCTCAGTTGCTTTGTTACATTTCTCTGATCAGAATGAAACTTTTTTTTATGTGAACGCAGTCAAAACGAACCGTACAGTTCTTCGTTGAATAGTCATTCTCCTTAAAATAGTTCAGCATCATTTCATTGCTTCAGTCGTCAATGCAAAATTGTTGAACAAGTCATCATATAGAATTTGTCTCATATAATTTTAACATTTTGTGTGCAGGTCTTTCAGAAGGTGCAACTGCATTGTTACAAAGTTTGGCCATTCCCCCTCAATGACAATGGACCATGTGATATGCCAATTCAATTGATGTAAATGCTTGCTTTTGAGACATAGACCAAACATTTTCAGCAAGTGACTTTCTTTTACAGGTCATCCAGTAGATTTTCCTGTTTTGACTAAATGTTTGGAGAAATGCACTAATTCTTGTGCAAATGCAATGTTTCCCACAGGCTCAAAGTCAGTTGGTGGTGGTCGGAGTGGTGTTTGATGTTGTTGCCGTGCTTGTGGACGGGGGAACTCTTTTAACAGAGCAGAACAGTAGATTATAAATTGATTCTGTCGTGGCCCATCACACATTAGTCTATGTAGGGTATGGGAAACACTAGCACATGTTAGTAGTGATCTGAGAAATGCACCAAAGTGACTGAGAAAAACTAAAAAATAATGCCTGCTATGAATACAATGTAAACGTTAATGAATGCACAAGATGACTGATTAAATATGCTGTCATTAGAATACTTATTTGTAGTTCAACATCCATGTTCTCTTTTTTTATTTTAGCTAAAAAGCCTGAAGAGGTCATTCAGCGCTACAAGAAAGTATTGAAGACCTTTGCGACGGTCCGAACAATGACAGAGGCATTCAAAATAAACCAGGTCGACCGGGCTACAATAAAGCTGACAGCACCAATTGCCGAGCTGAAAATTGTGGACCCGGCTAAGTATAGCACCCAGGCTTACAACCCAGCTGAGGACACCCCCCTGAGTTTAGCCAAAAATGCACCAAAAATGTTGGTCCTGAAAATAAAAAAGTCATAGAGGACTTGAAGTTGAAAGGCAAATTGCTGTCTTTAAGTGTAAAGTATTGAGACTAGACCCTTATACTGTACCTTGTTCAGCACTTGTTGATGCACTTGTTCAGGGCTGTATAGATTTTTGGGGGGTGTGGACCTTTTAATGTTTCCTTCCATTTTTCGTTACCATTTGTCTTTTCTTCTTACTGCAAGAACTTAATTTGGAGGGAGCATTTGAGTTCTTTTTTTTTTTTAAACTTTGTGGCATATAAAAGACTTAATGTGGAAGAAATGCGTGTTGCCGCAGCCCACACAACCTGATTTAGCACGCACCCATCAGCCCGTAAGAAAAGTTTGTCTTTTGAAAAATGCATTTGAAAAATTTTGCAGAACAAGGACCTGCTGATTGTTGTTAGCTTTGGACTAATTGAGTGCTGTCATAGTTTTTGTAGTTTTGTGAAGAGGTGGTCACATATTATTGGAAGAATTGGATGGCTAACACAAGTTAACGTAAACTACTCATGAATTAGATATGAACAACACTCCACTTTAGAAAAGGGAACATATTCTCACTTATATAGGCTTAATTCATAGGTAATGTAAGATGAGATTTATTTTTGGAAAAGTTATGTCGCACATGTTTGGTTTCTCATATTGGAGATAATTTGCAGTCTGGGTAATGATGAATACATATGTGAAAAGAGTGTTCTATTCTTTAATTTACATCGGGAACTACATGATATGGTACACCTTTCCTGTAAGGTTGTTGATGTTGGTCAAGATCGGCGGAGTGATATGGTGTAAGGACATGTATGTATCGGAGGTGGTGTGTCGGGGAGAGTTGGATGGAAAATGAATTAAAAACAAGCAAGTTACCCGGACCATGTGTTCCCATGCGCTTCTTTTCTCTACAGCCCCCAAAGTAAAGCAAGTGAGTAATAAGTGAATAAATCGAAGTAAACCGGACCCAGTATTACAGTAATAACACTTGTAGTTTTAATAAGGCCTGTACAATGCATTGGCAGTTATGATTATAATTTATGTCCAGTTGCCTCCTAATTTGCCAGCAATAAGCAGGAATTAGGAAGTTATAAGTGAAAAAGTTGTAGTTATTGGTTAGTTAGGGGCAGAATATGGTCATGCTGAGTAGGGTGTTAATTCATAAGTAATAATGGCTAATTACGGTATTTGCACTGCCAAATTTGGGTCATTTTTGAATAATTCTGCAAGTGCACAGCTTGAAGTTTGGAGAAAACTGACTAAAATTCTAGAAGTTAGATTTACTAAGGATGCCGATGGAAGTGCGATTGTGACGAGCAGGCGCGTAGAAAGCAGTTTGACATTGCGGGGGACCGAATCTGCACGGGATGGGCGGGTCCCAAAATTCGCTGACTGCCTCATCAAGTCTATAGGCCATTCATTAAAAGGTTAAATAAATCATTATTGAATTCTGAAACAATTTTAAAAATGTTTAAAATCTGCAACAGTCTCCATCACTGTAGGCTATCCATCATTGTATCACTATCTCAGATATCATCTACTGACATTCATTATGCCCTGACCGGCTACTTTCAGCACCAACAGCGCACAAAGAAATTACGAGTTGGATACAGTTTTTACTGACAACTGAAAGAGCAAATGTTAATACAGAACAGCCTAGTCCCCAGATGTTCACGACTGTAATGATCTGATATCAGAAATAGTTGGTGAATGTCTTGCTTCCTATCACGCCAGGTTGGAGGAATAAAAAAATAGGGCTAATTTCTACGAAATCAATGCTTTCTATTTGAAATGTCATAGGGCCTGGGCTATTAGGCTGTGATTTATTTTGGTGGCATTATAATGTCAATAAAAGTTTGGCCTAAATTAAATCTCACAAGTAGTCGAGATTAAGAGAAACGTAAAGCTGCTTTCACACCGGAAGCGAAAGGAATTTTTCGCGCGACAGATAACATTCAAAGTCAATGCAAAAACGCGAATACACGCGTTTCACGTGTATTTGCTAGTGATGGCCAAATTAAGCTTTCTGAAACATTGAAGCTTGTATCGAAAAAGGGTTCATTACTCGAAGCTTTTCTACACACTCCTCTTTGGTGGCATTTGGTGGCCAAAAGTATGAAGAGCAGCTTGAATCTACAAATTGAAATGAACTGCTTCATTACGGTTGCCCACTCTACACTAGTTGAGTTGACAGCATCCTTTGAATATCATGTGACAACTCCGCCTGATATTGGATTAAAGTTGTGGTGCTTTGAACATGTTTTTTTTTTTTTGGGGGGGTGAAAAAAATAATATTATGTTTATTTGATTAATAAATAATTTTGATGCATGAACTTTCCTTGTTTAAACATGTGCCATGGTGTGGTCTCCCTTTGCTTGTGACTTCTTGATGTTTGTGTGATAGTTCCTGTGAATCATATAATTACAGGACAACACAGACTTCTTTGAAGTTTCTTTTTATTTCTGAATGCTGCCTCAAAATAGGAGCACAGCGGTCGTTAGGAGAATATGAAATCTGCAAGTGTGAGTCATCTAAATCTGAGTCTCCTTCACATTGTACAGATTAACGGTACAGAACCCAAAAAAAACAATAAAGAATAATGAAAACCAACAGTTTATAGCCGACTGTACCAAATGAATCACCCTGTCAGTTTAGTGTTTCAGTTTCCTCTAAACGAAATACAGTATTGGACTTCGTAGCCGCATGCTAGAATGGCCCGTTTTTTCCTACTGGCTACTTCACTTTAGCAGGTCTTTTCAATGGCAAACTCCGATCTTGGAATAGATTTCTCTGCAACTTCCTTTAGCTGGCATGATTCCTGATATCTGTAATCCTACAGAATACGTGCCTGCAGCATCCTCGTCAAAAGCTAGTAGGACCCACTATATAAAAAAAATACTTGGAAGCATACATTCCGAGTGGCCTACTAGAACGCCTGTTGCTTTTTACCACCCGGTTACATTTGTAAACATCATAGATTAAAAAAAAAAGTACAACACAATCTTATAATAGCCTTGGAGTATGCGTGTGCTGTGAAGTCTCAGCCTCCACGTGCTTATGTAATTAATTAACCAGTGAACAGGTACGTATATGTATCATATTGTAACTTCTATGTATTGCATATTTCTAATGTATTTTTTGACCTACGGGTAGAAGTGCTTATGAACTGGGCAGTGAAAATGCGTATAAACGCATAAAACACATAACGCATATAAGGTTATTTTATTTGGTTTTTGTTTAGGAAGAGGATTTGTTCCACGGTGCGAGGGCCGAGTCTGTTTCTCTTCTTGGAGATAATTTCTCCTGCCTTGGAGAAAATCCTCTCAATGGAACAGAGGAGCCTGGAGTACACAGAAAGGATAAATCCAAATCTCCACCCTCTGGACTTGCAGACTGAGCCTTCACGGACTACAGGCGTATGTAATGTGACATTATATACACCATCATCACGTTAAGTCTGCAAGGGCAGGAGTCTGCAGCATTATAAGGAGCTGATAGACAGGCTTCGAGTCTGTTTCACTCGTTTCCGTGCAAATGCATATTGATTACCTCTGTAGCCTATATTTCTGTATGATGATGTTGAGTTTTATATCTGGCCTACATTATTCAAGTAACGTTTTAATATTATAAATTTCTAATAAGTTTATGTGGTTTTGTGTGTGTGTGTGTGTGTGTGTGTGTGTGTGTGTGTGTGTGTGTGTGTGTGAATGTGCTTCTCTTCTGTCAGCAATTTGGAAAAATTAAAACGTCACGTCCGTATTACAATGAATTAGGGGTAATTACACTAATGAAGTCTGCACGCCAAGCGGACTCTCTGGAAGTCCGCAGAAAGTCCGCTTGAGGCCCCTTGTGGAATGGATCAATTCTGGGTTTGGACAGGCCTCAGCACTCCCGGGCTTCGCGTGAACACGCCCGCAAAGTCCGCGAGTCTGCGAGTGAGGTGAAGTGCGGACATTTGGATGCAGCCAAACTGTAGCGCAAGTCGATAAAGTTTGCTGCAGGATGAAGTTGGCTTCAGACGTGGACTTCCAGGCTGCATAAACGCCCCCCCCCCCCAAGTACAGCCAATCAGATCGCGAGCTAGAGTACAACCAATCCGCTCACGAGGCAGCCAATTCAATTCGGAAGCCTTTACTCGGGAAGTGGGCTTAAAGTGCCCCTTCCCCGAGAAAATTGACTTATCTGTTAGTATTTGAATAAGGTAGGTCCATAATCAGTTTGTGACATGTCGTGGTTCTTGAACTCCAACACCACTTGAAGTATTGGTTTTTGCGAATAAAAGGAAATAGGCGGAGAATTTACGTCAGTAAAAAACGTGTTGCAGTATTACGAAACACCGCAAACTGAATCTTCACATTCTCGCCGGTTCTCGCCCACTCTGGAGTGTAACCGCCCACACAAAGATTCGAGCAACGTGCCAACTGTCAGTGTCATCCACAGTCTACTGCAGGGGTCGGAAACCCGCGGCTGTGGAGCCGCGCGAGGCTCTTCAGCCCTTCTACAGTGGCTCCCTGCAGCTTTGAAAAAAAATTAATAACGGCTATTTAAATTTATTTTTTACTTCCAAACAAAATATCGCTTATTTTGGAGATCAGGGTGATACTGTGACACTGAAAAAAAGCATTTAGTATTTGTGACCCCGCCCGTGAAAACACAGCTAAACTCGCCTGATCTAATTTTGAGATAAAGACCGTCAAGTAGTCCCTGTAATAAAAAGTGCCAAAGATATGAGCTGTGAGTTTATGGCTGTAAATGATAGGTTACATATTGGGGTTTCGAAATAAAGTTCAAAAATTAATTTCTAACATCATACATAGGCTATTAAAATTAATGAATTTATTTACACTTCGTTTATGCGGAAGTTGCTTTCCACAAGCCTGGTCTATTATGTTTTCAATCGGCTTTTAGTTTACCTTCTGCGGATGAACGCCTGATAGTTTGGCTGTCATTTGGTTCAGGAACTTCTTTTCTACCATACGATAATGCGCTCCATCGTAAAGCAGGTCAGTCTAAGGCAGTGGTTCTCAACGTCGGTCCTGGGGACCCCATGTGTGTGCTGGCTTTTGTTCCTAGCACAATTGCAATTGTAGAACTTTAACAAGCTGTGACTGTCTTAATTTGGTGCTTTTCATGTTCAGAGTTGTTAATATATCTCTTTAGTCAAATGTTGCAAAGGAACATTCATACATGCAATGAAGAATAAAATACCCTTGAAGATAGTGTGTTTATTGCAATACTGCAAGTAATGTCAAGTAACATAACATGTCAAACAGATTAAATTATACACTGAGGAAATCAATAAACCCCAGATTAGGCTCCTGGACACAACTGTTTCAAGTTCTTTCAAAAAGCTTCAGATGAACTTAATCAGATCAACATAACACAAAACTGGTTTGTTTGTGGACTACATTTGTCATGATGAGCCAAGTAGTTTTCACTAATTAGGAGCCAACTACATCATTAATTTGATTGGTTACATTGTTTTCTCTCATTTTATGCTGTTATTTCCGATATACTGCTATGTGCGAATGGCATTTTTGAAATTCTTGATGGCAAATAGATATTTCTGTTAAGTTGTGGGTTAAGAGGGCAAATAACTGCTCTAAACATTAAATGCACATAATTAAGACAAATTAGCAGCTTGTTAAAATCCTACGATTGCATCTGTGGTTGGAACAAAAGCCAGCACACACATGGGGTCCCCAGGACTGACGTTGAGAACCACTGGTCTAAGGTACGGCAGATGAGTTGCGATTTAAGCCGAGTGAGGATTTCTCCACGGATTGCGTCGTATCACCACGGAAATTATAGAAATGAAGCGTTTGCATTTGTTGGCTAACGTCTTGTGAAGCTAACCAGCCTAGTTTTAGGACATGTCATGCCTGCCAAAACTTTGAAATGACCTCACTCAGTCAATATTAGAGATATCAGTTATATTTTTTCACGGAATACTCCTTACATGATGTAGAATGACCTTGTGTAATAAATAAAAAACCGTTCATCACCAGTAAATGACTTTAGCTGGGTTATCACAGGCAGGGATATAGGTGACCTTTTGGCAATTGCAAATGACGAGACATCTGTTTCGTTGCGTTTTCATTTTGGCAAGGTGGGATGATGCATTGGGGCTCGATGCATAGGCTACTATACATGAGAGCCCATCCGGGTAGGCTATTCCGAGAGCTAGACCACTTTTAGAATGTCTTAAAAAAAGTCAATAGCCTAATCACAGGGCTGCCAAATTCCTTCACATTCTCACGCATACGGCGTAGGTCTCACGTATTTTCGAGACATATTCACCGAAGTCAGCAATTGTTCAATCAGCGCGGATATTAATGAGATTCTTAAGCGTAATTGAAGTCTTTGTGCATGGCAGTTTCAGTTTCACCACTAGGAAAGCGATTATGACTCTCTTCAATGCGCATTGAATAATTGCTGACTACAGCACGCGAATGCCACGAAGAAGCGTGAGACTTGAGCTGAATGCATTGGAGTTGTCAGCTCTGCAATCGAGAGAGCTGCGAGACTTTTCGTCTAATTTGTTGGATTGGCTAGTAAAATAACCACTATGAAACGTCCATTGTTACACGTGTTGATGGCATTTCCAGCATTGCATCGGCCTCCTCTTCAGTTTCGGGGTCATATTTGCACATAAGGCAATAGTGTGAACGTTGTGTAGCCATTGCCTCGCTGAAGTCTTACTATGCTACCTGTAATATCTGTTGTCTTTCACCCTCTATGGTTGTAGCTAGCTCGGATCTGGGCCAGTATGGCGTTGGGGCTGTTTACATATTGAATTTTCACGAATGTAGCTGAACTATCCAATCAGCGCGAAGCTCATTTAAACGCCGGATATTCATGAGGGAACTCGCCCGTCTTCTCAGACTGCCTTTCTGTGATGCTTAAAAGGTCATCAAATAAGCGATCCAAGGCACTTTTCCCACAAATAATGGTATGAATACGATGGCAGGGCATTGGGGATTAACACAAAATGTCGGGATATGTCTGGTAGGGGCACTTTAAGAACAACAATATTGTTAAAAACGAATGCGTTCAATCTTCTTTTCTCATTAAAGAAACTGATTAGTGAGGTAACGTTAGATATTTCAGCTATTTTGATTATGTTAACCAATGCAAACAAGTGCTTCTTTTTGTCTTACAGTTAACTTATAGACTGAACCTTAGCTAAACAGGTCATACTTGTTAACTGAAACACTTCTACAATATAACTTCAAGTATAACTCTGTTTGAAACATAAAAGTGGCCTACTTGTGAGATATTTTGTACAATAAGCTGTTTAGCTGAGCTTCTTAAAAACTTCAACTGCCAGTTGCTGTAACGTTTGCTGCCTTCAAGGCTGATTGTAGAGACTAGTGCCTTCCAGGCTGATTGTAGAGACTAGTGCCTTGCAGCCTGGTTAGAAGGCTAATGTTGATTTCATATTGCATAAGTTTTGATAGTATTCAGTCAGATGCCTTCCAGGCTGACCGTAGAGACTAGTGCCTGGCAGGCTGGTTAGAAGGCTAATGTTGATTTCATATTGTATAATTTTTGATAGCATTCAGTCATATGCCTTCAAGGCATCTGGGCCTGGGGTGGGTGTTAGGGCGGGTGCTGCTGCAGGAGCATCAAGGCCCCGGGTGGGTGCTGGGGCGGCCGCTTTCTTTAGCGGGGTGGGAAGATAGGGCTCCACAACGGCGCCGAGACATCATTTGAACTCCTAAAAAGAGTGTAAAAAGTAAAGACAACGTCAATATGCAACAACACTGCTGTCAGTTTTCTGAGGTAACGTGGTTGATTTTGAACTGTAATAAATCTATGGGCTGAAAAATAGAAGATTTTAAATTAGCCTTGGAAGGCTCCAACTCAGTAGAGGCCCCCCTCAGTAATGCTGAGGGAGTCTCTACTGTCAGCCTTGAAGGCATCAGAATTGTAAACACACACACACACACACACATATATACAGTTGTACGCAAAAGTTTGGGCACCCCTGATCAAAATTTCTGTTACTGAGAATAGTTAAGCAAGTAGAAGATGAACTGATTTTTGAATGGCATAAATTTAAAGATACAACACTTTTTTGGGGGGCATTTTAAGCAGTATTGGTGCATTACTTTTGTTTTGTACAATTCTAGAGCAAAAAAAAAAAAAAAAAAATGAACACCGTGCAAAAGTTTGGGCACCCCAAAAGATTTGAGCTCTCAGGTAACTTTGACTATAGTCTCAGATCGTATGTAGCTTGTTAGGGCTATGGCTTGTTCACAATCATCGTTAGGAAAGGCCAGGTGATGCAAATTTTGAAGTTTATAAATACCCAGACTCCTCTATCCTTGGCCCAACAATCAGAAGCCATAGGGTCCTCTATGCAGCTGTCTAGCTCTCTGGAAATGAAAATAATTAATGCTCACAAAGCAGGAGAAGGCTATATGAAGATAGCAAACGTTTTTAGGTTGCAATTTCCTCAGTTCATAATATAATTAAGAAATGGCAGTCAACAGAATCCGTGGAGGTCAGCTTGAGGTCTGGAAGACCAAGAAAACTGCTCATTGGATTACTAGAAAGGTAAATCAAAACACCCGTTTGACAACAAAAGACCTTTGGCAAGATTTAGCACACCATGGTGTCATGGTGCACTGCCCTACGGTTCAGCAACACTTGCTCAAATATGACCTTCATGGAATAGTCATGAGAAGGAAACCTTTCCTGCATCCTCACCATGAAATTCAGCATCAGAAGGTTGCTAAGGAACATTTGAACAAGACTGATGCATTTAGGAAACAAGTCCTGTGGACTGATGAAGTTAAAATAGATGTCTTTGGCTGCAATGAGCAGAGGTATGTTTGGAGAAAAAAGGATGCAGAATTTCATAAAAAGAACACCTCTCTAACTGTCAAGCACATGGTTGATCCTGCTTTGGGCTTGTGTCGCAGCCAGTGGCACGGGGAACATGTCACTGGTCGAAGGAAGAATGGATTCAAATTTCAGAAAATTCTGGAAGCAAACATCTCACTATCTGTCAAAAAGCTGAAGATGAAAAGAGGATGGCTTCCACAACAGGATAATGATCCTAAACACACCTCAAAATCCACAACTGACTACCTCAAGAGGTGCGAGTTGAAGGTTTCACCGCAGCCCTCAAGGTCTCCTACCTCAACAGCATTGAAAATCTGTGAATGGACCTCAAAAGAGCAGTGCATGCAAGGCAGCCAAAGAATCTCATAGAACTAGAAGCCTTTGAAAAAGAATAATGGGCAAAATCCACCAGGGCAAAATTCAAAAACTCTTAGCTGGCACCAAAAAGTGTTTACAAGCTGTGATACTTGCCAAGGGAGTGTTACTTAGCACTGACCATGCAGGGTGCCCAAACTTTTCCTTTGGACCGTTTTCCTTTTTTGCCATTTTGAAACAGTAAAAGGATGAAAATTAAAGTAATCTTGCTTAAAATATAAAGGGAATGTGTCCTCTTTAACTTCATGCCTTTTGGAGAGCAGTCATTTTTTACTCGCTTAGCTATTCACAGTAATAGAAATTTTGATCTGAGGTGCCCAAACTTTTGCATACAACTGTATGTATATACACACACACTACCGCTCAAAAGTTTGGGATCACTTGCAAATTTCTTTGTTTTCCAAAGAAAAATACATTTTCATGCATTTCACAAACATTTTTATCCATTTCACAAACGATTAAAATTAATCAGATGATTTTCAAAGAATGATCTACATTTTTGCATAGAGGCCTATTATCAGCAACTGTCAGTCCTCTGCATCAATCTCCTGGTATGGCTGCTAATCCAAGTTAAGCATTTTATAAGGCTAATTGATTATTAGAAAACCCTTCTGCAAATGTGTTGCAAAGCTGAAAACCGTTGAACTAATAAGGGAGCGCAAAAGGGAGCATGGCATTCTTGAGGTTGGTTTAGTACCTGAAGCATCAGCAGTTGTTTGTTTGTTTACAGGCTCAAAATGGCCAGAAAGAAAGAACTTCCTTTAGAGACCCGTCAGTCTATTGTTGTGCTTAGAAAAGAAGGCTATTCAATGCAAGAAATTTAAAACTTAAAATCTCTTACCATGCTGTCAACTACTCCCTTCAGAGAGCAGCACAAACTGGCACTAACAAGGACAGAAAAAAGGAGAGGGAGGCCCCGATGCACAACTGTGCAAGAAGACAAATATCTGAGAGTGTGTAGTTTAAGACAAAGACGCCTCACAGGTTGTCAACTAGCAGCTGCGCTAAATAGTTCCCGTCAAACACCAGTTTCAGTATCAACAGTGAAGGTGGTTTTTTTTTGGATGAAGGCAAAGTTTGAAGTACGTATTCATCATTTTCCATGACAATCATCATTTCTAACTCAGACAATGTCAGCATGTTCTGTTCATTTGCTATATTTCCTATTCAGACTAATTTCATGTGTGTTTCCATGGAAAACAAGAAAATTTCCAAGTGATCCCAAACTTTTGAGCGGTAGTGTATATATATTGGATGAAATCATCAGCCTACCAACCAGCCTGCAAGGCACTAGTCTCTATGGTCAGCCTGGAAGGCATCTGAGGCAATACTATTGAAGATTATACAATATGAAATCAACATTAGCCTTCTAACCAGACTGCAAGGCACTAGTGCTCTACAATCAGCCTTGAAGGCATCCGAGGCAATACTATTGAAGATTATACAATATGAAATCAACATTAGCCTTCTAACCAGCCTGCAAGGCACTTGTCTCTACAATCAGCCTTGAAGGCAGCTGACATTATAGCAACTTGCAGTTGAAGTTTTTAAGCTCAACTAGACAGCTTATTGAACAAAATATCTCACAAGTGGGTCAATTTTATGTCTCAAACAGAGTTACACTTGAAGTTATATTGTAGAAGTGTTTAAGTTAACGAGTATTACCTGTTTAGCTAAGGTTAGGTCTATAAGTTAACTGTAAGACAAAAAAATAACACTTGTTTGCACTGGTTCACATAATCAAAATAGCTGAAATATCTTATGTTACCTCATGAATCAGTTTCTCTAATAAGAAAACTCCCTATTAAATGCATTCGTTTTTAAAAATATTGTTGTTCTTAAGCCCTCTTACCGAGTAAAGGCTTCCGAATTGAATTGGCTGCCTCGTGAGCGGATTGGTTGTACTCTAGCTCGCGATCTGATTGGCTGTACTTGGGGGCGGCGTTTACGCGGCAGCCTGGAAGTCGACGTCTGAAGGCAACTTCGCCCTGCAGCATAAAGTATTCCCACACGGTAGAACGTCCTCTCTTCCTCGCTGGCTACATGTCTCTCAATATGCCGTTCACTGGTTCGTTGTCTATCGTACGAAATCACCACCAAAACACCTAACAAATGCCGCCAATGCTTTACTGCCGTATAAACCTTTTGAATTACTACCAAAGCAGTGACATCGCGACCAAAGCTTCGGACGTCATTGATCATGTGACTCCGGCCAAACAAATCAAGCCTCGGCACAGTGCTTCTAAAGCACTGTGGGTGCGTTCGAGTCGTCTGCAAGTAAGCCAGCTGCGCGAGATTCCCGAAAAATTACGCGAGAATCCTGCCGAAGTTGCGCGATAAGCCCTCCAAACCCTGCGATAGCTGCAAGATCCTGCAGCTATCGCATGGTTTGAGGGCTTCTCGCGCAACTTCGGCAAGATTCTCGCGTAATTTTTCCGGAATCTCGCGCAGCTGGCTTACTTGCAGAGGCGCTCGAACGCACCCTGTGTTTTTTTAGACACATGCGCCGGAGCCTCAGCTTCAAACGGACTATCAATAGTAATGAACCGCATGCTGCTGGTACTGCCACGGGATACATAGAAAGCTAGGCGTTTGGTAGGTATGTAGCCTAGTACGACAACATTAGAAAATGCAGGCTCTAGTTTCAGTTAAGCCTGTTCCAGTCCACTGTAACTGAAGAGTTTCACCGCAAAGTTCGTGATTTAGTGATTTTCATCTGCTTTTGCTGTTCAGTATTATAATTAAAATTTTGGTTGTATAAACGGTGCAAACAATTATTGTTCGTATGAATAATCATTTCTGAAATTGGAAATATGTCTGTTATTTTTACATGGCCCTTCCTCGGCGAGTTGCATTGTGATGGAATTTACAGTCAGATGGAGTAAGTGAAACAAAATTTGATCCGCCACAGTTTAACGGTAGCACAACAGAAAACTATTTTCCGTGTAAGTACGAAAGACTGTGAACTAGTTTTGTGGTATCACTGCACAGAAGTTTGTCTTTTCTGAACAAAATTATAAGATGGGCAGCTAAAGCCCCTAGAACGTTCTGATGCTTCGTCATTTTTCTGCAAAAAGACTGGAAGCTGAAGACCTTCAGAGAGCATCTTGAGAGCTTGTACCGTGAAATTGATACTTATGATGCATGCTCATTTCTCACATCTTTTCACGATCATGTTTTTCTATTAAAGTGTGCGATAAATGTTTTACAATGCATACTCTGTTCGTTTCTTCATCTTTTCATGATCATGAGTGCACAACCAACTCCAAACGTTCGATTTCATGCGCTGATCATGCTTTGTTATTGAAGTCCTGCAATATTCACGTCAATGTCAATTTAATAATTTTGATATTATTTATTTGGCGGGGGGTTGGGCGGATGAGATTCTCATGCCCGGTTCAGTTAAGTTACAATGAAAAATCCTTACGTAACAAGGGAATTTGGTGCTTCTGCAACTCTGAGAAGGAAGATGACAATACTTTTTTTTGAATTATTTTGTATGATGTAATTTTATAAAGCGAATCCTTGATTTTTTTTTTTTTTTTTACACTAATTGGGGCAAGTGCGCGCAGCGCGCGAGTCCGTTATTAGTCAGCTCAATGCGCTCCCTGTTTGTATGTATGTTTGTATGTTTGTCATCAACTGACCGGCTGCTCTGCTCGAAATTGCCAACAGAGGGTGCATTGAGCTGACCAATGACCTGACCAATAAGGGACTCGCTACGCTCGCCCCACACATGCTTTGTATGCTACTATTATTTAACTCATTGGCTGCCAGCCGTTTTCAGAGCAGGGAGCGCCATACTGCCAGCTGTTTTAGAGCATTTTTGACCAATCTTTCAAGACCCACAAAATATTGTGTTCTATAACTATGTAAACACCGAAACTACCAAAAGAAAGAGTACGCTCTCTTCTTTACACTCTCATCTTTCATCAGGAAAAAAAGTTTGTTTCTACCTTTTTCCGTTCTTTAGTAGTCGGCAGTAGAACATAGGATGATATTACTAAAAACACCTGTTTTTGACCAAAAAACGGAGAAAACGAGCTTTTTGTGAAAAGGAAGGTCTAGCAGAACAGTGACTTTGATGGTAATATTTTTTGCTTTAGGCCAGGGGTGGCCAACCCTGCTTTAGGCTCTCTCATCTAAGGAGCTCTGCTGCCACCTACAGGGGTCAGTTCGTCATTACACTAATTTACAAGCCTGATATTGATGGACAAGCTCAGCCAAACTGTCCCCCAGCCCGCCTCGTTGAAAGACATAATTGAAGTCAATAGATGTCATTGGCAGTCAACGGTTGTAATCAAATTGACGTCTATAGACATCAATGGCAGTCAGAGAGTTAAATAACCCTGTGCTACCCTCAATATACGCTGACCCGGTGCAAAGGTACCCCTCCAGTTCAGGTGTAAGATACGGTACGATACGATACGATACGATACACTTTATTGTCCCACCAGGGGAAATCTGGTTTGGACTCCAGCACTGTCACATATAGCTGTGACAACTTCACACAGTGAATAAATAGTCAATAAATAAAAAATACAAATCTGGGCCACAGGCCACATATTGCATGTATGGTCCGGCACATGATTTGCGTGAGTTATAAAAACATACAGCATACAGAGCATACAGTATAGCCTCTGAATTGTATCAAGCACACATACACCCTGCAAACATAAATGCACCACCATGCACGTCAACATTATAGCACAGCTCCTGTGGCTCTGGAAGCGTTTAGGATCTTAATGGACATGGGCACAAAAGAGTTCTTAAAACAATTCAGCCTGCAGTGGGGGACTCTGTAGCATTTGCCAGATGATAAAAGTTTATACTCAGAGTATAGGACATGGGTCTCATCTACTAGGATCCTCTGTACCTGTCTGAGTACAGACTGCTCATTCATAACCTGCAGGGGGAGCTTTTCAGACTATTCCCTATCACCTTCAGGGTGGTCTGTGTCAAGCGAGCAATTCTTGACTTTAGCTGGACGGACAGATTACCGTACCAAGAGGACATGCTGTACCAGAGAACACTTTCCAGCACAGCCTGATAAAATAAAAACATTACTTTCTGATCGACACCTAACACCCTGAGTCTGTGCAAAAAATTCTCAAAACATTTCATTACAATCAAGGTCAATGCTACGGGCCTATAATCATTACTTTCTGTAGGACAGGGTTTCTTTGGAATGGGAATAATAGTGGGTTTTTTTCCACATGGCAGGAGCTGTGTCTAGATCAACTGACTGCTGAAAAATGGGACACCAGACTAGAGAAAGCTCTTCTGCAAAGGTCTTTATGAGGAAGGCTGAGATACCATCAGGGCCAGTGGACTTATTTTTACATACACGTCTAAATAATGCCTGAATTTTAAGGGGGTCAACTATTGGCCTTAAACAGGGGTCCACAGTGGTGATAGCTTGTAGTGCCTCACTACACTGTACAATAAAATCTTTGTCAAACCTGAGGAAAAAAATCATTGAATTCATTTGCCATTCCTTGCTCATTGTTAGTTATAATACACTTAGAGTGGGTGGTCATGTTAGCGGCAGCTTTCATAGAGTCCCATAGTTTTTTAGAATTCGTGGAACTGAGATTCTGCTCCAGTATGTCCTTGTGTCTTCTACATGCGTCCCTCAACATTCCATTAAGTTCCTTCTGTATTGATTTTAATCCCACCCTGTCTTTCTTTATAAAATTTGTTTCTAGGTGTGGCCTGTCAGGCTTGAACAGGTCACCCCTGTCCCAGAAGAAGTTCCAGTGCCCCATATACACCTCTTTCCTACACCAGGTTTGTAGCCACCTGTTAAACAACCAGATAAAATTCTGCTCCCCTCTGCTTGCACGTGTACCAGTAGAATCCCGGAGGAAACTACCGTGGAGGATCTGCTCCTAAACTTTTCAGCTAATTCCATAAATTTGTCTTGCAGAACCTCAAACCTACCCTTACCTATGTCACTTGTCCCACCATGGACCATGACCACTGGATCCCTCCCCGCTCTGGCCAGGAGCTTGTCCGCACGCTCCAGGAGGATTTGGTCCATGCCTGTTGCCAGGCAGTTTGTGCATGGCTTCATACACCCCGTGTGTCATAATGCCTATTGATCCGTCACCCATACCAGAGTCATCCACATACAGATTACTTTTTATGCAGTTGAACAGGGAACTATAATGCTGCTTCCATAATGCTCCAATATTATCTGTACCAGAAATGCCTTCAACCATGTCATGTAAAAGGTAGTGTTGCACCGATACCGATACCAGTATCGAGTATCGGCCCGATACCGCGTTAATATGCTCGTACTCGTCCTCATTTGCCGATACCACGCACCGATACCACTTAATGTAAGACGCAAGGTAACTGCCTGCTCACGGTCGCATAGGCTACAGTATTTTGTACTATCTGACTTCTATGTCTAGGGGAGACAGCGAGTTAGAAAAATACGAGAAAGAGAGCTTTATAGTCATCGCATCACATGCAGGCATACGCGCATACACACAAGAGGTGTATAGTAAAGAAGTACATGTAGGCAACTTCGTTACAGTACTTAAGTAGTTTTTTTGAGGATTTGTACTTGAGTTTTTTTTTTTTTTTAAACCGGGATTCTACTCTACTACATTTAAAAGATAAAAACTATACTTTTTCTTCGTTACTTTGACACTGGCCACTTCACTACACGTTAAAAATTAAAATATGAATATAATTCATCATTTAAGGATTATCTGGATCTTGTTTCAAAAAGAACAACGGTGTTTGGCAGGGTATCTTAAGCGTTTTGTGCAGATGTTTCTGCCAGCGGACGTGGAGCTGCAAATTTATGCACGCAATTACAATATTCTATCACTAGATGGCACACCCGGATCAGTTATTGAATATTTACAAGCAAGCCGAGCTCGCACAAGCATACACCCACAATCACACACAGAGACTTAGAATTGTGAATCTTCTTATTTTACAACAAATATATTGGTAACATATGGTTACCTTAAACATTTCAGTTGTGGTTAAGTTAAATCTTTTTCATTTGTCATTTGTGTAATTGAAATATGGCGATACCACACACTTTAAGTGATGCCTTGTCTGCTTGGAAAGCTATTATTATTTAGTTGGATTGAGAATGCCTATGAATGTGTGTAGAAACTATCTGTGCCAATTAATAGTACTACTGACTTTTTATGAAGTTGGGTGTGTTACCTCGCCTATGCAGCGAGTTTACTTTTCATTTGTCAAGTTTCAGTAATGTTTTGCATCATTTGATGGCAGTGCTAGTTCAAATGCTTTTTGTCGGGCCTAAATACAGAAAGATTTTTTTTTTTGCAGTTAGGCCTACTCTTTTTTTTTTTTTTTTGAAATAGCCATGTGTGAATCGTTTGATATTGGCCTCTTTTTAGGCTTGTTATAAAAAGAAAAATAAAACCTGTACTCGAAATTGTCATTGTATTTTCCTGGAAAACATTTCAGAAATATCGGTATCGGTACTCGGTATCGGCAAGTACACAAAATAAAATACTCGTACTCGTATCGGTTTTTAAAAAAGTAGTATCGGTGCATCCCTAGTAAAAGGCTGTTGTGCCCTTAAGGCACCCGTAATCATGAAGTATGTGATACGGGGGTCGGGACAAGGATGTTCTTAATAGACTGAAGTGACATGTGGCTGTTTGCTATGTTATGCCACCGAGTCCAGTAAAAGTCGTGCTAAAGGCAGAACTCGGTCGTCCAGCCTTGTTCATATAACATGGTGTCAGAAGTTAAGGCAGGGGAAGAGTATGGCGCAGTTTCAACCTCCACCGAACTTGTGTCTGCAAGGCAATCTTGCCGAAAATTAGAGTAACTGGATTCAGTGTTTTGAGCTCTTCTGCACTGCTAGCGGCGTTGCGGAGAAATCCGAGAAGGTGCAGTGTGCAACATTCCTTCACGTCGCGGGAGAAGAGGCGATCAAAGTAAGTAATACATTTGAGTTTAAGGTTGACGACAAAGACAAAATTTAAGTGCTCAAGAAAAAGACCGTCAGAGTCTATTGACGCATATGTCTCAGATTTAAAAAACAAAGCCAAAGACTGTGAATTTGGACAGTTGTGTGACTCCCTGGTGCGCGACAGAATAGTGTGTGGCATAACTAATGATCAAGTGACAGCCAGACTGTCAAGAGAAGCAGATCTGACCCTGGAAAGAGCTTATGTGAGCTTAAAGTGAGATTACATCCAGCCAAGTCAAAGCACTGACCGAAGTAGTCAAAGTGAACAGAATTAGAGCAGTAAGGCCAATAGACAAGGTTAAAGCCAGCACAGGAACTTCTGAACAAAACAAGGCAAACTGCAGCAGATGAGGCTTTAAACATGGAACAAAGAAATGTCCTGCAATTGGTCAAACGTGCAAGTCATGAAACAAGAAAAATCACTTTGCCAAGATGTGTAGGTCACACAGTCAGCAGCAGCTGCATGGTAAGAAAGTGCATCGGTCTTGTAGTGGGCTACCCTGCCAACATCATGGTGATGTGGCTGGTGGCCAGAGAGAAGAGTGACTCTTCCACCTCCAATATCTTCATCTTCAACCTGGCCATCGCCGATGCATTGCTCTGTGTGATGAGCTCCATCTGCGTCTTAGGCTCATTTCTGCTGCAAATCTCATACTTCAATGATATAATATGGTTTACCACTGGGATCAAAAACAGCTCCCCACTCTTTCTCACCTGCATTTGCCTGCCTGGACCACTACGTGGCCGTGGTCCACCCCATTGTGTTCACCAGCATCAAGGATAACAAGATCAGAGTGGCTATTTCCATGCTTGTTTGGGGGTTCATGGTTGCCTATGCCCTCTGTAGATGGTTGGACCTCTCAGCTAACATCTACATTGAGCTGATTCTGGCTGCCTTCATCATCATGGTTTTCTGCAACGTTTCTATCATGTTGAGTCTGAGGAAGTCGGTCTTGGGCAAGGAGAAGATGCACCCCATGAAAAAGAAAGCCTTCAGAACCGTGCAAATCTATCTGGCCATCATAGTGTTTCATTACCTGCCTGTAGTTGCTATCAAGCCCTTTCTACATAAACCTTTCCCAGAAATATGTGACATTGAATTGATCATAATCTCCATTATGTACTTCAGCTCCATCACTGCACCCCTTCTCTACATCTCCCAGATTAAGCAGCTGCCATGGCTGAAAAACTTGCTCTGCATCTGCTGCCGAAGCCCTTCCCCTGAGTGACATAATGTAAGCACATGAGATGTATGCTTGTGATCATCTATTACATTGCATTTAATCTCTACATAAATTCGTGAAAATTAGTTCATGAAACAGAGCAAGAATGTTTTCTGAGTTCCAGGCAAACATATTTGATATGACAGTAATTAGGAAAGAGATGATAATTAGCACAACTATGACCATATGCATTGAATAAAAAGTGAAAATTATTTGAATCACCCACATGCCTTTATCACCATGATTTCATATAACGCAAATTAGACTTTTTTTGATCGATTGATCATACATGTTCATTTTTCAACAAAGAGACCAATTTTTAATGTAATCTGTATTCAATATTTATCTCCAAACTTCAAAGTCTGTTTTATTCCCTCCATTTAATTTAATTATGCCAGCATGGGATCTAGTTTTGCCTCGGAAAAGCTGACCGTGACTCCAAATTTTCTGGGAGCACATATACACTGCCATGAAAAAGTATTTGCCCCCTTCCTGATTTCTTTTTTTTTTTTTTTTTTGCATATTTGTCGAACTTAAATGTTTCAGATCATCGAACAAATTTTAATATTAGACAAAGATAACCTGAGTAAATACAAAATGCAGTTTTTAAATGATGATTTCATTTATTGAGGGAAAAAAGCTATCCAAACCTACCTGGCCCTATGTGAAAAAGTAATTGCCCCCCTTGTTAAATCATGAATTAACTGTGATTCACCACATTTTTTCAGTTCAGTTTCACAGGCCACACCCAGGCCTGATTAATCCAGACCTGTTGAATCAAGAAATCACTTCAAAAGAACCTGTCTGACAAAATGAAGTAAGCTAAAAGATTTCAAAAAGCAACTCCTCATGCCACGATCTAAAGAAATTCAAGAACAGATGAGAAACAAAGTCACTGACATCTATCAGCCTGGAAAGGGTTACACACCCATTTCTAAGGCTTTGGGACTCTAGCGAACCACGGTCAGAGCTATTATCCTCAAATGGAGAAAACTTGGAACAGTGGTGAACCTTCCCAGGAGTGGCCGGCCTACCAGAATTACTCCAAGAGTGCATCGCTGACTCATCTAGGAGGTCACAAAAGAACCCAGAACAACATCTAAAGAACTGCTGGCCTCACTTGCATTAGTTAAAGTCAGTGTTCATGATTCAACAATAAGAAATAGACTGGGCAAAAATGGTATCCATGGGAGAGTTCCAAGGCGAAAACCACTGCTGACCAAAAAGAACACAAAGGCTCGTCTCACATTTACCAAAAAACATTTTGATGATCTCTAAGACTTTTGGGAAAATAATTGGTGGAGTGATGAGACAGAAGTTGAACTTTTTGGAAGGAGTGTGTCCCGTTACATTAGGCGTAATACTAACACAGCATTTCATGAAAAGAACATCATACCAACAGTCAGACATGGTGGTGATAGTGTGAGGGTCTGGGGCTGCTTTGCTGCTTCAGGACCAGAACAATATGTTGTCATTGATGGAACCATGAATTCTACTCTCTACCAAAAAATCCTGAAGGAGAATGTCCAACCATCAGTTCGTGAGCTCAAGCGCACTTGGGTTATGCAGCAGGACAATGATCCGAAACACACCAGCAAGTCCACCTCTGAATGGCTTTAAAAAACAAAATTAATATTTTGGAGCGGCCTTGTCAAAGTCCGGACTTTCATCCGATTGAGATGCTGTAGCATGACCTTAAACAGGCCGTTCATGCTCGGAAACCCTCCAATGTTGCTGAATTAAAACAATTCTGCAAAGAAGAGTGGGCCAAAATTCCTCCACAGAGATGTGAAAGACTCATTGCCAGTTATAGCAAACGCTTGATTGCAGTTTTTGTCACCGAGGGTGGTAATTTGTTTTGGGGGCAATTACTTTTCACATAGGGCCAGGTAGGTTTGGATAGCTTTTTTCCATCAATAAATTAAATCATCATTTAAAAACTGCATTTTGTATTTACTCAGGTTATCTTTGTTTAGTATTAAAATTTGTTTGATGATCTGAAACATTTAAGTGTGACAAATATGCAAAAAAATAAGAAATCAGGAAGGGGGCAAATACTTTTTCACAAATTGATTGTTTTAGCTGCCGGATAGCTCAATTGGTTAAGGCACTGTGTTCACCAATTGGGCATTCCAATTCGGGTGGGATTGGAGATTCCAAATTAAAAAAAAAAAAAAAATTGATTGTTTTGGCTATTCCTGTGCTCAATGCGGAGAGTCAGAGAGCAAGTATCACATTAAAGTATTTTGGTCCACAAAATGGTAAAACGCATTTAACATGAAACAACGTGAATCGTAATTGAAAAGACACAACAAGAATTGAAATTAAATGTAAAGTACTTGAGAAATGCCTCTCTAACATGTTCAAGGTGAACCAAGAGGGAAAGTGTCCATCACCTATCTTATACTAACCTCAGTCTCTGAATTCAGAGGGATGCTGTACTTTGGTATGAGTTTAGCTGTTAGTTACAGCTCTGGGGAACAAAGGGAAGCACTGGCATTTGTCTTCAGAAACAAGGCCAACTTTGTTTCGTTAATGATGTACGGTTTTTGTTGAAACTGGTTGAGACATGAGTTGACTCAAGAGGGAATGTCCATTATCACTGAGCAAAATAAAAAATCGGCGGCACATGATGAAAAATCAAAATCCTTCATATTTTGTCTATTGATACTCTAATATATACTTAGAAACGTGGTGGGGTTTGTTTCCTGAAATATTATTTTAAACGCCGAAAAATTATCAAAACGTGACGCGGACCCGAGATTCGTGAAATTAGCCAAAAAAATTATGTGATACAGCCTCTAGTAAAACTCGCTTTCAATAATCTGCTTTGTAGGAAACATCAATTTTGAGTGTAGAAATGTGTTGATAAGATGTTCGTGATCAATTTGATTCTAATTTGAATCCTTTAAATTATTATTTGAAGTCACAACAAGCCAGTAAATATCGCCTTATTTTGAGAGCCTAAAAATTCCTAATTTGGTATGTGTTTTAAAAATTTTTTTCCTACCCGGTAAATTTTCAATTTGCTTCAAACTTGGAGAACTTAAAAAGGAAATGTTGCTCTAAAACCCGATGTAAAAATTATCTTGGGGCTTTTTGTTGTTGCGGAGATATACCGATCTGGATATCGTCAAAATCACAATAAAAACCTGTCAACAACTCCAGACAATGAGGCACCCTGATTTGACGACACGGTCGAAACTCAGAGATTTATGGAGCCCATACAGAAAAAAAAAAAACGATCTGTTTGCATCAAAATATCATGTTCTTTATAAAATCTATGCGTGTGTTCTGTCGACACGCTCAGTTAATTATAGGATCAGTTTACGGGATAATTCCCTTCAAGGTTGTTAAAGCTTGTTTAAATCCCTTCAAACTTTATTGTTGTAACTCCTTTTTCAAATAAAAATACCATAACGAAGTATTACTGGTCCCTTTCAAGTAGTCTTTGCAAGAATTTTCTACCTTAATTCATTGCGTCACGAATAAGAATAAACCCTGATTCTAATAAGATATCATTAGCGTAAGTGACCACAAACAATGTTTCTATACTTACTTACTTACCTTTTTATTAAGAATTACATGACTTATATTTTGGCACAATTACTTGATAACTGTCATTACGCATGCACGCGTTCATGTATGTTCAGGTACATAGAGAGACAGACTGACAGTGTGGTGACAAGACAGAGCATTTGTATATGGAAATCGCATAAAAGGTCTTGTTTTTATAAGCTGTAGAAAGCAAAGAAGTCCAGAATATTTCGGTTTTGTAATGATTAATGATATTTCTGGGACACCTAAGTTTTTGGTTTAACCTTTTGGACGTGAATTACGGTAATTTAATGTTGTACAGCGGACCAGCAAGTTGCTAGCTGTCTTGGAGATTGCGGCAGTACCCCCTTCGATGTATTATTCTTCTCTTTGCACCCTTGATAAGCGGAGCGAGGTATGCGGTCTTTGTACAATTATTTCATGCAATATGTGACATAGCCCGTGTTATTTTCATTAATTTCATATAAATATGTTGCCTGCTGAAGCGCATTTGTGATTGTAAGCCTGCATTGGTAAACATGTTGAAGTAGCCAGTTGGCTAAATTTATGTTTTCCTTTCATAGTTTTCACGGTGCTACGGAATATGGTGCATGATGCACACGCTACGTTGTTCTACAAGTCTACGATGCTCAACAATTGTGTTCAACAAGCAATAAAACCACCCGTCTGGAAACACTCCCGGCTTGCTTATTCTGAAAATGATCGAGGGCTGCTACAATTATCTTTTTTCTCAGCAAATGAACTGTCAATTCACGCATAAATGGTGAGCAGCATCACATTTTCCCGCCAAAATGTTCAACCATGTTCTATACACATTTTTCACTTCCCCCTATTGACCCTCTTATGGGTTTGTCGGTAAATGCCCTGTTTATAAATAGAAACTCAAAAACTTAGTCGTCATATAAGTCGAATCGACACAGAAATTTCTCATGCGCGGCAAAACGGTTTTGTACGTTTTATGTGGTGGTAGCTGACATTTTTGTGTACTGTAAACAAAACGCCCGGTAGACAGACAATTAATAGGCCAAGTATTATGTGTTGAATATGGTTGATTATGAGGAGCCCTGAGAACGAGGCTTTCCCTTAGTTACTTTGCACTAAACAGCAACATGGAGGTGACTTGCTCTTTCCAAAAGCTAACCGGAGGTGTCTGTGCCTCAGATTCGAGATACCAATGAAAAGTAGTTGTGCCTTTAGCCTCTTGTGAGAGACATTTCAAGTCATATCCGTAGTGTTGGAGTACACGATGTATAGTCGGAGGTTGAGCTGATCTTAGCTCGCGCTTCAATTTTCAAATTTCCACGGGGTATCTCCGCATGGACTACCCAGTCAACAATTTCATGTCACAATGATGTCACAGTGATGTCACGGGTGACAACACAGGGTGAGTTTTTCTGTGATTTCACAGTGACCTCAATTTGAAGCCTCACAAAATTCTCATAGTGATGTCACAATGTGATATCAAAGTTAGACAACTGTGTGATATCACAGCTGTAGATCTCACTGTGATGTCACATTGTGACATCACCAAGACATCTGTGCGCTACATCACCAACATTTCACATAGATGTCTCACAGGAATGTCATAATCTGATATCAAAGCAAGTCATCTGTGTGATATCACAGTTAAAGGTCTCACTGCGATGTCACATTGACTTCACCGAGATATCCATACGATGCATCATCCGTGTATCACATAGCTGTCTCAGTGATGTCACAATGTGACATTAAAATGAGACATCTGTGTGATTTCTCATCTGTAGGTCTCACTGTGATGTCACATTGTGACCGCTATGTGATACATCACCAACATTTCACATAGATGTCTCATAGGAATGTCACAATCTGATATCAAAGCGAGAAATCTGTGCGATACATCAATATATCACAGATGTCTCAAATTGATGTCACAAAGTGACATCAAAGTGAGACATCTGTGTGATATGTTCGTGAAATCATGGAAAACTTATGACATAAAAACTCTCCTTGTTAAAATATAAATCATACTTTATTTCATTAGATGACATCTCTGGAAGATCTCAAAGTAATGTCACAGCGCGAGATCACTGTGTGACCTCTATAAGAGACTCACGTGACATTTTACTGACTATAACATGAGAAATACTTCTCTCCTGAGTTGACAGCAAGACTTGATTTCACTGAGCTGTGTTGTGCCTATTCACACCTGTTTAACATGAGGTAAATACAGGTAATTCTCCATAAAAGGTACAAAAGAAAGGAAATGGCATTAGCTCCAAAGAAAAACGGCAACAATGCATTAAAAATATTCAACATTTTTTCTTCAATTCTGATCTATGTTTCTTACACCTTTCTACTTGATAAAAATGAAGTGGTTATCATGCTATTATCAGAACTGAAATACTGTGGAAACAGCACAATCTCACGTTTTCATATGATTACAACAAATGTATCAAATCTGAGCAGTATGACAACATTTAAGGCTTTAAAATGCCATTTCTTGAGCCATCACATGTGGCGCTGCTCTAGTGACGTTTGTTTTCAATATTGTTATGATCAGAGTACACAAATCTCTGCATTTAGAAGCATACATTTCATAAAAATGGAACTCCAAGGTTAAAATATAAAAGTGTATTTATGAAATGACTAATTAGATGTGATTCCAAACAAAAATGTCTACGTTCACAAATCACCAGAGTATTTGTTCCAATAAAAATTGTAGATTTACTTTTTAGAGTGAAGATTATACATAGTGTAATTCAAACTGTGAAGTCCTAGACTCTAGTAATAGCAATTCTCAACACGAAAATAAATACCAGGTCATATACACTTCGATTATTGTGAAAAGTGTGTTAGAACGTCATCATCTACTTTAAACCTCAAATGTGCATTTTTAAACAAACTTATTTGGCTGATACCATCAACCTCACGCAAAAAAAAAAAACGCCCCAAAAGCAGTAGAGTTGGCATGTATACGGCAGCAAGTGGGAACCGTCAGCTCATGCCATGCTGTGTGGGAAGCATTTTATCGGAGGTGAAATAGTAAATAGCTAAATATTTTGTTTGCTGGGAATTAACTGGGAATTACTTTTGCCATTTGCTCTCACGCTTTTAATGTACAACTCTAAGTACCTGCTGCAATATTTATTGTCTGGGACACAATGATGATCAAAATAGTGAAATGACATCTCTAGTACCTTATAATAACTCCTACACGCAGTATTTACTCGCAGAAAATAAAAATCGCAGATACAAATACTAATAAGGTGGATTAGAAATTGACATTTGTTGATGAGATAACACGAAGACGAACACACAAGGTTAATTGTTTTCACCGAGTGCCGAATTGGGCCAGCCGGAAGTGATGACACCGCGACTTTGAGAATTTCAACTTTCTTTATCTCGACGTGGCAGAGGACTCCAGAGAATCAAGATATTTCGAGAAACTCAAAGATGTTTCACGGTTACTGTTCGCACAACACACCACTTTAGGTTTGCATATCAACATGGCGGCGGATGCATAAGTGACACTATTTGGGCATATGGCTTCACAGTTGAGACACAATGGTGACATCTCATAGTTATCATTTTAATATCACAGTGTGATGTCACAGTTGAGTCACAACGATGACATTACGTAGTTATCATAGTAATATCACAGTATGATATCGTAGTTGAGGCATAGTGATGACATCACATAATTATCATGTTAATATCACACTGTGATGTCACATCTGAGACACAGTGATGACATCACATAGTTATCATATTAATATCATAGTGTGATATCATAGTTAAGGCGTAGTGATGACGTCAAGTAGTTATCATGTTAATATCTCAGTGTGATGTCACAGTTGAGACACAATGATGACATCTCATAGTTATCATGTTAACATCACAGTGTGATGTCACAGTTGAGACACAGTGATGACATCTCATAGTTATCATTGTAATATCATAGTGTGATATCGTAGTTGAGGCATAGTGATGACATCACATAGTTATCATGTTAATAACAGTGTGAGGGCACAACTGAGATTCAATGATGACATCACATAGTTATGTTAACATCACAGTGTGATGTCACAGTTGAGACACAATGATGACATCTCATAGTTGTCATTTTAATATCACAGTGTGATGTCACAGTTGAGAAACAGTGATGACATCACGTAGTTATCATAGTTATATCAGTGTGATGTCACAGTTGAGACACAATGATGACATCTCATAGTTGTCATTTTAATATCACAGTGTGATGTCACAGTTGAGAAACAGTGATGACATCACGTAGTTATCATAGTAATATCATAGTTTGTTATCGTAGTTGAGACACAATGATGACATCACATAGTTATCATGGTAATACAGAAATCTGATGTCACAGTTGTGACACAGTGATGACATCACGGTGATGTCATATTACTATCACAGTGTGATGTCACATTTGTGACATAATTGTGACAACAGAGTGATATCACATTAACACCAAAAGTGTGATGACACAGTTGTGAGATAATTGTGACATCAGAGTGATATCACATTGAGCTCACAGGCTAATATCACAGTTGTGATATATTTGTGACATCACAGTGATATCATATGACATCACGTGTTGACTGGGTATTTGTTCAGCACATCGCTCTTCTCTGGGGATAGGCTGGTGAAGAGGGGCCAACAGATGCCGAGTTCCAGGAGGAATATCAGTGCAAGCCTCAAAAGGAAAACCAAGAAAAGTTAGCCGTGGGATAAGCATAGCAGAGTCCAAAGCCATATTACGATGAACTGGTGTATTCGTTCCAGTAGGCTCTGGTAAGTGCGCGCGCCTCTCACATTCTCAATCTCTTTGTTTGTTCTTTTATTTGATACTTTTTGGATTCAAGTCTTCCAGTCAAAGTTTTAGGTCATTGTCATAGTGTAATCAATGTTGTGCACAAGCCAAGTATGAAAATGCTATATTCAGCATCAAGAAGGTATTTTTGATACACGACAAAGATTTCAGACAAATAAAAGTTTTTTGGAAGGCAGTCATTCAAATTGTTGGCATGATATTATATAAACTAGAAAAGTTAATTTGCAAAATTGTAATTAGATCCTATAATTAATTGAGCGGTCGACAGAACACACGCATAGATTTTAAGAACATGATATTTTGATACAAACAGATAGTTTTTTTTCTGTACGGGCTCCATAAATGAGCTAAGTAGTTCCAAATAATCTATAATTTGTATTTTCTTTGAGAATAATAAGGAAAAACGAGTTCACATCTCCGAGTTTCGACCGTGTCGTCAAATCAGGGTGCCTCATTGTCTGGAGTTGTTGACAGGTTTTTGTTGTGATTTTGACGATATCCAGATCAGTATAACTCCGCAACAACAAAAAGCCCCAAGATAATTTTTACATCGGGTTTTAGAGCAACATTTCCTTTTTAAGTTCTCCAAGTTGGAAGCAATTGAAAATTTACGGGGAGGAAAAATTAATTTTTAAAATGCATACCAAATTAGGAATTTTTAGGCTCTCAAAATAAGGCGATATTTGTTAAAATTATTATTTGAAGTCACAACAAGTTAAGGATTAAAATTAGAATCAAATTGATCAAACATCTTATCAACACATTTCTACACTCAAAATTGATGTTTCCTGCGATGCGGATTATTGAAAGAGAATTTTACTAGAGGCTGTATCACATAATTTTTTTGGCTAATTTCACGAATCTCGGGTCCGCGTCACGTTTTGATAATTTTTCAGTGTTTAAAATAATATTTCAGGAAACAAACCCCACCACGTTTCTAAGTATCTATTAGAGTATCAATGGACAAAATATGAAGGATTTTGATTTTTCATCATGTGCCACCCCTTGCTCGGTGATAGTGGACATTCCCTCTAAATACCTTAGTGATTTCTTGAGCTGTAATTTACTGGTTATCAGCAACAATAACACAAGAGTGTTTTTTGTGCTTCCATAATTGTTGATGCTACTCCCTTGCCAAATTAAATTACTGTTTTTTGGAATGGAGCACAAGAAATTTGGGCTGCAGCAATTTAACCCCAATTGGTTAGTACCCCAATCATGCTTTTGAGACTTATCTAGCAAAGTACTGAGGGTTTGTCTTCTGTTAAACATACCCCTCCTGCTTCCAGTATTTATATTAATAGGAATGACGATGGCTTGTTCAGGAATTAGGTTTTGAGTCTTCAAATTTAACCCTCTCCAGGCTCATGTTGCAAATTTGCAATTTTGAGTGGATATTGCTTTATGCATGTACCAGTACATCTGTTAGTAAAGCGCCACCTATTATGGACAATAGTCCTCATCCCAAGAAATAACTTTCATAAACTAAAAGGGTGATCTTTATACTTCATGATGCACCAAACCTTTGCCCTGTCAATTGACCACGTATGCCACCAGGTAGAGCTGAAATATGCCAAATTTTACTATTTTGCCATGTTCGGCGCCACCTGTTGGTGTGCGCATACGCTATCCAAACTTTCCCACCTCTCATAGATAGTCTAACTGCATACCAGTGTGGTGCAGCTGTAATACTTCTGGGGCTGAAAAATCGCTCTTTCCACGGACCATCCCCCCTATAATTCAATTTTCCAACTTTTTCTTTGGGATAGAGTTTGCGCAGTGAATAAGAGCAACCCAAAAATCAAATTTTGGTAATTTGGCATTTTCGGCCCTATTTCGGCTTGCACTTGATTGACCCTTAAAACCCAAACTGGTGCAGGTAGGGCCAAAAAATTTAGGGAATATTCTATTTTGGGTAGGGACATAAAACCACCAAAGTTTCAGCAAAAATGTATAAGGGGGCTATCATCACCTGTCTGACCCTTACAGACAATGGCTCTTAAACTGCTGTTTAAACCTGATTTGGCCTGTGCTGCTGGCTTTCTTGGGAGTGGTAAGAGTAGGGGGGGCACTTATCATGTTGTGTGTCGGATTCCCCCAGGCCCCAGGGATAACAGCACACTGTGGATGAGCGTCAGTCACCTTTTGCTTTTATCTTTAAGTTTCTCTGACCCACTGCCTGAGATGGTTCTCAATGGCTTGCTTTCCCATTCTTTACTTGGTGGTGAATGCTCACTGTTGTGAAGGTTAATACACTGCTGGTTAGAGTTGTCTCAGCCACCGTGGGCATGCACTGAAGGATGGAGTGATTAATGCCTTAGTTTCCTTTACCACTTTATTTGCTCCCCTTTACATCGTCACAGTTACATCTGGACATCAGGGGCGCCGGATTCACTTAAGAAGTGGGGGGGCCAAAAAGTGCCGCGTTGGGTGTTCAGCTCATTCACAGTGACTCTATTCCGTGCACCTTAGCTATGCCCCTATATTGCAACACTTACGGTATAAAAAATAAAAATACGTTTGGCTCATTCCCGTTAATCCAGACACACATGCCCCAAATCCATCACCTCTGCTTTAAAATCAATGCTTTGTACTTTTCGTTTCAATGTACATCATGAATTAACGCGTAGTGAGGTCCGTGGCTGGGTAGGCAGGATCAGCCAGAGCTTAAATCGCATAGAACATGCATGCAAAAATATATTAAGTAGAACTCATTATTAAATCCACTGCAAAATCATTAAGCTTTTCACATCGGCGAATTAGACCGCGCACACCATTGCCTGCAAAGTGTTATCGCATACAGCTACGCAAGTGTTTTTTCCACACGAATTTAAGCAGGCTCGATGTTGTTATTTCACAAATTTCAACTATCGCACCCTCCTCAAATTGTTATAGACCTACGTAAAACACACTAAGGGTTACTACACTATTTCATTCTATAATATAAAGTTTCCTATTTCTTTCTTAACACTATCATCTTAAAATTATTATCTTATTAATGGTCATCATCAAGAACAATAAGGCATAATGAGCAAATGAACGGCACATTAGCATAACTTCATTGGGATGATACGAAATTTTGTGAACAGCAAGAAATTGTTGGAACACTAATCAGCGAGCGAGTGGACATCATAAAAACAGTTGATCTGCGCTCACGCTTATGGCCATTACCCAGAAACACTTGCTGTCTCAATGACGATATCAACAGCAAAATAAAATTATCATTGTTTGTTTAATTCAGCGTTTTCCAAAAAGAAATCTAAATTATTTAATGCTATAACGACTTATGTTCAATTAAAATTATGAATAATGTACCGTGATGACATCGACTTGCCAGCACCATGACTGAGAAATGAATGCAGTTGTAGTGGTATAAATATCCAGTAACACCAGCTTCCCATCTTAGCCTAGGGTAAGTCTTGACTAATGCGCAATTGTAAGTTTTGAAAGATACTTACGCTGACAACAATGGGGATCCGACGGTGTCGCGCGTGTGTCTACCTGGCGCCCCTCGCCGCTGGGTCCAAGTGCTAAAGTACTCGGTGCGCCTCCTACTGTTACATCATTGTGAAGAGAAGCGCTGTGCCTAAATGATGCCCATTGAAGACAGCGTGACAATAGACAATGCATGCTCAAACCTCCTGAACTGTTTATGCTTAAAAAGAAAGTGGGAGAAAGGCAAAAGTAGGGGGACCAATGGCCCCCTGCCCCCCCCCTTCCGGCGCCAGAGCTGGACATACAACATAATTATGAGTATGGTCTACAATGAGAAATAAATTAACATCAATACCAACTCTGCCGTGCAAAGGCAAAACACCGTAACATCATTTTTGGTTGAAAATGAGTTATTGTCATTTTGGGGGTATTGAAGACCTCCTTTATCATGTGGATGAATATTTTCAGTCAATTTGATCGTTTTTATGAAAAAAAAAAATCAAGGTCTGTGTCAACAGTAACTCCAAAAATCCCATGAGAAATCATGACAGAATGCCGTAACTGCAATTACAGTGCTTAGCCTTTGTTTCGGGACGCTGACGTTGCGTTAAGGTACTCTGCCTTTGTTTAGCCGCGCATCGAAGCGATGTCACTGTACGGCCCTGTAGTTACGGTACTCTGCCTTCGTTTTATCGCCCACCAAAGTTTGCCGCGCTTGAGTTACAGTCTATGTATTGTCACCAAAATCCACACACATTACACCTGAATAAAAGTATACTGCCACTGAACAAGACTTTGTCGAGTGGTTTTATAGATCATGTTTAAGAATGGCATACCGCTCTCGAGGAAAACTGATGGTGGAGACGGCTTTCAAACGAAGACTTCGTTTTTTTGAGGATTTGTACTTTAGTTTTTTTTTTTTTTTTTTTTATCGGGACTTTTACTTTTTCTCTACTACATTTAAAACTTAAAAAATATACTTTTACCTCGTTACTTTGACCATGGCCACATCGTTACTTGTTACAAATTAAAATATGAATGTAGTTTATCATTTAAGGATTTGGCATGTTCGAGCAGAACAACGGTGCTCGGCATCTTTGCGCAGATGCGTCCGCCAGCGGCCATAGCTCTGCAAATTTATGCACGCAGTTACAATATTCTATCACTAGATGGCACACCCGGATCAGTTATTGAATATTCACAAGCAAGCCGAGCTTAAACATGGTTTAAAATATGGACGAGTTCACTCCCATCCCTGTTTTTCAGGAGTTGCCTGAATTTAACTCCTCAGCTAAGCCTGATGTGTAAACTGCTCAGTATACAGTACCTGTCAAAAGTTGGGACATACCCACATATCTCTTACAATACATGTTAAATAGGCACTCTTTATTTTGCAAAAAAAAAAAAAAAATCTAATTCCTAAATCCATCCAACTAACCAGCCTTTTGTCGTCGTATTTGCAGAGCATACTCACTTTTTGTTTTTTTACTAGAGCAGTTATATGGCTATAATACGTTTGCTGCTGAGCGGCCGTCTAAGTTGCCAAAGATGTGCTGCACTTGTAGTTTGCTCTTCGTCCACCTTTTATTGCCCAATTAGTTCCGAAACAGCTTGTCTTTAATTTGGCTGTTGGAAAATGTAACGAGCTTGTTTGTCTGCTTACTTTGCAAAATATGGCTTCTTTTAGAATTCTAAAATTTTGGACACTATTCAAACAAGAATATTGTTCTCTTTTAATTTCTGACTGTTCACCTCTAACCAGATTCAATTTGAGATTATATAGAGAAGTTAAGCCATTTACATTTCTCTAAAATCAGTGTGCTGTGACATTAGCGAAGTGTGTCTAAACTTTTGACTGGTACTGTACTTGCCCTTTGTATCGATTCAGCAGTTAAAAAAAATGATCTCTTGCTACAGAAACAATCATTGTCCTCTGTAGCAACCACTTCAGCTACAGTAAGCCAATGGTATTTCAATCAGTAGTTCAGAGAAATCAGTTTTCTGAAGCAAAAATTCGACATGGTATTGATCCTATGTCATTCTATCAATTCTAGTCAATTCTAGTCTAGTCAAAGAAGAAGAATATAAAGCAGAGACTGCTTGTTTGGTTTTTGAATGTTTTCACTCACCGGAAAGTTGATTAAAGAAAACAAGGAGAGGACAATGTGTGGTTGTTTTGCTTCTTTCTTAGCGTACTATGAAAAATACTCTGTACCTGTACTTGCACTTTTGATACTTAAGTATATTTTTTCACAAAATACTTTTGGTACTTAACTACATTAAATGTGAGCTATTTTAAGACTTACTCAAAATTTTCCTATGGGTGACTTCAACTTTTATCAAAGTAACTTTCAGTTATGGTACTTCTACTTTTACTTAGTTATTTTTTTCAAGTACTTTATACACCTCTGCTAATTCTTTTTGAGGAGTGTTAAATACATCCAGGAATTTTAATACATATTAAAGCTTTGTAATTATTAAGCTTTGTATTTAACAATTAAATTGTTATTCTAATAATTAAAAATAATTTCCTGTATTTATTCATCCTGTATAATGCAAAGTAACTTATCTGCTGGCATTCTGTTGCCACACACCAAACTGGAGCTATTCTCTATCATGAAGATGATGTAATGTCATTACAGCACTGTATAGCAACAATTAAATGTGTCTAATTCATTCTTCATCATGCAAAAAAAATGTCATGATGGTTAGACCTGAGGTAAGTGCTCTTATAATGGTCTTGTGTTCAGAAAACAGCAACCAAATATTGAATTTATGCAAGTTACTGCCTTTTGCCTTTGCACGACTTCTTAATTTTAGAACATGATACAAAGGCGGAGTACAGTAACTGACAAATAAGGGTCAAAGGTCGGACTTGATAACAAGATTTTTTTGTGTACACACTTTTCTTCATTATAACCACTACTTGCCAGATTTTGAGTATCCTACCTACAATACTTTTGTCTGGACAAAGCAGAAACTTGAAAGTCATTTTTCTCAGTTTCACACTCTGGCGAGTTAAGGTCTTTTGCCTTTGTAGGGCAGAACTAGCATAAACATCCTATAACATCTCTTGTAGTAAACAACACCAAATACAATCAAATAACGGCTTACTGTAGGGGTGTAAAGATTCATCTATTACATTGATTTATATTCCTACGATCCAACCACATCGATAAAGCCTTGGCATATTGGCGCTCATGGGGGACGTATAATCGATATAAAATCGATCTGCAAGGTTAATAATCTATTGTATCAATACTAAGAATTTACACATTGTATTTCGGCACAACAACATTCATAAAGCAGACATGATGGAAGAAAAAAAATATCAATTACTGACTTACAAGTGCTTGATGCAGCGAAAGGACTTCACACCAAACAAGTAGTTGAACAACCTCCTGTCATGGTTTTGCCCCCGCCGGCTGCAAACAGCAAACCAGCGGGCACTGGGACCATATACCCAAAAGGGAAAGAAGGGACCCAAACGCACAGGCTGAGTAAAAAAAGATAAAAACTTTTTAATAAAACACAAATGAGGGGAGCAGCAGCACAACACAACGGGGCCATTCCTTCAGAATGCAGCTCTTAAATACTATACACTTCACCTCCACTTCAACGAGCAACAGCTGTGGCTTGTTGAAGTGGAGGCGAAGACAGCAGGAGGGGGGAGGGACTGCAGGGCAGAACCATCACGCCTCCCCCTCATTTTGTTGTATGGCCTCGTCAATAGCTCTCCGTGTTAAAGTGGTCAAGGCTATGATGGTGATTTTGTGTCTTTAATTTCTGGCTTTAGAATGAGAATTTTGCTCAATCCAGACTGATTCTTTATATTTCCATGATCGAGGGGAAAAGTTAGTGCCTAGTCAGGATTCGTTGTGTCAGCTGGTTTCCCAGCATGTAAAAATACCTCCAGAGCTGGTTAACAATATTATGTTTCAAATTAAAATTGCGCTAGTTCCTACAATTATTTATTAGTCTGGAGTAGAAACTTGTCAAAAAATTCATACAAGACGTGTTAGCAGGGGCGATTGAATGACTAATTATCTTGAAGTGGAGTGGTCAATAGTTATGCCACCCTGACACTTGCACGATTTTTGTTCCTGCAATGCCATGCAACGCGTCGTGGCAATGATTAAAGTCTTTGGGACCGAGTGTGAGGAGTGTGTGAAGGGTGCGGGGGTGCATGCTATGCCGTGGAGAGAATTTTGCAATGTTCAAAAATTCGGCATGCATAATGTTCGTGCCATGTGCGTGCCACTGGCGTGAACCATGCCTGAACACTACGCAAACTCGGCGTGAACACTGGCAACGGTGTGTGTCAATGTGTGCCGTGTTAGGGTGTTGTCACCCGTTGTTCACGTGATCATGGCACGCCCAGCTCACGCATAGTTTGCGCACGTCACAAAACATTCGCACATGGCAGGAACTTCTCACGAAGTTTTCACGCTTTGTTCGCACATAGTTCAAAAATTGCCACGACTACTTATGGAAAAATTTATCCATTATACTCAAATGCATTAGCAATTAAGTGTTAACAAAAGCAATGTATATCCAAGTGAATTATTGTATTAATCTATTATACTCAAATGCATTAACAATTAAGTGTTAACAAAAGCAATGTAAAACCCCAATTCCGAAATAGTTGGGACAAAGTGTAAATTGTGAATAAAATCAAAACGCAATGACTTTCAAATCACACCAGCCAGTATTTTATTCACAATAGAACAGAGATAACAGAGCAAATGTTGAAACTGAGAAATTTTACAATTTTATCCATAAAATGAGCTCATTTCAAATTTGATGGCTGCTACAGGTCTCAAAAAAGTTGGAACAGGGTCCTGTTTACCATGGCGTAGCATCTCCTCTTCTTTTTAACACAGAGTGGAGGCGTCTGGGCATTGAGGAGACAAGTTTCTTGAGTTTAGCCATTGGAACTTGATCCCACTCTTGTTTAAATCAGGCTTCCAGCTGCTGGAGAGTTTTAGGTCTCCTTTGACGGACTTTTCGTTTAATTATGCGCCACATGTTCTCAATCGGTGAAAGATCAGGACTGCAGGCAGGCCAGTTCAGCACACGGACTCTTCTACTTTGAAGCCATGGTTTTGCATTGTCCTGCTGAAATACACAAGGCCTTCCCTGGAATAGATGCCATCTGGAGGGGAGCATATGTTGCTCTAAAACCTTTATATACCTTTCAGCATTCATGGTGCTTTTTAAAACATGCAAGTGTCCCAAACCATATGCACTAATGCATCCCCATGCCATCAGAGATGCTGGCTTTTGAACTGAACGCTGGTAACAGGAGGGGTGATCTTTCTCCTCTTTAGCCCGGAGGACAGGACGCCCATGATTACCAACAAGAATGTCAAATTTGGACTCGTCTGACCACAGGACACTTAGCCACTTTGCTACAGTCCATTTTAAATGAGCCTTGGCCCACAGAACACGGCAGCGCTTCTGGATCATGCTCAACAATGGCCTCCTTTATGCATGATAGAGTTTTAGGTGGCATCTGTGGATGGCACGGCGGACTGTGTTGACAGACAGTAAAACTACAGTAAGATACACGAATACATACAGACACATCAAATGCAAATAATATAGCCAACTGTTCAACATACATATGATTTCCCATTTCATACATTTTCAGGCACACTGCAGCCCAGCAAATTAGTGGGCAAACTACTCTGAAGTCACCTCTATCTGAGCTATTTGAGGTCATGTTTTCTACCGATGACACTCGAAAAAAAGCATTAAAAATCACTGCAAGAGATGACAATCTAAGTTCATCAACATTACAGTTTACCTGAAATGGAGTATCTGAGCAATATCTAAACTAGGATGATTCAAGCCTCCAAACTGCACAGTGGCACAGTGGTTTGCGCCCGGGGCCTTTCTGTGTGGAGTCCACATGTTCTCCCCGTGTTTGCGCAGGTTGCTTCTGGTTTCCTCCACCCAGAAAAACATGCAATTTAGGAACACTCCTACCAGTACCCCTGAGCAAGGTACTGGCTTTAGAACTGGAGTTGGTCCCCAGGTGTTGCTCTGTGGCTGCCCACTGCTCCTAACTGTAGGATGGGTTAAATGCAGAGGACAAATTACCCCACAGGGTTCAATAAAGTGTATCTTATGTATGGTGACAAGAGGCTGGGCATAACTTTTGCAAGGGAATACCATACTTTTTGCGAGAAAATGCAAATCCATTGCCAGGGCATGGGAAATTATTGCGAGGGAACACAAACATATCTCTCTAAAAAAATTCCCGCTATGACCCTTTGGAGGCTCCGTAAGAAATAGATTTACTGTATCTGATTGCTCAATTTCTTTTCTTTGTGAGGATGGAAGAGAATTGTGTGAGTCTGCTTTGATGAACCTTGTGGTTTCATGTGTAAGACCTTACACCAGGTTACACAGTCTCACCTGTGCTCCAGTAGGCTGGCTGCATTGCATCACTTGTTTGTCTGGGATGCACTTCTTGGATTGCATCAGTGACAAATAATATATTGTTAGAACAGGGATAGGGGGGTACTCATCTACCCCTCCTTTTAGCCCCTCCTCTGTTTTACTGCAGATCTGTTTGTCACATCACAAACTCACTCTGCAAACGCAACCCCCCTATATGTGAGTCCTCTTGCACACCCACCCATCCTTAAATATAATCCTGTGGTGACAGGGTATTGTACAGTCACTCTAAATGCTGCTGTTCCCTCAATGGATTTGTAACAAGATATCATCTGTACTACTTTCGTACCACTAAAGTTTATATATTTACATGAACTGGAACTATATTGAATAAAAACATAACCCTCCTGGACACAGGTGATCAGGATACAGGGGCCTTCTGGGCTGTCTGACCTTGAGGAGTGTTATGTCGAGCTATTGCAGTTTCTCAGGTAAGTTATTCATTCTTTAAATCTGATAAACCACTCTTTCATTTTTTATGTTGTGCTTGAGTGAAAGGCTTTTGCAGACAGTAAAAAATAGACCCAAAGGGCAGACCTTGTCTTCTGGGAACACTGTCTCCAGTCTCAAGGAGCTCCAGTGCAGTTTCAAAGAGTAAAGCTGGTGTCTCAGAGGAGAGGTAGTTTTCCCTGGATGCAGGTAATCTTCCCAGAAAATAAAAACTATCCTTCAGTGTAACAGTGCAACACAATTTTGCAGTTCTTCTTTGACATGAATAATTTCTCAAAAGAGAGAGCTTAACTTTGTACAAAATAGGCCAGTATAAGTGTTTTTATCTCTATCATGCAGGAAATGTGTTATGATGAGGAATACATTGAAGAAAAGAATCATGTAAAATAATGCTGGAATCAGTTTAAGAACATAATTTAGCCTTGCAGTCAGTTTAAGTGGTGAGTTCAGTTAGGCTTGACCATGTGACTTACATTTCCTCTCTTTTCTAAGGATCATCAACCCTCAAACCTGCTAGATAAAATAAAACTAAAATGAACAGCTCTGTCATCAATTCTAGCCAACCCTTCAACCACTCCTCTTCAGGATCCAGTCTCCAACTCTCGTACACAGTTCCAGGGTGCTATTTATCACTTCTAGGGTTTTCATTTCTGGTGATTGAAAGAAGCATCAACTTTGTAGTGGGCTACCCTGCCAATATCATGGTGATGTGGCTGGTGGCCAGAGAGAAGAGTGACTCTTCCACCTCCAATATCTTCATCTTCAACCTGGCCATCGCCGATGCATTGCTCTGTGTGATGAGCTCCATCTGCGTCTTAGGCTCATTTCTGCTGCAAATCTCATACTTCAATGATATCATGTGGGTCATCACTGGGATCAAAAACAGCTCCCCACTCTTTCTCACCTGCATTTGCCTGGACCGCTACGTGGCCGTGGTCCACCCCATTGTGTTCACCAGCATCAAGGGTAACAAGATCAGAGCGGCTATTTCCATGCTTATTTGGGGGCTCATGGTAGCCTATGCCCTCAGCAGGTTTTTGTGGTTGGCCCTCAGCAGTAAAATCTACGTTGGGCTGATCCTGGCCGCCTTCATCATCATGGTTTTCTGCAACGTTTCTATCATGTGGAGTCTGAGGAAGTCGGTCTTGGGCAAGGAGAAGATGCACCCCATGAAAAAGAAAGCCTTAAAAATCGTGCAAATCTATCTAGCCAACATTGTGTTTCATTACCTGCCTGTAGTTGCGATCAGTCCCTTTATATATAAACCTGATTTCCCAAAAATATGTGACATTGAATTGATCATGTATTCCATTATGTACCTCAGTTCCACCACTGCACCCCTTCTCTACATCTTCAAGATTAAGCAGCTGCCATGGCTGAAAAACTTTCTCTGCATCTGCTGCCGAAGCCCTTCCCCTGAGTGACAAAACCCACATAGCAGACGAGTCTGGCCCGGATCCGGCGTCAAGCCGGCACTGCTGGGCGACTGCTGGCATGGCAAGTGGTATGCTGACCGGATGTGGGCCAGGTCTGGCAATGATTGCACCGTTTCTGAGATGACATGCCACATGTGGGCCGATTGTATGCATATCTGGCAACCCAGATCTGGGCCACAACAGGGACATCATTCTTTTTGTATGTGGGCCAGAATTGGGCCGTAAAAGTGCATTATTTGGGCCAGAACTGGGCCAGACCAATTTTGCTATGTGGGAATGTAAGCACATGGGATGTATACTTGTGATTGTCTGTTACGTTGCATTTACTCTCTACATAAATTTGTGAAAATGAGTTAATGAAACAAAGCCAGAATGTTTTCTGAGTTCTTGGCAAAAATATTATCTTTGATTTAACTGTAATTAGGAAGCAGATGATAATTAGCACAACTATAACCATATGCATTGAATAAAAAGTGAAAATTATTTGAATCACCCACATGCCTTTATCACCATGATTTCATATTATGCAAATTAGTCTTTTTTGATTGTTGGAAAATGAGCGTTTATGATCAATCAAAGAGGCAAATTTTTAAAGTAATTTGTATTCAATATTTATCTCCAAACTTCCAAGTCTGTTTTATTCCATCCATTTAATTTCATTATGCCAGCATGGGATCTAGTTTTGCCTCAGAAAAACCAACAGTGACCCCAGATTTTCTGGGAGCAAACCATATACGCATATAAAAATTGATTGTTTTGGCTATTCCTGTGCTCAATGCTGACAATCAGAGAGCAAGTATCACATTCAAAGTATTTTAGTCCACAAAATGATAAAAGGCATTTAACATGAAACAATGTGAATTGTAACCGAAAAGACACAAAAATTATTGAAATTAAATGTGAAGTACTTAAATAATTCCTCTCTAATATGTTCAAAGTCAACCAAGAGGAAAAGTGTCCAGCACCTCTCATATACTAACCTCAGTCTCTGAATTCAGAAGGATGCTGTACTTAGGTGTGAGTTTAGCTGTTAGTTACAGCTCTGAGGAACAAAGGGAAGCACTGGGGTTTGTCATTAGAAACAAGGCCAACTTTGTTTCAATAATGGTGTACGGTTTTTGTTGAAACTGGTTGAGACATGAGTTGACTCAATACTTTCGTGATTTCTTGAGCTATGATTTACTGGTTATTAGCAACAATACAACAAAAGTGTTTTTTGCGCTTCCATAATTGTTGATGCAGTTTCTTTGCCAAATTAAATTTCTGTTTCTGTGAATGAAGCACAAAAAAATTCGGCTCCAGCAATTTAACCCCTATTGGTTAGTACCCCAGTCATGCTTTTGTGACTTATCTAGCAAAGTACTGAGGGTTTGTCCTCTGTTAAACACACCCCTACTGCTTATAGTATTTATATGAATAGGAATGAAACTGGCTTGTTCAGTAATTAGGTTTTGAGTCTTCAAATTGAAAGCCTTTTTTCAGGGGGACTTCAAAATTTTTCCCACCCCCAATATCTGTGATTAAAAGCTGAGAAGGGACTTCATAAAGTGAGTAGCATTCGTTACTGACTGTAATCATTAGGTCATAAAAATATAATTGTCTTGTCCTTAAAGTTTCTATCTTGTTATGCATTCCCAAAATGTTTATTTTATGCTAAATTAGCTAAGTAGAACGCTAGCGATCTTGTTGGTTTGGATATGTACAGTATTTACCTACTTGGGTCACATCCATAGACTGTAGAAAAAGATGGACGCAGCACCCGAGTCTGAAAAGTGAAGCCAATGCGGAAATCTCTTCAAATTGTATTCTATTTAATGGCCAGCAGATGATGACATCAGTGGTTGCAGAAAGAAGTCAAATGCAAAAGAAATCTATGAGAAAATGACCCTACTTTCCATACCTGATTTATTATTTCAACTAGATAACTTGGTCGCCACAGGGACCGAGTCGTGTATCTCCCTGATCCCAAAATTTTGGACAAAATGGCCGCCAGTGGTCATATTGGACGTCCACAATTGCTGAAAATCGGTCTTGAGCATTGTTAAATAAGTATCTTCGCCTGTGTAAAATTTGAAAATATTTCTTTTATTATTGTAGCTTCCAGAGCCTGGAACAGCTTTGCGGGCACGGTGGTGGCCCGGAACTAAACCATAGCATCTCCCGACTATCGTCATCGGGGAGACAAAATAATGATTTTCAACATTATTTATGGTATTTATTGAAAATATCAAGTCTCGTTCTGTATATCATGATCTGGCGCGGATTAATGCACAGGCTGACCTAGGCTGCAGCCTAGGGGCCTGACGTGCGCAGGGGCCCCGGATTGGCCAGACTATTTTCAATTATTTTAAATTTACCTAAGCAGAAATGAAAAAAACAATGTCTGTTGGACCATGAAACAAATATACAGCTGATTGGATAGATGTGATGTCACATCTATCCAATCAGCTGCGATGGTCAGTTATTTTGATATACGTCACTGCTTTTGCTGGACAGCATAGCAGCAAAATATCAGATCACCTTAAAAAATATGACAGCGGAGCGGGTTTAAAAGAACAGCTCGACTAAGAGGTTAAAAAAAAAAAATCCCTAAATTGATGGGATATTTCAAGCCTTCATCCAGTCAACAACAAGGCGCAGAGGATGAAACACCTGCAGCATCGGGATCCTGAGCTGTAGCCACAAAGCTCATCTCCTCAGTAGGCTAACGGTTAATATTTCAGGGAATGGAAAGAGTAACGTAGCCATATTCAACCTCGACCATGAGGTCAATGAAGTCAGTACTTTTTCTGCTTACCTTGATGTTCGAGTACCCAGAGAAACATTCGCGTGTGTAAAAACACCAAGCGTACATCCGGTCAAGAGAATTTATAGTTTAATTTCTTGTGCTGCTATATGCTGCTATGGCATTTGGGGGCGGGGGGCGCAGATACATCGCTTTAAAACAGTTATTAGTCCTGACTGGTGCTCAGTCATTTTCTAAATTAACAATACATTCACTCCGAAAACACTCCACAGTATCAGACGTTGCTAATTATCCCCGTTAAAGTAAGGCGACTCGCACTTTGGTGCATTTAAATCAGCGTTATTGAAAATTGCACGCAGGCGTATCAAATGGCCTTTTGTTACATTTCAACAATTTAAACGATCATGAAGTGCAGGTTAGATTGCTTGATGTGCCGATAAAGTAGCGCAGAAGTTACAGAGCAGTTTGCCTTTCATAAAGCAAAGGCCTGTTTATAAGTAAATAATTTTTTCTGTACTGAATGTAGCCCATTATTTTCTCGCTGTTTGATTTCATGCCGAGTGAAGCCGTGTCTTCAATTGCCAATAGATAATTACTATGATCAGAAAACGTGTCAATAAAGGAAGACAACTAGCCCGCAGGACTATTTTTTGTTAAAATGGGATGCGTGTGTCGCCCCCCCCCGCCCAAATCCCAGCTCTGGTGACAACATTGGGCGGCAGCCATGTCACTGAGGGATGGGACTGAACTCGTCAATAATTGTGAATATTCACTAACTGATCCTGGTGTGCCATCTAGTGATAGAATATTGTAACTGCGTGCATAAATTTGCAGCTCCATGTCTGCTGGCGGACACATCTGCACACAGGGATTGAAGGGCTACTTCTATGTACTGGGTCCTCTGCTAGTTTATAGTATTTTGTTTGTAATGTTCTATTTCTCATTTTATGTAGCTGTGATGTGGTGGTAATTTTGTCACTGTGGCAGTCCAACCACTTGAATAAATGTAGAGGAAACGCCATAGCTTTGGCTGTCTATGTGTGTGGATGCCAGTTCACCTTAGTATTTGTGTATGAGCCATTTACGGCACTAAATGAATTTTCCGGTAAGAGTTGGGAGGTGGGGGCCCTCACAAAGAGTAGCCTGGGGGCCCATGACCACCTTAATCCTCCTCTGATCATGATGTTCATTTTTGTAAATTATGGTCCCAAATCGACTAGAATAAAGGATAAAGCCAGATGTGCTTTAGGGGCATGGCTATCCTTTGGTAATTGTCGCATACGGTCCAATCCACCCGTAGATCGAGCCCTCGCTACTCCCTGAATCTGAATGGCGCTGTTCAAATTGCCAAAATCGAGGGTTCCTAAATGGTATGCTGAAACCAGTGGGTGACATCACGGTTGCTTCGTCCATCTTTTGATACAGTCTATGATCACATCTTAATATTTACAGTTTAGATTGTGTAGCTGTGAAAATGATCATATTCCATCGAAACGCCATTGATGTCATGTATTGTGCCAGCTTGTCCTGTGTCGCGCAAATGATGATTCCCCCTGACCAATCAGTGGTCTGCAGTGCATTAACCTTTCGTTTCAGTATCAGTTCAGCTCGCTTGGTGCCTCAGCAGAGGTGGTGTTAAACAGTATCTGGTACCAGGTACTATCTATATTGAAATTAATTAAAAAAAAAAAAAAACGAGTAGGGTCCCCTCCAGTAGAGCTGTACCATGTAGTAGAAAACTTTTTCATTGAGGAATCATGAACACTAACATTAACAGAGTCAAGTGAGGCCTGCAGTTTGTATGATGTCAGTCAGGGTCCTTTTCTGAACTCCTGGATGAATAATTGACATGCTATTGGAGACATTTTGTTTGGCAGACTACTCGAAGGCAAGTAATAGCTTTCACCATGGTTTGCTGAAGTCCCAGAGCCTTAAAAATGACTTTATAACCCTTTTCAGACTGATGCATGTCAAGTACACTGTTTCTCATCTACTCTTGAATTCAATAAATTACTACCTGTCCAACTTCACATTGCTAGACGATTTCTATTTAAGTTATGTTTCAATCCACCAGAGCTGGTAGTACTCATGCCTAAGAGTGCGTTATCAAATTGAACTCCATTATCAATTAAATTAGTCTAATTGGTCGAAGGGGAAGTTCATTTTTCTCATACTGTAGGTCCAGGTAAAGTTGGATGGCTTTTATGCTTTAATAAATAAAATGATCATTTAAAACTGCATTTTGTGTTTAATGCGGTCATCTTTTTCCAATATTAAAAGCAGTTTCATGATCTGAAACATGTCAGCATGACCTCTATGCAAAATATAAGAAATTGGTAAGAGGCAAACACTTTTTCACAGCACTCTGTCTTGTATGGATTTCATTGTGATTACTGAGTGATGCAGGATTAAGCTATTTCAAAGTTTTGATGGCGTGAAACTTCACATCTGAACAATCCAGGGCTGCCCAATCCTGCTCCTGGAGATGAACTGTCCCTGTAGTCTTTCCCTGTTAGCCTAATTTAGCATGCCTGATTCTACTAATTAATAATAATAATAATAATAATAATAATAATAATACATTTTATTTATGGGAGCCTTTCATGACACTCAAGGTCACCCTACAAATTAAAACAGGGTCAAACATAATAAAAATAAAATACAAAAGCATAAAATAATTAAACTTTTAACAACAAACAAACAAACAGACACTCAGGACCAATCAAAGAAAGTAAGAGAGCCTGAACAGATGAGTTTTGAGCCTGGATTTGAAGTGAGGGAGTGAGTCAGTATTTAGGAGGTCAGGGGGGAGTGAATTCCAGAGTTAAGGAGCAGAGTGGCTGAATGCTCTTCCCCCCATGGTAGTGAGGCGGACAGAGGGGATAGTGAGGTGAATTGAAGACGAGGATCTGAGTGTTCGAGTAGGTATGGTGATGGGAAAAAGGTCAGAGAGGTATGGAGGGGCGAGGTTGTGGATGGTCTAAACCAGTGGTTCTCAACCTTTTTTGAGCAAACGCCCCCCTGACCTTACCATGATCCTCTGGTGCCCACCCCCCCCACACACACACACGCATTCACACACACCAAGTGATAATGGTTCACTTCTTTCCTTCTTTTTATATCCACCATTTCAATAAAATATATAAAATATGTCTTTTAGAAACATTCTGCGCCATATTATGGCAACCAGAGGCAGCTGACATCTGCCCATGTGCTTGTTTAGGGTGAATATGGGTAAAGTGGGACAATTTCTGAAATTCCATGTTCCTATTAACCAGATTTATTATGAGCATAGGAGATGGGCTGAATAAGAAAAAAATAGCTCACTGTCGCGATCGGGATCCCCTCAGCCTTGCGCTTTATTGGTGGCCATATTGATTATCAGAGCGGGACACAAATCGATAGGGAGCTTCCTCTAACCACCCCCAACACACCACCAAAAAATGAGAACATTTGGCCATGGCGTTTTTCAGTTATCCTCCGGAAACGAAAATCAAGATGGCTGCTGTGGCGGCCATATTGATTATGGGAGTGGGGCACAAATGAACAGGGAGCTTTCTCTAATCACCCCCAACATACCATCAGAAAATGAGAACATTTGGCCGAAGCGTTTTTCAGTTATCGTCTGGAAACGAAAATCAAGATGGTTGCCGTGGCGGCCATATTGATTATCGGAGTGGGACACAAATTGATACAAAGGTTCCTCTAACCACCCCAACATACCACCAAAAAATGAGAACATTTGGCCAAAGCGTTTTTCAGCTATTGTCCAGAAACGAAAAGTTTACGGACAGACAGACAGACGGACGCCGCTCGCCACGACAATACCCCTCGACCGACTTTTGTCGGCTGAGGGGTAAAAAAACTAACATATTAAAATTGGTTGTAATAATTAATAGGCCTAATAGTAGAATATATTTGTAATAATAATCGAAGGCCTATATATTTTGGCAGTGGATATTTTGCTGTGAACCGGTTTTACATTTCTTCGGCTATTTGGCCGTGATCTCTGGTACACATGCGCAGTTGTATTATTTTTGTGACTTAAAACACAGAAATCTATGGAGTATGTTTGGCCAACGTTAGTGTTAGAACTCGGTAGCTAGCGAACAACTAATCAGGGATGCGTTTCCCAAAAGCGTACTTGGTAACTATGTTAGCAACTTACATAGGCTAGTTGGTCCATTCACAGTCAATGGGTCCAACTGTGTAAGTTAGCATCAGTAATTTCGGGAAACGCATCCCAGCCTCGTCAATGCGTAATTGACCTAGCTACGCTGCTAATGCGAAATAATTGTGATTCACTGATTTTTATTGATTTATATGCACCACAAATAGGTAGCTGAGCAAGTGAACTAGCTTGCTAGCCTAGCGTGAAAGCTAGTTTGTTGGTTTCTTCGTCAATTTTAGCTGGCAACCTTTATATTCGGTGCATATTAATGCCAGCTAGCGAGCTAAATGTTTGCAGTGCGACTCCAGCTTAGTTCGCGTAATAATGGCTATACACATTTTAAATTGACTTAAATGCATGAAATATAACGTCAGATATCTAACAAGAGAGCCTTTATGCCGACTTAGCTAGCAATATTTCATGTATGTAAATGTGAGCTAGCTAACTAAATGGCAAAGTTATAACTATTCACTATTATCCATTGATTTCTGTGAGCATGTCCAAAATTAATACAACTGCGCATATGTATTGGAAGTCATGGCCAAATGGCCGTAAAAATGTATAACCGGTTCACGGCAAAATATCCACTGCAATATATTTTATAATAGTATATAATTGTCCCCGATGATGTCTCTGAGAGTATGATTCCCTTTGTCACCCCATTGTGAGAATATAATCGGTTTGCCATCTATAAAAATAGAATAGTTATGAAAAATTGAGCAAAGAAGTCAGTGGAGATTTTAGCAAATTGCTGGACTTTATGCCACACAGTAATAAGGTATGAAATAGCTCGCCCAAAGTCCCATTTTGCCAACTTGTGGGAAATATTAGAATATATCAAGTTTGATAAGTTATGTGGGTGTGTTAATTGTTCCTCAGTGGGGCGCCATGACACACGCGCCTCCGGGTTCAACCAAGTTGCGAGCGGATGTAAAACAAAACACCATGAATACCATTCAAAATTAGGCAAATTAACACCTCCTGCTGACTTGTGTCTTTGTAAAGTGGAAGCCTTGATTTTAGGTTTTTTTTTTTTATTCCACAGGAAAGTACTGATGGCAGAATGCAACTACTTCCAATAGCCATTTGATGGTGCTAAAGGTATCATGGAACTCATAAAATTAAAACGGGGTAAAACATTCATCTTAATGGTTGAGAGCCTAGACTGAAAGGAAAGAGGGAGTGTATGCCATCTCTTTAGATCTTCATTAATATTATTCAAAACTATATTAAAATTATGCTTCGCTAATATATCGAGAGAAGGATAAATGGAAACTCCTAAATATTGGAGATTGCTAACAACAGGAATACTGAAATAGACAGTCTGCATCCTTAGTTTACCCAATGGAATTAAAGCTGATTTTGACCAATTGATTTTGTATCCAGAGATATTATTGAATGCTTCAAAATCTTAAAAAGATGTAGGAGTGATTTAGAGGGATTTTTTCAGTAAAAATCTAAATATCATCAGCATACAGAGATATGCAATGTTGAGTATCATGTATAATGACGGGCTCAAAAACCTCCAACTGCCGTATTGCCTGAGCATCCGGCTCCAAAGGAAGAGCAAATAAAAGTGGAGATAGGGGACAACCCTGACTCACTTGACTCGGATAATGTTAGTGTTCACGATTCCACAATAAGAGGGATAAAAAGGAACAATAAAGACTGAACTCTACTCAGTTTTTTTTTTTTTTTTTTTTTTTAAATTTCAATTTAAGATAGTACCTGGTTCCAGTTACTTTTTTATACATATTATTTATTTGTGTTAAAAAATACAATACATTAATAACACAATTAGAATTTTAAAAAAGATACAATGATTTAAATGTACATATACCCTATTCACATAAATGCATAACATAGAACTGGTGCTACAGAAGGATCCCAACCAACCGACAGAAGCTACCTTAGCTGCAAGACCCACTGTAAGCACCACCATCAAATGCTCATTTCAACACAAACAAGAAGCAATTAGTTTACACATAACTCATAAATAAAATCATCAACAGTGTTTAAATTCTCCAGGAATCCATGTGATACAAAGGAATCTCCTTCACGTACACTCAGCAATTCTCTGATTTGGTGACATACATTAACATGTGCTGTGTCATGCGCAAAGTGACTGGCAATGAAAGAAATATCAGCAAAGTTACAAGTAAACTTTTACACCTTATAAAACCTCTGCAGTGCTATTCTATTTATTCCTAAAAATCCAAGTGAATTGTAAAGTGACCTCTGAAATATAAAACACACGAGAATTATCAATGAACAACATGCTACAATAAAAACGATAAAACCTTTCAGCATGTATCTGACTAAAAACTTGTTATGAGACAAAATTGGTAAATAAGCACAGTGTGTTTGGTACGGCACATTCATAACCCGTCGAATAGCTTTGTTCCAAGTAATTTGCATTTTATGGCAGTGCTTGGATTTTAAAATCCATAGCTGACATCCATAAAATGCGGAACAGTATGTATTGAACAAGCTACATAAGAGCTGAATTGGAGTATTTCTAAAATTTGCTACAAGTTCATTGACAGAGCCACTAAATCCGCCACATTTCATAGACACATCTTTTTCATCATGAAGACTAGATGGAAGCAGATTATCTAAGTGCTTCACTTTATTAACCCATAAAATATTTTGACCATTCATAATCAGCTGTATTTCAGGTTGATTATCTCCACTAAAACGTATGGCAAATGATTTCTTACAATTAAAAATCACATGGTATTCTGCACCAAAATCCTCACATATGTTTATCATTCACTGTAAACCAGATAACGTAGGACACAGCAGAGTGATATCATCTGCGTAGCAGAGAGTACCAAAATATTTATGACCAATAAACCATCCAGCAGGATGAGCCTGCAACCCTGCAAGAGCTCGTCAAAATATACACAAAATAAAGCTGGGGAAATAACCCCACCTTGTCTAACACCATTCACTGTTTCAATTTTATCTGAAAACTCACCATTCCAGCATGCATACACTTTTTGTCTAAAATATGAATCCAAGATAAAACGAAATGCATACGCAAGCATATTACAATCAAGTAATTGTGAAAATAGTTTACCATAATGTACATTGACAGGCGACCCATTAAAAATGCAGCGGCTAATCACTTCTTTCATAATTGCTCTACAACATACAGTAGAGTGTTGATTCTTGAAGGCAAACTGCTATTTACTAGTAACCAAGGATTAGAATCACTTCTGCTGAGGTTCCAAGCGAGCTGAACTGATAGGGCATTTCAGAATGTTTGTAAAGAATATGCGCCAAGATACTTCCGGGTGGCAGAACGCGAGCGGCTTCCCACTGACCTGAAGAGATCCAGTCGGGAAAGTCTGTCTTAAATTAATACGTTTGGGGTTTATGACTTGATATTTTGTAAAACGAGGCGAGAAATGTTGACTGTTAAATCTGAAAACATAGGTTTTGTAACCAGAAAATACATCTGTGGTGATATACGATTTATCTACCAGCCACCCACCTGCGTTAGTAACCAACTACCGAGGAAGTACTGTTATGAGCCAAGCTTGCAACGCCTATTGGCGGCAAGTGTAGCCTGTTTATTTTTTTAACTTTTGCCCTATGGGTTTTGCAGCTAATGTGACAGCAGAGCCCCTGGTGACAGCATTCTCTGGTGAACGGGAGTCAGTGACAACAGCATCCGCCGAGGAAAAAACACATAACTGTTTATTTTTAAACAATATTTAACAATATTAAAATGGTGGTGAGAAAGGTGAACAAATACATTCTCACGCTGAACTTTTAAGTAGACAAGAACGCAACTGTCTCAAACAGCAGATTCAGCTTACTGTGTCCTCGCGGTCTTGGACGTTTCTACTCCCATTCTCAACTTCTCAAGTTTGAACTTACAAATATGGGAGTCCGTGAGAAATGACAGTGCTTATGCTAGCTAGCGTTTGTCCAGCTGTAAAGAAACACCCACAACTAGGCTATACAGCTGATGGCTTAGAACTAGCTGTCACCGTATTGAATTGGCTCCATCGATATGCTTTACAATTGACACAGTACAAGATAAAGTTAAATGTGTCAATGTAATGGAAAAAGTAACAGATGTAACACACTGAAAGCTTGCAGTCTTTGTTTAATGTAGTGCAAGCAAACTAATTTTTGACTGATGTTTCGCTAAGAACTCTTCGGCTTTTGCCACCTGGAAGAACGTCTATTACTGCTGAGACGTCATGGTACATTTCCGTATACTGGAACGTAAAGTTAATGCACTGCAGACCACTGATTGGTCAGCAGGAATCATCATTCGCACGGAACAGGACAAATTGGCATAATACATGACATAATTGATGTTTTGGTTGAATAGGATCATTTTCACAGCTTTGCAATCTAAAGTGAAAACATTAAGATGTGACCGAAGTAGGTAAATACATATCCAAACCAACAAGCTTTCCTGTAAGCTAATTTAGCATGAAATAAACATTTTGGGGATGAATAACAAGATGGAAATTTTCAGGGCAAGACAATTATATTATTATAACCTAATGAATGAAGTGATCAACGAATGCTTAGTTGCTGAATGCACTGCTGCTCATCAACAATCAGCAGCCAAATGCAAGTTAGTTGGGCACCAGCAGGAAATGCAGACTGGGACTGCATACAGCGCTAAAACAATCAGGCCAAAATGGATGAGCAGCCAGATAAACAGTCACCTAATGCCCTTCCTGAGAACCAGGAACACTCGCCCTTCAACCTACTCCATTGTTCTTGCGTTTGTGTTGCATGAGGTCATGTTGTGTTTTGTGGCGCATCGAAGATGACGTGAAGACACTTTCCACTGTCGATCCCCCTGACTATTGAGCTGGGACTATTCTGTGTGGAAAACGAGTACATGGCACCAACATCGAGAAGAGAAGAGTTGAGTAGAGCCAGTGCCATGCATTGGAAAAGCACCAATGATTAACTACCCAGTGGCCCTGTGGTGCTCAGACCCTTCATTGCATATTTTTGACAGTGTAATCGCAGGGACTTCAAGGACCAGGGGCCATATTTATAAAAATTTGTGTGGATTTTATACCTTAATAATACGTACGCAAAAAAAAAAAAAAATGACATTTTGTGGAAAATAACCTACTTTATAAACCTATGGGTAAAATAAACTGCATGGAATTTGCATATATTTAATTAGGATGGACTTGGAATTTATTGGCATTGTGCATAATCTTAATAATTTCCCTTTTTTTCATGTCAAGTTTGTTTTTATAAATCAGAAATCTGCAAAGAAAGTGACGTACGTATCTTTTTTGTGCCTACGCACCGTTTATAAATGAGGCCCCAGGTCTGGGAAATAAAAAGTCGTCACAAATGCAAAACATTGCAGGACACAAGACTTAAATGTTTGAAAATGTTTAATATCTATTTTAGAGACCAGAACATTAACAAAGTGCTTAAATTTGAGCAAAGCTGTGTATATTTTCAATCAGTTTTAATCCACTGCATCCATACATTAAACATATTCAAGATTGTTAATGTTCTTGTCTGGCAGAAACAAAGTGTTTATGAACTTGAGCTAAGTTGTATTTATTTTAAAGCAATATCAATGCACTGCATCCATACCAGTATGCATATTCAAAATTGTGCCATTTATGATTTTCCAGGACATACAATGTTTAGTAAAATTCAAAACTGCACAAATCATTTACAAAGCAAAAAATAATCTTCTTCCAGGTAACATCCTGTAATGGCCAGTAGTATACGGAGGCCAAGTGCAGCGACAGAGAGAAAGAGAGGAGCACGAACACAGTACAAACACAGAGAATAATATAGACCAAACGCAAGTATTCACGCTTCTAAAGGACGTATAATAGTCTGAACCACGGAAGCAAAGCGAGATAGAAAAAGGGAGAAGAAACTCCAACAATAAGAAGATAGAAAGTCATACTAAACCTCACTAAAGATATCTTCGGCAATAGTACGAATCTAAACACAGACACTCTAGCGAAGGAGGCATGCCGGACATCTTGCTTATATAGATTCTGGAGAAGCGCCGGCCCAGCTCAATCAACCAGCTGGGTAAAGAATTCGATGGCCCAGGAATTCGATATCGTCCCCGGACGAGAGCCACAAAGAAAGGTCCAAACAACACACACACCTCACAAACCATGACAGGACCCCCCCTCGAAGGAACAGCCCCAGAAGTTCCCAGAGAGCCTCGCGCACGGAATTCAGAAATAAGGGTAGAATCCAGGATATCCCGAGAAGGGACCCAGCACCGGTCCTCAGGACCATAACCCTCCCAATCTACTAAAAACTGAGCTCCACGACCCACACGCCTCTCGGCTAAAATAAGACGCACAGTGTAAACAGGCCCTCAATCATCCGCGGCGGCGGCGGCCGGGGTTTGTCAACCGGAGCCAGGACGCAAGTGCTAACAGTTTTGAGCCTGGAGACATGAAAAGAGGGGTGGATCTGTAAGGATCTAGGGAGCTTCAACCGGACTGTGACAGGATTGATCCTTCGCACAATCTTAAAAGGACCAATAAAGCGGGGAGCCAATTTCCGTGACTCCACTCTCAAGGGCAGGTCCCGTGTGGAAAGCCAGACCCTTTGGCCAACCCAATAAGATGGGGCTGAACGGCGCCCTCTATCAGCGGCGGTCTTTTGTTTCAATCCAGAGCGCAACAAGGAGGAACGGACCCTGGCCCAAACTGACCGACAAAGTCGAAGAAAGTAATTAACCGAAGGAACCTCTGAATCCCTGTCAGTCTCAGGAAACAGTGGAGGCTGATAACCCACCTGAGCCTCAAACGAAGAAAGACCTGTGGAGGAGTTACCCAGTGAATTGTGGGAGTATTCGGCCCATGCTAAAAATCGACTCCACGAAGATGGGTTGTCAGCCGCCAAACATCGAAGAGTATTCTCCAAAGACTGGTTGGCTCGCTCAGTCTGCCCGTTCGTCTCTGGGTGGAAACCCAAAGAAAGGCTCACGGTGGCCCCCAACTGGTTGCAAAATGCATGCCAGAATTTGGCCGTAAATTGAGGGCCCCAGTCAGAAACCACATCTTGAGGGATGCCATGCAGCCTGAAAACATGGTCCACAACAAGAAGGGCAGTCTCCCGCGCCGAAGGCAGCTTGGGCAGCGCGATAAAGTGGGCGGCCTTAGAAAAACGGTCAACCATGACCAGGATAACCGTGTTGCCTTCCGACACAGGCAGCCCCGTAACAAAGTCAAGAGTGATATGGCTCCACGGGCACTTAGGGACGGGCAACGGCTGCAGCAGACCAGAGGGGGGGAGGTGGGAAGTCTTGTTCCTAGCGCAAATACAGCAGGCCACTACGAACTCCCGGATGTCCTCCATCATGCTGGGCCACCAAAAACGTCGGGCCAAGAACTGCGTGGTCCGATGAACCCCCGGGTGACCAGCCAGACGGGAAGAGTGCCCCCACTGGAGAACTTGAGACCGCACTGCTAAAGGAACAAATAAACAGCCAGGCAGCTCCCCACCAGGACCGGGATCATATTTCAACGCCTCCCGCACAACAGACTCGACGTTCCACTGAATGGGAGCCACAATCTGAGCTGCTGGGGTAACCGGCTCAGGAATAGGGTGAATCCGCGACAAAGCATCGGGCTTGATGTTTTTAGATCCCGGGCGATAGGTTAACGTAAAGTTAAAGCGGTTGAAAAACAATGACCACTGCGCCTGCCGAGAATTACGTTGTTTAGTCTGTTGGATGTATTGGAGATTTTTATGATCCGTCTAAACCACAAATGGCTGTTCAGCCCCCTCCAACCAATGGCGCCACTCCTCTAACGCCAACTTGACGCCAACAACTCCCGGTCACCAATGTTGTAACTCCGTTTGGCCGCCGACAACGACCGGGAGAAGTAGGCACGTGGGTGCAACTTATTGTCCCGAAGGGGGCGCTGGGGCAAAATAGCACCTACCCCGACTTCGACGCATCCACCTTCACAACAAATGGGAGGGAGGGGTCGGGCAAAATGAGAATGGGTTCTGAGCTAAATCGTTTCTTTAACTCCTGAAAAGCAGTCTCAGCTGCCGGACACCAAGCAAACGACGAGGAGGTATTCTTCTTAGTGAGCACGATAATGGGGGCAGCTACCGCACTAAAATTACGGATAAACCTCCTATAAAAATTAGCAAACCCCAAAAACCGTTGCACCTCCTTAACGTTTTGAGGGGCAGGCCAATCTCTGACCGCTGACACTTTGTCAGGATCCATGCGGACCGACCCTTCCGAAATAATGAAGCCAAGAAACGAAACTGTCTTGGCATGAAAAACGCATTTCTCAGCCTTGAAAAAAAGCTTGGATTTGAGGAGGGCCTCAAGCACTTGTCTGACATGTTGTTATGCTCCAAGAAAGTTGAAGAGAAAATCAGAATATCGTCAAGGTAGACAAAGATGAACCTCTCCAACATCTCTTGGAGGACGTCATTAACGAGTGCCTGGAACACAGAGGGGGCGTTAACCAATCCAAACGGCATGACCAAATATTCGTAGTACCCGTCATGCGTATTAAATGCTGTTTTCCACTCGTCCCCCTCACGGATTTGAACCAAGTTAAAAGCATTCCAGACGTCTAGCTTGGTAAAAAACGACGCCTCCTGCAGCTGTTCAAACACGGAGTTCATCAACGGAAGTGGGTATCGGTTTTTAATAGTGATATTATTCAAGCCCCTGTAATCAATACAGGGTCTCAGACTGCCATCCGCTCCAGCAGGAGACGTGGAGGGCCAAATAAATCCATTAACCAGAGCCTCCTGAATATATTCTCGCATAGCCTTCCGTTCAGGCCCTGACAGCGAGTATAATGAACCCCTGATAAAGTCGAGGCTCGTTACTTGCTAAAAACCTTCGCGAGATCAGCATAATCGTCAGGAACATTAGGAGGCAGACAAAAGTTCAGAGCAGCCCCCAAATTCTCACCCTGTTTGGAACCTGCCCCCTCTAAGTCAGATTCCGAGTCAGAGAAATCCTCCGAATAGCAATCCTCCTCTGGCTGCCGCCAGTCAAATTGAGGATCCCACTCCAACCCCTCCTCCGCCCCTTTCTGTAGATTAGGAGGGTTGTGCGAGGCAAACTCCTCAGAATCACTCCAGGCATCAGCCTCCCCTATTGGTCAATGCCCGGGATGACACACCAAACCTACAATCAGTCCCCCACTGGACGATCGGGTTATCCTGACTTCTCCAAATGATATGAGGCCTATGTTCCCGTAGCCACGAGTGTCCTAAGATGACAGGGAAAACAGGAGAACTGATAATAAAAAACCAGACCTCCTCAGAATGGAAACTTCGGTTATAAATCCAGTTCCCAGCGGGCGACCGTCCAAAGATCTAACAGATCGTGAATGTAAAAGAGGGCGGATGAGAATGGAATGTCTCCTAGCCCACTCTGCATCCATAAAACAATCCACGGTGCCAGAATCCACAAAAGCTTCGATAAATATTCTCTGTCTCCCCACAGTCAATTCTACAGGGATTAAAGTTCGGAAGGGAAATTGGGTTTGTCCCTCTAGCACCCCCCATACCGCTAGTGACTTCCCGTTTCCCTGAAGCTCAGGGCAGTGTGGACTGATATGTCCCAGTTTGTTTCAATTATAGCAGATTATACGTTTCCGAATGGGCTTATGAGCCCGGCTCTCATATGAGCCTGCATAGGCTCACCAGGAGTGGAATTTTCAGTGGGCGGAATGGGAACTTTAAGCATGCTGCTAGTATCATTAGCCCCGTTGAGCCAATGCAGTACATTTCTCCCTGTTACGTTCGCGGATGCGATTATCAATTCGCACCGCAGTGCGAACCAATGAATCTAGAGACAAACTCCAATGTAGCCAGAGCGTCCTTAACCTCCTCTGCCAAAGTGTGAACGAACACTGTCATAAGAGGCGCTTCTGGCAAGCCTGTCTCTGTAGCCAAGGAGCGAAATGTGATTGAAAATGCAGCAACACTCTCAGAGCCCTGCCTTAGATGCATTAAACACGTAGCCGTGTCCTGGCCATTAACTCCTGATCAAACACCGATACCATTTCTCTAACGAGAGTCTCCACAGTATTCACTACCGGTGAATTAGATCGAATAAGTGGGCCGACCCAAGTGAGTGCTGTGTCGGTCAACAGGGATAAGATAAATGAAACCTGAGACTCCTCATTAACGAACCGTGAAGGCTGCACTTTAAAAAATATCTCACATTGGGCAATGAAATCTTTACATCTTCCTGCCTCGCCTCCATATCTTGGGGGTAATTGAAGCTTTGGCTCTCGGGGAGAATGTACGGACTGTGCTTGTGCAACATTTTGTGTGATTTGCGTGGACAGGGCTCTAATACTCTCAGTGAGAGTCAACAGAACGTTCTCCTGTCTCTCCATGGCATTCGCCTGAAGGCGGACTCTTTCCGGCAACTCTGCCTGTTGTTTATTCAGGCTAACAAGACCCTTGCCATAACCGGAGAGAGCAGCTTGTTGGTTAGCCACAACTTTCTCTAACGCAGCCGTTGCTGACGACTCCATTGCTGGCTAGAGTGTTCTGTAATGGCCGGTAGTGTACGGAGGCCAAGCGCAACGACAGAGAGAAAGAAAGTAGCACGAACACAGTACAAACACAGAGAATAATATAGACCAAATGCAAGTACTCCCGCTTCCAAAGGACATAAAATAGTCCGAACCACGGAAGCAAAGCGAGATAGAAAAAGGGAGAAGAAACTCCAACAATAAGAAGATAGAAAGTCATACCAAACCTGACTAAAGATATCTTCGGCTATAGTGCGAATCTAAACACAGACACTCTAGCGAAGGAGGTGTGCTGGACATCCTGCTTATATAGATTCTGGGGTAGCGCTGCCCCAGCTCAATCAACCAGCTGGGTAAAGAATTCGATGGCCCAGGAATTCGATATCGTCCCCGGACGAGAGCCGCAAAGAAAGGTTCAAACAACATGCACACCTCACAAACCATGACACATCCAAAATCTGTTTCAAGAGAGGGAGGATATAACAAGTATAATTTAAGAGGAAAGCTCAAATTAAAACAACAAAGTGTTAGAAGCACCCTCAAAAGTATGTGTATTTCTGTTTGCGGGGTAATCTTATGGAATGGGTTAAATGAAGATGTTTACCTCAGTAATAATGTTAATCAGTTCAAAAGGAAGTTTAGAAAAGAAGTGTTTGAAATGTATAGCAGGGAGGAGGAGAACAATTGATGTAAACTGATGAGATGATTATGGAGAAGGGGGGGCTCTGAGAGTAGCTGTGTTTCCATCCAACTTGTATCGCAAATCTTAAGCGAATTTTCGTTCATGCGGCAAAAGGAAAAGCGCATTTGTGCACGTTTTCATCCACTTCAGTTCTGCGCTTTTGTTTCGCGGGATAAGCCGTAGGTGCCGTTAGGTGGCGCTAATTCTCTATTCAATTGCCATTGTTTCTGCAGAAGAAGATGGCACACGGCACACGATAACGTCAATAAGCGCGACAAACTAAAAGGTTAACGGGAAAGCGAAAGAAAGTGGCGACAGAAAGAAGACAATGGAAACTTTAGAGAAAATAATATTCCAGATCGATGGTCTTGGGCTAGTTATAATAACATCCATCTCTGCTTACTTGGCCATGTTAATAACAGTCCAGAAACGCCGGAAAAGACTTGCTGTAGCAGTGGCCGCCCAAATGCCCATACTGGTGCCTCGTTGCCCTCCCTACACATGGGAACGTAGGCGCACCAGGTTGTTCTGGGAAGTGACTGTGCAGGAGCACTTCACGCCACAGCTTTGGGTAAGACACTTTAGGATGTCCAGAGACGCATTCTATCAGCTGTGTGCTGACATCGGCACTTTAGTTTGACCACTCCCGTTTAGTCACCGACCCCCTGTACCCGTCGAGAAGCGGATCGCGATTGCAGTATACAAGCTTGCAACCTGCGCTGAGTACAGGGTAGTAGGGGAAAATTTCGGTGTGAGTAGAACAACGGTTCATCGTTGTGTTTATGCAACCTGTGAAGCTATAAAATGTCACCTGACGTGACGAGAGATCACTCTACCCAACGTGGCGGAGGCTCGGGAAATTGCAGCACTCAACTATTCAGGCCACCATGTACCGCAGGTGTATGGCTCGCTCGATGGCACGCACATTCCTGTCTTGGCTCCAAGAGCTGGGTACAGGGACTACCAGAACAGAAAGGGATGGCAATCTATTTTGCTCCAGGCCGTGGTAGACGACCAGATTACGTTCCGGGATGTGTCTGTTGGGGCACCAGGGTGTGCACATGACGCAGCCGTGTTTCACATGTCCAGCCTTTCCAAGTAAGCTATTTGTTTGCTGTTTGTTAAAATGCAAACAACGTTGCAACATATCTATGTATATCTATATATTAGGTACTTGGAAATTTTTTCTGAAGTTGCCCTGAGGTGAGTTTCCGACACTAGATAAACAATGAAAGAATTGCCAGGCATTGTTAATTCATGCGTGGGCACATTGGGCCTCATTTATGAACAGTGCGTACGAACAGAAAACTTGCGTACGCCACTTTCTTTGCAGATTTAAGATTTATTAAAACAAACGTGACTTTAAAAAAAACGCATAAAAATAATAGGATTGCACATATTTGCAAAATTCCAAGCTGATCCTGATTATTTCATTATAATTGCAAGCCATTTTGGTCACCCACTATTTTATAAATTTTTTTTTTTTTCAAAATGCTACTTTTCTTTTTATGACCGAACGCAATATCTCAGGATGAAATCCACGCAAAGTTTTATAAATACGGCCCATTGTTCGCAAACTAAACATGATTTCTTCCAAGATTTGTGCTGATTGATGGATGCCCACGATACACATTTACATGCCCATCTTGGGGTACGTTCAATGGAGAATGTTACAAAGCATTTCAAGTTTTCACATGTAGAATGATGCATTTGCTCATGACGCTACAACTCCAGGGGGTGACTCGCCACGAGATCAAATTGGCGGAGAAAAAAAATTTCCAAGTACATCCTACATATATATATATATATATATATATATATATATATATATATATAATGTTAATAAACAGATGAATATTAAAAGATACATAAGTAACCATATTTTACATGATATTGCTATGTTAGCAGATTTCCTGAGAGACATCCTCAGGCCCCTGTTGATGTCGATGGAGTCCAGGTGCCTCTTCTGCTTGCTGCTGACCCCGCTTATCCCTTGCTACCTTGGGTTGTCAAGGGATTCTCTGGCCCTGGCCTCTCAGCTGAGCAACTATTTTTCAGTGAGAAGCTCAACGGAATCCGTGTCAAGATGGAACATATGTTTGGTCATCTCAAGTCGAGATCTCGGGTCCTTGCCAAACGGTCTGACATTCATTATACCTTCAAGCCAACAGTAATTGTCGCATGTTGTGTCCTACACAACCTCTGTGAAAAGGACAAGCGAACGCATGGAATTGCGGCGGGGCTACAGCAGTGCCAGCCTGCACATCCCCAGCAGCCGCCACGCCGACCCCTTCGGGAGCTACCAAACAGCAGTGGCAATCAGAGAGGCCCTTGTTTGACATGTGCAAGACTGGGTTCACCAAGGTCGTCGCTGAGGCAATTTAAGAAAGACATGTTTTAGGACAAGTTTGTTTTTGGAAGAAGAGGGAGAAAAAGTTTCATTAATTAAATGCATGTCATAGAAGCTGCAGTATGTAACTTATTCAAGCCACTGCCAAACAATTCACACAATGCTGATTTAGCCCATCACCACCACATCACTTTGTGTTTCTCAGTATACTTAAGTTTTAAATTTTCAATTTGACCTGAGTTTGCAAACTAGTTTGACACAACTTTTTGTTATGTCATATGTGGTGCTGATAGGATTAAAAAGCATTGTTGGAACTTGTTTGCCAGTGACTGATTAATCAAGATTTTAATGAACTCAAGTTTGACAGGAAAAATCCTCAGTTGTATTTTTACTGCAGTTGTCATATAGTGCAAAAAGAAAAAACAACTTCCAGTGCAAAAGACATCCAGAACAATAAAATGTTCCATATAATGTCTAATGTAACAACTCTGAGGTCACTTAATATACAGTGCAGACAAACCTGCAGTACAATAAAATGTCTTAATGGTGTAGTGTACGATAGTAGAGAGGGATCCCCAGTAAGTGAAAGGAATGACGCTTTGGGGCATGAAAACTGAGTCTACACCAGGGGTCTCCAACCCTGTTCCTGGAGAGCTACCATCCTGTAGGTTTTTGCTCTACCTACAATTCAGCACAATTGATTCAACTAATTAGCTACTTAATTGCCCAGTTAGAGATCTTAAGTAGCTAATTAGTTGAATTGGGTGTGCTGAATAGGAGATAGAGCAGAAACCTGCAGGATGGTAGCTCTCCAGGAACAGGGTTGGAGACCGCTGAGCTACACTGTTCTCATCCACGAGGCGTCTCTGTACTGATGCTCTGGGTCTCTTGTTTACCCCGATGCACCACCCCAAAAGGTCATTCCTTTGATTTTACTGGGAATCCTTCTCTAGTCTTACACTGCACCATTAACTTCCAGAACTTATGAGGTCAGTCAGTCATACAGTGTAGTGCAAAATACTTCTTCCTTATGTAAAATCACTGAACTTTTCAGATTCTGAAACAGCAGAAAACTTGTGCTGATATTCTGAAACTGTAGAAAGATTTGATCTTAAACTACAGAAACTCATTCTGATATTCTGAAACTGCGTTTAACTTTTGATATTCTGAAAGTGCTGCATGAAACATTTGTTCCAAACTACACTGGAAAGGCACTTAGTACAGGTGAACTGTTAGCCATTTGGGTATTTTACTCCAAGGTGTAGGAGGGTCTAGGGTGAAATATGGAGCAAATGGATCACTAGTATCACGCTGAACTCTCCCCTGACTGAATGGGGAGGGGAGACTGGTAGCAGGCATAGACTGTATAAAAAGATGGATGAAGCTACCGTTACGTCACCCATTGGTTTCAGCATATCATAAAGGAAGCCTCGATTTTGGCAATTTGAATTGCGCCATGTTGTCATTTTGAAACCGGATGTGATTTCTATTGGATGAGAGTGTGTATTGAAGATCCGGGGAGGACCGTAGCTCTGGATCTGACCGTATCGGACGAGGACCAGAGGATAGCCACGCCCCTAAAACATATTCTGGCTTTATCCTTTATTCTAGTCTATATGGAACCATAATTTACAAAAATGAACATCATGATATATCGAAGGAGACTTGAAACTTGCTATAGCTACCATAAAATAATGTGAAAAATCATTATTTAAATGAAAAAATCAGGTGGGAAAGTAGGGTCATTTTCTCATAGACTTCGATAGCATTGAACTTCTTTCTGCAACCATCGACGTCGCCATCTGCTGGCCATTAAATAGAATGCCATTTTACGGTACTTCCGCATGGGCTTCATTTTTCAGACCAGGGTGCTGCGTCCATCTTTTTATACAGTCTATAGTAGCAGGTGTATGGTGTGATGCTGCAGATGGCCCTGGGTGGTGAAAGGGATACTGTGGAGGATAATGTGGATAGTGTGTGTTAAAACTACTCTGTCTCATTCCTGCAATTTGCTCAGCAGCTTTTGTTCATCTTTCAAAACATTGCACAGCTTGATTTAGGGCAACAGAAATTGACTGCAATGTGCCTTGCTCTTTCTTAGACTGCTCTTTCTGCATTTTAATGAGAGAATCCCACCCACTCTGCATGCTGCCAGTAGCAGGGGTCTTGCTTCTTGACCGTCTCCAGGAGCCTCGGAATCTGGGAATAGTACTGCAACTCTGCTGTTCACCAACTTCACTGGGATCTCGGATGTCAGGACAATCTTCTTGTATGACTTGTAAAATAAAAGAGGAGACAAATGTATCTTGTGATCAATTGTTTTTAAGCCAAGGGAAATTGTCATCTACTCACCCTCAGTTGAAACACAGGTGAAGTTTGTATAACATGGAGGTTACCATCACTACTCAAAAGAAAGGTCGTCACCAAGTCGATGGTGATCAGCTATTCTCTCAAGTTTTTCTGGCAACATCCCTGTATGTTTCATGGACAGACTTCACTTGTGTTTCAACTGGCATGGGGGTAAGTAGTTTAACGGAGTTGTACTTTTTTGGATAATAAAGGTTAGCAGCTGCATAACCTTATTACATCACACATCATTTTCAGCATTTAACTGTTTAAAAATTGTTTTTTAACTCCTCCAGTCCGAATTTAACTACTACTTTGTCCAAATATGGGTTTGCCTATTAAGTAGGCAATCTGATAAACAGTCAAGAGGCAAATACAACTTGAACTTTGCTATAACGCTAATGGATACTGTTCTGCTACATTACCATCTAACTCGTCATCAGTCTCCTCCTGTCCACCGTTGTTTGGTTCTTCATTGGCATCATCTTTATAAGACGTGAAAAAGTATTGTGCCGTAAGTTAACGATACTTCAACATGGACTTTTCAAACGTTGCCAGTCGGGTGGAACGTTAACGTTAGTATCACCACAAAAGTACTGATTATAATATCGATTGGACATCCAGATAGCCTAGTGACCAGAAACAAACGTAGCTAACATTGGTCCCATGTTGAGGCTAGCGTTAAGGTTACTTAATATATTAGCTAGTACCATAACAACGTTAAGTTACCTGAACTGTTGATCAAAGAGGTGATGGAGGTAACAAGCGGTTGGTGACCCATTATTTGGTCCATTTTCTCAAAAAACATGAAGTTGGTTGTGGCAGTGGCTTTCCCCCCCGCACCGCTCACAGCACGGCGTCGCCTCTCGGCCAGGTACTCTCCTTTAAGGCTTTTCCATTTGCTACGGAAGGTTTCCCAAGGTTCTTCGTAGCCCTTCTCTGCCATTTTCTTCTGCAGCGCCTGGAAATGTACGGCATTTCGCCGGTGTTTGCCATCCAGTATGTCAACTATTTCCGCTTCCTGAATAAATTAAAGAAATATTTGTATTTCTCTGTCGCTGAATGAATTTCCAATGGCACTCTTGCTGACCTCTGCCCCTGAGTCAGAGTCTGCCTCTGCCGCCATTTTTTGACTGCAGTGGCATGGCGAACAAAAGTGACGTAGTTGCTAAATGTCATCATTTATTCGCATTGTTCGCCAACTCGTTTCCACTGCACTAAAGCGCGTTTATCTTTATCGATTTGGAAAATTTCCACCCCCTCCTTGCGCAAAAAAAATTGATGCAATATTTCGAGTTGTTGCGCATTTTGGCCATTTCCACTCGGGTTTTTTTAAGCGCAAAATCAAAATGCGCATTGAAAAAGGTGGATGGAAACACTGCTAGTGACTAGTGTTTGTTATAGTTGTATTGATTCTGTATTGTGCTGTCTCGGGGTTGGAAATAGATAAGCTTTGCTTCTTCCATCCCCTTTTCAAACTCTTGTTGTTTGATTGTGGTTGTTATAGTGTTAGTTATCAGTGGTGTCTTGTGGATTTGTTTCATTGCATATATGGTATTTTGGTTTCAAATAAATCTTTTGAATTTGAATTTGAATTTGAAATTAGTCACTCAGAGACCTGAACAGCAAAAAGGGTAAGATAGCCACACAACTCCGATCAGAAGAATACACCTGGGTTTAACCAACCACTTCATATAATTCATGGCCTATAGATGTGGACTGATATTTACATAATTTTAACAGTGATTTTGTGCCTGACTGCAGAGATAGGCTACCAACAATGATAAGGTTGAATTTAGACTGTGAAACATGCTAAATTTACATCAATGTACTGCAATCCTGTATGAAGTCCCCTCTCAGCTTTTAATTGCAGATATTGGGAGTGGACAAAATATGTGACCTATCACGCAAAAAGGGTAATATCCAATCAAAACTAGGATTTTCAGATTTTTACTTTTACTTTTTGCAAGACAGGTCACATATTGAAGTCCCCCTGAAAAAAGACTTTAAAATTGAAGACTCAAAAACTAATTACTGAACAAGCCAGTGTCATTCCTATTAATATAAATACTATTAGCAGTAGGGGTGTGTTTAAAGGAGAAGTACCGTTTTTACAGTTTTGACATTATTTGTGGCATAAAATACAATCATTCACTCACCCATATAACTTTCGTGTCACTAAAAGTCCTTCAGAAGATATTTAGATCCAAAGAGAGCCGCGTATATCCGTATAATGGGAGTGAACGGGGCACCGAAAGCGCAGCCTCTAATGCCGCATTATCTGTCGCGAAACTCATTCATTTCACCAATATTTTGTTATGATTCGCTAGTGTTGTTCCCCTTTTGAGTCCGGGGTTGCCTGTTATCATCATCCGGCGTCTGTAGCTTCACCTACAAATGAATATTTGAATGAAATATGAATATTTCCTGGATCTGCACATGTACACTGTTCACTCATGAACCGAGATAAAAACACCTTCTCATGATGAAAACAAATTTGCTCAATTTCCTCAAACATTACTCCAGATCTCCAGGCGAGCAATTCTTGATCCTCATTGCTTCAGGTATCCACTCTGAAGAAGCCAGTTTTTCTTGCCATACATGTATTGTGACATTCATCACCCAATTTGGTGCCTAAGTCACACTGTGGTAAATCCTTCTTACCCTCCATGGTTTGAGTGATTATGATAATCTGATCATTGGAGCTCTTTTATACTGGTCATCATTACGCAATACCAAAACGAGTTCAGACGAATTAGGGATTAAGTCATCACACTTCACTTATCTCAGATTGCAGATTTAATGATGATGTAAGATGAAACAAGTTTGTGCTTGTCTCAAGATTTCATTATTTGTTCAAGTTTTAACATGATGAACTGAACATTACTTAATATTCATACTTTCAACAAATCTATAGCATTTTATGATGTACAATGGTGCGTTTAAATGGCCAATATGGTGTATCTATTGAAAAATTCACATAAAATAAACTAGGCTGAACACCATCCCAATTTTTTTTGTCAGATGAAGTTGACAACTATAGCAATCTATGGTAAAGATTTGAAGGATGTGGTCAATTGCGCACATGTTGAACCATGGACTTCAAAATTGCTATTTTTTCCATAAAATGAAAAACGAGCAAAATAAAAAAAAAAGTTTTCTTCTCATTCCTGCCAAGATACAAACAAGATTAAAGTGGATTACCTATGAGAGGTATCAGGACTGGTCACAAAAAAAATTTTCAAGCTTGAATTCCCTAAACTTTCTGATCTGAAGCATTTAAAAAGTACAGCAATTTTTGCGATTTTTGGCTTTTCAGCCAACTTTGGAGCCCTATTGTGGAGCAACCAAGGGAGATACACCTAATCTGACCAGAAATTCTGATTCTAGGGGAAAAGTTTGCCAGGGAGGCTAAAAATCTGATCTGTAGGTCAAATAATAGAGGAGCAGTGGAAGCCCAAAGTTGGACGAAACGCAATTTCGTTAAAATAAAAAAAAAATACTTAAAATTGTGACAGGCCATCACTTCAAAACTATTAGAGATATTGGTCTAATACTTGCTATTATTTCATAAGTCCACCAGAGGTACCTATATGAATTTTTTGAGAAATTTCTGAGGGGGTGACCCAGGAATTTTCTGATTTTCTGGATGCCTTCACTTGGACTGACCCTGTTCCTCACTTCAAACTCCACCATAGATGAGGTCTATAGCTGGGGTTCTGTTTGGAGCTAGATGTTCTGACCCATCTTTCCCAAGCCTATTTCTAATGGCCCCAAGCAATACCTGGATCATTTGTTCAGAATAAGTGCCGCTCTTCAGCGGCTATGCAAGGTATATCTACGCTCTCTCTATCAACTAAGCCACTGGTCATCTTCAGCAAACGCATCCTACGTGCGCCCCGAAGCATCTGCAAACATCAAAGCCTAAAGATCCCTGAAGCCTTTCAGTCCATGGTAAGCTTGCAAATAACTGGTGGTCGGTGGTTGGTTTTTATCTGTATTCCTGCGGTCACTTGCTAATCGCACGCTGGGCTCTGCACCACTAGCCATTGCTGGCTATCATTTCCGAGAAAAAAAAAAAAGCAGGGCTTTGCAGCCCCGAGCCATTGCTGGCTATCGTCATGAAAAAATATATAATAATAATATATTATTTATTATTATATTATAATAATATATTTCATAAACACAATATCCACTTCCATTGTTACGCGGATGACACCCAGCTTTACATCTCCACCAAACCCAATTCCACCCTCCCACCTTCCTCCCTCACAGACTGTTTGCTTGACATCAAGTCCTGGTTCACGTCAAACTTCCTAAAATTGAACAGTGATAAAACAGAGATGCTGCTCATTGGCACCAAATCCACCTGAACCAAATCCCCCAGTTTCACAGTATCTATTGATAACTCTTCCATCTTTCCCTCCCCCCTGGTTAAGAGTCTGGGTGTCATCCTTGACAGCACACTCTCCTTCACATCTCACATCAATAACATGACCCGCTCAGCTTTCTTCCACCTCCGCAACATCAACCGCCTTCGCCCCTCTCTCTCGCCTCACACTGCTGCTATCCTGGTACACAGTCTCGTCACTTCACGACTTGACTACTGCAATTCCCTTTTATTTGGCCTTCCCCGCAAATCTCTCCGTAAATTACAGCTAGTTCAAAACGCTGCAGCACGCATCATCACAAAGACCCCATTCACTCACCTCATCACACCTGTATTGCAGCAGCTCCACTGGCTTCCCATCACACACCGCTTACACTACAAAATACTGTTCCTGACATTCAAAGTCATTCACAACCTTGCCCCTCCTTATCTGTCCGACCTAATTCACCTTGCTACACCAGCCCGCTCACTCCGATCCTCCTCCTCCATCCATCTCACTGTTCCTTCCATCCGCCTCGTCACCATGGGGAGCAGAGCATTCAGCTGCTCTGCTCCCCAGTTCTGGAACTCACTCCCTCCTGACATCCGCAACACCAACTCACTCCCCCTGTTTAAATCTTGTCTTAAAACTCATCTCTTTCGTAATGCATACTCCCTCTGATTATATAGTCCCATGCTTTTTTGTATATTTTTGTAATTTTTTTTTTTTTTTTTTAGCTGTTTTTTGATTTTATTGCTGCTATTTTAATGTATTTTTTAATTATGTGTTGTAAGGTGACCTTGAGTTTCTTGAAAGGCGCCCTGAAATAAAATTTATTAAAAAAAGCAGGGCTTTGCAGCCCCTAGCCATTGCTGGCTATCATCATGAAAAAAATGCAGGGCTTTGCAGCCCCTAGCCATTGATGGCTAATGTCTGGATTGTTAGTTCTTTAGACCACATTTGTGTCCCATGTCATGCTCATCATGTTTTCTTCTCTCAGCAGCCCGTGCTTCTCAGTCATTATGATGTTCCTGCTTGGTGAGTATTCTTTCCTTTCTTTGGGGGATTCATCAGGCTGCATTTTCGGGGGGCTTCTGCCCCCTATTTTTGGGGGGATTTTTCCAGCTGCTGCTCTGAGCCGTGCTCCTGCTCTACGAGTCTTCCCAAAGAGTCCAAGCGCCAAAGACTTGTCTGGTTTTAAGCATGTTAATTCTGACTGCTGTCTTCCTGCTGTCCTGTTCCTCTCTTCCCTAATTTACCATCAATTTATTAATCAGCCAGTGGAGGATGGGCTTCCCCAGAATAGCCACGTTCCTCCTGAGATTTCTTCCCACTGAGGAGTTTTTTTCTCACCACCATTCGAGGCTTTTTCTCCCTGCAGGGAGTTCTTTGCCTGCTATTTGGGGATTAGGGATTAGTCTGGGCTCTGCCCTTTTCTCTCTGTAAAGCGTCTTTGTGACAACCTGTCTATGAAAAGCGCTATATAAATAAAATTGAATTGAATTCTACTTATGCTCAACGCATAATTGATAATTTTCCCTGATTTCAGTCAAGTCTCTCCTGATCGAACTGATATGTTCTCTATGTTCTATTGTGAATAAAATTTGGGTTTTTAAGATTTGCAAATCATTGTATTCTGTTTTTATTCACATTTTACACAACATGCCAACTTCATTGGGATTGGGGTTTGTATTAATTGAGTTTAATTTGAAAATACACTCTTGGACATGAGTACTACCCACCCTGGTGAATCAAAACATCACATAAATATAACCTGTCTGGCAATGTGAAGTTAGCAAAAAGCAGTTCTTGATGGAATTTAAGAGCAGATGAGAAACAAAGTTGTTGACATGTATCAGTGTGAAAAGGGTTACAAAGCAATTGCTAAGGCTCTGGGACTTCAGCAAACCAAGGTGAAAGCCATTACCTACAATTCTGAGTCGCCAGCCAAAAAAAAAAAAATCTCCAATAGCATGTCAATTATTCATCCAGGAGTTCACAAAAGAACACAAACTAACTTCATACAAACTGCAGGCCTCACTTGATTCTGTTAATGTTAGCGTTCATGATTCCACAATAAGAAGGATAAAAAGAAACAATAAGGACTGACTCTACTCAGTTTTTTTATGAATTTCAATTTAAGATGGTACCTGGTTCCAGTTACTTTTTTTCTAACCATTTTTGCTGTGGGTCCAAGCGAGCTGAACTGCTAGTGGAACGTAAAGTTAATGCACTGCAGGCCACTGATTGGTCAGAGAGAATTATCATTTGTGTGAAACAGGACGAACTGGCATAATACGTGACATAATTGATGTTTTGATTGAATGGGATAATTTTCACAGTTATGCAATCTAAAGTGAAAACATTAAGGGTCTGGCTACACATTCGCGATTTATAGCGTGTTAACGCCGCGTGAATTGCCGCAAAAAACGCTCTGAGGATACGCTGTGTAATACGCAGCACTGAACTGTCTACATGTTGGCAGAAAAAGTGGTTGCACACGCTTTGTCCTCCGAGTTGGCATGGAAAGTCCTCCCCTAATCTGGTAAAAGCCTAGTCACTCACTTTTTCATGAAACTTAGAAAACTGAAAACCACTGACGTCCTTCAGGATAAGCCTGCTGTAAAAAGAAAAAGAAAAGAAAGAAAAGAGAATGGGTATTCACAGTGACTACTGCAGGTACTTTATTTGGTGCTTAGTAACCGAGTAACCTCGTAGAGTTTGACAGGAGATAAAGATGTAAAAAAAAAAAAAAAAAAAAAAGTGTCAGGCCTGCAGATCATATAAAGGTGGAGTTTCCTGAATTTCTTGTGATGGTTATGGTTTTCTGTCATGTTTATGTTCATGTTTATGTTCAGGATCTGTGTTCATGATTTTGTCTTTTATTTATTCTTTTTGGTTTTTGTAATCCTCAGGTTTTAGTTCATTCCATTTCTCAGTTCCATTGCACTTGTCTCCCCTGTCTTGTGATCTAGTTGGTTCAGTCCGTCTTCCCGGTGCGTGTGCTCACTTACTTCGGGTGATTTAAATGTATTCTGGTGTTCCTTCGATTCTCGTTTACTTCCTTCGCCTTATTGTTCTGATTACTAACAAAACTAACATTTGTATTTGTATCATAGTCTACTAACACAACTAATCCATGTATATAGACTACTAACTTACTAACGAGCACTCTAGTTAAAACTGTAAAGTTGCACCGCTACTAATTAATACTAATTCCCTCTCAGCAATCGCCCTGTTCTAGTCTCCGCCTCTTGCTCAGCTTTACCTATCTCCCTCTGTGTTTCTGCAAGATCTCTCGCACATGCTTAATTGCTTTCCTGCACTCATTGTCTGTGCACTTAGAACTCCTTGACCGGAGCTGTTTAAATGTCATGGGCTGTTTGTGTGATTCCCGTCCATGTCTTGGCTTTCGCCAATTTTCGTGGTTAGGGTTTCCCTCATGTGATTCTCCTGATGTAATTAGTCTGATCCAGTACACCTGCTCCCTGCATAGCATGTGACTTCCCTCCCCTCTATTTAAGAGTCTTCAATGCAGTGCTGACTTTGTCAGAACGTTGATCAATATTTCTTTGTGCAGAGCGCCGTGTATGCCATTGAGTATTGTTTTTCTTCTACTGGTTTGTCCGACTACGATTCTTGCCATTGCCCTTCTTGTATTGTTTTGTCTTTTTGGATTTTGACCCATTTTTGTATGACCACGATTTCTGTGTTTGGATGCCCTGTGTATGACCCTTGGCTTTGTTCATCGACTACGACTTTTGCCTACCGTTTATGTACCTTTGCTCATCTGTCTTCCTGGTTCTGACCCCTGCCTGTCTAGTCGACACTGTTTTTGGACTTCGTATTGTGGCTTGGCAAGTGTGGTTTTTTTGGCTTTGACTCGGACCTCATTAATGGCATACGTGTTTTTTGGATTTCCCTCTCTTGCGTGTGGTTCCTGAACGCACCTTCACATTTCTATTGGCTGAGTATGGAACACGCTTGACTGGATGCGTCGCGTGATATGCGCAGAAACCCCTTCGGAGGTTTCTGTAATTTCACGCAGCGGTGACAGCGTGTGTGGGGGTGTTGTTTTTTTTTTTTTTTTTTTTTCCCCTTCTTCTCCGGGCCCGCCAATGTGTAGAGGCGATCATAGTAAATCAATTACTCCAATCAAAGCGTTCTAACGCCCCATTTCACGCGACCGTAACGCGCTGTAATCCACGAATGTGTAGCCAGACCCTAAGAAGTGACCCAAGTAGGTAAATACATATCCAAACCAACAAGCTAGCTACCTTTCCTGTAAGCTAATTTAGCATGAAATAAACATTTTGGGGATGAATAACAAGATGGAAATTTTCAGGGCAAAACCATTATATTAAAACATGAGTGAAGTGATCAACGAATGCTTAGTAGTTGAATGCACGGCTGCTCATCAACAATCAGCAGCCAAATGGAAGCGAGTTCGGCACCAGTAGATTGGGACCGCGTACGGCACTAACACAATCCAGCCAAAATGAAAAAGCGGCCAGGTAAATAGCTACCTAACCTGCTTCCTGAGAACCAGGAACACTCGCCCTTCGGCCAACTCCACTGTTATTGTGTGTCACATGAGGTTATGGCGTGTTTTGCAGCACATCGAAGATGACAAAACGCTTTCCACTGTCGATCTCCCCGATAATTGAGCTGGTACTATTCTGTGTGGTAAAAGAGTACATGGCATCAATATCGAGAAGAGAGTTGAGTAGAGCCAGTGACATGCAGTGGAAAAGCACCAATGGTTAACTACCCGGTGGCCCTGTGGTGCTCAGACCCTTCATTGCTGCTTGCAGCATTATTTTTGACAAGAACATTGACAAAGCGCTTCTGAACTTGACCTAAGTTCTATTTATTTGAAATCAATATCAATCCACTGCATCCATACAGTATGCGTATTCATGCAAGTGCCACTTAGGATTTTCCAGGACATACAATGTTTAGTCACTCAGACTTGAACAGCAAAATGGATCTAATAGGCACACAGCTCTGATCAAAAGACCACACCTGGATTTAACCATCCACTTCATATAATTCATGGCCTACAGAGGTGAACTGATGTCTACATAATTTAAAGAGCCATTGTGTGCCTGACTGCAGGGATAGGGTACCAACAATGATAAGGTTGAATTTGGACTGTGAAACATGGTAAATTTACATCAGTGTACTGCAATCCTGTATGAAGTCCCCTCTTGGCTTTTATTTGCAGATATTGGGGGTGAAAAAAAATATTGAAGTCCCCCTGAAAAAAGGCTTTAAATTTGAAGACTCAAAACCTAATTACTGAACAAGCCAGTACCATTACTATTAATATAAATACAGTAAGCAGTAGGGGTGTGTTCTGAGGACAAACCCTCAGTACTTTAGATAAGTCTCAAAATTGGGGTACTAACCAATAGGGATCAAATTGCTGGAGCCCAAATTTCTTGTGCTTCATTCTTAGAAACAAATTTAATTTGGCAAGGAAACTGCATCAAAACTTATGGAAGCGCAAAAATCACTTTTGTTGCATTGTTGCTCATAACCAGAAAATTACAGCTCATGAAATCACGAATCAATGTTTCAACCGTACACGATCATCGAAACAAAGTTGGCCTTGTTTCTGATGACAAACCCTTGTGCTTCCCTTTGTTCCCCAGAGCTGTAAATAACAGTTAAACTCATACTTAAGAATGGCATCCTACTGAATTCAGAGATTAAGGTTAGTATATAATAGGTGATGGATACTTTTCCTCTTGGTTGACCTTGAACATGTTACAGAGGCGTTACTCATGTGCTTTATATTGAATTTGAGTGGGATTGCTGCAAGCAAATCCCACTATATGTTATTCTACCAGTTTATTTATTATTCCTCTTCCTCCTCCTCTTCCGCCGTTTTACAGACCTTAACTACTTCCACATATTTCAACATATTCAAACCATTCAAACTTCAAATTATTCAGCCCGATTCAGACATTATCAGGTGTATTCAGAATTTTCCAAAAATTCATAATTTCCGAGAGATTCCACGTTTTCCGAAAAAATTTTTCCCATTAGAAATGAATGCGTAACTCTAGCCACACTCTAGCCTGCTCTGATCAGAGCCAAGCAACCACCCAGACCATATACGGAACTGCCTAGCAAAGCCTTAGCAACCATCAGGAATGCCTTGCCAACTGCCTAGCAATGCCTTAGCAACCACCAAGAACACTTTAGCAACCGCCTAGCAATGCCTTAGCAACCGCCCTGAACACCATAGCAACCGCCTAGTAACCACTCGGTACACCTTAGCAACCACCTAGCAATGTCCAAGCAACCACAAAGAACACCATAGTAACTGCCTAGCAATGCCCTACCAACCACCCGGAACACCATAGCAACCGCCGAGCAATGCTCTAGCAACCGCCCAGAACACCTTTGCAACCACCTAAACTACCTGGAACACCGTAGCAACTGCCTAGCAATGCCCTAGCAACCACACACAACACCATAGCAACTGCCAAGCAACGCCCTAGCAACCACCCAGAACACCTAAGCAACCGCCTAGCAATGCCTTAGCAACTGCCCTGAACACCATAGCAACCGCCTAGTAACCACTCGGTACACCTTAGCAACCACCTAGCAATGCCCAAGTAACCACAAAGAACACCATAGTAACTGCCTAGCAATGCCCTACCAACCACCCGGAACACCATAGCAACCGCCTAGCAATGCCCTAGCAACCACCCAGAACACCTTTGCAACCACCTAAACTACCTGGAACACCGTAGCAACTGCCTAGCAATGCCCTAGCAACCACACACAACACCATAGCAACTGCCAAGCAACGCCCTAGCAACCACCCAGAACACCTTAGCAACCACCTAGCAATGCCTTTGCAACCGCCCTGAACACCATAGCAACCGCCTAGTAACCACCTGGTACACCTTAGCAACCACCCAGCAATGCCCAAGCAACCACAAAGAAAACCATAGTAACTGCCTAGCAATGCCCTACCAACCAACCGGAACACCTTAGAAACCGCCTAGCAATGCCTTAGCAACCACCCAGAAATCAACTGCCTAGCAACGCCCTACCAACCACCCCAAACAGCTTAGCAACTGCCTAGCAACACCTTAGCAACCACCCTGAACACCATAGCAACCGCCTCGCAATGCCTTAGCAACTGCCTAGAACACCTTAGCAATGGCCTAAACCACCTAGAACACCATAGTAACCACCTAGCAATGCCCTAGCAACCACACAGAACACCAAAGCAACTGCCTAGCAATGCCCTAGCAACCACCCTGAACACCATAGCAACCACTTAGCAATGCCTTAGCAACCACCCTGAACACCATAGCAACCACCCGGTACACCTTAGCAACCAACTAGCAACGCCCTAGCAACCACACCGAACACCATAGCAACTGCCTAGCAATCACCCTGAACACCAGAGCAACGCCCTCGCAACCACTCAGAACACTTTAGCAACTGCCCGGACCACCTTAGCAACCACCTAGCAATGCCTTAGCAACCACCCTGAACGCCATAGCAACCGCAAATTTCCGAGATATTCCACGTTTTCCGACAAATTTTTCCCATTTGAAATGAATGTGGAATTTTCAAAACTTCAACTATTAAACAACTATGACAACTATTCACACTTATTTTTTATATTTTTATAAAAATATATACTTATACACTGCCCTCCATAATTATTGGCACCCCTGGTTAAGATGTGTTCTTTAGCTTCTAATAAATTCAGTTTTTTTCTACATAATATAGGACCACAATAGAAAAAAAAGGAAAATCCAACCTTTAATTCAAGTGCATTTATTCAGTGGGGAAAAAATCCCACATTAAGAAATAATTCTTTTACATCAAATCACGTGTGCCACAATTATTAGCACCCCTGATGTTAATACTTTGTACAACCCCCTTTTACCACAAAACAGCACCTAATCTTCTCCTATAATGTTTCACAAGATGGGAGAATACAGAAAGAGGGATCTTCGACCATTCCTCTTTGCACAATCTCTCTAAATCATCCAGCGACCTGGGTCCTCTCCTCTGCACTCGTTTCTTCAGCTCACTCCACAGGTTTTCAATGGGGTTGAGGTCTGGGGACCGAGATGGCCATGGGAGGAGCTTGATTCTGTGTCTGGTGAACCATTTCTGTGTAGATTTGGCCACATGTTTAGGGTCATTATCTTGCTGAAAGACCCAGTGACGACCCATCTTCAGCTTTTGGGCAGAGGCCACCAGATTTTGATTTAAAATGTCCTGGTATTTCAAAGCGTTCATGATGCCATGCACCCTAACAAGGTTCCCGGGGCCTCTGGAAGAGAAACAGGTCCACAGCATCACCGATCCTCCCCCATACTTCACAGTGGGCATGAGGTGCTTTTCTGCATAGTCATCTTCTGTGTTCCGCCAGACCCACTTAGAGTGTTTGTTGCCAAAAAGCTATATCTTGGTCTCATCTGACCAAAGCACACGGTCCTAGTTGAAGTCCCAGTACCGCTTAGCGAACTCCAGACGTTTGCGTTTATGATTGTGAGTGAGAAAAGGTTTTTTCCGTGCATGCCTCCCAAACAGCTTGTTGGCATGTAGATAGTGCCTGATGGTTGTTTTGGAGACTTTGTGACCCCAAGATGCTACCATTTGTTGCAATTCCTTAACTGTGAGCTTTGGATAACTTTTTATTTCTCTTACCATCCTCCTCACTGTGCGTGGTGGCAAAATAACCTTGCATCCTCGTCCAGGCTTGTTTACCACTGTTCCAGTTGTTTTAAACTTCTTAATGATTCCTCTGACAGTAGATATGGGCAGGTGAAGGCGAGTGGCTATTTTCTTGTAGCCATTGCCTGGCTTGTGAAGGTCGACCACACATCTGCCTTACTTGAATGGTGTGTTCCTTTGTCTTTCCCATGTTGAAGAGTGGATAAGAGAAATTGCCTCTGTGTCACGTCATATTTATACCCCAGGGAAACAGGAAGTGATGAATTACTAATTAAATGTTCCTAGATACTTTGATCAACTTTGTAAACTACTGTAGAAATGACAGAAATACTTCAATTACATTTATTTCCTAGGAATTGTTAGGGGTGCCAATAATTGTGGAACAGGTGATTTTATGAAAAATAATTATTTCTTAGTCAGGGATTTTTTTTTCCCTTAAAATTCACTTGAGTTGAAGGTCACATTTTTCTACAATTTCCAGTGTGAGAGTATGCTTCTGCAATAAAAATTTAATTTATTTAAGGCTTTTAACACATCTTAATCAGGGGTGCCAATAATTATGGAGGTTGCTGTACTTGAGCTGCTGGATAGCTCACTCGGTTAAGGCACTGCGTTGCAGTGCAGAAGTGACTATCATGTCGCGGGTTCGAGCCCCGGTTGTACCAACCGGCAGTGGTCGGCAGCTTTTTCAGAGTAGCGCACAATTGGCTATGGTGTTACAGGGTTTCCAATTGAGAAGGGACTGCCGAGAAAGGGAAATAAATAAATAGCTTTGTTCATTGCTCAAGCGCCTCCTGTTGGCCAGACGGGCGCTCGTCAGGAAGATATTGGGCCTGTTCATGTCCGGGTATCCTCCACCCTCGTTCTGAACTTGTGAAGATTCAACCAATGAGTGTATAAGAAGCAGTGGCTGAGAGGCATGTGCTTCGGAGGAGAGCCGTGAACTGTCTTCACTCTCCTGAATTGGCAGGAGTCGCAAACGAGCAAGCCTTGTACATAGTTCACCAATTGGGCATTCCAGATTCGGGTGGGATTGGAGATGCCAAATTTAAAAAAAATATATATATTTATATATTTACTTATATAAATATTTTACACTTATTTTATATATTTTTATATTTTCAGCAATTCATGGTAACATTACAATCATTCGCACTTAAAAAATGTGACTTTTATTCAAACAATTTCTGTCTTAATTCTGCAATTGCAGTTCAGCATCAGCAGCTTCAGCAGACAGCAATCCCACTCACAGTTTCTTCAGAAACTGCCTTTTCTAATTTCAATTCTTTTTGTGTCCTTTTGGTTTCATTTCACTTTGTTTCATGTTAAATGCATTTTATCATTGTGTGGACTAAAATACTTTGAATGTGATACTTGCACACCGATTGCATTGAGCACAGGAATAGCCAAAACATCAATTTTTATTTCTGTATATGGTGTGCTCCCAGAAAATCTGTAGTCACAGTAGGTTTTTCCTGAGCAACACTAGATCGCACGCTGGCATAATGAAATTAAATGGATATAATAAAACAGACTTGGAAGTTTGGAGATAAATATAATTTTACACATTACATAAAAAATGGGTCTCTTTGATTGATCATGCATGATCATTTTTAATAATCAAAAAAAGAACTTAATTTGCGTAATATGAAATCATGGTGGGTCATTCCATGTCAATTCAACAAATGCCTCCCACCTGACCATCTCAGATTTGTCTAAAAAAAATTATCACAGAAAGGAAATATGCTTAATAGGATGTGTGCCAAATTTCAGTTAAATATGTCTATTAGTTTTGGCAGAAAAAAATAATAAAGATGGTAGTGATGTGTGAGTTTTCACACTCCTTTTTGCAACGTCAAATAAAAGGGAGTTTTTAGGAGGCAAAATCTCCTGTTATACTTATGCCATTGCCTCAAAATCGTCCACAGTGTAGCATCTTGGCCCACTAAACTAGGCAAGCACATTTTCAATGGCTTTTCTCTTTTTCTTAGGGAGCTATGGCAGTTTGAAAATGCTAATTTATTTGACAAAGTTGTCTGTGACACCAACTTTGAAGGCCATTTATGACCAAAGTTATGCAGATAGAGAGCTGATTTTTTCTGGGCAAGCTCTCCTCACATAGTACTTTTGGTACAATAAACAGCAAACATGTCAATTTCATGGTTGTCCAGAAAATACACAGCAAAATCCAAAAAAAGCCAAAATTTCATGAAGTTTAACATCAAATTGCCGAGGTGTGACAACCTGTAAATTCTTGAAATCTTCACCGTCTTAAAGCTTACATTCTTGGCTATCTTTGGTTCAAAGGTGGTTGTGGTGCAACTCTTCATTAAATAGTGATGAATTTTTTAGTAACACCTTATAAACGCTCGTTTTTCAACTGTTTTTTAATGTTAATGCAAATTTGAGATCTGATCCTAACAACCATTGGTGTCTGAAAGTCCACACCAAGGTGTTCCCTGTTCCTTTGGGGTTTCTCTGTCTTTTTTCAGTGTAGAACACTGGATACAATGTGCCTCAATTTCATGTCCCATGCAATAACAAAAACCGCTGAGGGGATTCAAACCTGCATATGTATTTCTCTGTCAAAATATATATTGAGCACAAACATGAATTTTCCTATATAATAATTATGTGAATCTGGCAGAGAAATGGGTACTTACAAGTATCAACCTTTATACATCCTGGGCTATTTCTATTATATAGCAGGTCATTTTTCAAAATTAGGAACACTTTAATTAAACTGCAATTGTATGCACAATTATAAATGTCAATTTGGGGAAATAAACAATTTGTAAGTCCTCCAATGCCATCCAATGGTTGAGATTATGTCATCATTCATCAGTTTTGTTAACATGTTTCAACATGTCTCAGTGAGAGGCAAGTCCTAATCTGAGCACTCTTGCCACCGATGACGTCAGATTAATTTTCAAGTTTGCACATGATCACTGAGATGAGTATAAAAAGTTGTGTAAGCAAGCAGAAGTTAGATCACATGGGTACCTGTACAACATGTCATCACTAAGATGCCAGCACCCACAACTGCCACTGGACGCAGATATAACCTAAATGAGGAATCTGTTAATTCAGCAAAACTGTTTATAATGAACTTGAAATAAGAAATCTAATGTAAACTGTATTGACCATGAAACATTTGAATGTTTGGACAAAGTAATGATGTGGCTATAATGTATTTTGCTAAATAAATTTCACATATACAAGTTTGATATGGCATTTCCTGACCTATATATGGTACTATAACCAATGTATCTAACTATTGCAGATCTTTAAGTGACTCTCTGTTATGTGATGTTATGATTACAGCCTCAGAATCTCCTGCAATATGCAAGGAATCACATAGAAACAATGAAAAACGAGCATTTACAAGGCGTTACTAAAAAATTCAAAACTATTTAATGAAGAGATGCACCACAACCACCTTTAAAACAAAGATAGCCAAGAATGTAAGCTTTAAGATGGTGAAGATTTCAAGAATTTACAGGTTGTCACACCTCGGCAATTTGATGTCAAATTTCAGGAAATTTTGGCTTTTTTAGGATTTTGCTGTGTATTTTCTGGACAACCATAAAATTGACATGCTTGCTGTTTATTGTACCAATAGCACTATGTGAGGAGAGCTTGCCCGGTAAAAATCAGCTCTCTACCTGCATAACTTTGGTCATAATTGGCCTTCAAAGTTGGTGTCACAGACAACTTCGTCAAATAAATTAGCGATTTCAAACAGCCACCGCTCCCTAATAAAAACATATTTGCCATTGAAAATGTGTTTCACAAGTGCACTGGGCATAGATGCTACACTGTGGAAATTTTTGAGCGCATGGCATTGATATAACTAGAGATATTGCCTCCTAAAAATCCACTTTTATTTGACGTTGCAAAAAGGAGTGCGAAAATCAGCAAAACGTTGCCATCTTTATTAATTTTTTTTTTTGTCAAAACTAAAGAAGATATTTAACTGAAACGTTGCACATATCCTATTAAGTAAATGGCCTGGTGTGAGAATTTTTTAAATAAACCTGAGATGGTCAGGTGGGGAAATTTTCTGAAATTTGTTGAATGGACATGGAATGACCCTGGTGCTATAGGCCTAAGATATATTTTATTAAATCCCATGGGGTAATTTGTCCTCTGCATTTGACCCATCCTATAGTTAGGAGCAGAGGGCAGCCACAGAGTCGTGCCTTGGTCAGGAGTACGAGTAGGAGTGTTCCTGTAATGCATGTTTTTGTGGGTGGGGGAAACCGGAGTACCCTGAGAACACGCAAACTCCACACAGAAAGGCCCCATGCCGGATTCAAACCCGTGACCTTCATGCTGTGATGCAGTAGTGCTAACCACTGTGCGAACATGCCACCCGGCATGTGGGTGATTCAAATAATTTTCACTTTATCATAAAAATAACATTCTTGCTTTGTTTCATGAACTCATTTTCACAAATTTATGTGGAGAGTAAATGCAACATAACAGACAATCACAAGCATACATCTCATGTGCTTACATTATGTCACTCAGGGGAAGGGCTTCGGCAGCAGATGCAGAGCAAGTTTTTCAGCCATGGCAGCTGCTTAATCAGGGAGATGTAGAGAAGGAGTGAAGTGATGGTACTGAAGTACATAATGGAGAACATAATCAATTCAATGTCACAGAATTGTGGAAAATCAGGTTTATGTGTAAAGGGCTTGATAGCAACTACAGGCAGGTAATGAAACACTACGATGGCCAGTGAGATTTGCATGGTTCTGAAGGCTTTCTTTTTCATGGGGTGCATCTTCTCCTTGCCCAAGACCGACTTCCTCAGAGTCCACATGATAGAAACATTGCAGAAAACCATGATGATGAAGGCAGCCAGGATCAGCCCAGTGTAGATGTCACCTGAGAGGTCCAACCACAATGTCCTGCAGAGGGCAAAGGCTATCATGAGCCCCCCAAACAAGCAGGGAAATAGCCACTCTGATCTTTTTATCCTTGATGCTGGTGAACACAATGGGGTGGACCACGGCCACGTAGCGGTCCAGGCAAATGCAGGTGAGAAAGATTGGGGAGGTGTTTTTGATCCCAGTGATAAACCACATTAATTGTTGGAAATATATGATTTCGAGCATAAAGAAGCCATAGTAGCAGATTGGGCTCATCACACAGAGCAATGCATCGGCGATGGCCAGGTTGAGGATATTTGAGGTGGAAGAGTCACTCTTCTCTCTGGCCACCAGCCACATCACCATGATGTTGGCAGGGTAGCCCACTACAAGGTTGATACTTCTTTCAATAAACTGAAAGGAATTCCCAAGAAGTGTTATAGCACCCTTGAAATGTGTGTGAGAGTTGGAGACTGGATCCTGAAGAGGAGTGATTGAAGGGTTGGCTAGAATTGATGACAGAGCTGTTCATTTTGGTTCTATTTTGTCAAGCAGGTTTGAGGGTTAATGATCCTTAGAAAACAGAGTAAATGTAAGTTACATGGTCAAGTCTAACTGAACTCACCACTTAAACTGACTGCAAGGCTAAATAATGTTCTTGAGATGATTATTATTACATGATAACATTATTTTACATGATTCTTTTCTCCAAAGTATTCCTCATCATAACACTTGTACTGCAAAATAGAGATGGAAACACTTATACTGGCCTATTTTGTACAAAGTTAAGCTCTCTCTTTTGAGAAAATATACTTGTCAAGCGAGTTTTGTATAATTTTGTTGCATTGTTACATTGAAGGATAATTTTTGTTTTCTGGGAAGACAACCTCCATCCAGGGAAAACCATCTCTCCTCTGAGACACCAGCTTTACTCTTTGAAACTGCACTGGAGCTCCCTGAGATTGGAGACAGTGTTCCCAGAAGACTGTTTGCCCTTTAGGTCTATATTTTACTCTCTGCAAAAGTCTCTCACTCAAGCACAGCATAGGACATGAAAGAGTGGTTAATCAGATTGAAAAAATGAATAACTCACCCGAAAAACTGCAATGGCTCGACATAACACTCCTCAAGGTCAGACAGCCCAGAAGGCTCCTGTATCCTGATCACCTGTGTCCAGGAGGGTTATAAATTTATTCAATATAGTCCCAGTTCATGTAAATATATTAATTTTAGTAGTACGTAAGCAGTGCAGATGATAGCCAGTCACAAATCCATTGAGGGAACAACAGCATTTGGAGTGACTGTACAATACCCTGTCACCACAGGATTATATTTAAGGATGGGTGGGTGTGCAAGAGGACTCACATATAGGGGGGTTGGGTTTGCAGAGTGAGTTTGTGATGTGATAAACAGATCTGCAGTAAAACAGAGGAGGGGCTAAAAGGAGGGGTAGATGAGTTCCCCCCTATCCCTGTTCTAACAATATATTATTTGTCACTGATGCAATCCAAGAAGTGCATCCCAGACAAACAAGTGATGCAATGCAGTCAGCCTACTGGAGCGCAGGTGAGACTGTATAACCTGGTGTAAGGTCTTACACATGAAACCACAAGGTTCATCAAAGCAGACTCAAACAATTATTTTCATCCTCACAAAGAAAAGAAATTTAGCAATCAGATACAGTAAATCTATTTCTTACAGCACCTTCAAAGGGTCATAGCGGGAATTTTTTTGGAGAGATACGTTTGCGTTCCCTCGCAAAAGTTTTGCGTTCCCTGGCAAAGGGTTTGCGTTATCTCGCAATAAGTATTGTATTCCCTTGTTATGTCCAGCCTTTTGTCACCATACATAAGATACACTTTATTGAACCCCGTGGGGTAATTTGTCCTCTGCATTTAACCCATCCTAGAGTTAGGAGCAGTGGGCAGCCACAGAGCAGCACCTGGGGACCAACTCCAGTTCAAAAGCCAGTACCTTGGTCAGGGGTACTGGTAGGAGTGTTCTTATAATGCATGTTTTGCTGGGTGGGGAAAACCAGAGTATCTGGAGGAAACCCACAGGAACACGAGGAGAACATGCAAACTCCACACAGAAAGGCCCTGGGCCGGATTTTAATACACAACCTTCTTGCTGTGAGGCAGCAGTGCTAACTACTGAGCACCTGTGCAGTTTGGAGGCTTGAATCACCCTAGTTTAGATATTGCTCCGATACTTCATTTCAGGAAAACTGTAATGTAGATAATACTCAGATTGTCATCTCTTGCAGTGATTTTTACCACTATATTTTGAGTGTCACTGGTAGAAAACATGACCTAAAGCACCTCTGATAGAGGTAACTTCAGAGTAATTTGCCCACTAATTTGCTGGGCTGCAGTGAGCCTGAAAATGTATGAAATGGGAAATCGTATGTTTTTTGAAAAGTTGGCTGTTACATGCGTTTGGTGTGTCTGTATGTATTTGAGTATCTTACTGTAGTTTCACCCGTCATCACAAAAATGCAGATTATTTCAGACTGTTAAATGCTAATTTTACACTTCTTGCTACTAACAATTTCCTAGCAACTTATCGAAGTCCCTTATTGCACATCCCATAGCCCTAAGTGGACTGGTTGCTTTGATGGGCATTAAATATAGGCTACTGTATTTTTTTAATCATCTTCATTGCATGAGTTAATGTCTATTTGCAATAGGAGTAGAAAATCTCTTTAATGTTTGCGTGTAGGGAGCAAATTAGCGTTATTTATGGGCAGTCACTGTGAACAGCAGTTCATGAACATGATAGAATCTTGTAACAGTCTGCTCTGCTGCTGCCTTCTTTCCCTCTGCTTGGCTACAGCCTTCGTAATGCAATTGCTCTCAGCTGAGTCTCATTACCCAGCCAGCATATGAGCAGCTCTGTTTCACTTACTCATTGCCAGATTATCATTGCAGCATGCGCTACACTCCAGCCTTTGTCTTCGGTCTGAAGTATATTCGTACTGCCAAAAGGCTGAACTCCCGCCAGGCCTGCTGGTCTCTCTTCTTCGCCCGTTTCAACTTCACTCTCTCCTACCGCCCAGGGTCCCGCAACACCAAGCCTGATGCCCTGTCCCAGCAGTTCCTGAAGGGGAAAGATTCCACTGAGGGGTCTGCTTCCAACCTTCCCTCCCCTTGTGTTTTTGCCCTCCTGTCCTGGGACATTGAGGAGAGTGAGGGCTGCCACTGACGGTTAACCTGGTTCCAGCGCTTGTCCCGCCAACTGTCTGTACGTCCCTGAAGCCCTGAGTTCGGAGGTTCTGCAGTGGGTCCACGCCTCCAAGCTCACCTACCATCCTGGTTCCCAGCGAACCCGAGACGTCCTCCTCCAACGCTTCTGGTGGCCCATCCTGGAGGAAGACACTTGCAACTTCATTAAGGCATGCCCCATCTGCAACCAGCACAAGGCTTCCCATCAGGCTCCCGCTGGACTCCATCAACCCCTTCCTGTCCCACATCGACCTTGGTCTCACATCTCCTTGGACTTTGTCACGGCATTTCACCCCCTGACAGTAACTCAGTCATTCTCACGGTGGTTGACTGCTTTAGCAAGATGGCTCACTTCGTCCCTCTGCCAAAGCTGCCATCAGCTAAGGAGACTGTCCAACTGGTCATGCTACATGTCTTCCGTCTGTATGGCCTCCCCGTGGATGTGGTGTCCATCCTCCTGGTCCAAGCAGCTCCTGTGGGTGGAGTACTCCCACAGTTACCTCACCAGCTCTGCCATGGGCCTCTCCCCATTCCAGTGCGTATATAGCTATCAGCCTCTGCTTTTTCCAGCCTTGGAGAGAGAGGTGTCCTGCCCGTCAGCCATAGCCCTCGTCCGCTGCTGTCGCCAAACCTGGACCCAGGCTTGTCCTGCCCTCCAGCACGCCTTTGGGCACTAAGCCGCCTCGGTGGCATTCTCCTGCCCCTGTCTACCAGGTTAGCCAGAAGGTGTAGCCCTCCACCCGCCATCTGCCTCTCCAGATGGAGTCTAAGAAGCTGACACCCAGGTTCGTCAGCCTATTCCCCATCCAGAGGGTCATCAGTCTGACGGTGGTAAGACTCAAGCTTCCTCACTACATGCGTGTCCATCCCACCTTTTATGTGTCTAAGGTAAAGCCGGTCCACGAAAGCCGGTCCACGAGAGTCCTCTGTTGTTGGCTGTTCCACCTCCTCCTCCTCCTTGTCTTATTGACAGAGGTCCTGCTTACTCCATGCAGCGCCTGGTCCAGTCCCGTCATCGTGGGAGGGGACTCCAGTATTTAGTGGACTGGGAGGGCTATGGACCTGAGGAGAGGTCTTGGGTTCCAGCTCGCCACATCCTCTACCCGGTCCTCATCATCAACTTCCACCGTTGCCATCCGGACCAGCCCTCCGGCGCCACCGTGCCTTCAAGGAATCTCCGCCCGCCGGCCCGCACCTCTTCCCTGCCTGATCTCCCAGTGGGGGGGTTCTCCTGCTGAGGAACCATCGGTCGATATGGACTCCGACCACTCGGGCTCCCCTGATGATCCGGCTGAGGAGATGGACTGGTCCGGCTCTGAACAATATTAGGCCCTGCCTCCGGCCTGCCTCCGTCCGCCCGCCTGTCCTTGGTTATCCTTCCTTTTGGGACGTCGGCAGCTGTCCCTTGAGGGGGGGGGGGGGTTCTGTCACAGTCTGCTCTGCTGCTGCTTTCTCTCCCTCTACTTGGCCCCTTCCCTTGTACTGCAATTGCTCTCAGCTGAGTCTCATTACCCAGCCAGCATATAAGCAGCTCTGTTTCACTTACTCATTGCCAGATTGTCGTTGCAGCATGCACTACTCTCCAGCCTTTGTCTTCAGTCTGACTTCCTGGAATTGACTCTGCCTGCCTCTGACGATATCCTCTCATTCCTGCCCCAGTAAACCTGATTGCTTTCTGCCTCTGACTCTGAGTTCTGCCTGTGTGCTTCCTGGTTCCTGCCTGCCATCTTCCAAGCCCCTGCCCAAGCCACCCATCTTGCCATTCCACTGCCTGCCTGAGTGGACACGACCCCATCTGCCGAACCTCAACCTAGCCTGCTCCGGTGGCCCAGTGGTAACTCTCCCACCAGCCATGTGTGCGACCCGAGTTTGAATCCCGCCGTTCGGGCGTGCTCCCTCGAGTTACCAGAAGAGCTCCACTCAAGATCCACAAGCTCCAAATCCTGTTCTGTTCCAAGCCACTCTGCACTACATTCTGTTTACCCCTGCTTTGAAGTCATTAAAAGTCTTTAAAGATAGTTGTCCCACTCTTTTTTTTTCATTTTTTGTGCCAGAGAATTTATTATTTGAAATGTTGCTATCGCTTATTTTTTTTTGTTTATTTGGGTTGATATATACCTCCTATCTAACCGTTTTCTTGATGAGACTTTATAGACATCAACTTCTAAATAATCTATCATGCCTTGTGGTCGCTTGTTTTGTATAACCCTCATTGTTTAATTGATTGATTCTATCTGCCCACATGTTCTGGATTACCTTAATTACCTCAATTTTGTACAGCTGATGTCTATATAATCTGTTTTCCTTTTGGGTTTCCACTATTACTTTGTCCTGATGAAGACCTGAGTGGGTCGAAACATGTTGATATTTTAATCTCTTTTATTCCTACATTAAAAAAGGCTTTTTAGCATTATTTTCTCTTCAGATCGTCATTTTTGAGTGCCTGGACCTGGACACCCTTGGGGTTTGTTTTACATAAATTTGTTCGTATAACTAGATTGTGTTATTACTTGTAAAATCAGATGTCTCACCCCCGGCCCCCTTCCCTGCCTAACCCACCGGACGGACGCACGGAGGTACAGACAGACAGGCACAGACCAAAAGGCACCACTGCAGGACCTGAGTAGTAAGTATGCAAAATTTGTTAAGATTCTGCAAACGGTTTTGGAGTTACGCTCCGGAAACAAAGTGGGAACGCCAACACAAACGTGAACGGGAACCGGCGCCTAAAACAATATGTCTCCCCTCTTCCTCCGGAGGGGGGGAATACATAATTCTTCAGCAGATCATGGAAGGTGGGAACATTTCTTGTCACAAGCATGACTCACACTCGTCCATCTAGGAAGCTAAATTGGCACTATCATTACGCACGCGTGAAAGTTTTCCAGTCAGAGTTCAAGACTACCCACGATGTCAACAAAGCCGATAAAGCCCATCTGCCCCAGTGGAACAGCCGGCTACTTATAGTAATTATTTAAGCTATTTTACATTCCCTGAGGATGTTTTAAGGCAATATGCCGGGTTCACATTGTTCATGTGGGCTTAAAGGGATATTTCAACATTTTGGCAAATTCGCCTATTGCCATAATCCCTATATTCATGTGAGTAGGTACATTACCTTAAGTTATCCGTGCCTGTTGTTTTGAGATTCGGGGGGGGAGAGACGCGAGCTGCTCAGCGAACATAACGAAAGTGAACAATACAGGCCCCTCGCTCCTTCAAAACTCATCAAATACACAATCCAACAGCTACAAAATGCTCTCGTGGACAAGTTGTGACCAGCACATTCACCACGCTATGAAATAATAATATATAATTATGTAACATTACGACACATGAAGCAAATACTCGGAACTACTTTCTTATTTGGAACAAAGTATTGTTTTGAGTTCCAGAGAAGCTGCAGTAAACATACCCTTTTGAAATCACTCCACCCAGCCGGTATGTCTGGAATGTAGTTCTGGTTCTGCATTTGTCTTGAAAATAACTCTGTATCGTAATTATACATTATTATTTTATAGCGTAATGAACGTGCAGGTCACAACTTGAGAGCGTTTTGGAGCTGTTTTGGAGCAGTTTTCTGTGTCAAAAATGTCAAGACTACCATTAGATGCGCTAAATGAGCCTATCAAGGAATTTGTAGCAAATAAATTCCCAGGAGAAGCAGCTGTAAATCTTGCAAATAAGGTGGAGTATGGCACCAGTTATTATGTTGGGATGATGTCGCCGTGTGGTTCGATTGGAGGATTGCCTGATTTTGCTGAATGACTGAAAATGATAATTGTTCTTGTCTTTGTTGTTAAGTGCATGGTATATTGAGCACCTTAGGAGCTTCAAACTAGAATCCACAGACAACATTGAAATCATTGACCAGTCACAAATGACAATTGTGTACCCATTGGCTGCATAAATCATGAAAGGAAAACAGATGGTTTCTTTGAAATGCCATATTTGCTTGAAATACTAGGCAATGTACTTGTTTAAATTTCCAATAATATCTTACTATGTTGATATTCCGATTACATCCTGTTGATAATTTGTTGGGTTTAATAGCTCTAATGCTGATCTGAGGACCGAAGCCCAGTAGTTGAGCAGCTCTGCTGACTGGGTTACAGTCAACAGCTCAGCAGTAGGGCTCTCTGTGGTAGCTGAGTTAAAAGGCAGCTCTTAGTTTTGTGATGCATCTTGATTCCTGTGATTCATTTTGATATCTGGATGAGCCCAATCCTTAACTGTATCTCCCGAACAACAGACTGTATCTCCCAACAGAGGCTTAATGAGGCAAGAGGATGAGGAAACGCCATCATGGGGGGCCGTCCACACCAAGAGCTGATCGCAGCCCATAGCTGCAGAGATGCTGCCACAGAGGGCATCCCACTCCCGACAAAGGAAGAGTCAACATCACAACCATAAAGTTGTTGATATTCCCCCCTCCCCGCGAGCCAGAGGAGCCAGGCAGAGCCCCACAACAACACCTCCACAGCCAGAGCCAATCACAGCTCCCAGCGCAGAGAGCCCCCAGTGAGAAAACACTAGAGCCATGCGCGTGGGAAGATGTTTGAATTAGGGGGGGCTGCCAACCGAAAGCAGAAGAGTGACGTCATTTTTTTTTTTTTTTTTTTTTTTTTCGCTGCATGAGGGCGTTATGACAATGTTGGTTTTTGCAACAGCGGTCATAGCAACTAAGGGTGCAAACTAGAATTGGAATAAAAGAATACTTGCCATATAAATCATAACTGATTACAAAAAATTATAATTTATAATTGTTTTGTTGTCCTGGGGCCTGTATTTTTTTTCTATGTTTAATCCCAATAAGTTCCTTTGTTTTGTATGCATGTGTCATTTAAAAAGCTACCATGCTTGTTGCCTTATTTGTTTCAACCTCTTCAACCCCAACTCCTGGTAATGCTGCCGTTAAGGGATTTGCCTGTCTCACACATGATGGCTCACAATGCCTCCCAGTTTGATATCGCCTGATTCACAATCAAACCATTTTTAATTTGAATTAACAAGACCAATACATAATCGTATCATGATTAAGACATTATTAATGAGGAAATGACCAAGAAACCACCGACAGGCTACATTGAAAACGCGCACGTAATTATAGGGATGACAAGTACCCCCCATCTCAGAAATAAAAACCTCCAAAATATAATGGCGAGCCCCCTTTTAAAATTGTTCTGGAAAATAAAAAGCCTAAAAAAGTTGAGGTTAGATGCGGAATTATTTCCCTATCTCTGAATTCCATCTCCCGTTTTAGCATTTTTTACATTTAAAACAGAAACATCTTCCTGCCGCTCCCTAGAAAACATTAGCGCAGAAGGACGTGACTTTGTAAGCCTAGCTATTATGCGCCGTTTTATGTGCTACAGGAGGTCGTCAGCCCCAAAAATAAACAAATGATCCTCGGACAAAATCCTCTATTTGAATAAAGTGATTCATCGCTTTACGTTAGGTAATTTTTAATTCAATCAACTATCATTAATGAATGTCGCTAGTCAGTTTCGTCAATATAAATGCATCCAGGCAGCAGACTAATCCCATAAAAGGCGAAAATAATCGTTCTCTTTTGGATCATAATCAGCATTCTTAAAATTCTCCCAAACCGGCAATTTTTTTTTTTTTTTTTTTTTAACATCTTTTTTTCAGCGGGTACGTGAAAGCCATTCTCAAGCTTTCGGTAATAAGTGCATTCTCTCACAAAAGCTGCCGCGGTACGTGTCGGGATGACTGTGCTGTCTGTGCGGTATTCCTTCATGGCCCAGGAATTTAATGGATCTTAAATGTTATAAACATTTATAACTGAATAACAACACTGTCCTTGCAGCATGTTGATTCCTAGCTGCAAACTCCCAAAACACAGCACTGACTGGAGTTACTTAAAGCATCGCTAACACAAATAATGAATCAGAGAGCAGGTCTGACAACTCATGCTGACCAAGTTCTTTCTTTTGCCTTTTCCCAGTTGCTAAATCCCCCTTTAGCAAACAAATTGTCACAGAGGTTGCGCAGATAAAGCAAAGAATGAAGTCGGTTTCTTTAACACAATGCAACCATCACCATTTTCAAAGAAACCTCATTGAAACGATCTGTCAAATCACACCGTGCCGAATTTGCTTCCAGGAAATACGATGTTCTGTTGAAAGGATCCGGAGCGCATGGCAGCGCTAAAGTGAGTGACCCGCTGCTGATCCTCTCTACCGGAGCAACAAGCTAGCTAGTCCTGGGGAAAAAGTCACTCAATCTTTTCTGCGCCATTTTCAGCAGCAGTGATCTCTTGCGTAGCTGCTAGGCTATCTCCCATAGTAACACGTTTTTACCTTTGACATTTGAATGTAGCCTACATAAACACACATTTTAATACATGTCAGTCATTTTTATGCATTATTATTTTTATATTCTGATATGAATTCAATTGTGTGATATTTTTAAATTGCTCAGATGGGAAATTAGTAATGATAAAAACTTTTTATTCTGCTCAGTAAGGGGGTGCTCAGCACCCTCCGTACCCCAATAGGGGGTGCTCCAGCACCCTCAGCACCCCACTTCCCGCGCCCTTGACTAGAGCTAATTAAAACATTAAAACTCTATATAATAATTAGAATCATAGGATAAAATACAAGTGTTTAAAAGCCAAGATAAAAAAATGAATGAATAAAGGTAAATAAATAAATAAATGGATTGATAGGTAGGTAGATAAATTAATTACTAAAGTTATATATAAGAATTAATCGAATGCTACGCTAAAAAGGTAGGTCTTGAGCCTCTTTTTAAAACTCAAAATGCTCTGTGCAGCCCTCAAGTCCTCCGGCAGGCTGTTCCACAGATGTGGGCCATAAAATTGAAATGATGCCTCACCATGGGTTTTTGTTCTGATTTTTGAAATAGTTAAAAGGCCAGTACTGGAGTACCTCAGGGTTTCCCAGGGTTTGTAAGGCAAAATCAGATAAGTAGGAGGGACCAAGACCATTAAGACATTTAAAAATCAATAAAAGAACTTTAAAATTGATCCTGATACACACTGGGAGCCAATGCAGAGACCTTTAAACTGGTTTGATATGATCTCGCTTTCTGGTCCTCGTCAGCACGCGTGCTGCTGAATTTTGAAGTAGTTGAAGGTGAGAAATAATCTTTTTGGGAAGACCAGAAAGAAGAGCATTGCAGTGGTCAATACGATTGGAAAAAAAAAAAAGGCATGCATCAGTGTCTTAGTGTTTGCTCGAGAGAGAAACTGGCAGACTCTGGCGATGTTCTTCAGATGGAAAAATCCAGTTTTTGTTATTTTTTTAATATGTGGGACTAAACTAAGCTCAGAGTCAAAGATGACGCCCAGGTTTTTCATCCATTGAGCCGGTTCTAAGAGTAGTGATTTTACTTTAGGAGCAAGTCTCTCTCTATGAGCTTCAGGACCAATAATTAATACTTCAGTTTTGTCCTGGTTGAGCTGTAAAAAAATTTTCTGCCATCCATTACTTGACGTCTGAGATACAATTTGACAGGGCATCAATTGGTCCTGGGTCATCAGGAGACAGGGAGATGTAGAGCTGTGTATCATCAGCATAACTGTGAAAATGGATGCCGTGCCTCCTAATGATATTCCCAAGTGGGAGCGTATAAAGATTAAAAAGTGTGGGACCTAAAATTGAGCCTTGTGGCACTCCACAGTCCATTCTATGGCACAGGTCATAATTAGCATGCTGGAATGCTAAACTGCCTCTTCAGATTAACCCGGCTAAACCCGGAGGGTCATTCATATGTATGCATCAGTCTTGGTGGTTCATCCTATTTTGAGAAAAAAAAGGCATGAAACAGATTTCTGTTGGTGGAATTATTTTTATTTTAAATAATGAAATTTATAAACTTGCACGTTATAAACGCATGTGAATATTAGAACAAAAGTATTATAAAGACTGACATTGGGGAGATTTATAACAGGCAAACAAATGTTCAATTCTCCAAAAACAAATAACATACTTTTCACTGCAACTATACAGTACAGCCCTCAGTAAGGGTAAAAACTAGCGTGCTAGCAGCACACGAGTTAATGTGTTAGTGCCTACCGGCTGGCATGCAAGGCCCGCTGGTCACTCTTGAATGGTACCCAGAATGTAGTCCAGCAGGGTGCCAGTATAGGGTCATTCCATGTCAATTCACACAAATCCCCAAAACCTCCCTTGACATGTGTGACTTGACATGGAATGACCCCTTAGCGATCAAGCCCGGTTGCGCGCAAAGCAAACACCCTCACTTAGGTATTATAACTGAGACATTCAATGCCACTGCATGACAGGAGACCAAGTTAATGTTCGGTCTGCTTTATCTGTCCCGGCCCGTTTGTACAATTAAATGTGTCGTTTGTTATCGATATCTAGATGATGACAGCGTAATTACAATATTAATGTCCTCTTCGGAGACAACTGTTGACTTCACAAGAAAGACAAAAGACAGATTCATGTTGAAAACAGAAAAACGATAGAACGACTTATTTTACTTTGAAAACAGGCGTCAAGTATTGTATTTTTATATCAATGCTGAATCCCTGTACCGAACGAAACTTAGAAATGAAAGCAATATTTGTTTTATGTCTAAACTGTACGTTAATTGTATTGCCCCCCCCACAATTTAAGTTTGAGGTAAAAGTTATAATGTGTAAATTTGTCGTCACCTTACGGTCGCTTCCGTGTTGAGCGAAAAGTACGATATGCTACGTGTTAACAAATTCTGTGGCCATGAAACAAATAGAGGCGAAAATCTCCTGACAGATATGCAATTTACAAAGTAGGAGTGGCACACAGAATGTCAAGCGGGATTTTTCAATAGTTTTGTGGAGTAGCCGCATAGAGATTACTCGCATACGCGACCCGCTTCGGCTGTTTCGGTATACCCCTGCACAGCTGAATGGGTCGCTGCAACCCCTATGCTAAGCCCATTTGCGTTATCGGAAATAATTCAAAACGGCAGATTTATGCGAAATTACCGTTGCTCTCATTACGTGCATATTCAATTGTGTATTTTTCTTTGTCAAAGCAATAACCACACAAAAGACAATTGCCGAGAACAATCTAGGACGTTTTCTTGCCGTGCAAACAGAAAATGTTGGAGTGATTTGTCCTCAGTGATGCGTCTGAGCTAGCGCATGAACTAGCGCATTAGACGCATGAACTAGCCCGCTAATTTGACTTTGACTGAGGGCTGTACTGTACACCAAATATATTTGCTGTGACCTAGAGAGCTGATCAATTTCATTGACATTTCCTGACAAAAAACATGCTGTTTGAAAACTCAAAATGCATACTGCATAATGACAAAAACACAAACATCAAGACTTAATATCTTCTCTACATCATGCAAATGCCTTAAATATTTACCCACGATATAAAAATAAAATCCTCATAAGCCAGATATTTAATATCATCTCCACATGACATAAAGAATTACACAACACCAAACATTACTCATTAGCATCTCGCCATTAACCCTGATAAAGACCCATAATTAAAAGAACAAAGGCTATCATCTTCAGATTCATTTATAAATAAAAAGTGAAATAATGTTCTGTTATACTGCAAATTCTAGTCTCTCTCAAACTTGTTCTCTGCCATTTGTGTCCTCAAAAAAAAAAAATTTCCAAGACAAATCTTCAGTTTTCACAGCTTTTATGTTGTGTGTATTAATATAATCAATAAAACGAATATGCCTCACTACAGACCCAGTTACACTACATTTTGCCTCAACAATTTTCTCTTTACACAAAGCAACTGGGCAAGCCAAGCAAAGCACGTTCTGTAACGCCATTTGTGACAACTTTAACAAAACTCTGTATTTGACATAGTTGCTGATTTTGTACTTGAACAAATGTGTTAGCTCTGTGAGCGGGGAATGAGATGGAGGCCCAGACGAGACACAGGATGGGGTTTCTAAAAGCCAACCATGAAACCACTAAAGTGACCTCTAAAGGAGAAATGGTAACAGAAAAAAGGAGCATAACTCCCTGGCGATTCCGCCAACGAAAAGCAACCCAGAAAAAGTGGGCAGAAATCCTCCCAGAAAATAAGGGCTCTCTCGTAAAAGAGACAGAGTAACCACTCCCTTCTGTGAGAACAGGAGCGAACCGACAGAGGTCTGCGAGCAAAGACAATGCTCCAACAAACAAGACCTTCTGCGGGACATGACATATACGCTGACGAACAGAACGATAAATCGGACGGACAACAATAAATAGAATGGACAAACGCCAAATCCTGAACTCTTTCAAGGAGTTTTCTCCGACTAAACGCTAAGGGCTTAGTAGTCCTCGCAAGAGTGACACAAAAGCACTTGAGATGCTCACTGTAAAACTCTGATGTGCTACGCAAATATTGCGTCACACCTGCCAGTATGGCCGCGCCTGTGTCAGCAGCCTGTCATCTGAGCTGGATTCTCGTTCTCTTCGTACTGTTTGCAGGGTTCCCACTCTTTTTCACTGACCAAATTTCAAAACTTTTCCATTACTTTTCCATGACCTAAAGTAAATTTCCATGACCTAACGGCGCCCGACTTTGAAAGAATTTTGCATACTTTAAGGCCAAATATGGATTATTATCCTTTCCACTGATCTTACAGTATAACTTTGACTTATTAGTTTGCATGTGAAACATGCAAACTATTGTTATTTCACCGGATCTTTCAACTTATTATACTTATTCTTCCCGTCTCGTAGACACTAACTCACAGCACCTACCCACATGGAAAGAATCTACTGTATTTGAACAGATATGCGCATATATGCAACCTATATGCCGCATATATGCTGCATATAGGCCAAAATCAGGTACATATATGTGCTTATAGAGGGCATATAGGTCTCCTATATAGCTCATATACCCAGTGGCAGGTCCTGTTTGTCATACCTATTGTATAGCTCATATCTCACTTTTGCAACTGTCATACATGATGCCTAGCTCATATTTTTATTCTCAAGGTAATATCTGCATATTAGTCCAAAGTCCCTTACAGAAATAACAAGAATTTCGCGCAATAACTTATTAATCGCATGTGAACACTTGAAATTGGCATCATACTTGATCTTAAATACATGTTGACATGTGACAACGGCATGTTATGTGTAAAACAGTCATTATTAACTATGGCAAGTGAGAGGAGACAAAAAGCTATGATATCAACACAAATATCTAATACTATTTGTTACATTTTTTCCTTGAAACATTAACAATAACAAGGTCATCAATCCTTTCTTGACCATACTTATTTCCATTCTATGAAGATTGAGTTGTGTATTGTGGAAGAGAGGGAAATGTATAAAAACAAAATGGTTTGATTATGTTTATTTCATCAATTAAGCATTTTTTCAAGTTTAAGTCACTGCCAGATTCACCACATTAGATAAAATTGGATTCACATCATTACAGCTCATACACATCCACTGGAAGGTAATACACTACACTGTTACCTCCACCAAATGCAATGTTTTCTATCTTGTCTGTAATGCAGTTTCTAGATGAATATGGCTCAGAGGTCCTTAGTCTAAATGTAGCAAAATAAAACAAAAATAACAAAATAAAAGTACACAGAAGAACATACATTCAAGTAAACATGTCTTTCAAAAGTAATTTTCATCCCCACATCTATTTGAGCATTTCACTGTGGTTAATGAATTTGAAGGCAAAGTCTACATTTCTGCTTACAATTTTAATGAACAGACACTTGTCTTTTATCTGAGATGCTTGTGTGGCTACTAAAGGTCCCAGACTTTTTCGTACAGGGATGAAATAGCAAGGATTCTTAAATTCCCACAGGGAAAGAACCTATATAAACATATAGGTTTTAATCCCCGCCTCGTATCAACCAGCAGTGGTCGGCAGCTCTTTTTCAGAAGTAAGCGCAGAATTGGCCAATTTGCTACAGGGATGCAAATTAGGAAGGGCCTGCTGGGAAGGGTTATGTAGATTAGAGTTTCCCTAGGCGTCTCTTGTTGGCCAGACGGGCCCTCATAGAAAAGATTCTGACCACACCTTTATTTGCGTAACCTCTGCCCTCGTTCTAAGCTTGTGAAATCTCATCCAGTGAATGTGTAAGAAACACTGGCTAACGGGCGCGGGCTTCGGAGGAGAGCCACGAGCTGTGTACTCTCATCTGAGTTAACGATATGGTGTTATGATTCTGATCTGTTCTGCTCATGTTCTGTTCATATTTTGTATTGCCTTGATTCCATGCCATGTTTTGTTTCTGTTTATTCATGCATTTCCTGCCATAGTCCAATTCCCCAGTTAGATTCCGGTCATTGTTTTGTATTTCACCATGTATTGCACTTGTCTCCCCTGTCTTGTGATCTAGTTGGTTCAGTCCGTCTCCCCGGTCTGTGTGCTCACTTACTTCGGGTGATTTAAATGTATTCTGGTGTTTAACGCATTCCTTCGATTCTCGTTTACTTCCTTCGCCTTACTGTTCTGATTACTAACAAAACTAACGTCTGTATTTTGTATCATAGTCTACTAACACAACTAATCCACGTATATAGATTACTAACTTACTAATGAGCACTCTAGTTAAATCTGTCAAGTTGCACCGCTACTAATTAATACTAATTCCCTCTCAGCAATCGCCCTGTTCTAGTCTCCGCCTCTTGCTCAGCTTTAACTATCTCCCCCCTGCGTTTCTCTGGTAGATCTCTCGATATGCTTAATTACTTTCCTGCACTCGTTATCTGTGCACTTAGAACTCCTTGACCGGAGCTGTTTAAATGTCATAGGCTGTCTGTGTGATTCCCGTCCGTGTCTTGGCGTTCGCCAATTTTCGTGGTTAGGGTTTCCCTCATGTGATTCTCCCGTTGTAATTAGTCTGATCCAGTACACCTGCTCCCTGCATAGCATGTGACTTTCCTCCCGTCTATTTAAGCAGTCTTTTCACAGCCAGCTCCTTGTCAGAACGTTGATCAATATTTCATTGTGCAGAGCGCCTTTTATGCCATTGAGTATTGTTTTTCTTCGACTGGTTTGTCCGACTACGATTCTTGCCATTGCCCTTTTTGTACTGTTTTGTCTTTTTTGGATTTCGACCTATTTTTATATGACCACGATTTCTGTGTTTGGATGCCCTGTGTATGACTCTCTGCTTTGTTCATCGAATACGACTTTTTGCCTACCGTCTATGTACCTTTGCTCATCTGCCTTACTGGTTCTGACTCCTGCCTGTCTAGTCGACACTGTTTTTGGATTTCGTATTGTGGCTTGGCAATAATTGTGTTTTTTGGCTTTGACTCGGACCCCATTAAAGGCATACGTTTTTTGGATTTCTGTCTCTTGCGAGTGGTTCCTGAACTGTTACCTCACATATGGGGCCGCATATGCGAAAAAGCCTAAGTACTGGTACATAATTCCTGTTGTGGGAAAATACTTTGTCCGAGCAAGTAGATTTGCATGAGTCAGTGGAACGCTTTATCCATCTCCAAAAAATAGATCCATTCTCCAGAGTCTGATGTAATTGGGTTTATTGTAAATCCATCCAGAAGAAGCACAAAGAAACCCAGGCTGGTCTGCGCAAACCACATAACATTCATTCTTCATCAATCACTCCACGCCGACTGCCCTCCGGCTGTCCAACCCCTCATTTTTATTTACCTTTTTTTCACGTTTCTTTAGGTGGGATTAAACGTGACACACTCCACCTCCCCTAATATTACTAATTCTGATTGGTAAATTGTCCCATGGCGACCCTCCTCCCTTAGCAACAGGTTTGCCATTACATCATAGTGTACCTTCATTTTTTTCGGTCGAGGGACGCCAAGACCACACCTAAGTCCCCAAACCTTGGGTTCACCTAAAGTTCAGTAAGTTATCTGAGGACATGGATGGTTCCAGAACACTCAGGTGCGCATGCTCAGGTAGTGGGACCAGGTTGACCGATATGGTCATTCCGGAGGGTTAGCTCACTAGGCCGGCCTTGAGGGTTCTGCAGAAGCGTCTTTATCAGGTTTTTTTGACAGATTTGAGTTTTTGCCTCTTTCTCAGCTCCAAACTCCCTCTCAGTATTTTTAAAGGGCCATATGAACCTGGCTACATTCTGTTGAACTGTGATTATAGTAATACTTTCATTTTTACAGTATTTAAGATTGTTTTCCCACCACATTCCCTAATTGGATTTCCCAGATTCGGGTGGGATTGGAGATGCCAAAGTAAAAAAAAAAAAAAAGACATTTAGGTTTTAATATAGGGCGACATGAAATTGGCCATTTTCATTCATTATAGGTACATATCCTATAATATATGAAAACGGCCAATTTTATGTATGTCGCATATATGCGAAACCTATATCTGGCCCTATATTAAAACCTATATGTTTATATCGGTTCTTTCCGTCTGGGTATACACAGCTGCATACCAAATGATTCTACTATACATATAGATTGTTGCTTGTCGAAGTCGTATTGATATTAATTATAGTTTATGAATAATTAGCAGTTAAAAATGAAAAATGGATACCATTCTTTTCCTATAGATACAAGACTCTCTTGCACGACTATCCTCTCTCTCTCTTTATATTGGTTGAACAGCTTGTGATGTCACAGACAGTACCTACCTAAATAAATTAGAATTTCGTTTTACCAATTACTTTTTTACAGTAATGGCGGGGTGTTGAGTCTCTCAATAGCACACAAACCACAGGGACCACTCACACTGACTCTCACATACAAATACACACCACGGGGCTACTCACACTGACCTTCACACACACATAGACACCACAGGGACCAATCACACTGACCCTCACACACAAATTATTAGTTTACCAACTAGTCAGAGCAACTTGCTAATCAAGAAAAGTAAACTGCGACAGGTTTAGGTCATTTAATACTGAATGGTGAGGTTTGAGCGTCCCTTTGCTAAATCATTAGGTTTACATACCGATGATTTAGCTTGGAAACTAAATTAACCCTCATCACACATATGCCCTGGTCACTTTGACCATGCGAAGGACGATCATGGTAGTGGAATCAAATTTGGAACAAAAGTTTTGTGCATGTGCAAAAAAGTTCTGAGCTCATTTTGTGCCTGTGCAAAAAAAGTTTTGAGCTTGTGAAATAGTTTTGTGCGTGTATAAAAAAGTGACCACACCTTATCATACAGCACAGTGCATGACAACGAAAAAATAAACATCATATTATACAGAGAATTGTGCAATCACATGCTAACTCCTTCTAGTTTAATATATTAGTTTGAGCTTAGCTCATTTTGATAAATAAAGGCTGCTTTCAAGGTAATTATACAGTGGTCATACAATCTAAGTTTGAAGCTACTGAATCCGTTGATTTCTTGGTATGGACACAAAAGAACTTTTCTGTTGATGTTATTAATTCCATGATGTTACATGTTACATGTAGCCCTATGTGCAAATGAAATAAACATGAAATTATGTAATCACAATTCATTTATTTCAAAATGTATGAGGAATTTGGCTACAGTATTACTAAAGGAATTCAAACACTATAATATCGACATTCACATTTTCCTGAAGTTGACAAATCAATCAAACAGTCAAACATACGAACAATAGAATCTACATTAGAAGTACCATTTTTCAGACTTTTATCACCAGGCTCTACAATTTATCACCTACACTACAATTTCTTCTCTTTGCTCTCAATGTCCTTCTCCAAAGCTGAAAGACTTGTTCTCTTGTCCTTAACAGAGTGCCGCAGGCTGTTTGACTGAACAACAAACTGTATGTTGCGTGTTTCTTCGGCCTTCAAGCAGACTTTTCAAGCTGTTGAATGTCAGACTCAAGACGCATTTTCCTTTGCTTCAGTTCTTTTAGTTTATCTGCTATGCTCCTCTTCTTGGAGGCCTTTAATTGGCTTTCATGTAATTGGCTTCCTCTGTTCATCAAGAAAGACCAAATACCTTTGTCTGGCACTTGCAACAGACATTTGAAGCTCCTTGGTGATAATCACTTTGTGAAGGCCACCTGCTGCCCGGACACTATCCACAATCATACGCTCCGCAACAACTTCCTTCATATGCTCCACTATCACTTGCTAAATGCTCTTCATTTTATCGACACACTGGCTCTTTTTGGAAACCATCAACCTGGGATCAAAACACTGCATATTTCTCACTAGCTGGTGGTTTACTAGTGCTTTAAGCAGGAGTTTGGTCAAAAGTTCGATGAGGAAAGTCTTGGTCTCCATTCTCACATCTAGCACCTGTCTCTTGCCAGTGCCTCGGAGTTGTCTGATTGATGTTTCTGCCTGAAATCCAATATCAATTTTGGGGGTGTCCTTGTGGAGGGAAGGATTGTTGATGTTGATCTGGAGGAGCTTCTGCATGGATGTAGCCTCTTTCAGAGCTGTGTCCTTCATGAACCTCTCCATAAGCCCTTATGTGAGAGAGAGAGAGAGAGAGAGAGAGAGAGAGAGAGAGAGAAATATGAATTTCATGACATTAAACCTCAACATATCAATTTCATGACATTAAACCTCAACGCATGAATTTCATGACATTAAACCCCAACATGGAAATTTACAATATATATTTAGAAAATTTTAGCCTGGAATCCATACTTATCAAGTGCTGGTCGCTCCCAACGGTCACTGATTGATCAGTCTGGCCTCAGTCGTATAGCCAGCGTTTAGCCCTTACGTCACTAATGAAATGAATATATGAATATTCATGTTTTCTGCTCTTGGCTGATTGGGCGACCTTTTGGCGAGAACCACCAATCGAATATGAGTTAGCTGGCCAGCAATGGCATTCGTGAATGTTATTTGACATGAGCTTAAAAATTAGATTGTGGCTTGCTTGCATTTACTCTTGGAGTGGTTGTTAAGTTTTGAACAGGATAATGTTTGGCCATATCTGCATTTTGTTTATTTCAGTGGGATTTCCCGGTTTAATAAAGGCTGAATTAAATAATACTCAAATTACATAACGTATTTCACTGTAACTGGCATTAGCTATAGCTTGAAGGACATGATTGCATCAGCTAGATTAAAGTGATACTCCACCCTAAAACTATAATTTGTATATCAGTTACTCACCATTAGATGTCTTGAACGGACAAAGTTGTTCTTCACCTGGCGCAACTTTATGGCCACTGGAGAGTTTTGAAAAATTATCCAAATTCCTTTTTTTCTGGAAGCAAATGGGGTCACGCAGTAGCAATGGGAAGACTCCACAAAACGTCCGTAGACAAACTTTCAAACCATCGTCCAACGCATCGTCCAGTATAATCCAAGTCTGCTTTGTCCACCCGTATCCTCACAACTCTAGAAACGCGGTTATTTTTCGCTAAAAATAATAAAATACCACAGTTATGCTTCAAGTAAGCTTGCGCATTCAACGAAGTCCCGCCTCCCGGCTCATTCATTGCCCAGAGACTCTGCTGCCACTCAGATGAATACTCTTAAAAACACGAGCCGGGAGGCGGGACTTCCGTTGAATGCAGAACTGTGGTATTTAATTTATTTTTTAAGTCTGTCTAAAGGGGCGGGGCACCCTTGCGACTGTGAGCCACAGATCTCGCATGGATTTTGTGCGAATATTTGAAAGTCAAACGCTGGTCTACCGGCTGAGGCCAGACATACAAGCAGATGACCGTTGGGAGCGACCAAAGCTTGATATGGATGGATTCCAGGCTAAGAAAATTTAGAACTGTGACTGCAGAACCAGTGTTTAGTTAGTTTGGGCTTTGAATAATTCTGTGGAGCCACTTTGTCAAACCATTAGATATAGCTACTTCATGTAATGAATGAGGATATTTTGAAATAAAAAAAAGAGTGAGAATTATGGAGGCAAAGTATCACATTTTCCAATTGGATTACAATTAATATGTATTGGGACAGTGACACTATTGTAATACTTTTGGCCTTGTACACTACCACAAATGGATTTAAAATGAAATGATCGACATGAAATCAAAGAGCAGACACTCAATTTTTATATGACTGTATTTACATCTAAATAAATGGGGTTAGCAATTGCAAATATTTTCATAAATACCCTCACTTGGAGAGACTAAAGCTGCTCCATTGACTCACTACCTGTCATAACCTTCTTGTTTCAACATGTAATCAAAGGAACTTGCAGTGCACCTGAAAATCCATCAGACAAGAACTTCTTCACAACATCTGGTGACTCTTGTGAAGTCTTATCTGGATTTCACTACATTGTGATTCCTTTGACTTCATGTTGTACTAAGAATGTAATGACAAGTGATGAGCCCATATAAAGTCAATGGAGCAGCTTTTGTCCCAATACCTATGGCCTTTCAAAATGAAGGAGCTATGCACAGAATGTGGTCCACTCAGCATGTACTAAACTGTGTGACTGTCCCAAGATTTACAGACCTAAGTGTGTAGTCTAGTACTATCCAGCTTTTACCCATTAAGTACATCAGAAATGTCTAAAGTGTGATGGTTCTGCCCTGCAGTCCCTCCCCCTCCTGCTGTCTGCACCTCCACTTCAACGAGCCACACCTGTTGCTCGTCGAAGTGGAGGTGCAATGAAGAGTATTTAAGAGCTGCACTGCCAGTTTGGCAGTGCAGCTGCATTCTAATGCCTGAGCCCTGTTATTGTTGTTTTTGCCGCTGCTCCCCTCAGTTTTATATTGTGTGTTTATCTGTTTTTATTAAACATTTCTATTTTTGTACTCAGCTTGTGCGTGTGGGTCCCTCATCCACTTTTTGGGTACATGGTTCCAGTGCCCGCTGGTTTGCTGTTTTCAGCCGGTGGGGGAAAAACCATGACATAAAGCTCTGTTGACAAGTAAACTACTAGCACAGGGGTAGGGAACCTGTAGCTCAGGAGTTTGGAAATACACACATATGATTAAATGGCAATGGAATATTGTAGCGTTAGGTATTCAATGTGCCACTGGCAATAAGCAAATAAATTCTGTGGCTACATAAAATGTGGTCCATGTAGCCTATTTAATATTTTGACAAACTTGCTATGGTGGAAAATGTCAGCACATCCTACAGATGCATCCTCAAACACTGCGAAGAGGGCCAAGGCAGTTGTATCGATCCAAAGGTGCGCAACGACTGTGTTTTGCGTTACCGCTGTCTTCAATCACTTGACTTTCGTGCCACGAAAGCATCCACTATGACCTGTCACTCATCAACCAATCATGGAGGTGAGAGCAAGCAGGCTTGTGCATGAGACCTGACATCAGCCATCCCTTAAAAAAAATTCCAATGGTACCATTTGAATGGTTTTATTGGACCTCAGTTGTAAATGTCTTCTTTGGTAAATGGAATGGCGATTGGTTGTGGTAAATGAATGACACTTTTTTTTTTGCTCAATCACCATTCAGTTTACCATATAAGGCATTTACAATTGATGTCCAATAACACCATTTAAATGGTACCATTGGAATTTTTTTATAAGGGATAGCAAGAAATTACTCCTACATAAAATATTTTAGCGCAGTTTAGGAGTACTCCTAGCAGTAAGATAAGATGCTTTGTGAATACGGGCCCTGATATTTAAAACGCAACGTGAGATAGGCCTACCTACACATCACATGATATGTCTCCTATTAGGGATTTTTTAAAAAAGAAAATTCAGCATTTATGGCTCTCTTCGCTTAAAGGTTCCCGACTCCTGTACTAGCACATCACTTTTTTTTTACTATCTGAAATTATACTCAGATCCATGTCATATTCATGAAATTATTTTAAAGACATACCTTTGACAAGTTTGTACATGTCTCCGGTCATGAAGGGGAGCATGGGTGCATCCGTCTGATAGGCGGTCAGTGAGGGAGTGAGCTGCTTGGCGATTCTGGAAAATACAGCCACCCGCACCAGGAAGATGTGGTCGGCCGCCCTCTTCTTCAGTTCTTCATATGACTTGCACTTAAGCTCCATGACGGCCCTTGCCTTGGCCGCGTCAACATAGTGCAGCACATCTGGCCAAATAAAGCGCCCTGTCGCAAACAGCCACATTCTCCACCCAGCGGTGCTGGAAGAATTTAAAGCCGAATGTCTGACTGCCGGCTACGTTAGTAAAATCCTCTCTGTGCGAGGGGCTGTCTTTGAACAGCCAGTATATGCTGTTGAGTGTATGGTCAAGATCCCATCCTGTGGCATTGGTGCCCCCATGGAGGGCCTTGTGCATTATGTGCAGTCCGCATGATCCCACGTTCAGGAGAGACCGGTTGATTTCTGCCATCAATTCCTATTGCAACAGGTCAAAAATCTTCCAATTTACATTTGGAAAGTCCATTGATATCTGCGCAAGATTTTTTAGGCCAATACCACCCAGCTTTACACTCATCCTATCCATCACGTCTCGAGCGGTAGCCCACCCAAGGAATTCGGAGCCCAGGTATCTCGTTTTCACATTCCCGTAGTCCCAGATCCTGACATGCATGTCCAGTAATTTTTGCTGCAGCTCACGGTTCAAGGACTCGTCGAACAGCACGCAGTATCCGGGCTGTGTTTATATCTCGCCAACTAACTGAGATTTAAAATAAGGAGCAAGACCAAACGTGCTAATGTAAGCAACCTTTGCACTCCCGCATGTAAATATCCTAGCTATTTCACTGTCCGGGAACATTCTGGTGAACGGGGGTCCAACATCACTGCAGGAGTTGTGTGAATAGTGAGAAGCCGCCACCTTTAGAGCCCACAGGATTTCTGCATTAGCTGCCGCTTTAGCGATCGGGGCCAGTGTTAACATTGTTTGGTGTACCTGCGAAGTTGGACTGGGTGCACTCCCTCCAGGAGTCTCGCGGCTCTCGCTGGCGGTTCGGACGAAGGTTGACATGACTGAGCCTCTCGCCGTCTTCTCAATCTTCTCATGCTTCGAACCTTTAGTTTGGCTAACAAGAGCAGCCTCACCCATGTTGCTGACATCAAAGCTTTTGTGGCAGAGTTTACATCTTGCTTTAGCTCTGTTACTATTGGCTGCGAGCCAGATCTTGAATTTTTCATTACTAAGCTGCGACAAGTTGAACGAGCACTTGCCTGGCATTTTGTCACCACTTGCTCCTTCTTCTTCTTCTTTTTCATTAAACTATACATTTCCCACCAATCTATGTCACTAAACGTTCGAGCAAGAACGATAGTTACAATTGTTCATGTTGAAATTGATATTTTTAAAGGATAGCAGCAGGGGCGGCTCTAGGATGGTAGGAAAGATGGATGGTAGGCCCAGTGGGGGGAAAGAAGTGTGTGCGTGAGCTGCAATACTGAAACCCTCAACTTACCGCCAAATCAGAACGGACAAAAGACACTGGAGAACACTTGTAAATTCACACTCTTTAATGAAGAAAAAAAATCTTAAGTCGCTCAAGATACAGGCAGCAGCTGGTTGACGTCTCTTCAGAAATTTTTTTCTGCAGGTCGGTTGGAGCCAATACATATATCAGGCAATCACAGCTCAGCTTTGGTACCACTGTACGTGCCAACAACTAATCACAACTCGGCTGTACTCATCATGAATCAATGACAATGGAAACGCATTCGACCTTGCCACTGTCAGCCGAGTTGTCTACGCGGCAAATCTGTTAACACTTCTCTGACAATCACGATTAAAGTGCTCCACAATACGCTAAATAACAAGTAAACCAGCTGGTCTGCTGCGGAAGTCCAATAGTCTATTCGTTAGGCCTTGACTTCAGTGACTAATTCTGCAGATCGGAGAGCAAATGTCATGATATCAGAAAGTGAGGACGATGTCCGACATTATTACAAAAACCATTGAGTGTATATAGAACATATCATAGTTCTATATACACTCAATGCCAAAAACACAGACTGCTTTGTGGCCGTAGACTGTTCGTGACGCAGGCTCCTGGTTGAGGCATTGAGCTGATAAGTATATGCTCGTCACTGGAGAAAATTGGGAAGGCGTAGTCAGTTTCTGAACCAGTATTTTGAACATCTGCTGCAATCGACAAGATACTGTTCAACTGACCACTGGCTAATTATCAGATCCCCAAAGAAGTTAGACTATAAATCTATGAACTGCAGCTTTTCTAATCTCTTTTGTACTCCAGTGAAAATAAATCAGATTGCACCCGGACCAACCACTCACCCACTTCATATATGCTGCGCAAATAATCATGTACATGCAGGACTTTAGATCCGAGTGGAAGAGTGCATCAAATCTAATCCATCAGGATAGAAGTGTAGCGATTGATGTTGATACGAGCTAGCCAAACAAAACTATTTGCCACTGGACGCATGCATCCATAGCTCGTATCAACATCAATCTCTTATCTTCTATCGTGATGGATTAGATTGGATGCTCCCTTCCACTCTGATCTGAAGTCACGTTTCTTGAGGATTATTCACGCAGCATGTATAAAATTGATGACTGGTTGGTCCGGGTGCAAAATGATTTATTTTCATTAGAGTACGATAAAGAGGAGAAAAGCTGCAGTTCTTATAAATTTATATTCTATTTTCTTTGTGGTCCCAATAATTAGCCAGCGGTCAGTTGAACAGTATTTTGTCGACTGCAGCAGATGTTCACAATACTGGTTCAGAAACTAACCGGTAACGCCTCCCCAATGTACTCTAGTGATGACCATATTCTTTTCAGCTCAATGCCTAAAATAGGAGCCTGCATCACGAACAGTCTCCGATCATGAAGCAGACTGTTGGACTTCTGCAGCAGACCAGCTAGTTTACTTGTAATTTTGCGCATTGTGGAGCACTTATTGTTATTGTCAGACGAGCATTTACAAAATTGCCGCGTGCACAACTCAGCTAAGGTCGAATGTGTTGCCATGATACATGAATACAGCCGAGGTGTGATTAGCTGATTGCACGTACAATGGTACCACAGTCGAACTGTGACTGGCTGATGTACGTAATGGCACCAACCGACCAGCAGAAAAAAAAAAAAAAAAAAATTCCCGTATCAGTTATTAGGTTACTTTCCCACAGCTGCTGCCCCTCTGTTGGAGTATGATACTGCAGGCTACACTCGCAGACGAGACGCTGATACAGATGAGATAAACCCTGTTTTTTCTGAATGTAAAACATTCGGGGCTTGAGCCTAGGTAGCCACTCCCTAACACTGCCCATGGGTAGCAGCATATTTACTGGTAGGCAGGGTCCAAAACTAACTTTTTCACTTGCTAGCCAGGCTGGCTGGCAAGTGAAATTTTTTACCAGCCAGGCAGATATTTTACCAGCCAACCAAATAAAAATTGCTTTTCAGTGTTGTCATTTGCTATCAGTATTATTTAACATATCATTTGGGTCTTGTATGCGATTCTCAATTAATATTTCAATAGTATGCACTAATACTAGCGAACATGTATGCTAAAATATGAATAACTGTTTCAAAAGTTAAGTGTAATATTTGGTTAATGAATTCTGAAGTATTCTTACTACATTGCATAAGGAATCTTTCAGTAAGGAATTTTGCCTGAATTTTACCTGAAGACTTCAGTCTCCTTTGGACAGTTGAGACAGAAGATTTTATCTCGATCAGACTGCAACAGCCCTATATAAACATGAAAGCCTGACCAGTGGTGGACAAAGTATTCAATGACATGACTTGAGTGAAAGTCAAGATACTCTTGGTCAAATATTACACCAATACAAGTGAAAGTGTGACATAGCGTTCAGGAACCACACGCAAGTGATGGAAATCCAAAACACGTATGCCTTTAATGAAGTCCGGGTCAAAGCCAAAAAACACAAGAATTGCCAAGCCACAATACGAATTCCAAAAACAGAGTCGACTAGACAGGCAGGGGTCAGAACCAGAAAAACAGATGAGCAAAGGCACATAGACGGTAGTCAAAAAGTCGTAGTCGATGAACAAAGCAGAGAGTCATACACAGGGCATCCAAACACAGGAATTGTGGTCATACAAAAATAGGTCAAAATCCAGGAAGTCAAAACAATACAAAAAGGGCTATGGCAAGAATCTTGGTCGAACGAAACAGTCGAAGAGAAACAATAATCAATGGCATACAAGAGGCTCTGCACAAAGAAATATTGATCAACGTTCTGACAAAGTCAGAACAGCAGTGAGGACTCTTAAATAGACGGGAGGGAAGTCACATGCTATGCAGGGAACAGGTGAGCTGGATCAGACTAATTACAATGGAAGGATCACATGAGGGAAACCCTAACCACGAAAATTGGCGAAAGCCAAGACACGGACGGGAATCACACAAACAGCCTATGACATTTAAACAGCTCCGGTCAAGGAGTTCTAAGTGCACAGATAGTGAGTGCAGGAAAGTAATTAGGCACGTGCGAGAGATCTCGCAGAAACGCAGAGGGAGATAGGTACAGCTGAGCAAGAGGCAGAGACTAGAACAGGGCGATTGCTGAGAGGGAATTAGTACTAATTAGTAGCGGTGCAACTTTACAGATTTAACTAGAGTGCTCGTTAGTAAGTTAGTAATAAATATACATGGATTAGTTGGGTGAGTAGGCTACGATACAAAATACAAATGTTAGTCTTGTTATTAATCAGAATAGTAAGGCGAAGGAAGTAAACGAGGATTGAAGGAATATTATTAAACACCAGAAATCATTGAAATCACCCGAAGCATGTGAGCACAGAGACCCGAAAGACGAACTGATCCAACTAGATCACAAGACAGGGGAGACAAGTGCAATGGAACTGAAGAATGGACTTAACTAAAACCAGAGAATAACAATAACAAAAAGGAATAAATAAAAGACAAAATCATAAACCATGAACTTGAACATAAACATGAACATAAACATGAACCAAAACCGTAACTATGACAGAAAGTTTTTCTTTGTTTTTTCTTTTACTTAAGTGAAACTGCACTGTGACTCTAGACTTCTCGCGCTTTTCTTTACTCAGGGCTTGGAAGCAATGTATGTGTTTCATTATCGTTTAAATTGGTTAAATGAAATAAGATCATCTGAAACGTTTTTATGCAATTCCATTTCTTCCAACCCGAGAAAGAAAAGCGTAAGAAGTCATAATCACCGTAACGTATGTGAAACTGATGAACCTCCATGCACAAGGACTTCAATTCCATGCAAGAATCCTACATATGCGTTGACTGAATAATTGATGACTACAGCAGGGGAACGTAAATATGCCACTCAAAACTGATGCCGAATGCATGACAGTCGACAGGTATGCGTTATTAATGAAAACTGACCACACCTGATAATGTTGAGAGTTTTCGGAGTTTCAGTAATAGTAATTTAAATGAATGATTGAAAGCAGGTCATGACCAATCATTGAGCTCCCCCTATCGCCAGTTCACGAGCTGCAACAGTTCAGAAAATAACCGGTTTACACCCCAAGAGTCTAAAAAGCACCGTTTGGAAATACTTTGGGTTTTGGTCAGTCAACGACAGAAAAACTGAAGGCCGAGCGAAAGTTGTTCGCAAACTATATGCAAGTTCGAGTTAGCCTACCATTCCTACAGCGGTTGTTGGTTTTTTTTGTGTAATGTTAAAAACCGGAGAAGAGAAAATGTGCTTTCTGAAATGCAGTTTCATTTACGGACAATAGTTTTGTATTTTACTGGGGTGAGGGAGCTTTCAAGCTTCAATATCTTTTCATATTCTAGTGTGAATGGCACTAATATGTATTGAAAGTTAATGTCAAATGGTTTGTAAAAGGCACTGTACAAAATTTGAGACCTCTGACATAATTACAGAGCTGTCCACAAGACCATGAAGCTATAATCGAGAATTAGCATTCCAATATATAACATAATTTTAAAAATTCAAATTGGGAAATCGAGAAAGAACACCATCATAATTTTTGGATATATCATTAACAAAAACCTGCTCTTTAAGGTGAACTTGATTTGCATTTGACATATGGTGTCATTCAACAGGAATATAGCTTCAAAGTTGCAGGAAAATGTGTTTTTTCTCATTTTTGATTGCCAATATCTCAGATGCTATTTACTTCACATTGATAATTTTTTAGAAAACCATGTACCTAGTCCAAAAGACACCGCCTACAAAATATCAGGCCCCTGTCATAAAAACTGATGAGTTTACAGGCCCTTAAAAGTGCTGCCACAGTTCGCAAATAGAATTTTTGACAGAATCTTGGGGTCTATTACTGCATGTTACACATGAGCTAGACTGCTGAAAGTTACATTATGAACAGATATTGTACCAGATATTTGACATACAAACTTTAGAGGTCCTAGCGCAAGTACTTTTTAAGATATTCCAGCTCAGAATTAGAACTTCAGAAGGCGATGCTAAAAAAAAAAGGCTAAAAATTGAACAAACCTTTGTCCTTTTAATATTTTTTTTTGTGGCCAAACTATTAGCAGTAGAGACCTACAATTTTAGGATCATTGTATTAAGAAGTGAATCCACCAACTTGATTTTTTTCAAGAAAATCTGAGGGGGTCATGCGGGAGCCATTCAGTGAATTGACACGGAATGACCCTGTTGTGAACTGTACTGCAATTAATTACAGTAATTACTGTCTTACGGAATAAAACTGAACGGTTGGCATCTCGTTCGAACTTGGATGAGCCTGGTGTGTTGTTATTTCATAAGCTCTGCAATGCGTCAGGGTCCTGAGTTCAGACTCAATGTGTCGGTAGTGATGTTACCGCTGATACCGAGGCTCCGAAGCACGCTTCAAACTCGACAGGGTATTTTTCTGAAGCACTGTGCCGGAGCTTGCTTCATATCGGGAAAAATCACGTGACTGATGACGTTCGAACCACTTTACTGCTTCATTCAGACTGAATCAGCTGACCGGTTTGGTTTGATAGGCGGAGCTTTGAAACATTGGCGCAATTCAAATGTATTTAAAATGGATGAAACAGCGCTCTGTTTGGCATTATTATTTTTGAATAAAAATGCCTAAGTCGCTCAAGCACACCCAGTATACACCAAGTACAATCAAAAAACATAATAAAATATAACATGTTTTTTGGACAGAGTAAATATTTACAGGATTCAAAGAGGCTGTGGATGTAATTAATGTTATTATAGTATAATATACACTGCCCAGCCAAAAAAAAAAAGTCACCGTTTGGAAATTAATGAATAAATTCTGAAATTCATTGGATCATTATTGCGGTTATTAATATGTTTCAGGCAATAATCGTTTTAACCCTGACTGATGAAGCGTGTCGCTACTCATTTCTCAAAAAATTATGTCGGAAGACATCCCGTGATGGTGGAAAAGATGTTACAGTATTTCAGAACGGGCAAGTTATTGGCCTGCATTTAGCAAAGAAAACCATGAATGACAAAAACAAGTATGAGGAATCATTTTCGCAAACAAATTTGCCACCACAAAGTCCTGACCTTAAACACATTAAAAGTTATTGGGATGTGCTCAAGAAAGACCACCGCGTGGTTCAACCATTATGTCGAGAAGACAAGATCTCGGCCAAAAATTATGGCATTTCTGATCGAAAATAAATGTTCTGGCATTGCATATAGTTGTCAAAACAATGACAAGACGAATATGCACTGTAATCAAAGCTACAGGGGTTCCAACTAAATATTTGAGTGTGCGACTTTTTTTTGGCCGGGCAGTGTGAATTATTAAGGTAAGGAAGAAAAACAACAGACACATGTAAAACGAAGTTAGATTTCAGCTTTATTGAAGTATTTTTCACAATACAACATACTCGAAGTGCGTCAGCGTCACCTTTGCAAGGCTGTACAACAATCTCTGTGCCAGCAGATGCCACCCACGTGCTCAATGAATTAAGCATCGAGTAGTGAACCAATTTTCAATACAATGGTCTAAAAGGGTCCGAAGCTTCATAAAGCCTCGTTTGGCCATCATTATGTGTCGGGGCTTATTACAGACATAGGAAACTCCAGGTCTTAATCTGTACTTATTATCTATCAAATATATGTTTATGTTGATGTAGCCTATCTTATGTTAGTATGGCATGTCGTTAGTTTGTGTTGCAAATATGGAAAGTAAAATATTCAATATTATATCGATATCATGTGTTTAATTGTTGCGAATATTTCAACAGCATTTTAGGCTCATTCTGACAGCCCTATTGTGCATGGAGGTTTATCAGTTTCACCTGCGTTACGATGGATTTCACCACTAGTAACATGGAAATCAATTATGACTCCTGACTTCTCACGCTTTTCTTTACTTGGGGGTTGGAAGCAATGGAATTACATAAAAACGTTTCAAATGGTCTTATTTCATTTGAACAATTTGAACGATCGTGAAACACATGCATTACGTTGATTGAGTAATTGCTGACTACAGCATGGGAATGTGAATATGCCACTGAATTTCACGCATTTCTCATGCCAAATGTGTGAGAGTTGGCAGCCCTGAAAAATGAATTTTTCTCTGTTAAAAAAATAACTCACCAGAGTGGCGAGTAGTCTTAAAAATTTACCAGCCAGAGACAAAATCTACCCGTAATTGGCGAGTGGCGAGTGTTAGTTTTGGACCCTGCTGGTAGGTGTCATTTTAATTGATTTTCAAAGTCACTAATTAATAATATATTAAGAACAGATTTGTTCTGAAGTTTTGTTGCTAGGCCACCCAAGTGATCCGGCTCCGGGTCCTGCATCATGACATCCCTTGAATTATCTGGGCGCCGTCTTATTGTTGCCCCAAGACGAGGCGGGCAAGGAGACGGGGTAGACGAGCTGGAGCTGCGGTGAAGCATCACAAGCAAATGCGAGGCAGCCCCTTATCCCTGCGACATTCCATCTCCACAACCTCGGGCTTCGGTGTGAGGCTATCCTGCCTCCGACCCATCCTCCTGGCGTTTCTCTCACAACAGCCCACGATTGTGTCTTCAGTGCCTGCGTGTTGGCGAGCAGGAAACCGGCCCTGGTGTCTGCAGTCTCTGCCTCGAGCTTCAACGTTTGGCAGAGCTGGATCCGACTCCACCGTTTTTGGGTTACTGAATGCCAGATCCATAGCAAACAAATTGTTTGTCCTGAACGATTTTTTCATATGCAGAAACTTGGACTGTATGCCGATTATGGAAACCTGGCAGAAAGCAGATGATTTTGTGCATCTAAATGAACTCTGCCCTTCCAACTGCGCTCATTCGTGTGCCCCGAGATCCTCAGGCCGAGGAGGCGGACTTGCCATGGTTTACCGAGATTGTTTCTACTCGCGGACGGTGAGCTCTGGAACTTATTCGTCTTTTGAAGTCCTTATGATTAAAATTGGACATACATGTCCCTTTTACTGTGTTTCAATTTACTGCCCTCCTGGCACAAATAGTTTATTTCTAGCTGAATTTGGAGACTCTCTTGCTTCCATCATACGCTTGGATAGAATTCTCATGACTGGGGACTTGAACATAGATATAAACAACAGCTCGGATAGTTTTGCTGCCAATTTCCTTAATGTAACTGAATTCTTTCATTTCACCCAACATATTTCTGGTCCTACTCACAACAAAGGGAATACCTTGGATCTTTGTGTTCACAATAGGGCTGAAAGTCAGTAATGTCCGCACTGAGGAGTTGATGATGTCTGATCATAAATGTGTTTTGTTTAATCTGTCCTTCAACAATGACTTTGTGCCAGTGAATTGTTTAAAAAGCTCACGAATTGTCAACAGCTTAGCCGTAGAGAGCTTCACCGCAAACTTTGATAGTAATTGTTGGCGTCCCCTGATGATGACGTTAACTGCCTAGTTCATGTTTTTAACTCGCACTGCGAAACCATTTTAGATGATGTAATGCCCTTGGTGACGTGCACAGTCAGTCCGAAAAATTCTTCCCCCGGTTGAATAATGAGATCCGAGCCCTCAGATGTAAATGCCGCAAAGTGAAGCGGCTATGGAAATCCTCACACCTCCAGGTTCATCGACTGTATCTCAAAGACCTTATAGCTGAATTTAATGACCTGGTTAAGAGTACTAAAGCTGCCTACTTCGCTAACCTCATTTCTTCTAGCAAGCACAATCCTGAAATGTTGTTTACTACTATAAATACCATTGTCAACCCACCTCTCCCATCTCTACCTGTTTCCTCAAATGGAGATTGCAGTCGTTTTCTATTGTTTTTTGTTAACAAAGTTGCTGATGTGAGGGTGAGCATCACCCTCCCCCGTTTTCCTCTGCCCAGTCAGGAAATCATCCCTGAGCTGATCTTCCACTATCTCCCTGAAAGACTTAATGGATATAGTGAGCTCCATGAAATCCTCCTCAAACCCCCAAGATATTTTACCGATTTCAGTGCTTAAGGAAGTTATGATCTCTGTTGGGCCCAGCATTCTCACTATTATTAATAGGTCCTTAGTTTCGGGCACTGTGCCATACTACTTTAAGCAGGCAGTAGTACAGCCCCTCCTTAAAAAGCCCAATCTGGACCCCTCCCTGCCAAATAATTATAGACCCATCTCCAAACTGCCTTTTGTCGCAAAGGTGTTAGAGAGAGTGACGGAAAACCAGCTAACCACTTATCTGACAAACCATAACATCCAAGACAAATTTCAATCTGGTTTCTGCAAAAAACACTCCACTGAAACAGCCCTCCTCAGAGCCTCCAATGACATTATGATGTCCTCTGACGCCGGTGAATGTTCTGTCCTGGTCCTGCTAGATCTCAGCACAGCTTTTGATACGGTCGATCATGGCATCCTGCTGGATAGGCTCAGGGAATGGGTGGGCATCTCGGGGAGTGCCCTTAGCTGGTTTGCCTCTTACCTCAAAGAGAGAAGCTTTTCAGTAGCTGTTGGTCCTTTTAAATCTGACCCTTCTGCCCTCTCATGTGGTGTGCTACAAGGTTCTGTGCTGGCTTTGATTTTGTTCGCCCTCTACATGCTCCCTCTTGGCCTTTTAATTAGATCATTTAAGGGTGTCTCTTACCATTGTTATGTGGATGATATCCAGCTCCATGTCTCTTTTAAACCTGACAATTTAAAGGGTCTGTCCATTTTACTTGAGTGTCTGTCCACTATCAAGCAATCAATGGCGCGTAACTTCCTTCAACTAAATGCAGCGAAGACTGAGGTGCTGATCATTGCGAGTGACAACATTGCGTCCAGAGTGGCTAACCACTTGGGGTTCCTGAAGGGAAATATTTGCCCTCTTTTAAGAAATTTGGGGGTTATATTCGATCAGTCAATGCACTTGGACAAGCATGTCAAATCGCTAACCCGCTCCTGTTTCTTTCATCTTAGGAATATTGCCAAATTACGGTCCATTTTATCACATGCTGAATTGGAAATCTGTATTCATGCATTTATTTAATCAAGACTCGACTACTGTAATTCTCTGTTTACCCGCCTCAACAAATCATCCGTAGATCAGCTTCAACTAGTCCACAATGCTGCAGCAAGATTACTCACCAGGTCAAAAAAGTCATGCCACATCACCCCAATCCTAGCCTCTCTTCACTGGCTCCCAGTACATTTCCGAATCCAGTTCTCCAGCCATACTCGCCCAGCCGATGTCTGAGGTCGACCGACCAGTTGCTCCTGGCAGTGCCTCGGACCAGGTTAAAAACCAAGGGTGACAGAGCCTTGGGGACACGGGCAGTGGCCCCAAGGCTCTGGAATGCTCTCCCCCAGGACCTGAGAGCGCCGTCCTCTGAACTTCTGTTCAAGAAACTTTTAAAAACACACCAGTTCAGGCAGGTTTTCGGCCATACGGAGCCAATTTTCATAATTTTTTCCCTGCTTTCGGTGTTTCTTTTTGCTGTTTCACTGTGCCTCACTGGGAACTTTCTGTATGTTTTTATTTTACTTAAGTTTCTCTTTATTAATTTTACCTCTGTGAAGCACTCGTGCTGTGAACTGTGAACTTTCTGTATGTTTATGTTTTATTCATGCTTTTATTCATTCATTTTACCATTGTTAAGCACTCTGTGCATCTGTGCTGTGAGGAGCGCTATATAAATAAAGTTTTACTTACTTACTGAAGAGCGGTGGTCGAGCTTATTAAGTAGCCTCTCCACAGCTACAAACAATACGCAATCAACCACCTAATCAGAGAGCAGGATAGCCCTCAGGTGGCGAAGAAAATGCACAGCAGGCAGCAACCCCCCAAAACCATGACAATTTCTTTTTTTGACTTCTAGGATATTTAATACTTGTTGTGTTTTTGCTCTGTTTGTCTGCCTATCTCGTGCGTTTTTAGTTCCTTCCATGTTTCTGCCATAGCCATGCCCATAGTTCTTCCATGTGTCTTTCTATATTCTAGCTTCGGTCCGGTCTGCCAGTTGGGATTCACCTCTCCAGTCCGCGTCCCATGCCATGTTTTGTTCCTGTGTGCTGCACCTGTCATTGCTTTGGTTCGGCTGGTGGTGTTTCCACTTCCTTCACAGCTGTTCTGAATCCGGGGCTGTTCTAAGCTTGATTACCTGTTGATTGTTTTTACTCATTACCAACATTTTCTAACTTGCACGGGAGGTATTTCTTTAGACAGGCACACGCTAATCCTTATTGATTTAGACAGGTTATTGATTGGCATGATTTCTCACATTTGCTATTTTCTAGATCTGGTTTGCTTTTCTGTTAACAGTCTCACCCTTCCTTCTCTGCTGCATCTTACATTGGTACTTAAGCTGAACACGCCCATTCTCTTCATGGGCTCACTAAGTCTTACTGCTTGTTCAATGTCTCACGCTTCTGTGCCCTGCCCCTCTCGTTTCGCCCAGGTGTTCCTTGTTTCCCTGATCCCGCCCCGAGCCCAGATATTCTGAGGTGGAGCTCCAATCTGGCAGACAGATCTTGTTTCGCCACAGTCTTGTTTCGCCCATGTGTTGTTCAGTGCTTATCAAGTTCTCGTTTTTTGCCATAGTCTCTGCGTCTAGTCCTCGCCATTTTATTATTAGCTTTGTTATTCCCTCCATTTTTATCAGCTCTTTGAGTGTAGTTTTTCGTTGGCCTTTGTGCCCCCTTATGTTCCCTGATTTAGTCATTTCTGTTCAAATTTTCAGCTCCTCGAGTGAAGCTTTTTGTTGGTCCTCATGTTGTGTTTTATTTGTGTGTTGTTTAATAAAACCCCTTTAGTTTTGATTTACGTCGGCATCTGGTGTTTCCCATCGCCGCGCCTAACAATACTGTGGTATACTGTAACTAACCACTGACAAAAGCCTTGTGGTAAAAAGTAACCTGAGCATAAAAAGGTGAACCTAGAAGATACTCTACTGCAAATTTTTCCTGAACATTCACGCTTCCAATTTTGCCTGTGCCAAACAAAACTATTCCTGGAAATCAAATGGACGGCTTGAGATCTGAATAACCATCAAACAATTCACAAAAACAATTTTTGACTGCTTCAGTGACATTATGAAATGTCATTTGCTCGATGTTCAACATGTCTAAAAGCAAAAATGAAGACGCTATTTGCTTTGGAACAGACTGAGTGCCATGAAATAATTGAAGCAAAATACCATTGTAAGATTCAAAACTGTGTTGGGGAAAAATTCTGACACTTCCACAGAGCATGAAAACATAATGGATATCTTTTAAGACTTTATTAAATATTGCAGCAATGTAATAAAGAATGGAGAGCGTCACCCGACTCATGAAGAAATCAGGAAGACTCTCTCCCCGAAGCACTTTCCCAGCTTAAATACCCGGGGGGGCATGTTGTTTGTTGCATACTCATCGTCCAGTTCCTCATTATCAGTCTAAAAGCTAATGTCAGATCTCTTTATCTTGGCCACAATACGCTCCGTGCCTTCATTCTGCAGTGTGTGTCCCAGACGTTTACTTTCACTCTTTTTCAAACAAGCACCACATACACACGCCCACATACCTTCACTGTGACACTTGATCTCTACCTCTCAGTATCTTCCACTGATCAGAAGACACAGTCTTTACCCTATTGCTTCTCCATTAAACTAAATACACTGTCTAAAGCAGAACAAAAAACAACCCACTGTGATCTTGAACAGTTCACACAGAAAACAAATGACCAATAATTTTCCACCATAGCTCCCCCCTTTTGTCATTCTATGACAATAAAATACAAAAAATTAATTAACAAATGGCAGTTCTAAGCTCAGCTTATGACAATATTTAAGGATATTCTTGTGGCATTTCATGCATAGCTTCCATTCTCCTGGCAGCTTCTTCAACATCATCAAGTGGAGCTGAGCAGATGTAATTACCTTGAGCCAAGTGAACATGTTGTTGCCCAAACATGGAAGTAACCATCTTGGTAAGCAATGATCTTGTAGACTTAGGGCCCAAGCTAAAAACTTCCTTTCTGCTGTCTAGATGAGGGAAAAATACTCAAAACTCCTTTTAATCTGGTGGAGGTGACAATTATTTAAGCAGCTGGTCCATCCTGAGATAACGATCAGGACTGTGTCTGTGAGGATCAGTGAGGGAGCAATTGGGCTTTGTTCTCCGACATTATCTGATGTGTCACTGCTCCGGTTGGAAAGATTTTGTTTTTCTTCTCCTTTTGTTGGTAGAAACTGTGTAAAGGAATTTTTGTTGTTACTGTTATAGTTTTAAAATTCCTTGTTGTAGTGTTTAATGCACTTTAATTTTATTACATTATACTTTTACTGCTTAAAATATATATATATATATATATATATATATATATATATATACACACTTGTTAAAAAAGTAACTGCTTATTTTGTTCTCAGCATTAGGGTCCAAGAAAACTGTCTGTGGGACAGTACTGATAGGAGGGGTGGATGCACCTGGGTAGGAGTTATCGACTCATGTCTGGGAAATGTACTAACTGAGCAAGATAACAGAGTTGTTTCTTCCTGTGCTAGGTGCCAAAATTGGGCCCTAAGCACAAAGCGCGACTCCTCTAAGCGCATCCCTTGAGCAGAAATCTTCAAAGAATAAAATTTTTGTGTAATTTTGTGATTGATTGCTTGAAGGATGCCTGGCTAGAAGAGTATAAGAATTGCTTGTGAAAATTATTCAGCAGAGACCGACCTCTGACTGCTGTACACACTGAGTCCCTGTTCGCTCTCTCATTCTGCAGAACTATATTTTAATAAATGGTTGATCATGTTTTTTTTTAACCTGCTCTAAGATTCTCTTATTACGACTCAAACTGAGAAAATCCTCCACAACTGCACTCCTAATACTAAGAGTGCGAGGAATTCAGACACCATAGACGCTTTGGCCTCTGCTGGCTTCTTCTTCTGGTAGATCTTTGGCTGAGTCATCACTGGAGCCTAGTCTGTCGGCTCCCCTTCCTCCTTTGGTGGCGCCGGTGCTCTCTTACAGTGGCTGGCGTGGATCCAAGAGGTCCTCTCAGCCACTTTCACACCCGTGGGTGTCAGCAGAGGGTATGGTCTCCTTCCACCTTTTTCTTCGGAAGTCCTTCACCACAATCCAGTCACCTGGCTGAAGGGTGTGCAGCTGACCTCTTGCTGGATCTGGCTTGGCTGCCTTCACCTGGGAATACACTAACCTCAATTCTCTGGTTAATGCAACACAATATTCCACCATTTGTATTTCCATTCCATACATTGGTGGGCGTCCCCACAGTTCCGTTCCCATCCTCATTGGCCAACCTGTTAGGATTTCAAGAGGTGACAGACCCGTTTTCCTTGTGCAACTGCGCATGTACATTAATGCAATAGGGAGTGCCTTTACCCACGACAGACCTGTTTGCTCACAAACATTTGCCAATTTGGCCTTCACTTTGCCATTTTCTCTTTCCACTGTTCCGCTTGACTGTGGATGGTATGCACAATGCTACTTCATGTCAATTTGCAAGTATGAGCCCAATCTTCTCCAACTCCTGATTGCAGAATTGCTGCCACACATTTTGAGAACATGTCCACTATTACTAGACAGCAGGGTTTTCCATTGGCTGGTGTTAGCTCTATAAAATCCATCTTTATATGTTGGCACCTTCTAGGCTCTTCCACAATTATGGAGGGCACTGACCAGGCAATTTTTAAAAAATAAAAATTTTTTTTGGATAATTTGTGAATGAGGTTCTTGCCATGTCCCAACTCTTTTCCAGTTGCCTCCCCATCCCCCCTTTTGACACATAGTCTACACCATGTGTCAACTTTGACATGTAGGGCGACAAATACAAAGGCAAGTAAGGCTTGCCTGCTGTCTGTGCAAATGTTAGCTGTCTAATCTTTCGCGAGATAACGGGCACGTGAGAGCGAACAGTTCTGCCGCTTGTGCTGACAGATAGGCAGGTGGTCCTGCTGATTCCAGGATCCCATGCAGGGTCACAACTGCATAGCCTACTCAGCTTTGCCCAGCTTGTGCAGACCTAGATATAGGTCCGTTCACGAACAATGTACAGTTGTCAATGCCTCTGTGGAGAGGTCACAGCGGGGAGTTAGACACTTTTGCATATCAAACACGTAATTATATGGTTCTCCGTCATCCTCTGTGGGAAGAAGAGTAGCTGGATTAACATCTTAAACTGGAACGCTCCCGGTACTGGGGAGGATCATTAAGCATCATGTTTCCTAAGCATGTAGCAAAAACATAGGATAAAATAATGTCAGCGCTCAATCGCTCGTGTTTCTACTGAATTTCTGCTAGGCATACATATGATATATCAAATGAAAAAGGAAAGTCCACAGAATCCAATGACGTAAGCCATGTCATTTTAAATGGACACCACACTCAAAGAAAGGAAAAAAGAAAAAAAATTAAAAATGGTTGTAATTAGATGGAATGTATGCCTGTTGAGACACATAAGTGAAATTACATGAGTTGTCCAGTTTGGTACCTGTTTGGGACACAGTAGCCAAAAAGGTGCCCAAATTGCCAATTTGGAGAAGCCACCAAGACTTTGCTGAACTAAAACCTCTCCAATTTTGCTCTGATTTACTTGATTAGAATAAATAACCACAGATGCTGGTAATGTAGCATGTGTGCTGCTGTGAATTGTCATGTCACCCAGTCATGTTACTGACCTGTTGCCAATTAACCTAATTAGTTGCAAAATACTCCTCCAGCTGTTTTTTATTAGTACCACTTACTTTTCCAGCCTTTGTTGCCCCTGTCCCAACTTTTTTGAAACGTGTTGCTGCCATCAAATTCAAAATGAGCTGATATTTTTCATGACATGATAAAATGTCTCACTTTCAACATCTGATATGTTGTTTATGTTCTATTGTGAATAAAATGTGGGTTCGTGAGATTTGGTAATCATTGTATACTGTTTTTATTCACGTTTTACACAACGTCCCAACTTCATTGGAATTGGGGTTTGTATTAACTGAGTTTAATTTGAAAACGCACTCTCTCTTGGACATGAGTACTACCAGCCCAGGTGAATCAAAACACCATTTAAATATAACCTGTCTGGCAATGTGAAGTTAGCAAAAAGCAGTTCTTGATGGAATTAAAGAGCAGATGAGAAACAGTTGTTGACATGTATCAGTGTGAAAAGGGTTACAAAGCAATTTCTAAGGCTCTGGGACTTCAGCAAACCAAGGTGAAAGCCATTGTTGATAATTCTGAGTCACCAGCCAAAAATAATTTCTCCAATAGCATGTCAATTACTCATGCTAGTTCACAAAAGGAGTTCACAAAAGGACATAGACTAACTTCATACAAACTGCAGGCCTCACTTGACTTTTTTGTGATTAATTTTTTATTCAGTTTTTGAATACATGCAAGTGATGTTTTAAACACTGTAAAAGGGAGCACTACCGCAATCTAAAGAAAAGGTAAAGATAGCCATTTCTTTTGCTCCCTATAGCTCTTTGCACAAATCCAAACCCCAGCCTACCCTCTGACCCTGACAAGGTGTAATAACAAGATATACATTTCACACAAATAGGGGTGTAATGTTACACGAAAATCACGGTTCAGTACGTACCTCGGTTTTGAGGTCTCGGTTCGGTTCATTTTCGGTACAGTATGGGAACAAAATGCAAAACATAAAATTGCTTGTTTATTAGGGAACTTTGTTGTAACATTATACAAAATATAGAAATAATAAAAAAAAAATAGAATACTGCCGCCAAGTGCTGGTAATAAGTTTTCCAATTAATACAATATTCTCATTATAAACAAAATATATATATAAAATAAGTTTTCCAATAGATAAATTTTTTTCAAATAAACAAAAATATATATAAAATAAGTTTTCCAATAAATAAAATATTCTCTAATAAAATGATAAACGCTTCCCTGTTGTACTGCTGCCCTCTACTGTTTCGCACGTGTAGCTGCAGGTGAACATGGATAAATGAGAACGAAACTTAATATGTTCCGCCACTTATTATATTCGTGTGGTAACTCACCCTTGCGGCACGCCTCTGTGCCGAGCCCAACGTCCTGTACCGAATCGAACGCCCTGTACCGAACATTTTCAATAAGAATACACGTACCGTTACACCCCTACACACAAACAAATTTACACACACATACAAAAAAGGCACCATTCATTCCTTCCCACACCAAACCTCTGCTGCCCAGGAACCCCTTAACCTAGATAAAAACCAAAATAGCCCAAATATAAACCAAAATTATATAGACACAAAGGAATTAAATGATAATGGTGATTTCCTCCATCATATAAAATGATATCCACAGAAATAGCTACTATACATAACATATGCATATACATGACATAACAAAAAACAAAGGAATTATTCATTCCTTCCCACATTAGACCCCTGCTGCCCAGGAACCCCTAATCAACATAACCTACATATATAGCAAAATTATTTCAGACACAGGAATTAAACAATAACGCTGATTTCCTCCATCATATAGAATGATATCCACAGAAATAGCTACAATACATAACATATGTATATACATAAAATAATAAAGAAAAAAAAAACCAAAATAGTGTATATACATGTGATTGAAACAGAATATGACATTCTGAGTAGATATACAGATGGAAAAGCATATGGAATACACAGAAAATTTAAAAATAATTGTACAATCTACCTTATAATAAAGCATTAATTTTCTCAAGTATCTTTTACCAACAAGTGATGTTTTGTATTTTGGCATGACGTAGTTGTGCTGTAGCCAATTCGAACTGTGCAGTATCTCGGTAAGCAGAGAGCCATTCCTTCACCGACAATGCATGTGGTGGTTTCCAGCGGCAAGCTATCATTCTTTTAGCAGCAGTGAGACCAGCTAACAGGAGACGCTTATCACTTATGGTTAACTCCACTGAAGAAGTATCATTAAGTAATAGCAAGTGCTGCGAATGAGGGATGGTTTTCTCTATGATATTTGACAAAATACTTGAGACATTTCCCCAAAATCTATTAACCTCCGAGCACTGCCAAACCATATGATAGAAGGTACCAATGGTATTATCTGGACAAAAGTCACAATATGGATAAGCTCTGAATTTCATTTGTTGTAGTCTTCGAGGTTTGAAATAAAATCTGTGGATGAATTTATAATTTACCATTTGATGATTTGGATTTCTGGAAGACAGGGACACATTGAGCCAAATAATGTGCCAATTCAGATCTGACCCAATTCCTCTTTTCCAGAGACTACCAAGTGTTAGGGGTTTACGTATACGAAGCCTTTGTTAAAGCAGGCGTCACACTGTCCCGAAATTTACACCAGATGGACACACGATAAAGGAAATGTTCAAATTCGGATCTGATCGTAAAAACACTGGGCCATTCGTGAGGGCATCTGAAGCCATCGTATGACCGCTGGTTGAGTTTCTCAGGCTCCGGCAGCAACTTCGTGAGCGGTGGCAAAATCTTTGGCATGCCAAAAAAAATTGCCGGAAGACCTTGCGAAGGTTCATTTTTGTGTTGAATTCGTGTGTCCATTTTTCCCTTCTTAAGGCCATCTTGAGGGCATCTTGTCAAATCGTGTCATCTTTGTCTTTACTTCGTGTGATCTTCGGTGTCATCGGGCATTTTTCGCCTCACAAAAACAATACAAAGGAAACGAGAAGCTGCCCGATTGTCTTTGGAAAGCAACACGACTACGTGAAGCCCTCGCAATGCTGTCGTGCAGCCATCGTATTATAGTACGCTGACGTCGAGATGGGACCACGGTGTCGGCGAAGACAGCCGAATTTGAGTAGCTCAAGCGCTTCACATATTTCATGGTAACGTGGACATATAAAAGGCCAGCCTCAGAGCATCTTCCTCAGTCAGTCCTGAGCAACTCTACAGAGCAGGCACAACATATATTATATATGCAAGGGATAATATATAGTGAGCCGGTGATACGAAACGCAATGCGGGAAAGATGCAAGTCGAGAACACGGCTTTAGATGAATAATTTTAAAATTAAATAAATATATTCACTTTGCTGTGGGCCTTTTTAAACAACAACACACAAAAGCGACAACAAATATCGATAGTTTCGCTTCTCTCACTCAAACATTAATATTATAACCATGTTCCGAGAAAGTGATTTTATGAGTGACCATTCACTCTGTTTGATGGTTGGGAGTCAAGTCATTGCTTATGCCTGCACCAACCATACTAGACCATGGCGGATCAAAATCCCGCTATTTGGCTATGGCACTTGGCAACCAGTAATTAGAAAGTTGTGACAGTCACGCCTAAAAGTATTGTGAAATAGGCCATAGGTTTTCAGCAACAAATCGGATTTTGTTTCAAATGAATTTATTGGCCACATTGCTACAGTGAATAAAACGTTAAGATTGGAAATAAATTACGATGTGGCGTGAAATTTTCAGCCAGCCTGCAGGGCAAGCGCCTCTTAATTTTTATTTGTCCGACAAAATTTTTACTTGTCCCGGGCGCTCAGAACAGCGATTTCGCGAGCCCTATATTTCTCTCTTATCTCCTGATTTAAAAACTGGAGTCACAATGGCTGTCTTGAGAGCAGAGGGAAACACACACTCTTCAAGAGAACTATTTACAATGTGTGTCATGGGAATGATTAATTCTTCTTTATATTTCTTAAGAAACACTGGGTCAAGTCCCCAGGTGTCCTTTGCTTTAGAGTTTGTCAAAAATACAATGATATCATGGGCTTTGCCAACATTTAGAGAAGTAAATCTTAGTGTGGAGACATCATGCCCCTGGCACAAAGGGATAATGGGAGGCAGGATATTAAAATTACTTCTCAGCTCAGTGACCAAGTTAATGAAATAATTATTAAAACTTGCTGTGATTTCAGAGCTGTCTTTTTGTGCGAACTTGCTGTCCCCCTTTGTGAGCTCTATCGTTGTGTATTTAGTTTCCTGCCCTACCTGACAGTCGTTGATGCACTTCCATAATATCTTGCTATTCCCTTTAGCCAGTTTTATTACTTCAAGGAAATATTTTGCTTTGGATTTTCTTAGTTGACCTGTCACTTTATTTCTAATACTTTTAAAGACGAGCCTATCTATTTCCAGTCCTGACTTAAGGGATCTTTCAAGAGCTGCATCTCTCCCTTTCATTAGATGCCAGAGGTTTTCATTGAACCATGGCAAAGACTGTTGACATTTATGTTTAACAGGAGCTGTCTGAGTGAATTTACAAAGGAGCTCAAAGATGATGGTTTTAAAATGATCACAAGCCTGCTCACAGTTGACCTCAGTTGTTATACAATCCCAATTAATTTGTTTCAGTTCATTTTCTAGATGCACCAGGTCCTTCTTTGATATAAAGGTTTTCTGATTTTTGTTTTTTTTTATTTTTTCGCTTCTATACCTCGCTTTAAAGAGCTTTCTTGACACCAAGGTGAGGTCGTGATCCGATATACCTGTTACTAAACTATAAGTCTAAGAGATAACGATCACTTCTATTTGTGAAAACAGGATCGAGAAGAGTTTTTGATGATTTTGTTATTCTTGAAGGTTTCACAATTAGCTGGGTGAGGTGAAACTTATTTGAGATGTCTTTTAATTTTTTTACAGCGATTTTTATCAAGCCAATTTAGATTAAAATCACCCATTAAAATGATCTCTTTGTAATCACAGAACTTCAGAATCTCAGATAGCTGATCAAAGAACACCTCTTTTGCATTAGGGGGTCTGTACAATACAATAATATTAAATGACATTTCAGGTGACAAAATGGCATTAGCTCCAAAACATTCAAGGCCATTTTCTGGAAAATTTATTTGTTTGCTATGTATGTTGTTTTTAATTTATAAAAGTACACCTCTACCTTTACAGTATATTCAATGTCTCCTAAAAATACTATGTCCTGGAACATTAAAAAACACCTAAGGAAGTTGTTGGAGTCGGCCAAGTATCAGATAAATCCAAGAAGTCAACATTTGAATCACATAGTAATTTCTCAATTTGTTCGGTCTTTGAATGAATACTCCTGACATTTATGTGGCCAACAAAGATACCTTTAGGTTTAGCTGACACGTCCGAAAGAATCCTAGCATGATTTACCATCTGTAATAGTTTGGTTTTTTGTTGTTTAATTATAGCCATGTTTGCAGAACATACTAGGCCCTTAGAAGCAGTCTTACTGGATCAAATAGGGTGTCTAGTATTACCACTTGGGTGTCTGCAGCAGCTCTGGGGCCTGAGTACGTGCTCATCAGCTGCTGAGCGTGAAGCCATAGGAGCGAACCCGCTGGTGGTTGCTGGTGCTGACAGGCCGCTACGAGATCGGGGTGGAGGTGCCGGGGAGTCATCACCTGTTGGACGGGGAGCCATTGGCGTGGATCCGCTGATGGCTGCTAGTATCGATTGTCTGCTGCAATGTTGGAGCGGACGCGCCGGGAGCTCGCCAGCTGCTGGGCATGTAGCCATAGGCACGGACCCTCCGATGGCCACCGGTGCTAGCTGTCCACTCAGACATCCGGATCAGCCCGTCAACTGCTGGGCATGTAAACGCTGATAGCCAGGCCCGCTGAAAGTCCCATCACAAGGCTTATTAGCCCCTGAAACACCGGTGGAGGTAGGTGTAACAGGGCTAGCCAGGTATTTGCAGCTACCTGGAGTGTCTGTAGCGATGAGGCTAACAGATGCTCGCGGTGTACATCCATAAGGGTCAGGGGACCCAAACGTATTAGCCCCACTGCTAGCCACTGGTACACCGTTGAGAACAATTGCAGCCTAGCTAGCCAGGGGAATGCCAGGCTACTGGCATTCCCCTGATTATTAGCCGTTTGTTAGCTTGGGTTACTAACTGTTGCAGGGCTAATAGCATAGCATTTCGACCGGTTATAGCAGTCGGTCACGGTCCAGGATTTGTTTTGATATCTCCGGCTAGGAGTAGAACAACCGCAAGCTGCAGGATGCCACGATGGGAACTGGCAGGTAAGCACTCTTCTTTCCTTTTGGGGTGGTTGCGGCTTGTTTTTTAGCACTCTGGTGAAGAGTAGGTGTTGGCTTCTAGCTGCTGGAGAAAAAACGTTGTCGCTGTTGTATGACAAAGATATGTCTTGTATGGCATCAAACAAGACAAATTTTTAAGGCGATAACGGCCATCCATTTTTGTAGCTGAGAAAAAGTTCGCAAGTTTTTCAAAGGTTTAAAAGTTTTCGGAGGTTTCAGAGGTTTAAAAGGTTTAAAAGATTTAAAATTTTGAAAAGTTGACGAGTTGCTTCCCACAGCAGCACAGCGAGCGTCATGTTCAAATTCGTCAAATATGACCTGGAGACATCTCCGGAGACGCCTGGAGACATTACCTTTTTCGCAGAGCGAATAATAATAGGATCAATTTCTTTGAGAATTAAGTAGACATCCTCTTCTCTCACCCGTAGACTGTATGTAGAATACATCCATCTATATCCGTGTAGTTGTCCGGAGTGCAGTAACTGACCATGATTTATTTATTTATTTATTTAGATTTATTTAAGCAGGGGGCCTGACTGAGACCATGTCTCCTTTTCAGCAGGGCCCTGCATTACAGACAATTAAAATAACAGTTTGCAAGGACATTTGTACAAAAAAAAAACAAAAAAACAATGCCATTATTAAAGGGAAAACATTAACTAAAACAACAACAATTCTCTTGACAAAATAATTTGATCAGAGTTTTAAAATGTCCAAAAGGAACCAGTTCTTTCAATTTCAGTTCAGCTTGCAACTGGTTCCAGGTATGTGGGACATTATAATAAAAAGCTGTCTTACCAAGCTCTGTTCTTACACGAGGAACATTGAGACACAAAAAGTCCTGTGACCGTGTCCCATGGCAACCCACTCGCTGCATAAGTAGACTAGCTAGATAAGGAGGGATTTTCATTAAAACACATTTATAAACAAATAAAAACCAGTGGTAGTCACGTCTAGCTTTCAATGACCCCCAACCTACTGACTTGTATAAAAACACAATGGTGAGTGCGGAAATCAAGACCAGTGATAAATCGAATAGCGGAATGATAAACACAATCTAAAGGTTTTAAAACAGAAGTAGATGCATTTCTATAAATCACATCACCATAATCAAGCATGGGGAGTATTACTGAGTGCACAATCTTCTTTTTATTTTCGAAATTGAAACAAGCCCTATTCCTGTATAAGAAGCCAATTTTACTCCTTATCTTTTTTGTTAAATTTTCAATATGCATGTAAAAAGTCAGCTTGTCGTCCAGCCAAATGCCCAAGTATTTATAATGGGGGACATGCTCAATTTGGCTACCCTGCAGGGTACAAATTTGAAAATCAAGGGGGTCTTTTTTCTTAGCTTTGGTGAATACCATGAACTTGGTTTTGTCCTCATTTAAGACAAGCTTCAAATCAATTAGAGATCTTTGAATAGAGCTAAAATCATGCTGCAGATTAGATATGGCCTTCTGAACTGAAGAAGCAGTCGAGTAAATTATGGTATCATCAGCATATAAATGCAGTTTACAATGATCCAAAGACAAGCCAATATTATTAATATAGATAGTGAATAACAAAGGGCCAAGAATTGAACCTTGTGGAACTCCTCTGCTGATTTGAGCACTTCGAGACTGAATGTTTTCAAATGAAATATATTGAGTCCTATCCTCAAGATAGTTTTTAAACCAATTACAAGCGGATTTGTCAAGGCCAACGTTTGATAATCTTTTTCAAAAGAAGGGCATGATCAACCGTATCAAATGCCTTAGACAGGTCAATGAAAAGGGCTGCACAATGATGTCTGTTATCTAGTGCTTTTTACAATATCATTTATAACTAAACAAGTAGCAGTAACAGTGCTATGCCCAGACCTGAAACCAGATTGGTGAGTATTCAAAATACAATTTTCAGTTAAAAAAGATTGTAATTGAGAATTAACTAAGGACTCCAGAATCTTAGCCAGGCAAGGCAACCTGGATATTGGACGGTAATTATTTAAATTACTTGCATCTCCCCTTTTAATAAAGGGAGAACATTAGCAGTTTTCCATACTTTTGGTATGTTGCTTGTCATAATAGACATATTAAATATATGAGTCAGAGGTTTGGCAATGAGTGAGGCAGAGAGTTTCAAAAGATATGGATCTGACAGGTCATCCTTTGTAGACTTATTTTCATTAATTTCATTTAGAGCTTCAAGAACCTCCTCAGTTGAAATGCAACGTAAAGAAAATACAGCATTATTATTCAACAAATAAGAGGTTGTAGGACAGGCAAATAGATCAGAGGTGCACTGCTTATCATTGGTCTGCTCAGAGAAACTTGGGTCTGCCGCTTTGTTTGTCTCAAAAAAGATAGCCTCATGAAACAAAATGCTGATTAAAAGCATTACTTATTTCAACTTTACCAGTAATCAAATTTGAGTTAAAAACAACTTGCGATGGAAGAGAAGGAGAGGAACTTGAACTCTCCAGTATTTTTATAGTTTTCCAGAATTTTGTGGGGTTTCTACCAGCATCTGCAAGGGATTGTAAGTAAAAGTCAGATTTTGCCTTTCTAACGGACACTGTGCATTTGTTCCTAAGCTGTCTAAAATAAAGCCAATCTTGGGGTAAGTGGGTTGATCTAGCTTTTTAGCCCATGCTTTGTTCCTGTCTCTGAACAGTTGTGAGAGCTCCACTGAATACCAAGGAATCACTCTGTCCTTAATTCTCAGCGATTTTAAAGGAGCATGCTTGTCTGCCACAGAGTTAAATATAAAGGAGAAAAATTCAAGTGCCAGCTCTGTTTCAGGAATAGCAGAAACACGATGAAAATCACAATTATACAAGTCATGGAGGAAGCCTTGAGCATCAAATTTTTATAATTTCTCTTTTAACTATACGAGGCTTGAACCTTTGGAGTTTTGTTGTTCTTACGCATGCAATGGGACAATGATCACTAAGATCACATGCAAAAACTGCATTAGTCAAATACTTGTGAGGATTATTTGTAATAATAACATCAATTAGTGAAGATTTTCCTGGATCTTTTAAGTTTGGGCGTGTGGGCTCTGAAATTAGCTGAAACAGATTTAGTTGAATACATATATTCTTTAAATCATCAGATACAGAGGAGAGCCAGTCCAAGTTTAAATCCCCAAGAATAACTAATTCAGAATTCAGGTAGGGTACAAGTAAGTCAAATAATGCATTCACAGAAATCTTAGATGCACAAGGCGGCCGGTAGACTCCCGATATATAAAAATGTGAATTAACATTCAAAATCAATTTAATGACTAAAACCTCAAATTGTTTCTCAACAGAATGACTGATGACACAGGTAGCCCTTAGTGTATTTTTTACGTAAATGGCTATACCACCACCTCTTCCTTTCCTATCACATCTGAAAATATTAAAACCATCTACTTTAACAGTATCATCTGAGATGGAGTCATTCAGCCATGTCTCAGATACAACTAAAACATCAGGATTTGTGTCTATAACCCAAATTTTTATCATATCCAATTTAGGAACTAAACTCCTCACATTTAAGTGCATTAGACCAAGCCCATTCCGTTTGTGAAAATCAAAAGGAGTTTTTAACGGTAAACATCCACTGTTAAAATTAACCACAGTATTCATCTTAATAGGGATTAAATTCCCAGGGTTAGCACCATTTGGCCTTGATGGGTGTCGATTAAAACTCCTTCGCCTTGTATTCGCTGTAGAATTAAGACCACCATACCTGCAGGGGGTGTCAAAGAGTCTGAAATTGGATGTAACATTCAAGGGGTGATTCTTAGAATTAGAGTTCAAGTCACTGTTGAGCAGTCATCCTTGCTGGGAGTTCAACACGTAGTAGACTATGTTTGCAGTAAGCATGTGAGTACCACGCCAATTTTGATGCACCCCGTCCCTTTTAAAAAATGCATCACGCTCCCAAAATAAATTAAAATTGTCAATAAAACCAATGTTGCGAGAGACGCATTGTACCTGAAGCCACGAGTGAAGGCTCAGAAGTCGACTGAATCTTCCCGAACCCCGACCAAGAGTTGGAGTGGGGCCGGAGATAAAAATGTCCCTGCCATATCCATCCAAGAGATTAAAAAGTTGAATAAAATCCCTTTTCAGGAGCTCCGATTGTTGGCGAGGAATGTCATTTGCGCCAACGTGTAGAATTATTTTCTTTGCGGACATATGCCGATCCAGAATGCCAGGAGTTTTCGCAATTATATCAGCTATGAATAAAGCTGACGGTACCTTTGAGATTACTGTAATACTTTCTTTTAGACAGGCCTCTTAGTCTGAGAATTTGTTTCAGTTTGCATTCACTGATGTCATAGATATCTATGTATTTCAATACTATTAGCACTAGGGGTGTGTTTAACAGAGGACAAGCCAGCGGTGCTTTGCTCAATAAGTCTCAAAAGCATGACTGGGGAAGTAACCAGTAGGAGTTAAAGTGTTGGAGCCCAAATTTCTTGTGCTTCATTCTCAGACAGTAATTTAATTTGGCAAGGGAACTGCATCAACAATTATGTAAGCACAAAAAACACTTGAGTGTTATTGTTGATAATAACCAGTAAATTACAGCTCAAGAAATCACAAATGTATTGATTCAATTAATCTCTCAACCAATTAAAAAAAAAAAAAAACGTACACCATTATGGAAACAAAGTTGGCCTTGTTTCTGATGACAAACCCCAGTGCTTCCCTTCGGTCCCCAGAGCTGTAACTAACAGCTAACCTCATACCAAAGTACAGCATCCTTCTGAATTCAGAGACTGAGGTTAGTGTATGATAGGTGATGGACACTTTTCCTCTTGGCTGACCCTGAACAGGTTAGAGAGGCATTACTCAAGTACTTTACATTTAATTTCAATTCTTTTTGAGTCTTTTCCATTTCATTTCACATTGTTGCATGTAAAATGCATTTTATCATTTTGTGGACGAAAATACTTTAATTGTGATACTTGCTCACTAATTTTCTGCATTAAGCCGGGAAGAGCCAAAACAATCTACAACCCCAATTCCGAAATAGTTGGGACGAAGTGTAAATTGTGAATAAAATCAAAATGCAATGACTTTCATATCACATGAGCCAATATGTTATTTACAATAGAACATAGATAAAATTTAAAATGTTGAAACTGAGACATTTTACATTTTTATCCACAAAATGAGCTTATTTCTGATTTTCTAGCTGCAACAGGTATCAAGAGAGTTGGGACACAGGCAAAAAAGGGCTGAAAAAGCAATTAATGTATAAGAGAATCAGCTGAAAGAACATTTAGCAAGTAATTAAGTTAAGTGGCATCAGGTGTGTAACATGATTGGCTATAAAAGGGATGTCTTAGAGAGGCTGAGGCCCGTATTCAGAAACGACACTCACACTCACCCTCCACTCACCATACAGTGAGTACGTTTGAAATGTAACGGGAGTGTGCGAAAGAGATCGACCTACCACTTACCGAGGGAGCGGTCCCACTCCTTATGGCAAGCCGTTTTAACATTTAATAGCTAGACTGGATATGTATTACAGATATCTGTAATTCAATTCTTCCTAGTCAAAAAGAACATTTCAGATATCCACAATGACATTCTTCCTATCCACAATTGTCATTTCAGATATCCACAATGACATTCTTCCTAGGACAAATGACGTCACTTTTGCCATTCATGTGTATTGGGCTTTCAATTTCAGATATCCACAATTACATTCTGGATATCTAGAATGAACATTCTGGATATCTGCAATTGAATTCTTGCTAGGAAAAACTCCCATTTCCGATATCTTCAATCCAATTGTTACTGGTCATAATTTTCATTTCAGATATCCAAAATGAAAAACTATTCCAGATATCCAGAATGTAATTTTGAATATCCAAAATACATTGCGACTAGTAAAAATGTCATTATGGATATCCACAATTTGTATTATGACTAGTAAAAATGTAATTTCAGATATCTACAATTAGAATTATGACTAGCAACAATACAATTGCAGATATCCATAAAAGTATTGTTGATATCTGTTGACGGGTAGCCAGGACTAGTTTTTCATTTTGGATATCTGAACTGAAAATTATGACTAGTAACAATAGGATTGACGATATCTGAAATGGGAGTTTTTCCTAGTAAGAATTCAATTGCAGATATCCAAAATGTTAATACTAGATATCCAGAATGTAATTGTGGATATCTGAAATTGAAAGCCCAATACACATGAATGGCAAAAGTGACATCATTTGTCCCAGGAAGAATGTCATTGTGGATATCTGAAATGACAATTGTGGATAGGAAGAATGGCATTGTGGATATCTGAAGTGTTCTTTTTGACCAGGAAGAATTGAATTACAGATATCTGCAATACATATCCAGTCTAGCTATTAAATGTTAAAATGGCCACTTACAGTTTTTAAGGATTTTTAGATATCTTAAATTTAGTTTTGACTAGTACAATCAAAGCTGTAGATATCTTAAAATAACATTTCTACTAGTAAGAATGTTATTGCAGATATCTTTAATTACCATTCTAGGAGAAATGCTATTATGGATATCTAAAATGTAATTACAGATAGGAGTGTGGTTCGATTAAATGTTAAAACGGCTTGCCATACACTCCTCGCCATTTGCTATTCACAAACGCCACTCGAGCATAACTGACAGTAGTGGGCAGTGGGTACCACAGGCGGTGCGTCGGCTGCTGCAAAGGGACGCTCAATCCTCACCCTTCAGTGCAGAATGACCTAAACCTGTCGCAGTTTACTTTTCTTGATTAGAAAGTTTATCCGACTAATTGGTAAAACGACAATCAAATTTATTTTTGATAGCTTTGTTATACATTGCTTCACAAAATCGAGGCGCTTCTTTCGCACATAAATGACGACGTAAAATATCAGCACGTCTTCATAAATTCTGTGGTCGAGTGGCTCGCGAAAGGCGCAGGACAGCCCGCGAGGCTCACTAAGCAACAAGCTGTGAAACGTGCCGGACATTTCCTTCTACATTCAGCAATTAAGACTGTAGAAAAGAATGGATTCTCGTGACTTACAGCTACCTGAGCCTCGCAGACCAATCCACGCGCGCCCCACGAGCCAGCTGAGCGCGGAATTTTCCAATCCATGAGTAAAGAAAAGCGCGAGAAATCCGAATGCGTGACAGTAGACAGATATGCGTCATTAATGAAAACTGGCCACACCTGATAATGTTGAGAGTTTTCGGCGTTTCTGCGATGGTAATTTAAATGAATTGAAAACAGGGCAATAATTATCGGTGCTCATTCTAACTTAACAAGTAGAACTGGCGACACACGATAATCCTTAGGATTTTTGGAGTTCAAGTAAATAAAATTTTATTAAATGATTGAAAACAGGTCATGTCCAATCATTATTTTTAAGGGATGGTTTTTAGCTTCCCCTATTGCCAGTTCACCAGTTGCCACTGGAGGGTACCCAAATGCTAACCTCGAGTTCATCACAGTGCAGTTACCAGCATCGTTATCATCATTATAGTTAAAATTTGCGTAGTTGCGATTGCGTCGAGCACGTGGCTGTAAATGATCCAGAGTTTCCAATGTTTGTAACCACCTGAAGGCCATGACAGCGAAATACCTGCGCAAGTTAGTGCGGCTCAAGGGAGGTGTTCCCGGCACTCAGCCTTCACTCAGAAAGAGACACTATTTTCAGTGTGAGTGAGGTCTCTGAAAGCAAATGAGTGTTAGGGCAACCTCTGACTCATTTAGTATAACCTGACACTAAGTTTTAGTACTCACTCACGCTCAATTAGTGTGAGTGTCGTTTCTGAATACGGGCCTGAGTCTCTCAGAAGTAAAGATGGGCAGAGGCTCTACAACCTGTGAAGCCTTCCGTAAAAAAATTGCAGAATACTTTGAAAACAATGTTCCTCAACATCAAATTGCAAAGGCTTTGAAGGTCTCATCATCAACAGTGGATAACATCATCAAAAGATTCAGAGAAATTGGAAAAATCCCTGTACGTAAGGGACAAGGCCGAAGACCTTTACTGGATGCCCGTGATCTTCGAGCTCTCAGACGTCACTGCATCACTCACCGGCATGATTCTGTCAATGACATTACTAAATGGGCCCAGGAATACTTCAAGAAAGCACTGTCTGTAAACACAGTCCGCCGTGCCATCCACAGATGCCACCTAAAACTCTATCATGCAAAAAGGAAGCCATTGTTGACCATGATCCAGAAGCGCTGCCGTGTTCTGTGGGCCAAGGCTCATTTAAAATGGACTGTAGCAAAGTGGCAAAGTGTCCTGTGTTCAGACGAGTCCAAATTTGACATTCTTGTCGGAAATCATGGGCGCCGTGTCCTCCGGGATAAAGAGGAGAAAGACCACCCCTCCTGTTATCAGCATTCAGTTCAAAAGCCAGCATCTCTAATGGTATGGGGATGCATTAGTGCATATGGTGTGGGACCCTTGAATGGATTAAAAAGCGCCATGAATGGTGAAAGGTATATAAAGGTTTTAGAGCAACATATGCTCCCCTCCAGATGACATCTATTCCAGGGAAGGCCTTATGTATTTCAGCAGGACAATGCAAAACCACATACTGCAGCTATTACAACAGCATGGCTTCATAGTAGAAGAGTCTGAGTGCTGATCTGGCCTGCCAGCAGTCCTGATCTTTCACCGATTGAGAACATTTGGCGCATAATTAAACGAAAAGTCCATCAAAGGAGACCCATAACTCTCCAGCAGCTGGAAGCCTGTATTAAACAAGAGTGGGATCAAGTTCCAATGCCTAGACACCTCCACTCTGTGTTAAAAAGAAGAGGGGATGCTACACCATGGTAAACAAGCCCCTGTCTCAACTTTTTTTGAGACCTGTAGCAGCCATTAAATTTGAAATGAGCTCATTTTGTGGATAAAATTGTAAAATTTCTGAGTTTCAACATTTGCTCTATTATCTCTGTTCTATTGAGAATAAAATACTGGCTGGTGTGATTTGAAAGTCATTGTGTTTTGATTTTATTCACAATTTACACTTTGTCCCAACTATTTTGGAATTGGGGTTGCGTGTGCATGTATATATATATATATATATATATATATATATAAAATAATTGCCTAAGTCATTATAGGGGGTGTGTGTGTGTATATATATATATATATATTAAAATAATGGCCTAAGTCACTACTTAGCTCCATTACCGACCAGTTTTTTGCCGTTTTCACCCAAAATACACTGAACAAAACTAAAAACGCCCCATGTCAAATATTGATGCCACTTGGAGTTAACAACTTTAAGTGAGCATATGCTCACTTTTACTTGTACAATAGGGATATTTCTCTTGATTTGTGTATCATTTTTTAATCCATCTCTCTGTCAGGGAACATTTGCTCAGTGATGCAGTGATTTCACTCAGTACATGGGTGTGGCATTTCCAGACGGTGATCAGACAGAAGGAGCAGGATCCAGACACTCCTTATACTGGGGACAATAAAAGGCCACCCCAAAATGTCAAATTTTGTCAAAAGTCATCATGCCTCAGATGTCTCAGGTCATGCGGAAACGTGCCATTGGCATGCTGGATGCAGGGATGTCCACCAGAGCGGTCTGCATGCAGTTCCTTGAAGCAGAGCATATTCCAGTTCTGGACTGGCCTGCGTATTTGCCAGACATGTCGCCCATAGAGCATCTTTAGGATGTTCTGGATCGACATGTCCGCGACCGTGTTCCAGTTCCAGATAATGTGCGCCATCTCCGTGTGGCCCTCCGGGAAGAATGGAATAACATTCCACAGGCCACGATAGACAACCTGATCAACTCCATGCGAAGGAGATTTGTTGCTCTGAGAGATGCAAATGGTGGACACACAAAATGTTGAACATTCAATTTCAACCTGACCCCCAACGTGTTCAAAGGATTGTCACTCCTTTGCAGATGCCAATATCAAGATGTAATGGACGGTGATCTGAAGATTAGTCATTAGCGAAAATGAATTTTATTCGCTTCATATATTGCATAACGCTGATGTTAATAAAAACTCAAAAATCTGACATGGGGCATTTATATTTTTGTTCAGTGTAAATCAAATGACCAAAAGAGCTTTTTTTTGAAGTGCGAGGGAAGACCTACACATTTAGCCATTTAAATTGTAACTCTGTCTTACTTAGTTTTGGAGCTATGATACAAAATACACCAACTTTGTGACTCCGTTACCGCGTGACCTGGCCCATACTTTCAGTTATTTGGAAAAAAAAAAAAAAAAAAAAAAAAAAAAATAAAACTCTGACTAAGAATATAAGGAACACTGGATAAGACACATTGAATTTCCAAATGTCTTGCTTCTCTAAAATAATTTCACAGTCTCTATGGCACAAATACTGGAGGTACAAAGCTTTAAATAGGCTCAAGCACAACAGGAAAAATTGGCGTTATTTGTAATCCGCGCAACAGGGTTAAGGAAATGTGTCTGTGCTTCCTAATTTTCCTCCTTTAGCATAGGGTACAGAGAACCATCCTTTTCGAAAAGATGGGAGATAACGCTATCCCACAGTTCCATGTGGCAGCAATTTTTAAAGCGACTGCTATTCATCTGGCCAATCCCAACAAATGAGCACGACGGGCGAGAGATGTATGATCACGTTGCCTAGTCTAAGTGCATTCAGATTCTCTAATTAGCGCGCTTGTCTTCCTGAACTCTAAATTACGCTTTGCACATTTCCTTTACCTTATGACCCCCCCCAAAAGGTGAAAGGAAAGGGGTTCAGTGGCGGCGCCAGAACTGGGAATGGGGGGAGGAGGAGATAGGGCAGCAGCACAGAATAGGCCTATCCCTTTAAAACAATTCTTAGTCCTGACCTGTTCGCTTGTGAGGATACGCTCAGGAACCAGACGCGAGAACCAAGCAGTGCAGTAGATGAGTTTATTAAGCGAGGGGGGAAACCCCCGCAGGGCAGAAGGCAAAAGGTACAAAGTCCACAATCCAAAAATCACAATCCAGTAGGGCAGAATCAGAGTCGAAAACCAGGGCAGCAATCACAGTACTCGTGGTCGGGCAAAAACAGGTTCGGTACACAGGCACAGGTTTGTCAGAAGCAAAAGCCAAAATCCAGTGGGCGTAATCCAAACTGTTAACAGGGCAGCAAACACAAAACTCGTAGTCGGGCAAAAAGGGTTCGTAAACAGATGCAGACAATAGTACCAAAAAGCAGAGCCAAAAATCGGACAGTCCAGTCAGAAGAGTAACACTATGAGTACAAGGCGAAGATGATAGCAGCACAGGTAAACAAGAGAAACGTTCTGACAAGGAAGTGCTGTGAAAAGACACATAATATACACTCCTGGGAGATCACATGATACATAGAACACAGGTGCAGGAAATGAGGCTAATACAAAGGAAGCAAACATGAGGGAGAACCTAATCACATGAAATAGGCAAAAGCCAAAACGCGGACAGGGATCACAAGACAGCCTATAGACAGAACAAACAGATCCGGTTAGGGATTTCTACGTGCACAGAGTGAGTGGCAGAACAGTGATTAGACAGGTGCAGAGAATCTGCTAGAAGCATAGCAAAGTAAATTGAGTGAAGGCAAGAGGCGGAGACTAGAACAGGGCGAATGCTGAGAGATCGTTAGTCAATTAGTGGAGTGCAGCTATACAATCCCTAGTGCTTGTTAGTAAGTTAGTACTATGTGCAATGTTAGTCTTGGTTAGTAATTTAACAAAAACAACAAACTGTTAGTATTGGTTAGTAATCCAGAAAAAGCAAGATGAAGGAAGTAAACGAGATTGGAAGGAATGGTTGAAAACCAGAATCCATTAAATCACCCGAAAGAGTGGCACGCAATACTGGGGCTGTGAGCAGACAAGAGACAAGAGACCAGACAGGGGGAGACAAAGTGCAATGCATGGTGATAATAAAAACATGGACCGGAGTGTAACTATGGTAAAATGCAAAACATGGAAAAACTAAACTAAGACAATACATGAACATAACTAAGTAACCAAATGACAAAACAATAACCAGGCAATACAGAATAAACATGGCAGACAGATCAGAAACATAGCAAACAGGCAGAATCACAACATCTCTATCATTTTCAGAATAGACTAAAGGAATAAGTTCCGAGAAGCTGTGGGTTACAGTGATTTTATAACGGCGGAGGGGCGTTCTAAGGCACGACGTGCAGCGGAGTGCCTTAGTGCCCCTCCGCCGTTATAAAAGGGGCTTCAAGGGGCTTATTGCTTTTATAAAACGGTTACCCTACATATAGCCCATTAAATAAACGCACAAGAGAAAAAAAACAACAATTTATTGGTACTAATGCAACAATAAAATTGAGAACTATTCGTTCTTCCACCAAGCAAGATCGAGTGGACAGAATGGTTGGCAAGCAACACAGACGCTAAGATTGCTTTTTCATCTAGCGCCATTATCATGTCACATCAGGCTATTTGGGCTCGTTAATGTAGATATACTATGAAAGCAGGCTATTTAGAATGTCTCCTTCGGTCTCCCGAAGACCCCATTAAATAATTTTACATTTGTTTCGGTTTCGGTTTTCCGAGTTTCCTTGTTCTCAACTCGCGCCTACAGGCCATATCATTACAACCAGCAGCAAGAGTAGGGAACAAGATTGACTTTTGTCCTCCACACTTGCCGGTGTCCAGGAAAATGTTGAATTGTGCATTAGTTTGCAAGCCAGCTTGTCAACTAGCTAGCGTTCGCCATAGTGGATGTGTTTACCCTACACATAGCCCATAAAATAAACACACAGGAAAAAAATCAACAATTTATCGCTAAAACTGAAATAGCAAGCTAGTTAGCAACGTCGCTAGCAAGCTAAAGTGATATCGAAATCCATAATGCTATAGCTAGCTAGGTAGATAGCCAACTGGTTAGCGGGTTAAAAGGCTAAGCTTCGCTAACACTGAAATAGCGAGCTAAAAGTCTTGAAACAAACGTAACCTAACGAGTCAGTCGAGCGCAGAGTAGTTGGTTGCGAGGCCAGGCGCGCAGGGATATTTCGTGCTGCGGTCTGCCTCAGAATACAGTGGGTTACAGTGATTTTATACCGGCATGGAACGCGGCTCAGCCAATCACATTTAAGGATGGGAAGCACCCGTTTTATAATAAAGGAATAAGCTCCGAGAAGCAGTGGGTTACAGTGATTTTATAACGGCGGAGGGGCGCTCTAAGGCACAACGCGCAGCGGAGTGCCTTAGTGCCCCTCCGCCGTTATAAAATCACTGAAACCCACTGCTTCAAGGGGCTTATTGCTTTTATAAAACGTTACTCTACATATAGCCCATTAAATAAACGCACAAGAAAAAAAAAAACAGCAATTGATTGGTAATAATGCAACAATAAAATTGAGAACTATTCGTTCTTCCACTAAGCAAGATCGAGTGGACAGAATGGTTTGCTAGCAACACAGACGCCAAGATTGCTTTTTCATCTAGCGCCATTGTCATGTTACATCAGGCTATTTGGGCTCGTTAATGTAGATATACTATGAAAGCAGGCTATTTGGAATGTCTCCTTCGGTCTCCCGAAGGCCCCGTTAAATAATTTTACGTTCGTTTCGGTTTCGGTTTTCCGAGTTTCCTTGTTCTCAACTCGCGCCTATTGGCCATATCATTACAACCAGCAGCGAGAGGAGGGAACAAGATTGACTTTTGTCCTCCACACTTGCCGGTGTCCAGGAAAATGTTGAATTGTGCATTACTTTGCTAGCCAGCTTGTCAACTAGCTAGCGTTCACTACAGTGGATGTGTTTACCCTACACACAGCCCATAAAATAAACACACAAGAAAAAAAAAATCAACAATTTATTGCTAATACTGAAATAGCGAGCTAGTTAGCAACGTCACTAGCAAGCTAAAGTGATATCGAAATCTATAATGCTATAGCTAGCTAGGTAGATAGCCAACTGGTTAGCGGGTTAAAAGGCTAAGCTTTGCTAACACTTAAATAGCGAGCTAAAAGTCTTGAAACAAACGTAACCTAACGGGTAAGTCGTGCGCAGAGTAGTTGGTTACGAGGCCAGGCGCGCAGGGATATTTTTTTACTACGGTCTGCCTCAGAATACAGTGGGTTACAGTGATTTCATACCGGCATGGAACACGGCTCAGCCAATCACATTTAAGGATGGCAAGCACCCGTTTTATAAAATAGATTCTCCCTGAGAACACTCCACACTATCAGGCGCTGCTAGTTCTCCACGTTTAGGTAAGACGACAATCATTAATTTAAACACATATTTGCTGCATTTAAATCAACGTTATTCAAAAGGCAGTTGCTACGGGTACGGCAGTTTTTCAATGCATTTCAATGTGGAGAGGTACGGCAGTCCCCATTTCAAGCCCTGCCCTAACCTAACCACAACCCTAACCCTTACCTCGAACCAAGGTACTGGCTTTAGAACTGGAGTTGGTCCCCAGGTGCTGCTCTGTGGCTACCCACTGCTCCTAACTATAGGATGGGTTAAATGCAGAGGACAAATTACCCCACAGGGTTCAAGTAAGTGAATCCTATGTATGGTGACAAGAGGCTGGGCATAACTTTTGCAAGGGAATACAATACTTACTGCGAGAAAATGCAAACCCATTGCCAGGGCATGGGAAATTTTTGCGAGGGAACACAATCTCCTAAAAAATTCCCGCTATGACCGTTTGGAGGCTCCGTAACAAATAGATTTACTGTATCCGATTGCTCAATTTCTTTCCTTTGTGAGGATGAAAATAATTGTTTGAGTCTGCTTTGATGAACCTTGTGGTTTCATGTGTAAGACCTTACACCAGGTTACACAGTCTCACCTGTGCTCCAGTAGGCTGACTGCATTGCATCACTTGTTTGTCTGGGATGCACTTCTTGGATTGCATCAGTGACAAATAATATATTGTTAGAACAGGGATAGAGGGATACTCATCTACCCCCTCCTTTTAGCCCCTCTTCTGTTTTGCTGCAGATCTGTTTGTCACATCACAAACTCACTCTGCAAACCCAACCCCCCTATATGTGAGTCCTCTTGCACACCCACCAATCCTTAAATATAATCCTGCGGTGACAGGGTATTGTACAGTCACTCCAAATGCTGTTGTTCCCTCAATGGATTTGTAACAAGATATCATCTTACTACTTTCGTACCACTAAAGTTTATATATTTACATGAACTGGAACTTATTATATTGAATAAAAAAAAACCCTCCTGGACACAGGTGATCAGGATACAGGGGCCTTCTGGGAGGTCTGACCTTGAGGAGCGTATGTCGAGCTATTGCAGTTTCTCAGGTAAGTTATTCATTCTTTACATCTGATAAACCACTCTTTCATTTCTTATGTTGTGCTTGAGTGAAAGGCTTTTGCAGACAGTAAAAAATAGACCCAAAGGGCAAACCTTGTCTTCTGGGAACACTGTCTCAAATCTCAGGGAGCTCCAGTGCAGTTTCAAAGAGTAAAGCTTGTGTGTCAGAGGAGAGGTAGTTTTCCCTGGATGGAGGTAATCTTCCCAGAAAACAAAAACTATCCTTCAGTGTAACAGTGCAACACAATTGTAGCTCTTCTTTGACATGAATAATTTCTCAAAAGAGAGAGCTTAACTTTGTGCAAAATAGGCCAGTATAAGTGTTTCCATCTCTATTATGTAGTGAATGTGTTATGATGAGGAATACTTTGAAGAAAAGAATCAGGTAAAATAATGCTAGAATCAGCTTAAGAACATAATTTAGCCTTGCAGTCAGTTTAAGTGGTGAGTTCAGTTAGGCTTGACCATGTAACTTACATTCACTCTCTTTTCTAAGGATCATCAACCCTCAAACCTGCTAGATAAAATAAAACTAAAATGAACAGCTCTGTTATCAATTCTAGCCAACCCTTCAACCACTCCTCTTCAGGATCCAGTCTGCAACTCTCGTACGCATTTCAAGGGTGCTATGTATCACTTCTAGGGTTTTCGTTTCTGGTGATTGAAAGAAGCATCAACCTTGTAGTGGGCTACCCTGCCAACATCATGGTGATGTGGCTGGTGGCCAGAGAGAAGAGTGACTCTTCCACCTCCAATATCTTTATCTTCAACCTGGCCATCGCCGATGCATTGCTGTGCGTGATGAGCCCCATCTGCTGCTTTGGCTTACTTCTGCTGAAAATCTCATATTTCGATGATATAATGTACTTTACCACTGGGATCAAAAACACCTCCCCACTCTTTCTCACCTGCATTTGCCTGGACCGCTACGTGGCCGTGGTCCACCCCATTGTGTTCACCAGAATCAAGGATAACAAGATCAGAGTGGCTATTTCCATGCTTGTTTGGGGGCTCATGATAGCCTTTGCCCTCTGCAGGTCTTTGTGGGTGTTCCTCACCGGTAAAATCTACATTGGGCTGATCCTGGCTGCCTTCATCATCATGGTTTTCTGCAACGTTTCTATCATGTGGAGTCTGAGGAAGTCGGTCTTGGGCAAGGAGAAGATGCACCCCATGAAAAAGAAAGCCCTCAGAACCGTGCAAATCTATCTGGCCATCATAGTGTTTCATTACCTGCCTGTAGTTGCGATCAGTCCCTTTATATTTAAAACTGATTTCCCAAAAATATGTGACGTTGAATTGATTATGTTTTCCATTATGTACTTCAGTACTATCACTGCACCCTTCCTCTACATCTTCAAGATTAAGCAGCTGCCATGGCTGAAAAACTTGCTCTGCATCTGCTGCCGAAGCCCTTCCCCTGAGTGACAAAACCCACATAGCAGACGAGTCTGGCCCGGATCCGGCGTCAAGCCGGCACTGCTGGGCGACTGCTGGCATGGCAAATAGTATGTTGACCGGATGTGGGCCAGGTCTGGCAATGATGGCACCGTTTCTGTGATGACATGCCACATGTGGGCCGATTGTATGTATATCTGGCAAACCAGATCTGGGCCATAACAGGGCCGTCATTCTTTATGTATGTGGGCCAGAATTGGGCTGTGAAAGTGCATTATTTGGGCCGTAACTGGGCCAGACCAATTTTGCTATGTGGGAATGTAAGCACATGGGATGTATGCTTGTGATTGTCTGTTAAGTTGCATTTACTCCCTACATAAATTTGTGAAAATGAGTTAATGAAACAAAGCCAGAATGTTTTCTGAGTTCTTGGCAAAAATATTATCTTTGATTTGACTGTAATTAGGAAGGAGATGATAATTAACACAACTATAACCATATGCATTGAGTAAAAAGTGAAAATTATTTGAATCACCCACATGCCTTTATCACCATGATTTCATATTACGCAAATCAGACTTTTTTGATTGTCGGAAAATGAGGATTTATGATCAATCAAAGAGACACATTTTTAAAGTAATCTGTATTCAATATTTATCTCCAAACTTCCAAGTCTGTTTTATTCCATCCATTTAATTTCATCATGCCAGCATGGAATCTAGTTTTGCCTCGGAAAAACCGACAGTGACTCCAGATTTTCTGGGAGCACACCATATACGCAAATAAAAATTGACTGTTTTGGCTATTCCTGTGGTCAAAGCCAACAATCAGAGAGCAAGTATCACATTCAAAGCATTTTAGTCCACAAAATGAAAAAAGGCATTTAACATGAAACAATGTGAATTATTAAGAATTGAAATTAAATGTGAAGTACTTAAATAATTCCTCTCTAATACTGTATGTTCAAGGTCAACCAAGAGGAAAAGTGTCCATCACCTCTCATATACTAACCTCAGTCTCTGAATTCAGAAGGATACTGTACTTTGGTATGAGTTTAGCTGTTAGTTACAGCTCTGAGGAACAAAGGGAAGCACTGGGGTTTGTCATTAGAAAAAAGGCCAACTTTGTTTCGATAATGGTATACAGTTTTTGTTGAAACTAGTTGAGACATGAGTTGACTCAATACTTCAGTGATTTCTTGAGCTATGATTTACTGGTTATTAGCAACAATACAACAAAAGTGTTTTTTGCGCTTCCATAATTGTTGATGCAGTTTCTTTGCCAAATTAAATTTCTGTTTCTGTGAATGAAGCACAAAAAATCTGGGCTCTAGCAATTTAACCCCTATTGGTTAGTACCCCAGTCATGCTTTTGAGACTTATCTAGCAAAGTACTGAGGGTTTGTCCTCTGTTAAACACACCCCTACTGCTTATAGTATTTATATTAATAGGAATGAAACTGGCTTGTTCAGTAATTAGGTTTTGAGTCTTCAAATTTAAAGCCTTTTTTTTTAGGGGGACTTCAATATTTTGTCCACCCCCAATATCTGCGATTAAAAGCTGAGAGGGGACTTCATAGAGTGAGTAGCATTCGTTACTGACTGTAATCATTAGGTCATAAAAATATAATTGTCTTGTCCTTCAAGTTTCTGTCTTGTTATGCATTACTGAAATGTTTATTTCATGCTGAATTAGCCAACAAGAACGCTAGCTAGCTTGTTGGTTTGGATATGTGCAGTATTCATCTACTTGGGTCACATCCATAGACTGTAGAAAAAGATGGACGCAGCACCCGAGTCTGAAAAGTGAAGCCAATATGGAAATCTCTTAAAATTGTATTCTATTTAATGGCCAGCAGATGGTGACATCAGTGGTTGTAGAAAGAAGTCAAATGCTAAAGAAATCTATGAGAAAATGACCCTGCTTTCCACACCTGATTTATTATTTCAACTAGATAACTTGGTCGCCACAGGGACCTAGTCATGTATCTCCCCGATCCCCAAATTTTGGACAAAATGGCCGCCAGTGGCCATATTGGACGTCCGAAATTGCTGAAAATCGGTCTTGAGCATTGTTAAATAAGTATCTTCGCCTGTGTAAAATTTGAAAATATTTCTTTTATTATTGTAGCTTCCAGAGCCTGGAACAGCTTTGCGGGCACGGTGGTGGCCCGGAACTAAACCATAGCATCTCCCGACTATCATCATCGGGGAGATAAAATAATGATTTTCAACATTATTTATGGCATTTATTGAAAATTTCAAGTCTCATTCTGTATATCATGATCTGGCGCGGATTAATGCACAGGCTGACCTAGGCTGCAGCCTAGGGGCCTCACGTGCGCAGGGGCCCCGGATTGGCCAGACTATTTTCAATTATTTTAAATTTACCTAAGCAGAAATGAAAAAAACAATGTCTGTTGGACCGTGAAACAAATATACAATCAGCTGCGATGGTCAGTTATTTTGATATACGTCACTGCTTTTGCTGGACAGCATAGCAGCAAAATATCAGATAACCTTAAAAAATATGACAGCGGAGCAGGTTTAAAAGAACAGCTCGACTAAGAGGTTTAAAAAAAATCCTCAATTGATGGGATATTTCAAGCCTTCATCCAGTCAACAACAAGGTGCATAGGATGAAGCACCTGCAGCGTCCGGATCCTGAGCTGTAGCCGCAAAGCTCATCTCCTCGGTAGGCTAACGGTTAATATTTCAGGGAATGGAAAGAGTAACGTAGCCATATTCAACCTCGACCATGAGGTCAATGAAGTCAGTACTTTTTCTGCTTACCTTGATGTTCGAGTACCCAGAGTGTGTAAAAACATCAAGCGTACATCTAGTCAAGAGAATTTATAGTTTAATTTCTAGTGCTGCTATATGCTGCTATGGAATTTGGGGGGCGGGGGGTGCAGATACATTGCTTTAAAACAGTTATTAGTCCTGACTTGTGCTCAGTCATTTTCTAAATTAACAATACATTCACTCAGAAAACACTCCTCAGTATGAGACGTTGCTAATTATCCCCGTTAAAGTAAGGCGACTCGCACTTTGGTGCATTTAAATCAGCGTTATTGAAAATTGCACGCAGGCGGATCAAACAGCCTTTTATTACATTTCAACTATTTAAACGATCATGAAGCGCAGGTTAGATTGCCTCATGTGCCGATAAAGTAGCGCAGAAGTTATAGAGCAGTTTGCCTTTCATAAAGCAAAAGCCTGTTTATAAGTAAATAGTTTTTTCTGTACTGAATGTACCCATTATTTTCTCGCTGTTTGATTGCATGCGGAGTGAAGCCGTGCCTCAATTGCCAATAGATAATTACTATGATTGGAAAACGTGTCAATAAAGGAAGACAACAAGCCCGCAGGACTATTTGTTGTTAAAACGGGATGCGTCTGTGGCCCCCCCAAATCCCAGTTCTGGTCCCAACACTGGGCGGCAGCCATGTCACTGAGGGATGGGACTGAACTCGTCTGTAATTGTAATCCTTGTGCTTGTGAATATTCAACAACTGATCCGGGTGTGCCATCTAGTGATTGAATATTATAACTGCATGCATAAATTCGCAGCTACATCTGCTGGTGGACGCATCTGCACACAGGGGTTGAAGGGCTACTTCTATGTACTGGGTCCTCCGCTAGTTTATAGTGTTTTGTTTTTCATGTTTCTCCTTTTATGTAGCTGTGATGTGGTGGTAATTTTGTGGCGGTGCAACCACTTGGATAAATGTAGAGGAAACACCATAGCTTTGGCTGTCTGTATATGCGTGTGTGTGTGTGTGTGCGTGTGCGTGTGTGTGTATATGTGCGTGTGTGTATGTGTGTGTGTGTGCGTACGTGTGTGTGCATGCCAGTTCACCTTAGTATTTGTGTATGAGCCATTTATGGCACTAAATGAATTTTCCGGTTAGAGTTGGGAGGTGGGGGCCCTCACAAAGAGTAGCCTAGGGGCCCATGACCACCTTAATCCTCCTCTGATCATGATGTTAATTTTTGTAAATTCTGGCCCCAAATCGACTAGAATAAAGGATAAAGCCAGATGTGCTTTAGAGGCGTGGCTATCCTTTGGTAATAGTCACCTACGGTCAGATCCACCCGTAGATCCGGCCCTCGCTCCTCCCTGGATCTTCGATTCACGCTCTCGTCCAATAGGAATCACATCCGGTTTCAAAATGTCAAAATGGCGCTGTTCAAATTGCCAAAATCGAGGGTTCCTAAATGGTATGCTGAAACCAATGGGTGACATCACCGTTGCTGCGTACATCTTTTGATACAGTCTATGATCACATCTTAATATTTACAGTTTAGATTGTGTAGCTGTGAAAATTATTATATTCCATCGAAACGTAATTTGTGTCATGTATTGTGCCAGCTTGTCCTGTGTCTCGCGAATGATGATTCCCCCTGACCAATCAGTGGTCTGCAGTGCATTAACCTTTCATTTCAGAATCAGTTCGGCTCGCTTGGAGCCTCAGCAGAAGTGGTTCTGAACAGTATCTGGTACCAGGTACTATCTATATTGAAAAAAACCGAGTAGGGTCCAGTCCAGTAGAGCTGTACCATGCAGTGGAAAACATTTTTATTGTGGAATCATGAACGCTAACATTAACAGAGTCAAGTGAGACCTTCAGTTTGTATGATGTCAGTCAGGGTCCTTTTCTGAACTCCTGGATGCATAAAAGCTGCCTTGCCAGATGCGCGGTTCAGCTTTCTGCCGCTAGATGTCGGCTCCTTCCTTCATGATATCCAGGGCGATCAGCCGTCCAGCTTCTACGAACTGCCATTACATACCAATGCCCGAAATTTTGTTGTTAGCTATCATCGACTTTTCTATCGTCGTTCATGTGACCGAGACATCTGGTAAGTGAGATATACATGGATAAAGCCTCCAACTATCAACTTCTGGGCAGAAAAATGGGTATTTTCGAGTATTAAATGCATGTCTCCGCCGCTAAACACCCCCCGGTAACGAATATGCAAAGGCACAATAGCGAAGAATAGCCAAATCGCCGGTTTGTTTACATTATTTAACAGCAGCTTCCTTTGTAAAAAAAAAAAAATAGATTTTCTGACAGATACATGTCTCTTGTGCCAAACATGCATGCATGATTGGCTTTTTTGGTTCATTTAAAGCAATTCTTACCTTTCTGGCATTTTTACACTTTTCTTTTGTAATCTTAAAATGCTCCTAATAAGCGTATGGCACACTAAAATGTAAAAGAAATCCACCAGGTGTTGAAACTCTTCAATATTCAATTCTCATATATTTCTGATAAAACTCTGACCAATCATTTTCTTCGGTCCGAATAAAATGATTTGCAGAGCTTCCTGTCTGTCATCCGCCGCAGCGCCCCTTCCAGTTGCCTGCCGCTGTCACCGCTTGTGAGTCATGCGCCTCTCTGGCAGAAAAAAAAATGAAGCATTTGACTGAAAAAAAACGGGTGCTGAAATGCTATAATTACGATAATAATGTTAATGGTAGTTCGTCAGACTACAAAGGTAACTAAATGTTACGAGGGCATTTTATTTTATACCACATATAGAATGGAATATTATGTCATTAATGTTGGTTAGTTTTCACTTACCGGTGCCTCTGAATCTGACTCCATCGACCCGTTTCACTCCGCTACAAAAAAAATCTTGCGTGCGGCGTGAGGAGGTGAACAGCGCGAGTGAAACGTGTCAATGGAGTCAAATTCAGAGGCACCGGTAAGTGAAAACTTAAATGATATTCAATTCTATATGTGGTATAAAATAAAATGCCCGCGTAACGTTTAGTTACCTTAGTAGTCTGACATTTTTTTTCGTAGGAGAAGTCTGGCAATCGGGGGGAAGAGGGTGGGACTTTGGAGGGAGGCGGAGTTGTTCATGTTCAAATTTGGGTTTCCTTTATTAACACGTTTTCCAATTCAAGAATAATCAAGTGGCAATTGAAGACACGGCTTCTCTCCCCCATGCGATCTAAAAGCAACAAAATAATGGGCTGCATTCAGTACAGAAAAATAATTTAATTATAATTAGGTCTATGCACCGGCACTCAGCGACGGCATTTCAGAACTCTTCAGCGAATGAAGGTAATTTTGGTGACTAGTACGTGGTTTCGTCCATTTACATTTTCCAATCGGACAGCTGTCTATTTTTTTACAGCGAGTTGAGTGACCATGCTGCAAAAACAAGTGTATGTACTTGTTGCCGAAATTACCCTCATTCACTGAAGAGTTCTGAAATGCCATCGCCGAGTGACAGTGCATAGACCTAATTATAATCAAATTATTTTTCGGTACTGAATGTAGCCCATTATTTTGTCGCTTTTAGATCTCATGGGGGAGAGACGCCGTGCCTTCAATTTCCACTTGATTATTCTTGAATTGGAAAACGTGTTCATAAAAGAAAACCATCTAGAATTAGCCAGGACTAATTATTTTCAATAAAGGGAGGGATATTAGCCCCGGAATTTTCAGGTCTAACGACGCGCCTGTTTGTTGGCCAGCAGTGTTGACTGTTCACAACAGTAACGTCTAGCCTTGGCAACTTGGCTGTTTTCATAATGTTAATGTGCAAAATCTCTCCACAGTCACATGCATAACATCTCGCGTGCCTTCGCGTGCACGGCAGCCTTTTGGGGGAGGGTCTTAGGAGTGCAGTGCAGAGGGAGGGGGAGGGATCTGAAAGTTGCATTTTTTCAAATTTTTTTGTCAAGTCCTCTCTCTCCTCAAAGTTACCAATTGCAGCTTTAATAGTAAACAGCCAAACACAGACAGACAGGCCAAAAACAATATGCTTGGGGAATAAAAAGTCCATTTTTGTCAATTATACCTGGACAAGTGACTTTTGAGCCAGGACAAGTGAAAGGTAAATTTACTTGTCCAAAGGACAAGTGCCTCAAAAAGTTGATGTCAAGCCCTGCTGGGCGGTTTGCTCATCAACAGTGTTCCTCAATGCATCTGTATGCGATCCGGACAAACAACGATCTGCTGCACGGGTCCGAACCACCCCGGATACAGATTTAGCGCCATCTGACGATCGAGGTGTACACATCTGGCAAAAGGACTATTGACATGCTATTGTAGAAATTTTGTTTGGCAGACTTCTTGAATGCAGATAATAGCTTTCACCATGGTTTGCTGAAGTCCCAGAGCCTTAATGACTTTGTAACCCTTTTCAGACTGATGCATGTCAAGTAGGTTTCTCATCTACTCTTGAATTCAATCAATTATTACCTGTCTAACTTCACATTGCTAGACGGGTTCCATTTAAGTTATGTTTCAATCCACCAGAGCTGGTAGTGCTCATGCCTAAGAGCGCGTTATAAAATTGAACTCCATTATCAATTAAATTAGTCTAATTGGTCGAAGGGGGAAGTTAATTTTTCTCACACTGTAGGTCCAGGTAAAGTTGGATGGCTTTTATGCTTAAATAAATAAAATGATCATTTAAAACTGCATTTGTGTTTAATGCGGTCATCTTTTTCCAATTTTAAAAGCAGTTTAATGATCTGAAACATGTGAGCATGACCTACATGCAAATATAAGAAATTGGTAAGGGGCAAACAGTTTTTCACAGCGCTCTGTCTTGTATGGATTTCATGGTGATTACTGAGTGATGCAGGATTAAGCTATTTTAAAGTTTTGATGGCGTGAAACTTCACATATGAACTAATCTAGGGCTGCCCAATCCTGCTCCTGGAGATGTACTGTCCCTGTAGCCTTTCCCTGTAAGCACAATTTAGCATGCCTGATTCTATTAATTATTAATAATAATAATAATAATAATACATTTTATTTATGGGCACCTTTCATGACACTCAAGGTCACCTTACAAATTAAAACAGGGTCAAACATAATAAAAATAAAATACAAAAGCATAAAATAATTAAACTTTTAACATCAAACAAACAAACAGACACTCAGGACCAATCAAAGACAGTAAGAAAGCCTGAACAGATGAGTTTTGAGCTTGGATTTGAAGTGAGGGAGTGAGTCAGTATTTCGGAGGTCGGGGAGAACGAATTCCAGAGTTAAGGAGCAGAGCGGCTGAATGCTCTGCCCCCCCATGGTAGTGAGGCAGACAGAGGGGATAGTGAGGTGAATTGAAGACGAGGATCTGAGTGTTCGAGTAGGTATGGTGATGGGAAAAAGGTCGGAGAGGTATGGAGGGGCGAGGTTGTGGATGGTCTAAACCAGTGGTTCTCAACCTTTTTTGAGCAAACGCCCCCCTGACCTTCCCATAATTCTCTGGTGCCCTCCCACCCCCACACACACACACGCATGCACACACACCAAGTGATAATGGTTCACTTTTTTCCTTCTTTCTATATCAACCATTTCAATAAAATATCTAAAATATGTCTATTAGAAACATTCTGCGCCATATTATGGCAACCAGAGGCAGCTGAAATCTTCTGAAATAACATTAAAATTGCCCATGTGCTTGTTAAGGGTGAATATGGGTAAAGTGGGACAATTTCTGAAATTCCATGTTCCTATTAACCAGATTAATTATGAGCATAGGAGATGGGCTGAATAAGAAAAAAATAGCTCGCTGTCGCGATCGGGACCCCCTCAGCCTTGTGCTTTATTGGCGGCCATATTGATTATTGGAGCAGGACATAAATTGATAGGGAGCTTCCTCTAACCACCCCCAACATACCACCAAAAAATGAGAACATTTGGCCGAGGCATTTTTCAGCTATCGTCCAGAAACGAAAAGTTTACGGACAGACAGGCAGACGGACACCGCTCGCCACGACAATACCCCTCGACTGACTTTCGTCGGCTGAGGGGTAAAAAAACTAACATATTAAAATTGGTTGTAATAATTAATAGGCATAATAGTAGAATATATTTGTAATAACAAGAGCAATCCGAGATTTCTGATCTCCGCCAAGGGATGATGTTGATACAAATGCAAGATCTTTCTCTTTGGAAGATTTCAGGACCACCCATGTGACAAGTTTAAATGGGATTTTTGTATGTTTGAAGCATCCATTCTCCAAAGCCGTCATCAAAGTACAGAGCGATCACATGATCATCACGTGACCATGATGTCACGTGATGATCGTGTGATTGCGCAATCGGATCGATGTGACTGCACAGGCCGTGATTGGACAATCACTGCCGGTGTATGATTGCGCAATCAGTGGTGTGATTGGATAATCACCGCCCCTGGCGTGTGATTGGACAATGGCCGCCGGGTGTGATTGCGCAATCAGTGGCCTGACTGGACAATTACCCTCGGGTGTGATTGCGCAATCACTTTCCACCTTGATTTGATCAAAATCTGTTCATTAGTTTCGGAGAAATGTCACTGAGATTGTAAATACAGATCCGGATCCAGAATCCAAATCCGGATCTGGATCATTACACAATTTTAATGGAGTCGTCCCTTGACCGAGATCTATCTCTGGTGAAAATTTCATGAAGATCCGTCAAGTAGTTTCCAAGATATGCCACTAAGATTGTAAATACAGATCCGGATCCAGAATCCAGATCCGGATCCGGATCATCACAAAATTTTAATGGAGTCGTCCCTGGCCCAAGATCTGCCTCTGGTGAAAATTTCATGAAGATCCGTCCAGTAGTTTCCGAGAAATCCTGTCCACAGACAGACAGAAGGACGGACAAATAAATAAATAAACTGACTCGATCGCATTATCTCCTTGGCGGAGATAATAATAGAAGGCCTATATATTTCGGCAGTGGATATTTTGCCGTGAACTGGTTTTACATTTCTTCGGCAATTTGGCCGTGACCTCTGGTACACATGCGTAGCTGTATTATTTTTGTGACTTAAAACACAGAAATCTACGGAGTATGTTTGGCCAACGTTAGTGTAAGAACTCAGTAGCTAGCGAACAACTACTCAGGGGTGTGTTTCCCAAAAGCGTAGTAGGTAACTCTGTTAGCAACTTACATAGGCTAGTGGGTCCATTCACAGTCAATGGTTCCAACTATGTAAGTTAGCATCAGTGATTTCGGGAAATGCATCCCAGCCTCGTCAATGCATAATTGACCGAGCTACGCTGCTAATGCAAAATAATTGTGAGTCACTGTTTTTTATTGATTTATATTCACCGCAAATAGGTAGCTGAGCAAGCAAACTAGCTTGCTAGCCAAGCATGCAAGCTAGTTAGTTGGTTTCTTAGTCAATTTTAGCTGGCAACCTTTATATTCGGTGCATATTAATGCCAGCTAGCGAGCTAAATGTTTGCGGTGCGACTCCAGCTTAGTTTGCGTAATAATGGCAATACACATTTTAAATTGACTTAAATGCATGAAATATAACGTCAGCTATCTAACAAGAGAGCCTTTATGCCAACTTAGCTAGCAATATTTCATGTATGTTAATGCGAGCTAGCTAACTAAATGGCAAAGTTATAACTTTTCACTATTATCCATTGATTTCTGTGAACAAGTCCAAAATTAATACGACTGCGCATGTGTACCGGAAGTCACAGCCAAATAGCCGTAGAAATTTATAACTGGCTCATGGCAAAATATCCACTGCGATATATTTTATGATAGTATATAATTGTCCCTGGTGATGTCTCTGAGAGCATGATTGCCTTTGTCACCCCATTGTGGGAATATATTCGGTTTGCCGTCTTTAAAAAGAGAATAGTAATGAAAACTTGAGCAAAGAAGTCAGTGAAGATTTTAGCAAATTGCTGGACTTAATGCCACACAGTAATAAGGTATGAAATAATTAGCCCAAAGTCCCATTTTGACAGCTTGTGGGGAATATTAGAATATATCAAGTTTGATAAATTATGTGGGTGCGTTAATTGTTCCTCAGTGGGGCGCCATGACACACGCGCCTCCGGGTTCAACCAAGTTGCGAGCGGACGTAAAACAAAACACCATGAATACCAATTAAAATTTGGCAAACACCTCCTGCTGACTTGTGTCTTTGTAAAGTGAAAGCCTTGATTTTAGGTTTTTTTTATTCCACAGGAAAGTACTGATGGCAGAATGCAACTTCTTCCAATAGCCATTTGACGGTGCTAAAGGTATCATGGAACTCATAAAATTAATACGGGGTAAAACATTCATCTTAATGGTTGAGAGTCTAGACTGAAAGGAAAGAGGGAGTGTATGCCATTTCTTTAGATCTTAATTAATATTATTCAAAACTTCATTAAAATTTTGCTTGGCTAATATATCGAGAGAAGGATAAATGGAAACTCCTAAATATTCGAGATTGCTAACAACAGGAATACTGAAATAGACAGTCTGCATCCTGAGTTTACCCAGTGGCATTAAAGCTGATTTTGACCAATTGATTTTGTATCCAGAGATATTATTGAAGGCTTCAAAATCTTTAAAAGATGTGGGAGTGATTTAGAGGGATTTTTTCAGTAAAAATCTAAATATCATCAGCATCCAGAGATATGTGATGTTGAGTATCATATGTGTATATATATATATATATATATATATATATATATATATATATATATAGATATATATATATATAGATATATATACTACTCAAAATTTGATAGGGATCATAGGAATTTTTTTGTGAAATGACATGCAAATTTGGTAGCTGCCACTGATGAACAATATATTGGATAAATGACATGTAGTCAGACACAAAACACATTTGCACGTGCATTTCATGACATTAAATGAGCGTGCAGCCTCACATTTTGGCTTTGACTAACACTTCACCATTTCAACTCAGACGTGTGTGTTGCTTGTTGGTGAAAATTTGGAAGTTCCCAAATTTTTGCATTACATTTAGCAATAACAATGTCTCCTCAACGTCTTAGACGTCGATTGACTTTAGAGCAATTGGGAAGATCCATCGGAATGCTTGACTCTGGCTTCTCACAACGTCACGTTGCTAATGCACTTAACGTCAGCCAAAGCGTTGTGAACAGAGCGTGGAACCGGCATCAAACGTTTGGTACAGCAGCACACCGTCATGGGGGTGGTCGTCAGAGATCGACTACACAACGACAAGACCACTTTCTCACACTTCAGGCACGACGTCATCCTTTCTGGACAGCCACCACCCTACGAAATGACCTTCATAACGCCTCGGGGGTCAGGGTATCCACTCAGACAATATGGAATCGTCTTCATACTGCCGGCCTCAACTCAAGAAGGCCATGTGTTCGAATCCCACTGACCATGCGTCATAGGCGTGACCGTTTGGATTGGGCTCACGATCATGTCACATGGACCCACAACGATTGGGCTCCAGTTCTCTTTACTGATGAGTCCCGATATTGCATGGACTTTACTGACAGGAGGCAACGGGTGTGGCGAAGACAACGTGAGCGATTTAATGATGCCTACATCAACGAACACGACCGTTATGGTGGCGGATCAATTATGGTCTGGGGAGGAATAAGCAGGAACGGCAGAACGGACCTGCATGTCATGGGGAGAGGGACGATGACAGGGGTACAGTACAGGGATGAGATCCTCAATGTGTGCCTAAGACCATACGCTGGTGCTGTTGGACCTGATTTCATCTTGATGGATGATAACGCCCGTCCCCATCGTGCTAGAGTGGTGAATCAACTCCTAAAGCAGGAGACAATTGTCCGCATGGACTGGCCCGCGAGTTCGCCGGACCTAAACCCTATCGAGCATGTGTGGAACATGCTGCAGGTCACCATTTCCGGTCGTAGGGCACAACCCACAACTCTAGAAGAGCTCGGAAATGCCCTTGTTGAAGAATGGAACAACATTCCAATTGCAAGTATCCGGGTTCTGATTGACAGTATGACCCGACGTTGTCAAGCCGTCATTCAAGCTAGGGGAGGCCATACCCGTTATTGACATTAACTGTGGTAATGAAACATCAAACGAACACTGTCTGTTTTCACTTTACATGTCAGAGGTGAAACCATGAAATGTTCGTGAAAGCCAAAAGTGTGAGGCTGCACGCTCATTTAATGTCATTAAATGCACTTGCAAATGTGTTTTGTGTCTGACTGCATGTCATTTATCCAATATATTGTTCATCAGTGGCAGTTACCAAATTTGCATGTCATTTCACAAAAAAATTCCTATGATCCCTATCAAATTTTGAGTAGTATATGTATATATATATATATATATATATATATATATATATATAAATATAATGACGGGCTCAAAAACATCCAACTGCCGTATTGCCTGGGCAACTGGCTCCAAAGGAAGAGCAAATAAAAGTGGAGATAGGGGACAATCCTGACTCACTTGACTCGGATAATGATAGCGTTCATGATTCCACAATAAGAAGGATAAAAAGGAACAATAAGGACTGCACTCCACTCAGTTTTTTTTTTTTTTTTACAAATTTCAATTTAAGATAGTACCAGGTTTCAGTTACTTTTTTATACATATTATTTATTTGTGTTAAAAAATACAATACATTAATAACACAATTAGAATTTTAAAAAAGATACAATGATTTAAATGTACATATACCCTACTCACATAAATACATAATATGGAACTGGTGCTACAGAAGGATCCCAACCAACCGACAGAAGCTACCTTAGCTGCAAGACCCACTGTAAGCACCACCATCAAATGCTCATTTCAACACAAACAAGAAGCAATTAGTTTACTCATAACTCATAAATAAAATCATCAACAGTGTTTAAATTCTCCAGGAATCCATGTGATGCAAAGGAATCTCCTTCACGTACACTCAGCAATTCTCTGATATGGTGACATATATTAACATGTGCAGTGTCATGCGCAAAGTGACTAGCAATGAAAGAAATATCAGCAAAGTTACAAGTAAACTTTGACACCTTACAAAACCTCTGCAGTGCTATTCTATTTTTACCTAAAAATCCAAGTGAATTATGAAGTGACCTCTGAAATATAACTCAGTCAAAAAAAAACTTCACACTCATAAATTTCTAAATATTTTCTTGAAACTTAATACAAGAGATATTATTATTATTATTATTATTCGGGGTAAATGCGTTGTCAAAGACATCATGAAACACAGCAAGTCCGACGTGCACAAGCATGCAGCACGTGCGAGCATACATCAAGGTAAAAGCATGTTTCCTCGTGTTCCTAGTCACGTGACCTTATGAGACACGTGCAATTGAGCCCACGTTAGCACGGTAGAGTGACATCTCGGAAAAACAAGTTCTTACAGTCAATTATCCGTTGATTTGCAATGCCACGACTGTCAAACATTCAACGTGAACGTGCCATTGGCATGCTGAATACGGGAACGTCGGTCACTGACGTTGCCAGGGTTATGGGATGCAGTCGACGGACTATCCATGATCTTCGGACACGTCTCCAACAAACTGGCACCACAGCAGACCGACCTCGTTCGGGTAGACCACGTGTGACGACACAAGCAGAAGACTGACAAATCGTCTTCGCCATTTGCGTAATCGATTTCTCACTGCAACGCCCACTAAGAATGAATTGTTTAGAGGTCGTGTGACTGCCCAAACCATACGTAATCGCCTGCGCACTGCTCGTCTCCATGCACGTCGGCCATATCATGGACCAATTTTAACCCAGTTACACCGACGTCAACGGCTTCTCTGGGCACAACGACATCTGAGATGGACTCAGCGTGATTGGAATAGGGTCGTTTTTAGTGACGAATCCAGATTCACTTTGCACTTCGCTGATGGGAGAGTTAGAGTTTGGAGGAGACGCGGTGAACGCAACGCCCAGTGTTGTGTGCAGGCAGTGGACCGTTTTGGGAGTGGTAGTGTTATGGTTTGGGGTGCCTTTAATGGTCCTGCCCGTTCCTGACTGATGGTCGTTCAAGGAAACCTAACTGCTGCAGGATACAGAGCTTTTGCCATTCATGGCAGCTCATGGCCCAGGTCTGACATTCCAACACGATAATGCCAGACCTCATACGGCCAATTTAACGCGGAATTTCCATAGGAATGCTGGCATCAATGTCATGGAGTGGCCCTCAAGGTCTCCCGACCTTAATCCCATAGAACATGTATGGGATGTGTTGGGCAGAAGACTCCGTCAAGTAAGGAACCCTCCACAGAATTTGCAGGAACTTGGTGCCATGTTGGTTCAATTATGGCGACGCATCCCCCAAGCTGTGTTCAGACGCATCATTCAATCCATATGGAGACGTTGCGTCGCAGTTGTGAACGCTCATGGAGGGCATATGCGCTATTGACATGCTTTCGTCAAGTTGTAACTTACCATTTTTACTCTCTTACATTTCCGTAGCATTTCCGGTGGAACTGGTTACATTATGAACATGATTTTTATGGTACACCATCCTTAATGGGTACAGAATGGAATTAAATCATTATTTAAAACCACTTTTCTTGTATGTTCAACTTATCGATCTCCAAACGAGTGTGAAGTTTCTTTTTTGACTGAGTATATAAAACACACATGAGAATTATCAATGAACAACATGGTACAATAAAAACGATTAAACCTTTCAGCATGTATCTGACTAAAAACTTGTTATGAGACAAAATTGGTAAAAAAGCACAGTGTGTTTGGTATGGCACATTCATAACCCGTCGAATAGCTTTGTTCCAAGTAATTTGCATTTTATGGCAGTGCTTGGATTTTAAAATCCATAGCTGACATCCATAAAATGCAGAACAGTATTGAACAAGCTACATAAGAGCTGAATTGGAGTATTTCTAAAATTTGCTACAAGTTAATTGACAGAGCCAATAAATCCGCCACATTTCACGGACACATCTTTTTTTCATCATGAAGACTAAGGGCCCTATCTTATGCCAGAGTCCCTAAACCCGTTATTTGGGGATTTAGCATTGCGTAGGAGGCGTTCCCCCGCAAAAGTTGCTATCTTGTACACCTGCTTATATCCCTAAAACGCCTGCGCTACCCGTTATATTATGCATAGGCGTGGTTTGGGCGTTACGCCAGTTAAACCAATCAGTGTGCTAGGTGCCACTGCCTTTAGGAGCAGGCTGCGCTATCCCAAATCCTCAAACCGAAACCTGTGATGGAGAGAGGAAGGTCGCCACGTTTCTCCGAAGACAAAGTTAAATTGCTCGTGCATGAGACAGGGAATCCAGACAGGGAAGGATCTGTTTTTGTTAAGTTAATCATGAATTGTATTATTTTATTATTATTATTATTTGACATTGACATATTGTTTAATGTTTGGTATGTAGTAATAATAATAATAATAATAATAATAAAAAATCAAGCCTACCCCTTTTGTGATGGAGACTTCAAAAAAGAGAAAAAAATGCGTTTCACCATGCACTTCCAACTCCCTCTCCCGTCTGAAATGAAGCATAGAACAAAATCCCATTTTAGAAAAATAAAATTAGGTCTATGCACTGGCACTCAGCGACGTAACTTTTTTCCAGCGAGAGCGGCATTTCAGAACTCTTCAGCGAATGAAGGTAATTCTGGTGACAAGTATGTGGTTTCGTCCATTTACATTTTCCAATCGGACAGCTGTCTATTTTTTACAGCAAGTTGCGTGACCGTGCTGCAAAAACTGGTGTGCGTACTTGTCGCTGAAATTACCTTTATTCGCAAAAGAGTTCTGAAATGTCGCTCTCGCTGGGAAAAAAAATTTTTCGTTGCTGAGTGCCAGTGCATAGACCTATTTATAATTAAATTATTTTTCTGTACTGAATGTAGCCCATTATTTTGTCACTGTTAGATCGCATGGGGGAGAGAAGCCGTGTCTTCAATTGCCACTTGATTATTCTTGAATTGGAAAACGTGTTAATAAAGGAAAACCATCTAGAATTAGCCAGGACTAATTGTAGTCAATAAAGGGATGGATATTTTCCCCCAAATTTTTAGGTCTAGCGCCAGCCCTGATATTATATTTAATATATATCATCAATATATATTATATATAATAATAATTATATACTATAATAAAAGCAGAAAAAATGACTGATACAAAATGCAAACAATATAGACTTACATGAAAGGCCCAGGTAGCTGGTGCACTGGTGGTACACGTGTTCTGGGCGTCTTCTATTATTTAACTGGTGATCAAGGCGATTTAGTAGGCTACTATCTTTGCCATTTTCTCAGGGGTTCAACTGAGGCTAAAGCAAGGTGGCTTTTTATAGGCAAGTTAATTCGGGAAGTGGAGCCACATGTGCACGTCCACATGTGTCCAAGTGGACGCACATTGAAGCGGCCTGGGCGCGCTCTGGTAAAAGCCCAAATGTGCAGCGGGTGGTTTGAGAACCTGCTATAGGGCCATTCTTTGACAAGTGAACCAAAATGTGACACACGTGACCAGATGTCAGCAAATAAAGAAACACTTTGAAAATTAATTCAAGGTGTCAAATTTATTCCTTGCCATTTTCCATACCCCAAAACTATGAACATTCTAGATTTTTCAACTTCATGAGAGTTTTTGAAGTCAAATAGAGTTATGAAAAGCCTGTTTCCGTGTGAAGTCACACACGTGACCAGTCGTATTTGACCTCTGACCTTAAGTAGTTAAAGTTAATGTAACAAATAAAATTTTTACTTGATAGACTTGGATAAGTAGTACTCCTATATAAGGTCCACAGTCATGAACCTCCAATGCTTTTGTAATTGAAGGAGATTTCTTCTACTATTTGTTACATTTTTGGTCACACACGTGACTAAGAATGGCCCTATACGCTTTCCCTAATGTGTGTGGTAAAGATAGCAAATGTAGGGAAAGCGCATAAACACGCCCACGGGCACACCTCCAGGCGCAAATAAGGGAGTCGGCATAATGCATAGCGGGTAGTGTGGCCGCAAGGTACCGTTTAGGGATAGTGGAAGCTGCTAAATGCGTAATTCACGGGTAGCGGGTAGTGGCAATGGGTAGGGCAGTGTGAAAGATAGAGCCCTAGATGTAAGCAGATTATCTCAGTGCTTCACTTTATTAACCCAGACAATATTTTGACCATTTATAATCAACTGTATTTCAGGTCGACTATCTGCACTAAAACGTATGGCAAATGATTTCTTACAATTAAAAATCACATGGTATTCTGCACCAAAATTCTCACATATGTTTATCATTCACTGTAAACCAGATAACGCAGGACACAGCAGAGTGATATCATCTGCATGGCAGAGAGTACCAAAATATTTATGACCAATAAAACATCCAGCAGGATGAGCCTGCAACCTTTTTAAGAGCTCGTCAAAATATACACAAAATAAAGTTGGGGATATAACTCCACCTTGTCTAACACCATTCACTGTTTCAATTTTATCTGAAAACTAACCATTCCAGCATGCATACACCTTTTGTCTCAAATATGAATCCAAGATAAAACGAAATGCATACGCAAGCATATTAAGATCAAGTAATTGTGAAAATAGTTTACCATAATGTACATTGACAGGTGACTCATTAAAAATGCAGTGGCTAATCACTTCTTTCATAACTGCTTTACAACATACAGTAGAGTGTTGATTCTTGAAGGCAAACTGCAATTCACTAGTAGCCAAGGATTAGAACCACTTCTGCTGAGGTTCCAAGCAAGCTGAACTGATTGGGCATTTCAGAATGTTTGTAAAGAATATGCATCAAGATACTTACGGGTGGCAGAACGCGAGCGGCTTCCCACTGACCTGAAGAGATCCAGCCGGGAAAGTCTGTCTTAAATTAATCAGTTTGGGGTTTATGATTTGATATTTTGTAAAACGAGACAAGAAATGTTGACTGTTACATGGGTTGGGAAGGACAGCAAGGCATATGGGCCAATGGCCCGTGTCATGGAAAATCAATGGGCCATTTTCAAAATGTATGGGCCATTCCCAAAATTCAATGCGCCAATAATTTTAACCATAATAGACCTCTAATCAAAATGTATACTTCATATACACATACATATACATACATTTTGCTTTGTGCGTTTAGCGCTGAAAACATACTTTAGTGCTGCACGATTAATCTAATCGCAATTGCAATCGCAATGTCAAGCTGTGCGATTGCATAACCGCAAAAAAGGCTGCGATTTGTGATTTAATCTAAATAAATGTGTACGTGCCAGTGAACATTACTACCTCTCCTTTAATTGTATGGAGTCTGTTGACGTTACGCCTACAAGCTATCCTGGGCTATGTCCAAATAGTTTAAAAACGTCCTTCACACTAATTCCAAACCACTTTTCTTAAACCTGTGTGGAAAACTGAAGATCTGAAGGTGTAAAAGGGAATTACTACCGCTTAGGAAGATAACCGCGCCAATTAGAAAATCTGAATGCACTGAAGCAGGCAACGTGATCATGAGTCCCCTGCTCATCACATAAGTTTCTTTACAGGATTAGCCGGATGGTCGCCGCTTTAAATGTTGCTGCGCAGAATTGCCCAGAATTGTGGAATGGCGTGATCTCCTTTCTTTTCGAAAAGGATACTTTGTGTACCCTATGTTAAAGGAGCTGTATGTAAGTTTGTGGCCAAAACTGGTACTACAAACACATTCAAAATACTGCAGAGCGCAGTATCCCTTCTCCCTCTCCCCCAGATGAGAGGTTGCCAGCTAGATTGCCGGATCCAGCAAGAATGTCTACTACAAGGAGCTACCATGGCTATATTTCAGTTTCACCAATGATTTGCTCTCTCAGGGTTGTGCTCAGTTCAGTTCAGAAAAGATCGAGACTGATGACTAACTAACTTTAGCAATGGTCATATTAGTCAACTTGCTAGTCACTCTTCTGTGTGGATAGCCCACTAAAGTCCACACTATAATATGCGTAAACTCATTTGACCGATTGTCCTGTCTCAATTACATTTCATCTTGCCATAATGGCTGTGCTAATGTTGGAACGGTTTCCACAGCCTCTCAGCATAATGCCAGAGAAACAGACTCTAATAATGCATTGCTAATGTCAGCAATGACGAGTCGCGGTTTTTATCTCTCAAACAATTTGTTACCTAGTCAATTCGATGACCCGCCTGCATACGCACTAACGTACCATGAACGAAGATACATAACGTTATTCGACTGTAGAGAATATTTGAAATGTCCGTGCCTACAGTAAATAGAATTAAGTTAGCCAAACTTAGCTGAATCTTACCTGGCCAGGAGAAAATTAGCAACTTAGGCGTCAGTCTTCAAATTATTCTCCGCTTTCAGCCGTCTCCATCTTTAAAAGGCATGTCCTATACAGATCCTTTTCTTGTTTCTGACTTTGTCATGACATATTTCGGAATCATAACGAGGCCTTCTAGGTTTGGTTACGTCAGACATTTGTGCTCCGAAACGCTGGTAGCTGCAGCTCAGTGGTAACTGGCAACCTGGATGCCGAAATGCTACTGACTTCGCGATTGGGAGGTAGGTGGAGGGCGGCGCAACAGGCCAAAACACAAAATGAAAACATCAACATTAGTTGTGGGCTGCAACTTCACTTTTGTAATGAGAATATTCTGGCTGGACTACTATTGTCAGTGATATAAGTATTTGAAATTAACATCATTCCTTAAAGGGGACCTAACATGCTGATCCTTCTTTTAATACATATAAGTAATGTTATAATGTTGGTTGTCCATGCTCAACCTCTGAAAAGTTTCTAAACATAAGATACAGGGATTTTGCCGTAATCCAAGAATGTGATTTCGTCAGCGTGATTTCCTCTCTGAACAGCTCCTCCCGAGATCTTCACGAGATCTGGGCAAAACCTGACAGGTTGTGCCGTCCAATTTGTACAGACAGCCAGAGCCAACCGCTGCGCTGGACCTGCCCACATCGGAAACTATTCTAGCAGGCACTAACAACGACAGATCATACTATGCCTTAGTAGCGTCTACACTTTTGGAAATACAAAAGTAGAACCGCAGATCATTTGAGGTGCAATTTTGTCAGTATCTCTCCCAAAGTTACTTGTCCGTTTACTTTTGGACGCAAAGAAAAACAAATATTTCTCTTCCAAAAGACGATGCCACCAGAAATAAGTGGGTAGCTTTTTTTGTTTGCTGACAGCAAACAGCCATGGCCAAAGGGAACGTTAGCTGCTTGTGCTCAGCATTTCACGAAAGACAGCTTTGTCAATAAAGGATAATTCGACACAGGATAAGCGTTTCAGCTGCTTCTCAAACCTGAAGCAGTTGCATCGATCAAGCGCTCGGAGCCACAAGCTGTAAGTAACCATATAACAGCAAATAATGTAAGTGAAGCTAACGTGTTACGGGTGGCTAGCAGGACCGCTAGCAATAGTCAGCACTAACAACTGGCCTCAAGCGCAGGCTTTCTAAAATATCTGAAGATAAAGCCTGTATCAGTCGCGACTGTCCGTGACTCACAGACACAGAAGCTGTAAGTTGCTTTTACTGCATAAGCCAACCTGACGTGATAGCCAGTTGATTGTGGCTGTAGCACAGCAGCTAACACAACCAAGTTACTGTTGCTAATGTTTGTGTCCTAAATATGCAAGAGTGATATCAGGGGAAATTCTACAGAAGGTGTGTGAACATAAACCTCATTTGAAGCTAACTTTTAATACTTGTTTGTAATTTGGATGCCTGGTACAACTGTTCACAGTAACAGAACTTACTGTCTGTAAAACCTGCATTGCAAGGGTTTGTCTCTGTGGTTATGACCGCTCGGTTACCAGCTACTGCATGTTAGTTTGCATGCTCTGCCAATTAAAAATGCTCCTGGTTAACTTATATGCAGTAATTCTGATCGGTATGCTTGTGTTACTTCGGTAAGCATCAATGTGGCAGTTTCATCATAACGTTGCCCGATTGTAGCCCCTACAGTTAGTGATCGCTTCACTTATCCATGACCGGGATCAGCCGGATGCTTCACAAATGTCTGAGCAAGCTCTCTGGTGCGACCGTGAAAGCAATGCGAAACGCAGAAGCTCTACCGGTTTACGAATGATTTCTCTGCACTACCTTGACATAATTTCATCCCCCTTTAGAAATTGTTGTAGCTAATAAAAAGCCGAAAAAGGCGGAGATTAAATAGGTAATGCTTTCCTGTAGAAGTGATCAATTCGCTAGCTCCACATAAGCAACTTGTCCGCGCTAACGGAACTTACGGTCTGCAAAACCTGTATTATGTTCATAACATAGCCGAGCTCTCTCTAGCTGTCGCGTACTATCCATAAAGCTGCTTTCACATCAGACATGAAACAAATTTTTCGCAGGACAGATTAGCCTACATTCAAAGTCAATGCAAAGACGCGAATACACGTTAAGGGCACGTCAAGCCGCTTTCACACCGGACGCGAAACAAAATTTTCGCGCGACAGATTAGCTACATTCAAAGTCAATGCAAAGACGCGAATAGAGGCGTTATGGGCGCGTTAAGCAGCTTTCACACTGGACGTGAAACAAATCTTTCGCGCGACAGATTACATTCAAAGTCATGACCGCTTATCAGCTACTGCATGTTAGATCGCGTGCTCTGCTAATTAAAAATGCTCCTAGTTAACTTATATGCAGCAATTATGATCGGTATGCTTGTGTTACTTCGGTAAGCATCAGTGTGGCAGTTTCATCATAACGTTGCCTGATTGTAGCCACTACAGTTGAAGCTAACCGGAGAGGTGCTGTATGTGTCTGCCGAGTTGGGCTGCAGCTAGACCAGACGTAGATTTTGCAGAGCTTGGGGTGCGTTTTTGGGTGCTTATGAAACGATCGCTTTACTTATCCATGACCGGGGTCAGCCTGATACATCTCCAATGTCTGGGCAAGCTCTCTGATGCTACCGATGAAAGCAATAGGGAAGCGCACAGCCTATAACGTGTCCGGTATAACAAACGATTTCTCTGCATTCCCATCAATTGAATATTAAATTCTTTCCTGTAAAAGTGATTGAATAGCTAGCTCCACATAAGCAACGGTTCACGCAGACGGAACCTACGGTCTGTAAAACCTGTATTATGTTCATGACATAACCGGAGCTCTGTCTAGCTCTCACACGCTATACATAATGCGCCCATTTTCCGTGAGGAAAAGCTGGTCATTCCGAAGCAATAAGTAAACCATGACCACAGGCTATTTCCGAAAAGGCCGTTTAGCTTGGAGCTTTCGCCCCTCCGTCATATACCAGCACGGAAGCTGTTCGTTTCTCCACGCAAACAACACACCACAGCTATGCACACGAACCAGCAGGTCCTAATACACACCGAAGCAGTCCATAAGCTGTTGGCCCACTTTTAGCTGCCCCTCACTGTCCATGTTTCCTTCTAAACTCAGAACCACCGGATTTCTACGGTCTCCGGTCTACACTTGGGCATGTCGACCCGTTCTACAAATGTGTCTATATGGGGTGGATTCTAGCTTCCCTGCATCCTTGCTAGGAGTAGAAAAACCGCGGTACTCACCAACTGTTGCCGTAGCAAACTGTAGCCGATAGCAAATTCGTGCTTGAGCTGCCAGACTTTCGCACTGCGTCCTCCACTTTCATCGCCGTTGTGTTTATTAGAACAAGTTAATTTCATTAAATCTATACACATGTACTGCGTTTGATTGCAGAATTTCCCCGCTGATTCCTTAGCTCAGATGGCAGACGCGTCTCACGTTTCACTCTGAGACCCGGAAAACTGCGTTCAGCTGCCTCGTCCCGCCTAGATCCGCCCTCTACAGAGCTGGCCAGTCAGAAGAAAGTGGACACACGGGGAGTGGGGGCCATAGCGGAAGAGCCACCCCAATGAGGCGTTTCAGGCAGAGACTACTATGGACTACAAATGGGGTTTTTTGAGGATGGCAGTACGAGCGAAATAAGTACACTTTTTTTACTTAGCGCGATCAGGAGTACTCTAGGGCAGTGGTTCCCAAACTCGGTCCTGGGGACCCACTGTGTAGGTTGGTTTTTGCTCAAACCACAGCTCAAATCTCAGAATGCTAACAAGTTGTTAATTGTTTTTAATTGCTCTATTATTGTTAATCCTGATTATTTACCCTTTTAGAAAACATGCCGAAAATGGCCATGATGAAAAAAAAATTTCATAGTGTGCTATATTGGAAATTACTTTTCTGACATAAAAACGTGGAAATCTGCAATTGATGACATGAAACTGTGAATTGGCTTCTAATTTATAAAATTTAGGACACATGGTCACTTAAACTAACTATCAATAGGCAATTTAGAATTGAAGACAAAGCATATAATAATGAGTCAAACCTGTTAAATGTTACTTGTTTGTTTCAGGAAAGAACTTCAGCACCTGCAATCAGAAACCTAATCAGCAGCTTTTTGATTGATCACAATCTTGCATTTGATCACATAAAACATCGCTCCCTTCACTTGCCATGCTTAGTTGGAATACATCAAAATACAAAATATGAATGTTGGACTTTGAAACATCATGGAATGCATAGCCATTTCTGTTATAATGTGGTTCAAGGGGGTAAAATGTCCCTCTCATCTGAAAAGCAACTAATTAAAAAAATGGCTTGTTAAAATTTTGGGATCGTAATTCTGGTTGGAACAAAAACCAGCATACACAGTGGGTCCCCAGGACCGACTTTGGGAACCACTGCTCTAGGGGAGTCAAAGACCAAAATATAAACTTGGAAAAATAGCATATTAGGTCCCCTTTAATGTCTGGTGATATATCAGGGCCATTTCATGATTAATCAACATGAATTTCTTACATATTGCTCCTTTAAAGGAGGTAAATTAGGAAGCACTGAGACACCTTTCCTTAACATTTAAAGAATTTGAAGGCACTTATCATTGTTACCGTCACTTCCGGATCATTTTTTAAGAGTAAGGAACTTTTATCGGCAAAAAACATTTCAGATGCAGCCCTGTCTGAGCAGCAGGTATGATCACATGTCTACTCGCTATAGTTCGTAATGACCAACATGCAGGAGCGTGAGCAAGCCCAGGCTGAGATGGTGACGAAAAAAAAAAACGCAACATCTATCAGATGGCGATACTTTGAGCTGAGGTGCGGCGACGATGAGCAGAAAGACGTGTCGTGTCAAACTTGCAAAGTTAAAATCACCACATCCCGCGGCAACACTACTAATCTGTATCAACACTTGAGACAGCACAGAGAAAAGCATGAAGAATGCACGCCAGTGAAAGCCCAGCAAAGTAAAGACAAAGAGACAACTGAAAGCCGCTAAAGCCCAATGGTGCTTCTGCATTTGTATTTTGTAGAAATGCCTTTATTTTTTAACTGCACTGTATAGACTTTTAGGTTTTAGGTCTTTGTATTTAGTAGTACTTAATAGGTTTACAACAATGCCTGCAGAAAGGCATCTAAGTTTACAATAGTGCCACTGCATTTGCACTTAGCAGAAATATCCTTACATTCAAAAAAGGAAAAACCTCTTTTTGGAAAATGTTATAATGAAAACAGTGCTTCAGACTTGTTTTGTTTTTTTTTCACGTGCCATCATGTTTGCATGTTTCAGTTGAGAAATATACACTTCACACAACAAAAGTCCCAGTGTTAATTCAGCTCCAGTAGAGTTTATATAAGACCAACCCATCCATCATGGACTCAAGTAAACTCTATTGGAGTTGAATTAACACTGGGATATTTACTGGAACTGTCATTCTCTGCATTTTCCTTGATAACAAAGCAAGTAACCTCAAGGTAGGTGACTGCTGCTTAGGGCTTTTCAGGTTCATAAATTAATAAATTCTGGTTCCTGAGCTTTTGTCTTGGCATTAGTATTTTTCTTTGTCTAGGGTGAGCGAGGTCATTAGGTAGGGGGTTCAAAATATGGCCAAAACTATTTGAAGGTTGCAGAATGATCGCACTTTTGGAAAGAGATTTCCAGGGTGGGTTTGTCTGTCACCGGTGCCAGCTAATTGAGCATCTGGAGAGCAAGATCCTTGATCTTCAGGGCCAGTTGGCGGCGTGACATAGTTCGTAATCAGTAGAGTTCTTATAGGAACTAAGTAGTATGTCGTTTAGAGAAATGGTTTGTACGCCAAAGCAGGCTGGTGCGGGGACCCCAGATCAGGCAGGGAGAGAAAGTTGGATGATGGTAGGACGTCAGCGCAGGAAAGGGCACGCACACCGTACAGCGACAGCTCCTCCAGTGGTTGAGGTGTCCAGCTGATTCCGGCCCTTGCAAGAACTCGAATTGGCCCCTGACCCTGAGAGTGAGGGGACTGATGAGCAGCAGGGCACCCTGTTGGCCTCTACCCCTCAGAAAAGAGAGTTATTGATAGTGGGGGACTCAGTACTTAGAGGAATAGACAGTTTAGTCTGTTCGCGCGACAAGGAGTCTCATACGGTGTGTTGCCTGCCTGGTGCCCAGGTAGGAGACCGCCTGGAGCGTGCGGACAAGCTCCTGGCCAGAGCGGGGAGGGATCCAGTCGTCATGGTCCATGTTGGGACAAATGACATAGGTAAGGGTAGGTTTGAGGTTCTGCAAGGCAAAGTTGTTGAATTAACTGAAAAGCTTGGTGTAGAGGTTCGAATTGTCTTGAGATCTTGCAATGGCTTACTCTGTTATCTAATGCTAGCAAGAAGTTATATTCCACAGGTAGTATCCACAGCTAGCCCAGCTACACAGTTCGTCAAAAATCCACTTCAGAAACGTCGTTTTGAAAAAGAAAAAATCTCCGGTTTATTACTCGGTTTCAAAGTTATAATTCCACTGACATACAAACGAATGTGGCTGGCTAATACACTTGTTGTAACTAATTACTAATCACTGATAGGAAGGTAAGAAAACCGTTTGCTTCCGTAGCTGTCAAGCACTAACTGCCCGTTATGAAAATCAACAGAATATTTTGCGCATGTACGCGGTCTTAAAGGGCAAGTACACTTTTTTATCAACATGTACCAAATCATATAAAACATGAATTCTAGTATGCTTTTAACATTTTTAACCATTATATGAACTTCTAAATGAAATTATGCATCATCAAACTCTGTATATCATCAAATCATGTATCTTACATTCTATATGTCAAATTATGCATCTTTTTAACACATTTTAATCATTTTAACCGTATTTATCACTATGAACTGTTCTTTAGCCTCTACATACCCGGCCCCTAATTGCTTTCTAGGGTCGAAGCAATTACAACTTATCTGAAGAACGTCTTTCTACTTAGAATGTCTTTCCTCTGAGTAACACTCAGGTAAATAACAGTCCTTCTCACACTGCTTCTTGAAGCAAGCAGAGCTTCGTTATCGGCCTCTCAAGCTCATTAGTCTTTGTCTTGACTCGAACCTTGCGGACCATTCCATGCTCATCCTCCATAGTCTTGACGATCCTTCCCATCAGCCAGGATGCCCTAGGTGCTGACTTGTCGACAATCAAGACTACATCTCCTGGGATGAAGTTTTGTGATGGATGGTTCCATTTCTGCCTTTTCTGGAGTTGAGGCAGATACTCCTTGGTCCAGCGCTTCCAAAATAGATCGCTCATATTCTGGACCTGCCTCCATCTTCTACGCGCGTAGGTGTCATCTTTCCGGAAGAGTCCTGGTGGTAAGTTGGGTTGAGTCTTCAGTAGCAACAAGTGCTGTGGGGTGAGAGCTTCCAGATCATTTATATCATTTGAAGGCATGGTGGTAGGCCTACTGTTATGAATGGCCTCACATTCACAGAAGAACGTTTGAAGACCTTCTTCATCCAAGCTTTGTTCTCTTAGCATAGCAAGCATGATCTTTCTGATGGAGCGGATGATTCTCTCCCACACCCCTCCATGGTGTGAACCGGATGGTGGATTAAATATCCATTTGATGTCACATTGGAACAAGCTGTTCTCGATTTGCGAAATATTCCACTCCTTTATAGCCTTTCTGAGCTCGCGGTCAGCTCCGACGAAGTTAGTCCCATTATCGGATCGTATTTCTTTCACTTGACCTCTCCTTGCGATGAAGCGATGCAGAGCGTGAATAAAGGAGTCTGTTTCCAGCGATGTTGCCATTTCGATGTGGACTGCACGACTTGCGAGGCAGGTAAATATGACATCATATCTTTTTACAGACGATCTTCCACGTTTTACATCGAATGGTCCAAATAGATCCACTCCACTTCTGGTGAAAGGTGGTTCGTCCGGTACAACTCTGTTTCTTGGTAAGTCCGCCATCATTTGTGTACCTGATGCACCATGTTGTCTTCGACAGGTAGTACAGCGAGACAGCATTTTCCTGATTGTTGAGGGAGCATCGATAATCCAGTATCTTTGACGTACATGAGACAAGACATGATTACGTCCACTGTGTCCCAGCCGCTCATGTGCATCTTGGAGAATCAGATTAGCCACGCAGTGGTCTTTAGGCAGGAGCATTGGGTGCTCAGCTTCGGCTGGCATGGATGCTCGACTGAGCCTCCCCCCAACGCGAAGGATTCCCTCTTGAAGTTGCGGATTCACTCTGTAGATTTGACTACTTTTCTTAACGGGCTCTTTTCTCTGAAGAGCAGACATTTCTTCTTGGAACCTCTTTTGCTGACAGTGGCGGATGATATCTAGCTCAGCTTGTCGCAGATCGTCCACGGTCAGGTAAGTCTGTTTAAGACTCCTCTTGTAGCTTGTCATTTCTTTGTTTACTTGTTCTTGATCCTTGTATAATTCATTCATTTCCTTTCTCTTCTTTGACAAGTTTACGAGGGTTCCTTTGACTCGAGTGAGCCACGCCACCGCCTTCTTTAGCCGTATCCACGAAGAGAAGTATTCCGCTAGTTTTTGCATTGCATCAGTGCTTTCTTCTACTGTTGTAGCGTTAACGTGTATGCCTTTCTTGACCTCAGGATCTGCTACTGTAAGCTCCTCTAAATGATCAGGCTTGTCTGGCCATTCCCTTTCTGGCTTGCTGAGGAAGGCAGGCCCTGAGATCCATACTTCGTTCTGCGTGAAGACGCTCTCCTTTTGCCCCCTGGAAGCGTAATCAGCTGGATTGAACTGAGTGTTGATGTAGCTCCATTGCTCCACTCTTGACACTTGTAGGATGGTAGCGACCCTGTTCACCACGAATGTCTTAAATCTGATGTTCTCGTTTGCTATGTACTTGAGTATGACGGTGCTGTCCGTCCAGAACTTGGAATCTGACAGTGGCAGCCATAGTTCTTTCTTCAGCATGACATCCACCTTCACAGCTAAGGTAGCCGCCGTCAGCTCCAACCGTGGGATAGTCATGGGCTTGAGAGGGGAGACCCTTGCCTTTCCCAAGACAAATGAGCAGTGTATTTGGTTGCTGCCGTTCTTCTGGACTAGGTAAGTGACAGTACCATAGCCTGTTTCGCTCGCGTCACTAAAGTGATGTAGTCGAGCCTCCACTGTTTCTCTAAACTCTGGTGGCTTGAAGCACCGATCCACTCCAAAGTCAGTGAGCTGCTGAAGCTCTTCCATCCACGTTGACCATTGTTGTGCAAGATGGTCCGGCACAGCATCGTCCCATCCTGTTCTCAATCTGCACAGTTCTTGCAGGACGTTTCTGGCAGGCAGTATGACTGGAGACAACATCCCCAGTGGGTCGTAGACTGAACTCATCATTGATAAGATTCCCCTTCTGGTGAGAGGCTTCTGCTGGATGTTCACGTGGAACTTGAACTGATCTGACCGGATACACCACTGTACCCCCAAAGCTCTCTCGATGGGGAGTGAATCCTGGTCAAGGTCGAGGTCTTTGACATCTGTCGCCCGGTCCTCTTGTGGAATGCTTGAAAACACATCCCGGTTGTTAGTCATCCATTTTGTTAGTCTAAATCCTCCTGTCTGACAGATGGCCTTCAAGTCTTGGTGAAGTTTGACTGCTTCTTGTTTGGAGGCAACTGATCTCAAACAGTCATTAACATAGAAATTATGTAAGACTGTATCCACTACTGCTGCATCAAAATTGTTCTTGTTATCTTCTCCTGTCTGACAGATGGCCTTCAAGTCTTGGTGTAGTTTGACTGCTTCTTGTTTGGAGGCAACTGATCTCAAACAGTCATTAACATAGAAATTATGTAAGACTGTATCCACTACTGCTGCATCAAAATTGTTCTTGTTATCTTCGGCACACCTTCTCAGGGCATAACTAGCGCAGCTTGGTGAGGAGGTGGCACCAAACAAGTGGACCTCCATCCTGTATTCTTGTAGCTCTTATGAGATGTCACCGTCCGGCCACCACAGGAACCTGAGAAGGTCAGCATCTTCTGGTGGGACTTTCACCTGGTGGAACATTGATTCCACATCCGCCATTATCGCAACTTGCTCTTGACGGAACCTTGTTAAGACGCCGATCAGACTGCTTGTCATGTCAGGCCCTTGCAGTAGTTGTTCGTTGAGTGTGGTTCCTTGATACGAAGCTCCACAGTCGAATACCACTCGTATTTTCTGCTTCTTAGGGTGGTAGACGCCGTGATGCGGGATAAACCACACTTTTCCATCGCTGCGGTTTAATTCTTCATCTGGGACTTTTACAGCGTAGCCCTTACTGATCATGTTGTTCATGAAGCTAACATAGTCTTCCTTGAACGTCTGGTTTCTCTGAAGCTTCTTCTTCATATTGAGCGCTCGTTGCACTGCCACTGCTCTGTTGTTGGGCATTTTCATGTCTTTGTTCTTCAACGGCAAGCCAATAGAGTAGTGGCCGTTGACCGGCTTGGCTGATTCAGAGACTCTGTCCACGAACAGCTGGTCTTCCTTGGACATTTCCAAATGCTCTCCTTGAGCGTTCTCAGGAAAATCACACTTGAATTGCTGAGTCCATAATTCTTCCAGTCGAGCCACTGAGATGCGATTTATCTTGATATGTGAGTATCCATGTTTGGTCCGGCTTCTGATGTTCTCACGCCGCGGTCCGTTGACGGTCCATCCCAGCGCTGTGCGTACTGCATACGGCCCATCTTTGATGCTGCGGATTACCTCCTCCGGTTCTAAGGCTTTCGCCATGTCAGTTCCAATCAGAAGACCGACATCTGCGTTGATCGAAGGGATTCATAAACCTTGCAGATGTGGCCACTTATCCACGTCTTCTTGATTTGGAATGTTCTCTTTACTTACAGGGATAACCTTTTGTGCGAAAACCTCTGTGAGCTCGATGAAGTCATCGCCTTCTAGGCTGCTCACTTCTAGGCCTGGTACAGCTTTGCAGGAGACTGCCTTTTGTTCTCCCATGGTGGTGAGAAGGATGTTCACATTTTTTCCTGGCAGGTGAAGGTCGTTTGCCAGCTTGTTAGTGCAGAAGGAAGCGTTACTCCCTGGATCCAGGAATGCATAACAAGTCAGGACCTTGCTGCCTTTCTTTGCCTTTACTCTCACAGGAACGATGGTGAGGATACTATCTGTACCCCCGGTCCCAGTCTGGGAGCTTCCGTCTGCTGCATCCACGAATCCGCTGCCCATGGTTTGCTCTTCCTTCGGAGACTCGTCCTTAGGCTCCCCCTTAGAAGCCTCTTCCTTTGGTGAGTCTTTGGGTTTCTGTTTTATGTGTAGGAGTGTCGGGTGTGTTGCTGAACATATCTGACGGCTCTTCTTTTCTTCACAGACCTTACTCATGTGTCCTGCTGTAAGACAACTGAAGCAAAGTCCTTTGCTCTTGAGGAACTCCAACTTTTCCTTATGCAACATTTTTTGAAGTTTCTTGCATTGTTCCATGGCATGGTCTCCCTGACAGAAAATACAGGGTTTGTTGAAGGCCTTGTTCACATTTGTTCCATTCTCCTGAGTTTTCTTGTTTCCGCCAACAGCACCTTTCTCGGCTTTCTTTGCTTTTACTTCAGTGGCCAGTGTTGTGATGTTTTTCTTTCCACTTGACTTTTCTGTCTTAGTGTCTGTCTGGCGTTTTGTTTGCCCTGGGATTTCACCGAACACATGGTGTGATGCCATTTCCGCCTGCGTGTTGACGAACGTTACTACATCTTTGAACTTCGTCCGGCGATCTTGCCTTTTCTGAATGTCTATCGCGACACTCCTGAATCTCTCTCTCAGCCTGTAGGGGAGCTTTGCAACGATTGTGCGCATGTTAGCAGCATTTTCCATCTCATCTACGTACTCGAGGTCTGACATTGCATTACCGCAGCTTGTGAGAAAGAGAGCGTATGATTTGAGTGCCTTGGTATCATCTGTTTTTATGGTAGGCCAATTGTCAAGATAAGCCATGGATATCTTGTATTTATCACCAAAGCGTTCTTTCAGAAGTCTCTTGGCTTCAGAATAACCTCGTTCTGGGTCCATGTGAAAGCAACTGCGCACTAAGTCATTAGGCTGTCCACTTGTGTGTTGTTCTAAATAGTAAAGACGATCTTTGCCATTATCAGTCTTACTCTCTACGCCATGTTCAAACGCTCTCATAAAGAGACGATATTCTATTGGATCTCCCTTGAAAACAGGAATGTTCTGTGGTGGCAATGTAGAGAGCTTCTGTTGCTTTATTAGGCTTTCGGTGATGTCGTTTTGGCGTTGCATGACGGTAACCAGATTATCTGTATTCACAGAATTGTCCACTGAGTATACAGGAGCTTGAATCACATTGTCACCTGCATCTCTTTTTATTGTGCGGCTATGCTGACTACCGCTGTTGGCTACACCACTCTTACTGCGGCTGACATCATGCTTCACTGGAATAGACATTAGAACATCCACCCTACTTCCTTTGGTTCTGCTTGACGCTTCTGAACCTTCACATTTTCTAACACTGCCAATTGCGTATCAGCTGCAGCGAGCCCAGCTTGTAGCTCTAACTCTTCCTTTTCAGCTTTGAGCTGTAGTTCATGTTCTTCTAAAACCTGTTTTCTTCTCAATGTAGCTGACTTGGCTAACAGAGCAGCTCTTTCCAACTCTACCTTTAAGCGTTCAGAACGAGCTGATGATGTTGCTGAAGCAGCGCTGACAGGCTTAGATTTTTTAGATTTCTTGGATGTAACTGACACACTATCTTCAGGTTGTATCGCATCACTAACCTTATTAGCTTCCTCTTGGCGTAGCTTAGCCGCCTGTATCCATACAATCACATCCTGCACAAAGTCTATGTGCTCACTATTTCTTGGCTCAAACCAATCCCTTTGATCTGTGTTCATATTCTCTTTGCATCCTATCTGGCAAAATAGGTCTTTAACATGCACATTTATTTCACTGAATTCCTTTATCAGTCCTTCATATTTGGTCAACAGTTCCTTTCCTATGTTTTCCACATTTGCATCATCATCCATTAAAGCATACAATTCGTTCTTTTTCTCATTAAGTTGGCCCAGTATGGCTCTTCTTAAGGTTATTTTCATTTGCAAATTATGTTCCAACCCTTTAAGTGTTGGTCTAACAACTCTCTTTTCCTTTTCCTCAGTTAATCCTACCTTCTCTTCTGTTCCTGTCCCCGCCATGATTGCTTTGCAGTCGGTCCTTCCAGTAATTGTACGGGTCCCATTTGCTAACCAACAGTCGCAAAGCAGCAGAGACGAGCCTCGTTGAATCTTGAATACATGCACTAATTTCCACGAACCTCTCCAACGGCTCCTTGTCCAATGTCTAGCGGGTTTTCTTACTAATGTAGAGGTTCGAATTGTCTTGAGATCTTGCAATGGCTTACTCTGTTATCTAACGCTAGCAAGAAGTTATATTCCACAGGTAGTATCCACAGCTAGCCCAGCTACACAGTTCGTCAAAAATCCACTTCAGAAACGTCGTTTTGAAAAAGAAGAAATCTCCGGTTTATTACTCGGTTTCAACGTTATAATTCCACTGACATACAAACGAATGTGGCTGGCTAATACACTTGTTGTAACTAATTACTAATCACTGATAGGAAGGTAAGAAAACCGTTTGCTTCCGTAGCTGTCAAGCACTAACTGCCCGTTGTGAAAATCAACAGAATATTTTGCGCACGTACGCGGTCTTAAAAGGCAAGTACACTTTTTTATCAACATGTACCAAATCACATAAAACATGAATTCTAGTATGCTTTTAACATTTTTTAACCATTATATGAACTTCTAAATGAAATTATGCATCATCAAACTCTGTATATCATCAAATCATGTATCTTACATTCTATATGTCAAATTATGCATCTTTTTAACACATTTTAATGTTAACCGTATTTATCACTATGAACTGTTCTTTAGCCTCTACACTTCGGAGCAGATCCTCAGAGGAATAGATAGCTTAGTCTGTTCGCGCGACAAGGAGTCTCGTATGGTCTGTTGCCTGCCTGGTGCCCAGGTAGGAGACCTCCTGGAGCGTGCGGACAAGCTCCTGGCCAGAGCGGGGAGGGATCCAGTTGTCATGGTCCATGTTGGGACAAATGACATAGGTAAGGGTAGGTTTGAGGTTCTGCAAGGCAAATTTGTGGAATTAGCTGAAAAGCTTAGGAGCAGATCCTCCACGGTAGTGTTCTCCGGGATTCTACCGGTACCACGTGCAAGCAGAGGGAAGCAGAATTTTATCTGGAGGTTTAACACGTGGCTAAGAACCTGGTGCAGGAAAGAGGGGTATAGGTTTATGGGGCACTGGAACTACTTCTGGGACAGGGGTGACCTGTTCAAGCCGGATGGGCTACACCTGAACCGGAGGGGTACCTTTGCACTGGGTCAGCATATGTTGAGGGTAGCAGAGAGTTATTTAAACTAGGGACTTGGTGGGCAGGGAGATTAGAGAGTGTTACACAGAGGGAAATGCAGACTGCTCTGATGGAAGCTGACAGTGTTACATGCACTATTGATGATATATTTTTAAAGCAAAAAAAGCATAGTGAGGGACTTTGAGCAGCGGGCACATGGGAAATTGAAGGGGAAGAGCGTTCGTGATAAACTGAAATGTTTTTATCTATATGCAAGAAGCATTAAAAATAAATTTCGAGAACTTGAGGCCGTTATGATTAGTACATATGCTCTGTAATGACCCAGATAGAATTAGCAATGTTGAGGTACGGGAGCCACTTGGGACAAGTGATCACTCTACTGTTAATTTTGAGGTTTCATGGGAAGTTAAAAAGGTGTCTTCAAAAACAAAAATTTTCCATTTTAGCCGAGCAAACTTTGACAGGATGTGCTTATATCTAAGTGAAATAAAATGGGAGACACTCCTGGACTGTGAGTCTGTAAATGAGATGTGGGAAAGATTTAAGGGGGTTTTACTTGATTCACAATGCGAATTCATACCAAAGGTGTCCAAAAGTAAGCTGAAAAAGCAGAATCCCCAGTGGATGACCGCAGCTATTCATAGGAGTTTGAGGGAAAAGAGGAATCTTTATAAGATGTACATAGAGCATAACAATGAGATTACTAAGGCTGAATACTGTAAAATGCGGGCTGTGGTCAAAAAAGAGCTGAGGAATGCTAGAAGACTGTATGAAAGGCAAATTGCAGAGGGGGCAAAAACTAACCCTAAGCGCTTCTTTCAGTACTGTAGCAGAAAAAGGAAAGTCAAAGAGCAGGTTAAGTGCATAAAGAATAAAAATGGATCGCTGCTATATGATAACAAGGATATTGTGGATACCTTAAACAGTTACTTTGTTGAGAATTTTACCTTAGAGCGGGTCTTTATTCGGCCAGAGGGCATGTTCAATGCTCAAGATTATTTAGCAGAAATTGAGGTGAGGGATAACGAAGTATTAAGACAAGTTGCATAAACTAAAGGCAGATAAGGCGGTGGGTCCTGATGGCTTATATCCTAGAGTGCTCAGGGAAGTTAGTGAGATCATCTTTAAACCGCTATCCGCCATCTTTAGACGGTCTTTAGAAACTGGAGAAATACCAAATGATTGGAAACAGGGCAATATAATACCAATATATAAGAAAACTGAGCCAGGTAATTACAGGCCAGTCAGTTTAACTTGCATTGCGTGCAAAATATTGGAATCTATCATAAAAGATGAGCTGGACTTATTTCTTCAATGTTACAATATCTTGAGGGATAGCCAACATGGTTTCCGTAAAGGAAGATCATGCCTGACAAACCTTCTGGAATTTTTTGAAGAGGCCACCAAGACTTATGACCAGTGCAGGGCTTATGACATCATATATTTGGATTTTCAGAAAGCATTTGACACAGTACTGCATAAGAGACTAATTTTTAAAATGAGCTCCATTGGAGTTACAGGAGGTATTCTGAAGTTGATTCAAAACTGGTTACAGAACAGAACACAAAGAGTGGTGGTCAGTGGTATCTCATCTGAGCTAGGTATGGTGGGGAGTGGCGTCCCCCAGGGATCGGGGTTGGGACCCCTGCTGTTCCTCATCTACATTAATGACCTTAATAGGAATATTGAGAGCAGATTAGTTGAATTTGCAGATGATACTAAATTGGGAAGTTTGGCAAATAGTTTAGAGTCCACTAAAGTGATTCAGGATGATTTGGATAGAATCCAGAATTGGGCAGAAATGTGGCAAATGAAATTCAATGTCGCGAAATGTAAAGTTGTACATGTAGGTAATAAAAACATTAGACGGGATTACTTCATGGGAGGTTTTAAACTCGAATGTGCTCCACACGAGAAAGATCTGGGAGTGATTGTTGACCAAACCCTCACAGGCTCTACCCATTGTGCCGTAGCAGTTAAAAAAGCCAATCGGATGCTGGGATACATTGCCAAAAGTATTGAGTACAAATCCAAGGAGGTGATGCTTCTTTTGTACAACACATTCGTCAGACCACATCTGGAGTACTGTGTACAGTTCTGGGGACCATACTTTAAGAAAGACATGGAGGCTTTAGAGGAAGTTCAGAGAAGAGCCACAAAGCTAATTCCTGGTATAAAAGATGAAAGCTATGAGAAAAGGCTGAAGATCCTTAATCTCTTTAGTCTTAGGAAAAGGAGACTAAGGGGTGATCTGATTGAGGTCTTTAAATATGTTAAAGGGATTAACAAAATGAATTATTCAGGATTCCTTCAACCAAGTGTTGTTAGTAGAACTCGGGGTCACAAATGGAAGCTGACCAAAGGTAAATTTAGCACTATTATTCGGAAATATTTCTTCACCCAAAGAGTAATTTCGCTGTGGAACAGCTTGCCTGACCATATTGTTGAGGCGGAGACCTTGGGAGTTTTCAAGAGCAGGCTTGACTTAAAGCTAGATACCATTGAGTCATTGAGTATCTGAAGTGATATGTTCACGATAGTATAAAGAAACTGGCGAGCCTAGTTGGGCTGAACGGCCTTTCTCGCCATTCATGTTATGTTATGTTAGGTACCTTTTATTAATATTATTACATCGTAATCGCAATCGCAAATTGCAATATGGTCCACTATAATCGCAATCGCACATTTTTACCAAATCGTGCAGCACTAATACTGATGCATACTGTACATTTTGCTTTTAATGTTCAGCATTACAATATTGCTTAGAACAAAAAGGATTGATATGTAATACAAAAAACAAGATTATGCACTCAAATACACGAGGGAAATCGGCCGTTGCAATTTCAATCGTTCTGTAAAACTACTGACTCCAGCATTAGTCTACTGATACACTGGTAAGCAGTTCTGAGTTGATGGTTTTTGACTTTACCCACACAGTTCACTCCCATCTTGTAGCGGCACTGGCTGCAGCTCTACAAGACGAGTGTGAAAATTATTTGACACTGAAGGAATCATGGCTAGAGTATAAGCCTGGTATCATCAGGTAGATTAGAATGAGACCTTTCATATGCCATAACTTGATTTGATCATCACCCACACAGTGATACAACCCTGCAAAGTTTTCCCAACACGCATATTTTCAAGTTTTCTCTGGTGAATTACAAGAAAGCACATGACAAATCCAGGGTTCCAATAGTTGTTTTTAATACACTATCATAGTTATTAAATTGGTGCAGTGTAGCCATTGAAATTTTCACTGTTCTCATGATATTGAAGCTTGAAGTTGGTTACAGAACAAATCTTGTTGAAGAAAATACAGATTTTGGCTTAAGACTGTGACACCTAGAATTGGCATACAATTGATTTCATTGCACTTTTTAATAGTGCTCTGATATGTCTTTCAGTTCTGAAAATTGCATTTTGCCATCTTTAATACACACAAAGTTATGAGGGATAAAAAATGCAGGGAAAAATTGATGCGAGTTTGAAAGCTTGAAATTTCTACCTACTCCGGTGTACTCTTAGAGCCTGTAACTCAAAAAATATTCACAAGATCAGAGTAATATTTGGCAAGTATTCATACTGAAGTTATTGTAGCCTACTAGAATAATTTGCTGATTCCGAAGAGGTCAGGTGGTTGGCACTTGTAGATTTTATATATTATGAATAACAAAGGAATTACTCAAGAAACAAATAGAATAAAGCAAATTCACACATTATGCCTCAAATCGCAAGTTAATTGCAATCCTGAGTGAACATCAATGACTCTCCAACGTAAAAACGTACCCTACGCGGCCACCTACCGTTTTAAAGCGTCATTACATTAATAAACTATTAAATTGTGTTAAAAATGCCATATATGCCCGGAGAATGTGTTATATGTTCCACGACGTGAAGTTTTAATTGGTGTAATCGCATTATACAAATAAATAATGGCCTTCATGCAAAAGATGCAAGTTGTATTTGGTTAACTGGCTCTAGGCCTAAATTCCTCTAATGGATTTAGCTTTCCAACTGGCTTCAGTGACGAGCATCTGTGACCGGTCTCTTTCGGAGGTAGATACCGGTGGGTTTCAACCCCAAGTTCGCGTTAAGGCAGTGACTATTTTTGACTACGGTGGTTAACTTTAAGTTGCATTTGGACTGCTCGCGATGTAGTGGCGATGCACTATTATATACAGTTCCAAATTAATTTGCCTATAAATAACTCGGTTCACTCTACTTTATATAACATAGCTATTGCAACTCAGTCTTAATGTTCACCGATCAAGAACATAAAACACATTAATACGCGGAAAGAATATTCAACCGTTCTCAAGTGTAGCCTGTGCCATGTTCGTTGTTGAACTTGGTACGCGAAAATTTGCTTGCAAATTCATTCCAGTTTTTTTTTTCCAACTGTCTGCTACAAAATGCTGCCAAGCTCCAGATTTTTTATTGAACATTTTTTCAAGGCTTTATCGAAATGAGCAAATAGGCCTATGCCACAAATCTTAACTGTAGCAAACCATAAGCCACAAATGAAACGCTCATTTGCGTGCATATTTAAGAAGGGTTTAATGCAGGTATGAGAGGAGGTGTTACACGTTAGTTTTTTTTTCACATATATATAAAACTATCAGGCCTATCTACTATAAAATGTAACTTTTATTAGTTTAGATTAACTGCGCACAACATCAATATTACCTTAACTACCAAGTAGGGGAGCGCCGGTGCGAAAGTAACTCTGGACGAAAGTAACACGGCGATTTACTCACAGCCATCCGCTTCGATCGTCATACTAGGTCAGCATGTGCAGCTCGCCCCTCTCCAGAACCGCGAACATTCTTGAGGCATCCAGTCTTCCTCGCGCACAAGACCGAGAAGACTGTTTTCCACAGCGGTGAGTAAATTCAGACGAATGCTAAACTTTTTTCGATTTAAAGATTGTCTTTATCGCTCCATGTGTCATATTTATGATTAAATGATCGGTGATTTAGTTCCGCAACATATGGTGCAGTTTGAAATGTCAGAATTTTTCCACTTTGGAAGTAATCCTCGTTCAAATGTCAGGAGTCACCGCGGGACTGAGGTAGCAACAGTTACTTTCGTCCCTCTCTGCTAATCTTGCCGCATTTTGTGTTTAAAAAGCTCCATAAAATGTGTGTTATGTTTTACCGACAGAAAATGCCCAGAGTTAGGGTCAGAACTACCCAGAGAGGAACGGTTGACCCGGAGGTTTACGCACGGGCCTTTTTTGATGTCCGAAGAGGCGATAGTATAAGGAGGGCAGCAGCGGCGCATGGCGTTTGTCATGTCACCCTGTTCAGGTACTGCAAGAGGAGGGCAGAGGCAAGAGGGCAGCAGACCAGGGCCCCGGGGTACAGGGCTCACAACAAAGTCTTCACAGAAAAACAGGAGAAGAGACTGCAGGCATATATAAAGAGAGCAGCCGATATATATTTTGGCCTGAGTCCTAAAGAGGTGCGAGTAACACCGCAGACAGAGCTACACCACTACCGCCATATAGCAAGCACCTCCGCTCCGGATCTGCCGCGGCTCTGAGCCGGATCAGCTGGAGTCGGCACAGAGCCGGGCAGATCCGGAGCGGAGGTGTTTGCTCTCTGGGATAATTTTTATAAATAGACCTTGCACATAAAACATGTTCACGGTCACTTTTGGAACATTTGAAGCCAATTAAAATGTTTAAAACAAATGCCTGGCTGTTTTGCTTCTGTTTTAACGCGAAATTTAAAAAAGATTCCAGTAAATTTGATCACGTTACTTTTACCCTGCCCGTGCATTACTTTCATCCCGGCTGGATGGGTCGAAAGAAGCAATCCGCAACTTCCGTTCGACGTCAAACTATGCCAAAGTCAATACATATGGTGATGATTTAGCACCTGATATTGACAGAGCACACACAAAAGTAGTTAATCGCTCCGAAATTTTGTTTCGGTCTGTAACGTTATCTTTTAAAATGACGTCCATGTGAAAAATGTAACTTTCATACCAGCTCTCCCCTCTAATTTATTCAGAGTAAACACAGGTCGGGTTGAGAGTGAAGGACGTCAATACCAGCTGCATCGCAAATACATCATTCTCGAGTTATTTGCGGTTGCTCGGCCAAAACAAATCCCGGTCACATCAACCAAACAATTGACCAGACCGCCGTGGTGGAATTTCTAAATAAAAGATTATTGCTCGTTTGTTCGATACAAAATTAATCTGGTCTGCTTTCTTTGGTCGGAAACCCGTACATGATGATTGAAAGTGAACCATGAACCTTTCCCGTCATGACAAGAAAGTAAACAGTCTCTGACTAAGAAAGACAATTATGAAATAATTTTCCAATTACGTACCCAATCAGTATTGCATTGCATTTTCACAGCCTCGCAAAGGTGATAGACCGCGCAAGGGCCTGGAATTAGAATTAATCGATCAAGCATCAGAACGCACTCCACCAACTGCGATCAGTGATGTTTTTTTTCCCAGAGGAATTTTGGTACTGCATAACAGAATAAAATTAATATTTAACTGGCACACGAGCGCATTCACGGCCCGCTCAGTGGCTTTATAATGCGCCATATTTTGATTTTATGCGCCATTTGAGCGTGGTGCGTGGCCTTCCCTGCCCGTTATTAAATCTGAAAACATAGGTTTTGTAACCAAAAAATACATCTGTGGTGACATACGATGTATCTACCAGCCACCCACCTGCATTTGTAAGCAACTACTGAGGAAGTACTGTTATGAGCCGAGCTTGGTACGCCTATCGGCGGCAAGTACAGGGCTCTACAATGCGACAAAATGCTCGCATATGCGATTATAAATATGCAAATGCGAATTGAAAATCGAAACTACGACTCCCAGCAGGCAATGCGCCACTCAACGCGCCAAGGCCACAGTCGCACACAGACTCCCATGCAGAATCCCGTTTGAGTCGCAGTCTTGCAGACGTCAACTAGAGTTGCATTTAATTTAACCAAGCTAGCTGATGAAGTCGATTAGATGTTATTTCTCTAATACAGGTAACGTAAATGTTACTCATAATCAGGGCACGTCTGGGATGGAGTACATAAACAAAGATGATATCGAACTCGAAGCCGTCGGGACAAACAGCAAAAATCCCGCCTCGGCGCCCACCGTCCCCGCCTCTACATCAACACTGGCTACGGTAAAATACAAGTTCAGTAATGAATCGCTGAAAACATTCCCCTGGTTGGAATTTGATGACTCCTTGATGTATTGCAAAATATGTACGTCACAGCCACATTTAGCTGGGAATACATTTGTTACTGGATGCCCCCTACTAAAGAAGGACAGTATTAGCAAGCATGCCAAGTCCGTGAAACACTGTCTTTGCATAGACACTGACATGCGCAAAGAAAACCAGAGCCACCGTGGAACTCTGCCGTCAGCCGTGGGGAGGCAGATAAATATCTCTAATGCTGAGAAGAAAAGGCAACTTTCAAGAAAGTTTAACATCGCCTTCTTCATAGCCAAGGAAGAACAGCCGTTTACAAAATTTGGCCCAATGATTCTGCTCCACAAGAAGAACGGTCTCGACATAAATCCTACGTATGATAACGATGTCCGCTGTGCTGAAATTATAGGACAAATCAGTGAAATTATGAAAGAAAAGGCTCGCTGCGAAGATCAAAGGAGCCAGCTACTTGTCTGTTCTAATAGACGGTGATACCGACATTTCCAACAAGGAATGAAAAATCGTCTACGAGCGTCTCTTGGAGAAACCCATTAATGTGCTAGTTGGACAGCAGGCAGTGGAGCATTCACATACCATTGGTGAGTTTTTATTCTTTCAGTTGCTGTTTTGTAAAATTATTATTTTATTTTAAATATAGGGTTATAATATTAATTATTTTAAACTGGTTTTATTTTATTCAAGGTGTGTTGGATGCCATAAAAGCTGCATTTTTGGCTGTACTACAAGAGGACGGATGGATGGAAAAATGTGTGTCCTTCAGAGCAGACGGGGCATCTGTGAACATGGGAGTCCGTCGGGGTGTCATTGCTCAGCTTCAGGCTGAAGCAGGGGGGCATGTGATTCCTATACATTGCATGCCACATAGGTTTGTATTCAACATGCAAGTTAGCCTATATCGCAATTTTAAAAAACATTAATAACATTAAGTCCAAGCGAGAGCTGTATGCCCTGGGCAAAGAGCTTGGTGTAGATATGTACAGTCCTTCAAGCGTGAAAGGAACCCGCTGGATTCCCCCTATCCACAGAGTGGTGAAAGTGTTCCTGTGCCAAAGACGGGACACAGAGAACCCAAGCAATGATGATGGACAATATTCTGTAGTCCACCAGCACATGGAGCATCTTTCCGCAGCAGCATCTTCATCTGCTGAACTTCAAGGACAGGCTAAGAAGGTGTTTTCCCCATTATTCCATTAGTTTAATAGGCTCGTTGTTTGTGTTGTTGCATATTGTGCTGTGTATTGTTGAACATTTTGACTAAAACTTATGATTTCACTAGATAAAGAGGGAAATGGAGGACACACGGTGTTCTGTGTGTTTTGCCACTTCCTGGCAGACATGTTTGAGGAGCTAGCTAGCCTCAACCTCAATCTCCAGAGGAATGACCTCATCCTCCCACAAGCCACCAGTGAGCTGAGAAAGACAGTAGCCAAGCTTGAGGATTTAAAGAGTAGGCCAAAAGCAGGAGGCATGCTGGAGAGGATCCAGAACTGTCTATTTCAGCAGCAGGGGTCAGCAAAGTTCCAGGTGTGTTAGGGATAAGCGAGTGTGTGTTAGGCATCAGGCTGGGCGATAAAATGATAAAGATATATATCGCGAAATAACTTCTCCTCAATAAAAATATGAGACATGCTCAATACAATTTCAATAGAATTCATTCGTCCATGTTTTGACAGACATAAGAATAGCCGATCATAATTAAATAGCGCCGCGCCAAACCAATCATGCTGGAATAGAGCCACGCCAGTTAGGTTGGACGAGAGTGATAGAGAAAAATATATCTTGATAGAATTTTTTTCCCATATCGCCCAGCCCTAATTAGGCATACCAATTGTCACATATATTATGGATAAGCAATATTGGTTAAATGTTTGACAATGTTCTAGTGTTTAGTACAGGGGCATGAGAATAGTCACATCCTTTTTATGTGATTTTTGTTTGTTTGTGTGTGTCTGCTTCTGTTTACTGGGAGTAACACTGAAGGGGAACATGACCCAGCCTCTACTGAAGTGTCACATAGAGGCTGCCGTAGATCTCTGTCTTGTCGAGCTGAAGGCACGATTCGATAGTCTAGTCGGAGACGAGGGTACTCAGACAATCCTGGATTCCTTTATAGTTTTCAATCATGACGCATGGCCTCCCAGTCCAGCTGACCTAATGACCTTTGGGCAGCAGTGTGTGGCAGACCTGTTCCAGCACTTTGAGGAGCCTCTTAAGAGGTAAGAATGTATCATCCATACATTCTACTATTGCCTAATATGTTCATTATCTCACCTGACCTGCTATGCTCATCCTTTAGATCCGGATGCAACAAAGCAGCACTTCTGGAGGAGTGGCAGGGGATAAAGTTTCTGATCAGGGAGAATTTCATGGACAAATCCAACACAAGCCTGTGGGAGACCCTGCTCACCAAGGACCCCTACAAGAAGAATTATAAAGTAGGCCAATAGTGCTTTCTGCTATAACACTGCCCAACACATCAATCTGGCCTATATTACAATAATAATAAAAGTAATCATAATAATTAACTATTATTTTTCTAATTATTTTTTAAATATCTTGCACTGTATTTTATGTATTTTTGTGAAGCATTTTTGGATTGCTTGTAGTGAAAAGCACTATATAAATATTATTTATCATTCATTATGTGGTTGTTTCTGACAAGCTCTTGCTTAAAATATGATATTGAAAGATCCTGTTCTATGTTCCAAAAAACATCCTTCAACTGGTGCAGATTCTGCTGGTGCTCCCCATCTCTGCTGCTCAATGTGAGCGAGGCTTCTCCGCTCCAAACCGAATTAAGAACTCCTCAAGAAGCAGCCTCCACGTCTCCACTGCTGAAGACCTTATGAGAATCAGCCTGGAAGGGCCTTCCCTGGAGCAGTTCGACCCAACTCCCGCTGTAGAGCGGTGGTTGGTGGATTCTCAACGGGCCAGACGACCTTTTTATAAAAACTGCTGGACCAAAGACATTGTTTGTGTTTAGACAATCCCAGCAAAGCTCATTTCCTGAAATTTGAAACTAAAAGAACTTGGTAAAGCACAGCTGGTCTAGGGAAGGAGTAAGATGTTCATATTTCACATTGTGAGTACAGTTATTTTAACTGTTTTGGGAAGGCCAGTGAGTATGTGTACCTTTCATAACTGCAATAAATAAACATTTCACTTAGTTTTCACCATGCTCCTGAAGTCATTTGTGTGTGCTCCTAAATGTCTTTGTGTGCTACTAAATTTTGTTGCATGTGTAACAGAGTTAAAAATGTATTATAGTGTTCATGTGTGATTTTCGCCATTAATTGAGCAGCCTCATGCTGTTTTGGGGATTTGGAGCCTCCCTTGGAGATAAGGTGTACTGCAGGTCTGCTGGGTTGTCCCTGAGCGCTTGCCATACCCGATCAGAAAAGCTTTGCATTGCATCGGGTAGGTTCACTGTATAAAGCACTCCACATAAAATTTTTATTTCTTCATAGAAAAACATGATTTAAGTTTGTAACTTCGACATATTACATGTGTAATGTTATTTACATGCATTGTGAGGGTTTGAGTGAAATTCATATCATAGACAGAAAGTTTATTATTGTCTTTATTCTACCGCGAGTTTAAACAGACTGAGATTAACATGGCTAGATCTAAACTCCGCTAGCAAGTTCACATGCATTCCGTAGATAGTTTAGCGTGCATGGAAGATACCGCTTAGTTTAAGATGTATTGAATGTATAGTTAGTCTGACATGCATTGTATGTGTGCATTGCCTTTGTTTATTTCTGTCTATGCGATAGGAGAGCGAATGTTCACTGAGTGTCCTCGAACGGTAATTAGCAGACACTCAATGCGTCTGAACATTCTACTCCTGTCTGCCTAGCCTGCTAGCGCTGTCGGAACGATGCATGCATGTCATTAGCCCATGTAACGCAGTGCAACTCTCTTATTTTGTTTGCGCAGATGCTGCACGTTTAATGTTCGCCAGAGCCTGAAGGCTTCTTTGTGTTTTATTTTTCTAAAGGTATTCTGCTCCACCCCAAATGTAAATGTTTATGTATGTGAATTGTAAATGAATAAGTTCTGATATTGAAGTTACAATGCATTCCTTGTGGAAAAAGATTTTTACTGTTTTATATGAATGTCATTTTTGTTATTATGATCTAGAAAAAGAGAGAAAAGCTTTGCATTGCATCGGATGCTGCACGTTTAATGTACGCCGGAGCTGGAAGACTTATTTGTGTTTTATTTTCTAAAGCTTTGCATCGCATCGGGAAATAAATGTGGAAAGAAGGAAAAAAAACCATGGTCTGTCTCATGTCCCCTGACTGCCTGACCGCCGTTACACTGGTGCCGTGACTTGTCGATCTTCAAGATCAGCCCGACGCTGATCGCCGTGGAGGCTGCGTGGAAGTCCAGCTCAAGTGTGCAAGATCAAGTGTGGTTAGAGTTGTCTTTGTAAATGGTTAGGCAGTGTAGGACAGTGTTTATATTATTCCAGTATTGGGGATTTATCACTATTCTGTATATGTAGTTCATATGGTCATTTTACTCTAATACTATTGTCCTTTTTATTACCTTTTTTTTCTTTCTTACACCTGGTAATACACAAAGCAGATATTTGCCACTATGGCTGAGAGGGCAGACTGCAGAGATGTGGGTGAAAATTTTTCCAGTCCAGTTTTGCCCACAGGAAGGGGTATGTGGGGTCCATGGCAGCGTATCGATAGTGGAGCTGTTGGACGTGGGTTGGATAGTGGGGTGGTGGGTTATTCCCAGTCAGTAGCTGACAGCGGTAGGGGTACAGGGTTAGGTCAGGACCCAGGTCGTACTCCTGTTGGCCAGTCTATGGGGGAGGGGCCTCTCACATCCACACCCAGTGGCGTTGATGTTGCTGCTATTAGCCACCTCACAGGTATGGTAGGACAGTTGGGTGCTCAGATTGGTGAGTCCATTGTAGCTAGGTTGATGTCTGCTGGTGTAGTTAATGTAAACAGTCTGCACCAGAGCACCGCATCACTCAACACATCACCTGCACACACAATCACCGACTCTAGCGCAGTTAGACACACTGACTCACATGTTACAGTACATGTAAAATCAGACAAAGAGCCTAAGTTCTTTAGAGGTGACGGTTCTGACAAATATCCAGTCCAGGACTGGATTGACATGACTAAAGCTTATCTCAGAAAGCAAAGGTGTCCTGTGGATGAGCAAGCTGAAGAGATCATGGGGAAGTTGATGGGCAAAGCAGAAGATGTCGTGAAGGTTGCCCTGCGCAGCGATCAGATTCTTGATGTAAAACAGAATCCCAACCTCATTTACGATGTTCTCCTTCAGTATTTCAGTGACACCTCGCCATGTCTCCCACTGGCAGATTTTTACTCCACTTTACCCAGACCCGGAAAGAGCCCAGTTGATTACTGGTTGCGAGTAAACAGAGCTGCTGAACTGGCTGATGAAGGCCTCCGTAGGCAAAGTAGGTGGATGGAGAACCAGAGTGAGGAGGTTGCGCGCATGTTTGTCAAGTATTGCCCCGATCCAGAACTATCCTCTGTCTTCAAGTGTAAGCCTATTCGAGAGTGGAGTGCACGTGACATGCAGTTGAGAATTGATGACTACCAGAGAGAGCTGAGAGCCTCTGGCAGAGCCCGTGGAGATGTGCAGGTTAAGAGCCACACCACCACCATTGTCGACATGCAGTCCAACCCAGTGTCATTCAGTCAACCCGTGTCTGATCAGTGTTACACTCAGTGCCCTGCCCTCTCCCCCGCGGCTGCTAATGCCGTTTGTCACACACAGTGTGACATCACTGTTGCCAGTCAGAACCACTCCATGCGCCAAGCCCCCTGCCCACCCTCATGTTCCCCTGTGCCAGCTGTGTTGCAGAACTCTCAGGAGACCGAGGACAGGATTCTCTCCCGCATGATGGCCATGTTGGAACAGATGATGGATAGGGTGCAGCAGCGCAGCAGTGCTCCCCGTGGTGGAAGATTCCAGGGTGGTCATCGTGAGAAAGCCTGTCGTGTCTGCAGTGACAACAAGCACACCACCGTCACTCACTGCAGGTCAGAGAGGCTGTGTTTCGCCTGTCTCGCCCCAGGCCACACAAAGATGGAGTGTCCTGCAAAGTCTTCCTCTGAGCCTCAGTTTACGGGAAACTAGGAGACCTATATTCAGAGGGAGGCAGTATGGGTCACAGTTCAAACTCCCACTCCGTAGATATTTCTGATGCTGAGACTGTTTATGCAAATCACAAAATCTCATGTAATGATGCTCAAGTTGTCTTTCAGAATATACACAAAGTTAATGGCAGTGACAGTCTTTTCTACACTCCTGTGATGATTGGTAATACAGTGAGCTTAAATGCTATGCTAAACAGTGGCTCTATGGCCTGTACCATCAATGGGAATGCTGAAATGAAGCTTAAAGAAGCTGGAGTAGTCACAGCTGATGATCAGTTCAGTACAGACGTCGTTCTCATTGGCTGTGGTGGTCGCCGTGTCATGCCCAAGTCAGCTGTCTACTTGTAGATGGAGGTGTACGGCTGCAAAATGGTGGTGCCTACTCTTGTTGTTCAGGGTCAACGTGATGAGATGATACTGGGGACTAACGTTATCAAGCACCTCCTCCGTCAGTGTAAGCAGTGTGACGCTTATTGGAAAGCTGTGTCAGCCCTGTCCTGCTGGCGATCCAGAATCAGAGCAGTTCCTGTCTATGCTTGCTGGTCTGTACCGTTGGAGAGGTGAGGAAGTCCCCCACAGGATTGGCACTGTCAGGAGCAACTCAGCTGTGTGCCTTGAGCCTGGCCGTGAGTACTTGTTATGGGGGAAGCTACCTAAGTCTGCAGCTGTGTCTCCTGGTAGCACGGTGATGACTCAACTCACGTCATGCCGCTCAGCGCCAAGAGGAATCCTGTTGGCGAGAATGGTGACGTCATTGTGGCAAGACAGATGGCTTCCATTAAAGCTCATCAACACCTCTGACAGGCCTGTGTTAGTGAGACGTAATGCTAAGCTAGCAGACATTTTTCCCTGTATTGCTCTGGAAGACATGGATGACACACACACTGAAGTCCAATTGTCCAGTTGTTCTCTTCTTACCAGTCCCTCAGGAAATGAGGTGTGCTCTGCTGACGAAAGACTGAAATCAGTTGGATTGAGTGGAATTGATGTAAACTCCTGTGATGTGACTGAAGAGTGTAGAGACAAGCTGACTCAACTGGTTGTGTGATACGGCGACATCTTCTCACGCCATCATCTCGATTGTGGAGAGGCAAAGGGCTTCATTCATCGTATTCACCTATCAGATCACAGACCATTCCGGCTTCCTTTCAGACGAGCGCCCCCGAGTCAATATCAGAAACTGCGCCAAGTGCTGAGTGAGATGGAGGAGAAAGAGATTATGAGGAAGTCCACCAGTGAGTATGCGTCTCCATTAGTTCTCGTCTGGAAAAAGAATGGAGATCTTTGTGTCTGTGCAGATTTTCGCTGGTTGAACAAACGGACCCTTAAAGATGCTTACCCTCTCCCTCATCAGGCTGACTGCTTGGCGGCGCTTGGAGGAAATGCTCTTTTCAGTACTATGGATCTGACGTTTGGGTTCTATAACATGCCGTTGCACAAAGATGACAAAAAGTACTCCGCCTTTTCCACTCCAATGGGCCTGTACGAGTATAATCGTTTGCCACAAGATCTGTGCAATAGCCCTGGAAGCTTTGTGCGCATGATGACCAGCATTTTTGGAGATCAGAATTATCTAAGCCTGCTTTGCTATTTAGATGATTTGCTAGTCTTTGCTCCTGATGAGGCAACTGCTCTACAACGCTTGGAGATGGTGTTCAGCAGGCTACTTAGCCACAATCTGAAGTTAGCCCCCAAGAAATGCTTTTTCCTGTGCAAGTCTGTGAGGTTCCTTGGGCACATAGTAGATGAAGCTGGCGTGTCTACTGACCCCAGTAAGATTGAGGGCATCGTGAAAATGACTAGCGCTGACCTGATGGAAGCAGACGGTGTCACTCCCTCAGCAAGACGGGTTAGGTCTTTCCTAGGGATGGTCAACTACTACCAGCATTTTGTGCCCAATTACTCTGCTATTGCCAAGCCCCTCTTCTCTCTGCTATCAGGTCAAAAGCGCAAGAGTGAGGGGAGGCTGACGGCCAAACCCAGGTCTCAGAGCAGGAAGTTGACTGCTGCTGACTGGACTTCTGACATGGAGCAGGCTTTTCATACATTGAAATCGTCACTGGCCGAAACAGTTGTCCTGGCTCACCCTGACTTCACCCGTCCCTTCATGCTGTCTGTAGATGCCTCCCTTGATGGGATTGGCGCTGTTCTGTCACAGATAAAGGAAGGAGAAACCAGGGCGAGGCCCATTGCATTTGCCAGCAAGTCACTTTCTCAGTCCCAGAAAAACTACCCAGCACACCGGTTGGAATTCTTGGCGTTGAAGTGGGCTGTTTGTGATAAGTTCAGCCACTGGTTGAAAGGCCATATGTTCAAGGTGTGGACCGCCAACAATCAGTTGACTCACATCATGACAAAGCCGAAGTTAGACTGCTGCGAGCAACGCTGGGTGGCCAAGTTAGCCAGCTATAATTTTGATATCAAGTATGTCCCAGGTCCAAAGAATGTGGTCGCCGATGCCCTTAGCCGTGTGCCTTTTGTCAAGGAAAGAGTCAGTTTCAGGCTGTTACAAGAACCTTACAGAAGCCTTCTCTCTGAAGTTCAAGGTGTGACGAATGACTCTGTTCAAGACGCCTTCTGCTGCTTGAGTTCCCATCATTGGAATCCACGACAAGCTGATGATCATGCTGAGATTGTCTCCGCTCCTGTACGTGTCCTCGCTCAGATGGATGAGATATCTGCTGTCCTCCAGTATCCCACACAATGAGTGGGATACTGGAGCAAGAACCCCCGCTGTCGCAGCTCTGCACCATGTGCCACAGCAGGTCCCAGGTGGCCAAGATTCACTGCCTGCTTACACAGAGAAGGAACTGCGTGATGAGCAGCTTAAAGACAGAGCCCTCTCCCAAGTTTTGTATTATGTGGAGAGACGTCGTAGGCCCTCCAGAAGAGAGCGAGCACGAGAATCGGTTGCAGTTTTGAGATATTTGAAACACTGGGAGAAGCTTGTTTTGAGTAATGGAATACTCTACAGGGTTTCAAGAGACTAAGTGACTAATTTTAAGCGTCACCAGTATGTGGTCCCTGAGTCACTCAAAGCCATTGTCCTGAGTGGCGTTCACAATGATGCTGGTCACCAGGGTCAGTTCAGAAGCCTTGGGTTGGCCCGGCAGAGATTCTTTTGGCTCAGTCTTGACAGAGATGTGAGAGACTACATTCGCAACTGCAAGCGGTGCATTGTCAGCAAGACAGCAGACCCTGTTGACAGGGCACCCTTGGAGAGCATCATCTTCACCAGGCCACTCCAGCTTGTTTGCATCGACTTCTGGACGGCGGAGGATGCTAGGAACAAGACAGTCGACGTGTTAGTGGTGACCGACCATTTTACAAGGATGGCCCAGGCATTCCCTTGCAAAGATCAGTCAGCCAAACAGGTGGCGAGGGTCCTTTGGGACAAGTTTTTCTGTGTGTTCAGGTTTCCAGAACGTATCCACAGCGACTAAGGAGCAAGCTTCGAGAGTCAACTGATCAGCGAGCTTCTTAGGGTCTCTGATATAAGGAAATCACACACCACCCCATGGGTAATGGTAGTGTGGAGCGTTTGAACAGAACCCTTGGTAATATGATCCGTGCGCTCACTCCAGACACAAAAGCCAACTGGCCGAGACGTCTTCAGACACTGACATATTTGTACAACTGCACAGTTCATGAGACAACGGGCTACGCACCTTTTTATTTAATGTTTGGACGGACTCCACGTCTACCTATTGATGTGCTCCTCCGTACTGTCCTGAACAATCCAGCTGTAGTCAGCTATGACAAGTATGTTAAGTCTCTTTTGAAAGATCTACAGGATGCCATGTTGATAGCTCAGAAACATGCCACAAAAGAACAGCACCGTCACACTGAGCTCTACAACAGGAGAGCGAAAGGACCCACCATTGCTGTTGGTGACCGTGTGTTGGTGGCAAACAAGAAGGAAGGAGGCAAGAGAAAGGCTGGGAGTCCACAGTGTACACTGTAGTGGACAGGAATGCTGAAACACACACTTACAAGATCCGTGACACAGCCTCTGGACAGGAGAGAGTTGTCCACCGTAATCTGTTAATGCTGGTCAATTTCCTGCCAATAAACGACACAGGTGTGCTGACTGACCCAGTTTCATCTTTGTCTTCTGCTCAGCTGTCGGACCAAAGTGATGACTCCGCATCAGTGAGACGAGGCTCCTTGCCTGATAGCGTGAGTGAAAACCATGAGGATCTAAGTTCTAGCCCGGGATCTCAGGGAGCGCAGATGGGACACGAGCAAAGCAAGAGTGTTGGGCATGACTCAGTGGCTGTTCCGGAGTCTATGGACCCTGAGGGGAGAACTGTTGAATGGATTGCTCAGTCACCATTCCCTGAACCATCACAGGTGGAGTCAACTGGTGTTGGATGCACAAGACCAGCTCCTTCTGTCTCTCAGAGTGACCCAGAGAAGTCTGAAGACTGTGGAAGTGACCAGTCCATTGCCTCTGACTTTCAACCTGTGACTGACACTGACACTAGTAGAGATGTTAGTTACATGGACGGACAGACTGTTAGTTGTGAGGTAGACACACTCACATATACACAGACAGATGGACAGACTGTCATTACACAGACAGACAACACTAGTCACACACTGACACAGTAGCTTCTGTTGCACAGTCTGAAAATCCCAGTTTATCCACGCAAGTGAGATCTAGGTTTGGTCGCATTATAAAGCCAGTTGACAGACTGATTCAGACTTTGTCCAGACAAGACATTATTCACACACACCCGTCCATGCAGGCTGTTTGCAAGTCAGTGTTTCATGATTAGACGACGTTAACTGCAGAGTTCTTGTTACACACATATGATAGCATGTGATGTGGTTAGTATTATGGAGATAATTTTATTTTCTTGTTTTCCTAGTGGTTTTTAGTACACAGTGTAGATGGGTCTTGTGGGGTGTATAAGGCACCCTACTGCCAGTGGTTGGTTGAAGAGTTTGCGTGCCTCTTCTTCCACTTCATCCTTTTCGGATACCTTTCTGGTTGGCTTTCCAGTTATTGGTGGCACTCAGTATGTGCCAGTGTTTGTGGCTAGTGTACTTTATGCTTCTACATGCTGCTCGGATTTGGCGAAATTCAGGGGAGGTGGGTGTAACAGAGTTAAAAATGTATTATAGTGTTCATGTGTGATTTTTGCCATTAATTGAGCAGCCTAATGCTGTTTTGGGGAGTTGGAGCCTCCCTTGGAGGTAAGGTGTACTGCAGGTCTGCTGGGTTGTCCCTGAGCGCTTGCCATACCCGATCAGAAAAGCTTTGCATTGCATCGGGTAGGTTCACTGTATAAAGCACTCCACATAAAATTTTAATTTCTTTACAGTAAAACATGATTTAAGTTTGTAACTTCGACATATTACATGTGTAATGTTATTTACATGAATTTGAGTGAGGGTTTGAGTGAAATTCATATCATAGACAGAAAGTTTATTATTGTCTTTATTCTGCCACAAGTTTATACAGACTGAGATTCACGTGGCTAGTTCTAAACTCCGCTAGCAAGTTCACATGCATTCCGTAGATAGTTTAGCGTGCATGGAAGATACCGCTTAGTTTAACATGTATTGAATGTATAGTTAGTCTGACATGCATTGTATGTGTGCATTGCCTTTGTTTATTTTTGTCTGTATGCGATAGGAGCGCGAATGTTCACTGAGTATCCTCGAATGGTAATTAGCAGACACTCAATGCGTCTGAACATTCTACTCCTGTCTGCCTAGCCTGCTAGCGCTGTCGGAACGATGCATGCATGTAATTAGCCCATGTAACGCGGTGCAACTCTTTTATTTTGTTTGCGCAGATGCTGCACGTTTAATGTATGCCAGAGCCTGAAGGCTTATTTGTGTTTTATTTTTCTAAAGGTATGCTGCTCCACCCCAAATGTAAATGTTTATGTATGTGAATTGTGAATGAATAAGTTTTGATATTGAAGTTACAATGCATTCCTTATGGAAAAAGATTTTTACTGTTTTATATGAATGTCATTTTTGTTATTATGATCTAGAAAAAGAGAGAAAAGCTTTGCATTGCATCAGATGCTGCACATTTAATGTACGCCGGAGCCTGAAGGCTTATTTGTGTTTTATTTTTCTAAAGCTTTGCATCGCATCGGGAAATAAACGTGGAAAGAAAAAAAAAAACCATAGTCTGTCTCATGTCCCCTGACTGCCTGACTGCCATTACACATGCTACTAACTTTTTCAATTCAGTAGCACATGTGCTGCTTGGAAAAAAGGTTAGCATAGAGCCCTGGGCAAGTGTAGCCTGCTTTTGCCCTATGAGTTTTGCAGCTAATGTGACAGCATTCTCTGATGACAGTCAGCGACAACAGCAACCGCCGAGGAAAAAGCACATAATGTTTATTTTTAACAATATTCAATAATTTTAAAATGGTGGTGAGAAAGGTGAACAAATAAATTCTCGCGCTGAACTGTTAAGTAGACAAGAACGCAACTGTCTCAAACTGCAGATTCAGCTTACTGTGTCCTCGCGTTCTTGGACGTTTCTACTCCCATTCTCAACTTCTCAAGTTTGAACTCACAAATATGGGAGTCCGTGAGAAATGGCAGTGCTTATGCTAGCTAGCGTTTGTCCAGCTGTAAACCAACACCCACAACTAGGCTACACAGCTGATGCATACATGCCAACTCTACCGCTTTTGACGGAAGACTACCTCTTTCGGGGCGTTTACAGCAGGAGCACTTCACGCCACAGCTTTGGGTAAGACACTTTAGGATGTCCAGAGACGCATTCTATCAGCTGTGTGCTGACATCGGCACGTTAGTTGGACCACTCCCGTTTAGTCACCGACCCCTTGTACCTGTCGAGAAGCGGATCGCGATCGCAGTATACAAGCTTGCAACCTGAGTACTGAGTACAGGGTAGTAGGGGAAAATTTCGGTGTGAGTAGAACAACGGTTCATCGTTGTGTTTATGCAACCTGTGAAGCTATAAAATGTCACCTGATGCGACGAGAGATCACTCTACCCGACGTGGCGGAGGCTCGGGAAATTGCAGCACGCAACTATGGCCACCATGTACCGCAGGTGTACGGCTCGCTCGATGGCACGCACATTCCTGTCTTGGCACCAAGAGCTGGGTACAGGGAATACCAGAACAGAAAGGGGTGGAAATCTATTTTGCTCCAGGACGTGGTAGACGACAGATGATGTTCCAGGATGTGCGTGTTGGGGCACCAGGGCGTGCATATGACGCCGCCGTGTTTCACATGTCCAGCCTTTCCAAGTAAGCTATTTGTTTTCTGTTTGTTAAAATGCAAACAACGTTGCAACATATCTATCTATATCTATATATTAGGTACTTGGAAATTTTTTCTGAAGTTGCCCTGAGGTGAGTTTCCGACCCTAGATAAACAATGAAAGAATTGCTAGGCATTGTTAATTCATGCGTGGGCACATTGGGCCTCATTTATGAACAGTGCGTACGAACAGAAAACTTGCGTACACTACTTTCTTTGCAGATTTAAGATTTATTAAAACAAACATGACTTTAAAAAAACGCATAAAAATAATAGGATTGCACATATTTGCAAAATTCCAAGCTGATCCTGAGTATTTCATTATAATTGCAAGCCGTTTTGGTCACCCACTATTTTATAAATTTTATATTTTTTTCAAAATGCTACTTTTCTTTTTATGACCGTACGCAATATCTAAGGATGAAATCCACGCAAAGTTTTATAAATACGGCCCATTGTTCGCAAACTAAACATGATTTCTCCCAAGATTTGTGCTGATTGATGGATGCCCACGATACACATTTACATGCCCATCTTGGGGTACGTTCAATGGAGAATGTTACGAAGCATTTCAAGTTTTCACATGTAGAATGATGCATTTGCTCATGACGCTACAACTCCAGGAGGTGACTCGCCACGAGATCAAATTGGCGGAGAAAAAAAATTTCCAAGTACATCCTACATATATATATATATATATATATATATAAATGTTAATAAACAGATGAATATTAAAAGATACATAAGTAACCATATTTTACATGATATTGCTATGTTAGCAGATTTCCTGAGAGACATCCTCAGGCCCCTGTTGATGTCGATGGAGTCCAGGTACCTCTTCTGCTTGCTGCTGACCCCGCTTATCCCTTGCTGCCTTGGGTTGTCAAGGGATTCTCTGGCCCTGGCCTCTCAGCTGAGCAACTATTTTTCAGTGAGAAGCTCAACGGAATCCGTGTCAAGATGGAACATATGTTTGGTCATCTCAAGTCGAGATCTCGGGTCCTTGCCAAACGGTCTGACATTCATTATACCTTCAAGCCAACAGTAATTGTCGCATGTTGTGTCCTACACAACCTCTGTGAAAAGGACAAGCGAACGCATGGAATTGCGGCGGGGCTACAGCAGTGCCAGCCTGCACATCCCCAGCAGCCGCCACGCCGACCCCTTCGGGAGCTACCAAACAGCACAGCAGTGGCAATCAGAGAGGCCCTTGTTTGACATGTGCAAGACTGGGTTCACCAAGGTCGTCGCTGAGGCAATTTAAGAAAGACATGTTTTAGGACAAGTTTGTTTTTGGAAGAAGAGGGAGAAAAAGTTTCATTAATTAAATGCATGTCATAGAAGCTGCAGTATGTAACTTATTCAAGCCACTGCCAAACAATTCACACAATGCTGATTTAGCCCATCACCACCACATCACTCTGTGTTTCTCAGTATACTTAAGTTTTAAATTTTCAATTTGACCTGAGTTTGCAAACTAGTTTGACACAACTTTTTGTTATATCATATGTGGTGCTGATAGGATTAAAAAGCATTGTTGGAACTTGTTTGCCAATGACTGATTAATCAAGATTTTAATGAACTCAAGTTTGACAGGAAAAATCCTCAGTTGTATTTTTACTGCAGTTGTCATATAGTGCAAAAAAAAAAAAAAAAAACAACTTCCAGTGCAAAAGACATCCAGAACAATAAAATGTTCCATAGAATGTCTAAAGTAACAACTCTGAGGTCACTTAATATACAGTGCAGACAAACCTGCAGTACAATAAAATGTCTTAATGGTGTAGTGTACGATAGTAGAGAGGGATCCCCAGTAAGTGAAAGGAATGACGCTTTGGGGCATGAAAACTGAGTCTACACCAGGGGTCTCCAACCCTGTTCCTGGAGAGCTACCATCCTGTAGGTTTTTGCTCTACCTTCAATTCAGCACAATTGATTCAACTAATTAGCTACTTAGTTGCCCAGTTAGAGATCTTAAGTAGCTAATTAGTTGAATTAGCTGTGCTGAATCGGAGATAGAGCAGAAACCTACAGGATGGTAGCTCTCCAGGAACAGGGTCGGAGACCCCTGAGCTACACTGTTCTCATCTACGAGGCGTCTCTGTACTGATGCTCTGGGTCTGTTGTTTACCCCGATGCACCACCCCAAAAGGTCATTCCTTTGATTTTACTGGGAATCCTTCTCTAGTCTTACACTGCACCATTAACTTCCAGAACTTATGAGGTCAGTCAGTCATACAGTGTAGGGCAAAATACTTCTTCCTTATATAAAACCACTGAACTTTTCAGATTCTGAAACAGCAGAAAACTTGTGCTGATATTCTGAAACTGTAGAAAAATTTCATCTTAAACTACAAAAACTCATTCTTATATTCTGAAACTGCATTTAACTTTAGATATTCTGAAAGTGCTGCATGAAACATTTGTTCCAAACTACACTGGAAAGGCACTTAGTACAGGTGAACTGTTAGCCATTTGGGTATTTTACTCCAAGGTGAAGGAGGGTCTAGGGTGAAATATGGAGCAAATGGATCACTAGTATCACGCTCAACTCTCCCCTGACTGAATGGGGTGGGGAGACTGGTAGCAGGCATAGACTGTATAAAAAGATAGATGAAGCTACCGTGACGTCACCCATTGGTTTCAGCATATCATAAAGGTAGCCTCGATTTTGACAATTTGAATTGCGCCATGTTGTCATTTTGAAACCGGATGTGATTTCTATTGGATGAGAGTGTGTATTGAAGATCCAGGGAGGACCGTAGCTCTGGATCTGACCGTATCGGACGAGGACCAGAGGATAGCCACGCCCCTAAAACATATTCTGGCTTTATCCTTTATTCTAGTCTATATGGAACCATAGTTTACAAAAATGAACATCATGAGATATCGAAGGAGACTTGAAACTTGCTATAGCTACCATAAAATAATGTGAAAAATCATTATTTAAATGAAAAAATCAGGTGGGAAAGTAGGGTCATTTTCTCATAGACTTCGATAGCATTGAACTTCTTTCTGCAACCACCGACATCGCCATCTGCTGGCCATTAAATAGAATGCCATTTTACGGTACTTCCGCATGGGCTTCATTTTTCAGATCAGGGTGCTGCGTCCATCTTTTTATCCAGTCTATGGTGGCAGGTGTATGGTGTGATGCTGCAGATGGCCCTGGGTGGTGAAAAGGATACTGTGGAGGATAATGTGGATAGTGTGTGGTAAAACTATCCTGTCTCATTCCTGCCATTTGCTCAGCAGCTTTTGTTCATCTTTCAAAACATTGCACAGCCTGATTTAGGGCAACAGAAATTGACTGCAATGTGCCTTGCTCTTTCTTAGACTGCTCTTTCTGCATTTTAATGAGAGAATCCCACCCACTCTGCATGTTGCCAGTAGCAGAGGTCTTGCTTCTTGACCGTCTCCAGTAGCCTCAGGATCTGGGAATAGTACTGCAACTCTGCTGTTCACCAACTTCACTGGGATCTCAGATGTCAGGACTATCTTCTTGTATGACTGTTGTAAAATAAAAGAGGAGACAAATGTATCTTGTGATCAATTATTTTTAAGCCAAGGGAAATTGTCATCTACTCACCCTCAGTTGAAACACAGGTGAAGTTTGTATAACATGGAGGTTACCATCACTACTCAAAAGAAAGGTCGTCACCAAGTCGATGGTGACGATGGCTATTCTCTCAAGTTTTTCTGACAACTTCCCTGTATGTTTCATGGACAGACTTCACCTGTGTTTCAACTGGCATGGGGGTAAGTAGATCAACGGAGTTGTACTTTTTTGGATAAAAAAGGTTAGTAGCTGCACATCCTGATTAAATCGCACGTCATTTTCAGCATTTAACTGTTTAAAAATAGTTTTTTAACTCCTCCAGTCCGAATTTAACTACTACTTTGTCCAAATATGGGTTTACCTATTAAGTAGGCAATCTGATAAACAGTCGAGGCAAATACAACTTGAACTTTGCTATAACGCTAATGGATACCGTCCTGCTACATTACCATCTAACTTGTCGTCAGTCTCCTCCTGTCCACCGTTGTTTGGTTCTTCACTGGCATCATCTTTATAAGACATGAAAAAGTATTGTGCCATAAGTTAACGATACTTCAACATGGACTTTTCAAACGTTGCCAGTCGGGTGGAACGTTAACGTTAGTATCACCACAAAAGTACTGATTATAATATCGATTGGACATCCAGATAGCCTAGTGACCAGAAACAAACGTAGCTAACGTTGGTCTCATGTTGAGGCTAGCGTTAAGGTTTCTTAATATATTAGCTAGTTCCATAACAACTTTAAGTTACCTGAACTGTTGATCAAAGAGGTGATGGAGGTAACGAGCAGTCGGTGACCCATTATTTGGTCCATTTTTTCCTAAAAAACCAAAAGTTGGTTGTGGCAGTGGCAGTGGCAGTGGCAGTGGCTCCCCCCCGCACCGCTCAGAGCACGGCGTCGCTTCTCGGCCAGGTACTTTCCTTTAAGGCTTTTCCATTTGCTACGGAAGGTTTCCCAAGGTTTTTCATAGCCCTTCTCTGCCATTTTCTTCTGCAGCGCCCGGAAATGTATGGCGTTTCGCTGGTGTTTGCCATCCAGTATGTCAACTATTTCCGCTTCTTGAATAAATTAAAGAAATATTTGTATTTCTCTGTCGCTGAATGAATTTCTAATGGTAGTCTTGCTGACCTCTGCCCCTGAGTCGGAGTCTGCCTCTGCCGCCATTTTTTGACTGCAGTGGCGTGGCGAACAAAAGTGACGTAGTTGCTAAACGTCAGCATTTATTCGCATTGTTCACTAACTCGTTTCCACTGCACTAAAGCGCATTTATCTTTATCGATTTGGAAAATTTTCCACCCCCTCCTTGCGCAAAAAAAATTGATGCGATATTTCGGGTTGTTGCGCATTTTGGCCGTTTCCACTCGGGTTTTTTTAAGCGCAAAATCAAAATGCGCATTAAAAAAGGTGGATGGAAACACTGCTAGTGACTAGTGTTTGTTTTAGTTGTATTGATTCTGTATTGTGCTGTCTCGGGGTTGGAAATAGATAAGCTTTGCTTCTTCCATCCCCTTTTCAAACTCTTGTTGTTTGATTGTGGTCGTAAAAGTGTTAGTTATCAGTGGTGTCTTGTGGATTTGTTTCATTGCATATATGGTATTTTGGTTTCAAATAAATCTTTTGAATTTGAATTTGAAATTAGTCACTCAGAGACCTGAACAGCAAAAAGGGTAAGGCAGCCACACAGCTCCAATCAGAAGAATACACCTGGGTTTAACCAACTACTTCATATAATTCATGGCCTATAGATGTGGACTGATATTTACATAGTTTTAACAGTGATTTTGTGCCTGACTGCAGAGATAGGCTACCAACAATGATAAGGTTGAATGTAGACTGTGAAACATGCTAAATTTACATCAGTGTACTGCAATCCTGTATGAAGTCCCCTCTCAGCTTTTAATTGCAGATATTGGGGGTGGACAAAATATGTGACCTATCACGCAAAAAGGGTAATATCCAACCAAAACTTGCATTTTGAGATTTTTACTTTTACTTTTCGCAAGACAGGTCACATATTGAAGTCCCCCTGAAAAAAGCCTTTAAAATTGAAGACTCAAAAACTAATTACTGAACAAGCCAGTGTCATTCCTATTAATATAAATACTATTAGCAGTAGGGGTGTGTTTAAAGGAGAAGTACCGTTTTTACAGTTTTGACATTATTTGTGGCATAAAATACAATAATTTACTCACCCATATTACTTTCGTGTCCCTAGAAGTCCTTCGGAAGATATTTAGATCCAAAGATAGCCGCGTATATCCGTGTAATGGGAGTGAACAGGGCACCGAGAGCGCAGCCTCTAATGCCGCATTATCTGTTGCGAAACTCATTCATTTCACCAATATTTTGTTCAGATTCGCTCGTGTTGTTCCCCTTTTGAGTCCGGGGTTGCCTGTTATCATCATCTGGCGTCTGTTGCTTCACCTACTAACCTCTGACCTGGACATCTTCAGTAGCGAAGTGAGCACTGCAAACCCGAAGATCTGCACGCCTCAATGCTTCCACTTGAGTATTCGGGTCTATTTTCAGCGCCACTAGCCAGAGCTTTAGCAATTCCAAATTGCATAAAGGTAGCCTATGGAAGCTGAACGTTGTTCAACTGGTCATTTTTTTGCAACAACTTGGAAAAACGCAAAAACAAACCATGATGTTTTACCAGCACGTAAGGCGGCCGACCGTCGCTGAGATAATTAGGGTTGCCAACTCTGATAAGACAAATAAGCCCAAAACAAGCCCAATATAAATTAGACGATACTATGACGGTGTAGACCCAGGGTGGAATCGCTTTCATTTTGTTGGGGGGGGCGGGTGGACATTATCTTTCATTGAGTTGCTCCAGGGGCTTGGGGGGAGGGCGGGTTCTCTCACATTACTCCTAAGGTTGTGAGCAGACCGTGTCAATCAATGAATCGGGGGGAAATAGCAACCATAAGTGTATAACAATTACGTCACTTGTTACACTTTTCTAACAAGCAACCATATTTTTAAAAACAAGCCCAAAAAAACTGCGACCCGTAATTTTTTCAAGCGACTTCCGGAAAAAAGAAGCCCAAAGTCGCGTATTATAAGCAGACTTGGCAACTCTGCTTAATGAGCCGTACTGCACCTGCGCACGGCACCTGAGATGAAAACGTCCAGTTCAGAGGTTAGTAAGTCAAGCTACAGATGCTGGATGACGATAACAGGCAACCCCGGACTCAAAAGGGGAACAACACTAGCGAATCATAACAAAATATTGGTGAAATGAATGAGTTTCACGACAGATAATGCGGCATTGGAGGCTGCGCTCTCGGTGCCCCGTTCACTCCCATTATACGGATACACGCGGCTGTCTTTGGATTTAATATCTTTCGAAGGACTTCTAGTCACACTAAAGTTATATGGGTGAGTAAATGATTGTATTTTATGCCACAAATAATGTCAAAACTGTAAAAACGGTAGTCCTCCTTTAACAGAGGACAAAACCTCTGTACTTTGTTCGATAAGTGTCAAAAGCATTGGGGTACTAACAAATAGGTGTTAAATTGCAGCAGCCCAAATTTCTTGTGCTTCATTCCCAAAAACAGAAATTTAATTTGGCAAGGGAGCAGCATCAACAAGTATGGAAGCACCAAAAACACTTTTGTTGTATTGTTGCTCATAAGCAGTAAATTACAGCTCATGAAATCACTAAAGTATTGAATCATTTCATGTCTCAACCAGTTTCAACAAAAACCATATCCCATTATCGAAACAAAGTTGGCCTTGTTTCTGATGACAAACCCTAGTGCTTCCCTTTGTTCCCCAGAGCTGTAACTAACAGTTAAACTCATACCAAAGTACAGCATCCTTCTGAATTCAGAGACTGAGGTTAGTATATGATAGGTGATGGACACTTTTCCTCTTGGTTGACCTTGAACATGTTAGAGGCATTATTCAAGTACTTTATATTTAATTTCAATTATTTTTGTGTCTTTTTGGTGTAATTTCACATTGTTTCATGTTAAATGCATTTCATCATTGTGTGGACTAAAATACTTGGAATGTGATACTTGCTCTCTGATTGTCGGCATTAAGCACAGGAATAGCCAAAACAATCAATTTTTATTTGCGCATGTGGTGTGCTCCCAGAAAATCTGAAGTCACAAGAGGTTTTTCCTGAGCAAAACTAGATCCCATGCTGGCATAATGAAATTAAATGGATATAACAAAACAGACTTAGAAGTTTGCAGATAAATATAATTTACGCATTACATCAAAAATGGGTCTCTTTGATTGATCATACATGCTCATTTTTAAATCAACAAAAAAAGTTTAATTTGCGCAGTATGAAATCATGGTGATATAGACATGTGGATGATTCAAATAGTTTTCACTTTATAATCATAAACATAACATTCATGCTTTGTTTCATGAACTCATTTTCCCAAATTTATGTAGAGAGTAAATGCAACGTAACAGACAATCACAAGCATACATCTCGTGCGCATACATTATGTCACTCAGGGGAAGGGCTTCGGCAGCAGATGCAGAGGAAGTTTTTCAGCCATGGCAGCTGCTTAATCTTGAAGATGTAGAGGAAGGGTTCAGTGGTGGAACTGAAGTACATAATGGAGAACATAATCAATTCAATGTCACAAAATTCTGGGAAATCAGGTTTATGTCTAAAGGGCTTGATAGCAACTACAGGCAGGTAATGAAACACTATGATGCCCAGATAGATTTGCACGGTTCTGAAGGCTTTTTTTTTCATGGGGTGCATCTTCTCCTTGCCCAAGACTGACTTCCTCAGACTCCACATGATAGAAACATTGCAGAAAACCATGATGACGAAGGCGACAAGGATCAGCCCAGTGTAGATGTTAACCGAGAGGTTCATCCACAATACCCTGAGGAGGGAATATGCTATCATGAGCCCCCAAACAAACATGGAAATAGCCACTCTGATCTTGTTATCCTTGATGCTGGTGAACACAATGGGGTGGACCACGGCCGCGTAGCGGTCCAGGCAAATGCAGGTGAGAAAGAGTGGGGAGCTGTTTTTGATCCCAGTGATAAACCACATTAAATGTTGGAAATATAAGGTTTTGAGCTCTACGAAGCCATAGTAGCAGATGGGGCTCATCGCGCAGAGCAATGCATCGGCGATGGCCAGGTTGAAGATAAAGATATTGGAGGTGGAAGAGTCACTCTTCTCTCTGGCCACCAGCCACATTACCATGATGTTAGCAGGGTAGCCCACTACAAGATTGATGCTTCTTTCAATAAACAGAAATGAATTCCCAAGAAGTGATGTAAAGCACAGAAATGCGTTTGAGAGTTGGGGACTGGATCCTGAAGAGGAGTGGTTGAAGGGGTTGCTAGAACTGATGACAGAGCTGTTCATTTTGGTTTTATTTTATCTCGCAGGTTTGAGGGTTGATGATCCTTAGAAAAGAGAGTGAATGTAAGTTACATGGTCCAGCCTAACTGAACTCACCACTTAAACTGACTGCAAGGCTAAATTATGTTCTTAAGCTGATTCCAGCATTATTTTACATGACTATTTTCTCCAAAGTACTCCAAACACATTTACTGCATAATAGAGATGGAAACACTTGTACTGGCCTATTTTGTACAAAGTTAAGCTCTCTCTTTTGAGAAATTGTACTTGTCAAGGGAGTTTTATATAATTTTTTTTTTTTTTTTGTTACACTGAAGGATAATTTTTGTTTTCTGGGAAGATTACCTCCATCCAGGGAAAACTACCTCTCTTGAAACTGCACTGGAGCTCCCTGAGATTGGAGACAGTGTTCCCAGAGGACAAAGTTTGCCCTTTGGGTCTATTTTTTACTGTCTGCAAAAGCCTTTCACTCAAGCACAACTTAGGAAATGAAAGTGTGGTTTATCAGATTGAAAAAAATGAATAACTTACCTGAGAAACTGCAATAGCTCAACATAACACTCCTCAAGGTCAGACAGGCCGGAAGGCCCCTGTATCCTAATCACCTGAGTCCAGGAGGGTTATGTATTTATTCAATATAGTTCCCGTTCATGTAAATATATAAATTTTAGTGGTACGTAAGCAGTGCAGATGATAGCCAGTCACAAATCCATTGAGGGAACAATAGCATTTGGAGTGACTGTACAATACCCTGTCACCACAGGATTATATTTAAGGATGGGTGGGTGTGCAAGAGGACTCACATATAGGGGGGTTGGGTTTGCAGAGTGAGTTTGTGATGTGATAAACAGCTCTGCAGTAAAACAGAGGAGGGGCTAAAAGGAGGGGGTAGATGAGTACCCCCCCATCCCTGTTCTAACAATATATTATTTGTCAGTGATGCAATCCAAGAAGTGCATCCCAGACAAACAAGTGATGTAATGCAGTCAGCCTACTGGAGCACAGGTGAGACTGTGTAACCTGGTGTAAGATCTTACACATGAAACCACAAGGTTCATCAAAGCAGACTCAAACAATTATTTTTCACCCTCGCAAAGAACAGAAATTGAGCAATCAGATACGGTAAATCTATTTCTTATGGAGCCTCCAAAGGGTCATAGAGGGAATTTTTTAGGAGAGATTTGTTTGCGTTCCCTCGCAAAAGTTTTGCATTCCCTGGTAAAGGGTTTGCGTTATCTCGCAATAAGTATTGTATTCCCTTGCAAAAGTTATGCCCAGCCTTTTGTCACCATACATAAGATACAGTTAGTTGAACCTCATGGGGTAATTTGTCCTCAGCATTTAACCCATCCTATGGTCAGAGGCAGTCAGTCGGGAGTAAAGAAGGCCTACAGAAACCTCATCTTTCAATACGTAATAACCTAAACCTCTCACAGTTTCCTTCTCCCGATTAGCAACAGTTGCTCAGATCAATTGCTTGAATGACAGTCAAATTTATTTTTGATAGCATTGTAATACATTGCACCACAAAATTATTTGGCGTTTTCTTCCGCACATAAATGGCAACTTAAAATATCAATTTGTCTCTATAAATTCTGTGCTCATGTAGCTCCTGAAACGGCTCAGTTCCGCATAAATTGGTTTGCGAGGCTCATTTAGCAATACCCCACGAGAATCCGTTCCATATTCTGAACGTAGTCATGGCTAAAGGGAGTTTTTAGGCACGATGCAGAGCTGAGTGACAATTGTAAGGATGGCAAAAATAAATGTTGCGAAGTCAGTGAAAGTTTTAGATTTTTTGCATTTATATTGCCATCCTTCCAGTGCCATATGAAATATTTAAATATAGGCAATAGGCATTCACTTATTCATTATCATTTCTTTCCATAGGTCATGCACTGGCCTTGGTCATTCAGTTGATAAATTGATGGTGTATTAGGCAAGCTCAAACGAGAACAGCTTGAGGGCAATCAAGCAGTAAAGGGTGCGGTTACTGAAGGCCCTCAGAACACCTGACGGCACACCACTGCCTATAGTTAGGAGCAGTGGGCAGCGGCAGTGCTATCCACTGTGCCACCATGCAGTTTCGAAGCTTGAATCACCCTAGTTTAGATATTGCTCAGATACTCCATTTCAGGTGAACTGTAATGTAGATAAACTCAGATTGTCATCTCTTGCAGTGATTTTTAACACTTAATTTTCAGTGTCATCGGAAGAAAACATGACCTAAAGTAGCTCTGATAGAGGTAACTTCAGAGTAGTTCGCCCACTAATTTGCTGAGCTGCAGTGTGCCTGAAAATGTTTGAAATGGGAAATCGTATGTATGTTGAAAAGTTGGCTATATTACATGTGTTTGGTGTGTCTGTATGTATTTGAGTATCTTAATCCAATCCAATCCAATCCATCTTTATTTATAAAGCACAGTTTAAATAAACTCAAGGTTTCCAAAGTGCTGTACATTAAAAATAGATAGTAAAATAGACAATAAAAAAAAAGAAATAGAAACATAATACATAAAAGGGTAAATACCTGTGCAAATAAAATAAACAATCTAAGTGGTGTTAAAAGCCAAGGAAAAGAGGTGCGTTTTAAGAAGAGATTTAAAAGTGGCCACGGAAGAGGATTGCCTAATGTGCAGCGGGAGTTCATTCCAAAGCTTAGGAGCAGCAACAGAAAACGCTCGGTCCCCTCTGAGCTTCCGCCTTGTTTTGGGAACCCTCAGGAGCAGCTGGTCAGCTGACCTGAGGGATCGAGTAGGTGCGTGAAGGTGCAGAAGCTCAGAGAGGTACACAGGGGCAAGGCCATTTTGGGCTTTAAAAGCAAATAAAAGAATTTTAAAATGAATTCTAAAATGGACGGGTAGCCAGTGAAGTGAAGTTAAGATCGGTGTAATGTGCTCAAACTTTCGAGTGCCAGTTAAAAGACGTGCAGCTGCATTCTGCACTATTTGCAGACGTGCAATGGAGGACCCGCTGACCCCCATGTAAAGTGCATTGCAGTAATCAAGCCGAGTGGTTACAAAGGCATGTATTACTGTTTCAAAGTGCTGTCTGTGCAGAAAGGGTTTAATTTTAGCGAGCTGTCTGAGCTGGAAGAAGCTGGTTTTTACCACAGCTTTAATCTGGCTATCGAACTTAAGCTCCGTGTCCACTTTTACCCCCAGATTGTTCACAATGGGTTTGGCGAACTGTGCCAGAGAACCTAAGTCGACTGTGGAGGTCGCGGAAGTGCCACCAAAGACAATCACTTCCGTCTTGTTCTCATTAAAATGTAAAAAGTTTCGAGACATCCGAGCTTTGACGTCATCCAAACAGTTTAAAAGTGGCTTTAGTGCAGAGGAGTCAGTCTTTTTTAGGGGGACATAAATCTGGCTATCATCTGCATAACAATGAAATAAAATGCCGTGCTTCCTGAGAATGGACCCAAGTGGAAGAAGGTATAAAGAAAATAAAAGCGGGCCCAACACTGAGCCCTGTGGAACCCCGCAAGAGAGAGGTGCAGTGGAGGACACAGAGTCACCAAGGCTGACACAGAAAGACCGGTGAGATAGGTAGGACCTGAACCAAGCGAGCGCCTGGCCCCTGATGCCCACCCACTGCTCCAGGCGAGCAATTAGGATATCATGGTCCACTGTGTCGAAAGCAGCAGTTAAATCTAAAAGGACAAGAATTACAGAGTGACCAGAGTCAGTAGCTAAAAAGATGTCATTAAAAACCCTTAAGAGTGCTGATTCTGTGCTGTGCAATGTTTTAAAACCAGATTGGAAAATTTCAAGAATGTTGTGGTCATTAAAAAAGTCAAAAAGCTGAGAATAGACAATCTTCTCTAAGATCTTTGATACAAAGGGTAGTTTAGAAATAGGCCTAAAGTTAGCCATAACAGTGGTATCCAGTCCAGGTTTTTAATCAGTGGTTGCACAACTGCGTGTTTAAACTGAACCGAACCACTCCTGATGACAGACTACTGTTAATAATACTGAGTATGTAAGGCCCGAGAGTGGGGAAAACCTCTTTAAAAAGTTGAGGAGGAACAGGATCATTGGGCGAGCCGGATGGTTTTAAACCCCCCACAATCTTTTGCACAAACGCCAGGGTCACAGGTTCAAATGAGTCAAAGACAACGGAACAGGGGAGAAACACTGAGGGGTCAGAGGCTGAAGGTGAAATAAGTGCTCTGGTAGAAGAGACTTTATCAATAAAAAATCGCATAAAGTTTTCACACACAGAAGGAGAGGGCTCTGCTCCCACAGTCTGTGATGCATTCAGGGTAGAGTTGATCACTTTGAACAACACACGAGGTTTGTGACAGTTAGAGACAATAACGTCAGAGAAATATTTCCTTTTTGCCTCTTTCACAGACCATTGATAACGACGCCAACAATCCCTCAGTATTTGAAAAGACACCTCTAATTTATCTTTTTTTTTTTTTTTGTCAGCTCTGCGACACTCCTGTCTGACACTGCGGGTTGTTTCATTTAACCACGGCTCGGATTTAACTTTACGCTGCCTGCTCTTTAATGGGGCGGCAGAATCGATGGCAGACTGGCAAGTATGAAAAAACTGAGAGCAAAGAGCCTCCGTGTCAAGGTGTGCAGGATCAGTAGTGACGCAGATCTGACTGAAAGCGAACGAGAAGTGAGCGGCAGTGGAAGGGTTAATAACCCGGCAGCTGCGAACAGCAGCGGGAGGTTTAACAGAGCTAAAAAACACGGGAGCTTCAAAAAGTACAGGCATATGATCAGAGAAATGCGCTTCACAGATTTCCAAATTATAGACAGGCAAACCAAATGACAAAACAAGATCAAGTGTGTGCCCCTGTACATGTGTAGGGCTCAATACAGACTGTATGAGATTAAAAGAATCAATAAGATTTAAGAAATCCCTCGCCAGAGGCTTTTCCGGGCAGCTTACATGAATATTGCAGTCACCAGCGATCAAAACTCGGTCATATTTCGGCACGATGTCAGCCAGGAACGCAGAGAAGTCAGTCAAAAAATCCTTGTTGTATTTTGGAGGTCGATAGATAACAGCGCACAGCACTGTGTGAGGACATCCCACCTCAAACAAACTTAATTCAAAGCTGGCGGGAGCCGATGACAGCGATATTTGTTTACATTTGAAGTGGCTTTTAAAGACACTTGCAATTCCTCCTCCTCGACCAGATGACCGTGGAGAATTAAAATAGCAACAGTCGACAGGTAAAAGTTCTATGAAAGCACTAGACTCACCAACGCTCAGCCACGTCTCTGTGACAAAAAGGAAGTCCAGATCATGCGATGTGAAGAAATCTTTCAGGATGAAAGTTTTATTAGCAAGCGATCTTGCATTAACCAGACCAAACCTGGCTGGAGCCGGTGTGTCAGAGCGAGCCGCTGACAGACGCTCCCTGCAGAGAAGCTGCAGGTTCCTGGATGGAACTCACGCCAACGCCAACGTGGACGAGGAGGGCAGGGGCTGCGGGGAGGAGCACGCCATCCAAGCCGCCACCGGTACCAAGCAGGCATGATAGGATCCAGCCAACGCCGGGAGATACAGAGGCGAGGCACCGCTCCAAATCCGACACGATCGACGCACCAGCGCGACCCTCAGCCTTACCAAGCGGCCGCCACGCTTACGGCGCCTGCGGTAGCGTTTTTGCCGAGGAGCGGCGCTGACGTGCGGCAAAGGTGTGCCGGTATATCTGACAGGAACGGAGGTAGAGTTCGGTGTCCATAATGATCTAAGTTGACCAGACCTGTAGTGGAGGTTCTTAGATCTAGCAACGTTTGGCGATCATACACCAGCAGAGAGTTGACTTTAGATGCAGCAAGTGTTACAAACAGTAAAAACACACACAGCATACGGAGCAGCTGACGGCACGCCTGACACACTGGCGCCATCTTCATCTTACTGTAGTTTCACCCATTATCACAAAATCGCAGATTATTTCAGACTGTTAAATGCTAATTTTATGCTTCTAGCTGTTATCAGTTTCCTAGCATCTTATAGAAGCCCCTTATTGAATATCCCATAGCCCTAAGTGGACTGGTTGCTTTGATGGGCATTAAATATAGGCTACTGTATTTATTCTTTTTCTATCATCTTCATTGCATGAGTTAATGCCTATTTGCGATAGGATTAGAATATCTCTTTCATGTTTGCATGTCGGGAGAAAATTAGCGTTATGTATGGGCAGTCATTGTGAACTGCAGTTCATGAACATGATAGGATCTGATCGCTAACTAGCTCTCCACGCAAACTGCTGCGATATAAATTTAATATATAAATGTAAGTATAAATTTGGACAAGTTGTCATAATCTGTTTATTTTCCTTTTTGCAGCCATGGAGGATAAGTTTGAAGATTTTTTGAAATCTAGAAATGTGCCTGAAGACAGCATCAGGAGATTGAAAATGGAGAAAGTAACAGTTTAACTGGGATGATTATTATTTTTTTATAGGTGTATTATAACTTGTGCATAATGTGCTATTGTGCTATTAAACTATGACACATTTTTGATATACTGTATTTTTCAATTGACTGTACTCTGTCTTTTTAAATCATCTATGGCCAAATGATACAATTGCTTAAAGTTATTTGTGGGAATTTTTTATTCCTGACGGATTGACACAGGTGTGTTTTGTGTCATGACATATAGTTACAAACCTTTTTTGATTCACTAGGGACAAAGGGAAGCAACACAGAATGGCGTAGGTAAAAATTTGCCGGTAAGCCGGAAATTGTTCAATGTTTTGGTAAATATGTATTTATAGCATTGTTATCTTGTTTTCGCTCTGTTCTTAAACACGGTTAAATTATCATGTCGGGAGGCAAAAGTAATAACAATCGCCATGTGCTGGTATTGTGGGTGAATGAGAATGAAATAAGCATTACTGAGGAATGTTTCGTGAAGGACAAGGCATTACTTTCAGATCCTGAGAGGGTTGGGCTGGTAGAGCCTGGGTCCAAAACAGCAAAGGGATCATTCCATCTCAAATCAACCAGGGGGTGTAACCACTACATCACAGATTTTGCTAATTTTTTTCATATATTGTTGGTACCTGTAAGATAGGAAAAAACCCCTAGTTTGAGCAGTCAATTCCGCCCCGTCTCGGAATGGCGGCCATCTTTAAAAAGGGGGTGTGACACTTTGCGACACGACAGCCGCCCTTTTTTTAAGTGGTTTTTCTCCTGTAAATCAGCTATAACACAAGCTATGAAGGTGAAATTTGGCAGATTTATGTAATTTCTCATGAAGAATCCAAATATGCAATCAGATTTCTGATAGGCATAATGGTTACAGAGAAATGGCTAAACATGTGTAGTGCATGATTTTCTCAATGTCGGCCAATCTATATAGTACAACTGTACAAGGGAATGTACATAATCCAGGATGGCAGTTCTCAGGAACCTGTTTTATTTGACATTATACAATCTGATGATATGTCTGACACAGGCTGATGCTTTACATGACATATAAAGTGAATTCCTTCTTTATGTCTAACATGAAGAGTCAAAATGTTCAAGTTTTGGAACTGAAAAACTGTACAAAGCTAAAAAATGCTTTGAAAGTCAAGTTTACCAGTCTGCAGACATGACAACACATGGGTGTGGCTTAAAATTTTAATTATTCAATTATTACAATCAGTGAGTGCGGGTTGAATTTGAGCAGAAATTTTCAAAGCGTTTCTCAACTTTCTTCACTTCTTCCTCAGACAGCCTGTACTGTCTGGCACTATGTCCAGAAGCAAGTGGCACTCTCACTGTTGTCAGGACATGAACTGATGGCACCCAACATTGTTCCTGTCTCTGTGGCCAGAACAAAGCACCAGAGTGTATTTTTCATGTGTTTCAGCCATGGCTGTCTTTGACACAATGGCCAAATGAAGCCACTCAGATTTTTACTCATTAGGATTTCATCATCAATTTACCTGGTTGACCCTTCCAGATTGCATCATCCATCCAAAGGAAGGAACTCACAACACAGACTGTATGATAGCATAATAAGCTTACTTGGATGATACCAACCGGATTACATCATCTGAAACCACTCTCACTCAACCAATCAAGATTTCAATATCCGCTGACCTGGAAGTCCAGGTGTCCTGATTGTATAATGCACTAACAATAAAATTTGGAAAAGAATCGTGGAAAGCATGTCCATTGCTGCAATCTCAGATTGTTTAATGCCAAACATTCCAAATGGACAAGTAAAATAGTTCTTGAGAACTGTCATCCTTCAATTAAGTATGTTTTCAAGCTCTTTGTATGGATTATGTACATTCCCTTGTACATTTGTACTGTATAGATTGGCCGACATTGAGAAAATCATGCACTACACATTTTTAGCCATTTCTCAACTATGAGAAATATCACCTCCCTCATTTTCATACCTTTGTTAGATGAGGTTATAAGGTACAACATATCAGAATTTAGACTTCATAGCTTATGACAGGTGTCAGAGGGAGGGGGGTCAAAGTTGGGTACCCCCAAAATTTTTGTCAAATATTTCTGTAACCATTATGCCTATCAGAAATCTGATTGCATATTTGGATTCTCCATGAAAAATTTCATAAATCTGCCAAATTTCATCTTCATAGCTTGTGTTATGGCTGAATTACAGGAGAAAAACCACTTAATAAAGGGGCAGCCGTCGTGTCGCAAAGTGCCACCCCCCTTTTTAAAGATGGCCACCATTCCGAGACTAGGTGGAAATGACTGCTCAAACTTGGGGTTTTTTCCTATCTTACAGGTACCAACAATATATGAAAAAATCATCAAAATCTGTGATTTAGTGGTGGAATTTTTTTTCTGGCACTGGCTCATTTGAGATGGATTGACCCAAAGAAACCGAAAGACGGGTGGCGCAGCCACCCTGCCCGAGTTTTAGCTCTGAGTGATAAGTATGCAATAAAATGCCAGTGCATATAAGGCAAGATAATGTGACGTACATGCCTACTGTGGAGGGATCTTTTTTTATTTTTAAATGGAAGTTGATATTTCAACCAGTTACTTGGCACGTGTAAATTGAACTTTAGCATGGGATTCAAAATGGCTGTTATGAGTTGCATTTCTGTAAATATGTCAAAGCAGCGCGAGATAAAATTTGTTGCATGGGAATCATACGCAGCTAGGTAGATAACGGCCAGCGTGGGAAATTGTGTTTCAGATGTGTTGGTGATTGGATGTTCAATTGTACATTTGTTCAGTGCTAATTTTATTTAAATTTCAGGGTATCTCAGCTCCCTCAAAAGTCTGGAGGATGAATGGCTGCAGAAACTTAATAGATCTTCAGACAGAGAGTCTCCAGAGAAAGGGAGAGGCCACAGAAGTAAGAAAAGGCCCAGACGCTTGCTGTAAAACAATGGATCAGATGCAGATGAAGTGGAGAACCTGACCAACACAGAAAGTAAAAGTATGAAAAAGGTAGGCAGGTGTATTTTTGTCAGTATAAAAATGAAATATACTCTGATAGAAGCTAATTATTGAGTCACAAATCAAATCAAGTCTTCAAAATAGACATTTTACTGCTGAAATGCATTGCCACTAGCAACCTTGCTTTCAATTTGACATACTGGTGGATATATTTGACATTGATTCTCAACGTCTGTTTTTTGAATGAGTTTATGTCAAGACAATCAGAGTTGATGATGGTGCAATTTAAGTTTTAGCGACTGGACAGAATGCCTCCGTACATTGCAAGGCAACCACATAACTACTTCGCTTACTTGACAATTTCAGAAAGTACATGAAGCACTGCAGCATGCAGAACAAGAGCTGCTGGCTTCCATAGATACTGGTACACCATACTCAAGAAAAAAAATCAGCTGAATGAAGAGGTCCCTTCATCTAGTGATGATGAAGAAACGAGTCTCTTCAGAAAGTCAAAGGAACAGTTGATAAATAAGATTACCATTTTGGAGGGAGGCCTGGAGAGAGCCAGAAGCGAGATCAAGAACTTACAAGCCCTGAACTTGAAGCTGCAGGAAGGTATATAGAGTGGAAACTGTAGATTATAAATATATGTGCTGGAATTTTGCAGTGTTCTTGGTGGCTGCAGATCACATAACTACATTTACCTTTTAAATGACAATGACTCTTATGTGTATGAGACTTATTAATGTTGCTGTCGTCTGTTAATCTCGCTGATGTAATGTAATGTTGTGTAAAAGTTTTCCTTTGTACTGTTATGCCAGGATTGCCTGGGTTGATCAACACTGCAGTTAGAAAGTTGCACCAGCAAGGTAGTTTCAGGATGTCAGCTGCTCCAAAACCTGATCAGTCAGTGGCTCGCCCTTCAAGTACTCCCCAGACCCTAACTGATGCAGATTCCGACCCCGCAGATGATGGAAATGCAGCAGTAAGTATTCATTCTATATAAACCAGTTGACACAATCAAGTTTTGCTAGAATTTTTACCTCAAGTTTCCCCCAGGTAATCCAGTGATCCTACCGTATTACCTGAGGTAGTGAAGTGGTGCTGGTACCGTGTCCGTCTGTCTTTTGTTTCACGTAGCACAAAAACCACTGCTCGGATTGTCAGGGTTAATGTTCTTGCCGTGCAGATTTGTTTTTCTTAGATTACCACGGAACAGCTTCACTCCCCATAATTCGTGGATACTTTAGGGAGGGGCCCTGCCAAAGTTATCTACAGAATTTTGAATTTTTCATGAATTTTTGACATTTTCGTTAATGCAGGGCCATATGGGAAAAATGTTAACTTGTAAATGACATCTTCAACAAAATGACCTTACAGATTCACTCCCAAAAATTCATGGATACTTTTAGGGAGGGTCCCTACCAGAATGTTAAAAGAATTTTGAAATTTGTATTAACACAGGACTATATGGGAGAAAAAGGTTTCACACTACATCTCTGAAAAAAGCACCCAACGGATTCACCGGTTAAAATTCATGGGGTCTAGCTAGGGTCCCTACCAACATTTTTAAAAGAATCTTGAAATTTTGGATTTTTTTGTGATTTTTTAAAAATGCTTTTCCTATTCTTTAACACAGGATCCAATGCGAAAAGCCTTCAGTGACATCATCTGAAAAGTGGCTCCATGTAGAGGGTGCACTCCCTTACTGTATCACTGTAAAGAGGTACTTCTTGTCCATTTTCCCACTCGGACATTTCAAGGTCATCCCAAGGACCCCTGCATGTGAAGGATGTCTTCCAAACGCATGATCGTACAATGCGATTGACTAAATTTTAGGCTCAGTCCCGTACAATGTCATGTGTTCAGAGCCTGAGATACTTTTTTGCTCCCTCCAGAGTGGAAAGTTGCTTGTATAATATAAGGAAGCAGCTGCATATCACATTGAAGTCAAGATAACACACACATCTTATTTTGTATTCTACATGCAGTTCATCCCCAGTGTTTCTGTTAATTTTGTACCTGAACTCCTGCAGGATTACCAGAGGTTTGAGGTGCCTGCACCTTTAGTTCCATGTTGTCCTACATGTTATAAGCCCAGTACTAAACTAAACCCAATACTTACATGACCTGAATTAGTAGTCAGACCTGGGGTCAAGTAATGTAGTTGTACTTGATAATCAAGTACTCATTTCTGAGTACTTGTAATTGTACTTGACAATATCAAATGTCAGAGTACTAGGACTTGTCAAATGAATACTTGAATTATCAAGTACTTTTTCAAGTACTCACCAAGTACTTTTCCAAATCATAGTAGTGGTATATAATTTCATTGCCCGAGAATAAGAAGTATACCTGTTCAAGATATAAAGGTTCCTTCTTCATATGTACATGTTGCTGGAGATCAAAAGAAGTGGTTAAACATCTCCATGGCAATTACTCCAGTTGCCAAAGCCCTGGGAAAAAAAAGCCATACAGGTGACTTTTAATTAGCCTATGTATCAAAGCATTAGCACTGACATTTTAGATAATGCAAAATCAGAGTTGGGTCCAAGTACTTTCAAATACTTTTGAGAATTGCATGCAAGCATTTTTTTTTACATACCATAGTGCTTGTATTTGTATCTGAGTACTACCTAATAATGCCTAATATTAGGCATTAGGCCTAATAATACCTAATAATAAGTACATGTACTTGTATCCAAGTACCTTTCAAGTACTTGACCAATCTCTGTCAGCACTTACGAGACAGATTGGTCAAGAACTTTTAAAAGTACTTGAATACAAGTACAAGTACTTTAGGCATTAATAGGAAGTACTCCGATACAAGTGCAAGCACTTTGGTATTTAAAAAAGAATTCTTGCATCCAATTCTTGAAAGTACTTGAAAGTACTTGAGCCCAACTCTGTGCAACATACACACTGCACTGCATTAGGTTGGCAGGTTTCATCTGTCACCTATTGTCTCAAAGGAGCTTGTTCTTCAGTGGCAGCCATCCAAAAGTACACCGTAGGGTTAAGGGGATTAGCACTACAACGGGCTGAGTAGGGTGTTGGGTGTCAGTTTAACATTTGTTTCCAGTGTCCTGCCCTTCACTGTTAATCATAAATTTAATTTAATTTGCATTCCCGTTAATACTGATTGCTTATTATACATGTATAAGGCACATGTGATAAATTATAATTCAAAAGTACTTGTACTTGACCTGTGGACTAGACACTTGTACTTGATGGTTTATGAAAGTACTTGTAGTTGACTCAAGTACAATTCAAGTACAAAGATTTGATGAATACTGGAGTCTTTGAATCAGGTATTGTTTAGCAAGACACTTGAGTAAAGCCTCGGTATTGAATTTGTCTTCCAAAATTTTGTAAGTCCCATGAAAATGTAGAATTGTCTTAGATTCTACTGCAGCTAACACTACTGTCAAATGCATTTAGTTAACCAAGCGGGTTGTAAATATGTTGCCTACAAAGTGTTAAAGGTCCACTGTCAAGCTCACACCTGCACTTTTACATGTGTTTATATGTTGGCAATCCTACATTGAGGAGTCCATTTATGACATTGGTTCCCCCAAAAAAAATTATAATTAAGGAAATAACTTGAATCAAACAATTGATTTGGGAATGCCCCGACAAATTTCTCGAAAACGTCGGGTGATAAACCAATCGTGGCAAGATCATGGTGGGAAGCAGTAGTTGAGATTGTCAGTCAATGACATAGAGAAAAAGCTAGACTGTGCAAAGCCCCCTCTCTCGTGGTAAATTAGCTTCAACTTCTGGTCATGGCAAAACAAAGCATGTAGTATTTCAACCAATTTGGATGCGTATGATTTATGTGTGCAAATGGTTAGTTCCTGTCGTGCTTTTGGCTGTGAAAACTGTACAGATCGTGCAGAAATATTTATTCTCTTTAAAAATGTAGCATTACTGATGTTTGGCAGTACAACTTGTTCGCTAAGTATGGCATGTTGGACAATTTGTGTATTTTTGATCATAACTCATGCAATATACAGTTTAACTTTCATTTAGTTTTAGGACTGGATTCACCCAGTTAATACCTGTTCACTTCTGCTTTCAGCTAGCCAATACATTTTCAACTGCAAATTTACTTTTCTATAAAATACAATTTATACTTTTAAACCTCTTCAAACTTAGTTTCTTCAGAAAATGTTACCTTGTAAAATTTAATATCAGCATAATGTGAACAATTTGTTTCATCTGTCTTTTCTACATTCTTACTCTGTCATTTAGCTGACAAGAACTTGAACAGCTGTGTAACATTGACAACATACTTTTAGTGATAGGAAGTCATTTGTTTATGGGAAATGTTGTAATCTTGGCCAAAGCTGACAATTAGAATTCAGTCAGTGATCAGGTTTTATTGGGACTTTTCCCCTTAAATGTAAAGATTAATGTGGTTGACCTTGGTTAACCCTGGTTCAAGTAACCGTGGTCAACCCTGGTCAAACCATGGTTTTGACATTTTTGTTAAATGGAACACCATGGTTGACCTTGGTTGACCTCGGTTCACCATGGTCAACCATGGTTAAAGCATGGTTAAAAATGGTCAACCATGGTTGACCATGGTGCAAAAACTCCCAAAGCCAGTGCAACCATGCTTCAACCATGGTTGGCCATTTTTAACCATGCTTTAACCATGGTTGACCATGGTGAACCGAGGTCAACCAACGTCAACCATGGTCACAGTTCGCAGGGGTTGTCAGAAGCAATTACCACTACGCGGGCTGGAGTAAATTTGTGGTGTGAGTTGTGTTTGTACCCCTAATGCCATCCCCAGTTGAAATACTAAACTTGACCAAGTAGTTAAGTTGCCAAAACCTAACCAAGTAGTTTTGATGGCGAAGTCTAACCTTGACTGTAATGCTAAACCTAACCCTAAATGTCGCCACGTAGTTTTGGTGCCAGAACCTGACCAATTTGTTTCAAGACTGCTGTCCTTACTTTATAACGGTCAGATACGGATGTATGTCTATTTAGATTGAGATATGAGGTGCAGATGTGCGACTGAGATATGAGGTGCAGAGGTGCGACTGAGATATGAGGTGCAGATGACCGACTGAGATATGAGGTGCAGATGAGCGACTGAGATATGAGGTGCAGATGTGCGACTCGAGGAGGCAGATGTGCGACTGAGATATGAGGTGCATATGAGATGTGCAGATGTGCGACTGAGATATGAGGTGCAGATGTGCAGATGTGATGTGCGACTGAGATGTGAGGTGCAGATGTGCGACTGAGATATGAGGTGCAGATGTGCGACTGAGATATGAGGTGCAGATGCAGATGTGAGACTGAGATGTGCGACTGAGATATGCAGATGTGCGACTGAGATATGAGGTGCAGATGTGCGACTGAGATATGAGGTGCAGATGTGCGACTGAGATGTGAGGTGCAGATGTGCGACTGAGATATGAGGTGCAGATGTGCGACTGAGATGTGAGGTGCAGATGTGCGACTGAGATATGAGGTGCAGATGTGCGACTGAGATATGAGGTGCAGATGTGCGACTGAGATATGAGGTGCAGATGTGCGACTGAGATATGAGGTGCAGATGTGCGACTGAGATAGGTGCAGAGGTGCGACTGAGATATGAGGTGCAGATGTGCGACTGAGATATGAGGTGCAGATCCGACTGAGATATGAGGTGCAGATGTCCCTGAGATAGATGTGCGACTGAGATATGAGGTGCAGATGTGCGACTGAGATATGAGGTGCAGATGTGCGACTGAGCTATGAGGTGCAGATGTGCGACTGAGATATGAGGTGCAGAGGTGCGACTGAGATATGAGGTGCGACTGAGATATGAGGTGCAGATGTGCGACTGAGATATGAGGTGCAGATATGAGGTGCAGATGTGCAACTGACTGAGATATGAGGTGCAGATGTGCGACTGAGATATGAGGTGCAGATGTGCGACTGAGATATGAGGATGTGCAGATGTGCAGATGCGACTGAGATATGAGGTGCAGATGGTGAGATATGAGGTGCAGATGAGCGACTGAGATATATGAGAGGTGCAGATGTGCGACTGAGATATGAGGTGCAGATGTGCGACTGAGATATGAGGTGCAGAGGTCCGACTGAGATATGAGGTGCGACTGAGATATGAGGTGCAGATGTGCGACTGAGATATGAGGTGCAGATGTGCGACTGAGATATGAGGTGCAGATGTGCGACTGAGATATGAGGTGCAGATGTGCGACTGAGATATGAGGTGCAGATGTGCGACTGAGAGATACTGAGATATGAGGCAGATGTGCGACTGAGATATGAGGTGCAGATGTGATGAGATGAGGTGCAGATGTGCGACTGAGATATGAGGTATGAGATATGGTGCAGATGTGCGACTGAGATATATGAGATGCACTGAGATGAGAGGTGCAGATGTGGTGACTGAGATGATGAGGTGCAGATGTGCGACTGAGATATGAGGTGCAGATGTGCGACTGAGATATGAGATGTGAGACTGAGATATGAGGTGCAGACTGAGATATGAGGTGCAGATGTGCGACTGAGATATGAGGTGCAGATGTGCGACTGAGATATGAGGTGCAGATGTGCAACTGAGATATGAGGTGCAGATGTGCGAGGTGCAGATGATAGATATGAGGTGCAGATGTGCGACTGAGATATGAGGTGCAGATGTGCGACTGAGATATGAGGTGCAGATGTGCGACTGAGATATGAGGTGCAGATGTGCGACTGAGATATGAGGTGCAGATGTGCGACTGAGATATGAGGTGCAGATGTGCGACTGAGATGTGAGGTGCAGATGTGCGACTGAGATGTGAGGTGCAGATGTGCGACTGAGATATGAGGTGCAGATGTGCGACTGAGATGTGAGGTGCAGATGTGCGACTGAGATATGAGGTGCAGATGTGCGACTGAGATATGAGGTGCAGATGTGCGACTGAGATATGAGGTGCAGATGTGCGACTGAGATATGAGGTGCAGATGTGCGACTGAGATATGAGGTGCAGATGTGCAACTGAGATGTGAGGTGCAGATGTGCGACTGAGATATGAGGTGCAGATGTGCGACTGAGATATGAGATGTGCAGATGTGAGGTGCAGATGTGCGACTGAGATATGAGGTGCAGATGTCAGCGACTGAGATGTGAGGTGCAGATGTGCGACTGAGATATGAGGTGCAGATGTGCGACTGAGATATGAGGTGCAGATGAGCGACTGAGATGTGAGGTGCAGATGTGCGACTGAGATATGAGGTGCAGATGTGCGACTGAGATATGAGGTGCAGATGTGCGACTGAGATATGAGGTGCAGATGTGCAACTGAGATATGAGGTGCAGATGTGCGACTGAGATATGAGGTGCAGATGTGCGACTGAGCTATGAGGTGCAGATGTGCGACTTAGATATGAGGTGCAGATGTGCAACTGAGATATGAGGTGCAGATGTGCGACTGAGATATGAGGTGCAGATGACCGACTGAGATATGAGGTGCAGATGAGCGACTGAGATATGAGGTGCAGATGTGCGACTGAGATATGAGGTGCAGAGGTGCGACTGAGATATGAGGTGCAGATGTGCAACTGAGATATGAGGTGCAGAGGTGCGACTGAGATATGAGGTGCAGATGTGCAACTGAGATATGAGGTGCAGATGACCGACTGAGATATGAGGTGCAGAGGTGCGACTGAGATATGAGGTGCAGAGGTGCGACTGAGATATGAGGTGCAGATGTGCAACTGAGATATGAGGTGCAGATGTGCGACTGAGATATGAGGTGCAGATGTGCGACTGAGATATGTGGTGCAGATGTGCGACTGAGATATGAGGTGCAGATGTGCGACTGAGATATGAGGTGCAGATGTACAAACTTCTAGTCTTCCTTTTTGTTTTTTTGTTTTCTTTTTTGAGCACCCAATTTTTGACTGGCCATGCTTAACTTTCCCAGCATGCCATGGGCAGCCAACATTAGGTGGAAACTGTGCCTTGCCCTTGCAATGACACGCCTGTGACACCACTGGCGTAGCGGCCGCCCCCGCAATTCAGTGGGCCCTACTTGATTTTCCTACTTGATTTTTTCCCCTTTACATTTTCTATCCACTTGGATTTCCGTCAATGGGAGCAGGGCGCAGAGGGCGGGGCCCTGTCCGTTCAATGTTCCTACGCGCCCATAGACTGTATATAAAACATAATATATAATTAATATATAATTTTTTATATACAATCCATGTTCGCGACCCGTCATGTGTATCGTTCCAATATTTTTTGCTCATCTGCGATAGGGCTTGCCGGCTGTTCATCATCTTTGCCAATGCTCATTGGCTGGTTGGGCAGCACCCAAAACAAAGCAGGAAGTAACATGAAGCGCAAATACCCAAGTGCTATTAAAATGAAACAAAATGAGAGCGAAAGCCGAACAGGAGAGGGCCAAGCCACCAATAATAATATCACTGTACCAGCAGGTAGCAAAGGTAGAATCTAACGTCGCTGCAGATGCATCGGCAGTAAGCTCTTCACCCTGGCCGGCCACCGCTAACCCCGCGGTCAGCTCCGAGTCCAAGCAGACAGCGCAGTCAGGCCCCCAATCTCTTTACAGCCGAGCCAGCTGGCTCACCACCAGACCCGGCCAACGTTTACAACCCGCCGCTCAGCTATGAGTCCAGGCAGACAGCGGACAAACAGCCCAGCCCCGTTACAGCCGAGCCGAGTAGCTTTGCCTCATGCTTCGAGACAGGTGGAATAGTTGAACGTTTCATCATATGCTAATTTTTACCATAATTAACGACGCATTTTGTCCAAAAAAATTATGTCAGCTGGCTGGTGAGTAACGTTAGTGCAGTACCCTTCTAAGCCAAAAATACAGAACAAACTTTGCAAGCATAAGCACTGATGAAAATGAAAAACAGCTACTAACTGTGGGTACACACCAACAGCTGCAAATGCTGCCGATTCTATTCATTTTCAATGGACACCGGCGTTTAGCGCTGCTAATGCTGCAAAGCGTCCGGTGTCCATTGAAAATGAATAGAATCGGCATCTCTTTGTGTACCCACAGTAAACGATGCTGTATCCATGTAGCTCTGTAGGAAGCTAGCTAGCTGGCTAGTAACGTTAGTGCAGCATCCTTCATCGGCGCAAGAAACACAAAGCAAACATCGTTTGCATTACTGTATTGGTTTAATCGAGTTTCGACGGGATCGCGAATAATTTTATGAATTCGCTAGTTAGTTTTGTTAGCAAGCTATCTGATAGACTTTAGAAGCAAGCTAGCCGCACAGACCTACGTGGAAAACAAGCTGACAGTTCAAGGATAACTATGGTTTTCATGCAACTACCTCCGTAGCAAGCTGACAAAGCTCGGGATCATAAAATCCATCCGGAGAAACACTAGTAATGTTTGTAAAGCGCTCGGATTGCTTTGTGTATTTGTGTATAAAGGATCTTAAGCTGGGCAGGGATATTAAAATATCTTTAATAAATACTGACACTGACATAGTGAAAATTCAATGGCTTGTATCACTAAAATGGTCACAAATAGGGCCTAGGTTTGTGTTACTGACATCTATGAAGTCACATATGAACTTTCATTCAGTGACATTCAAAGGTCACACTTGACATAGTGAAATTACAATGACTTGTATCACCAAAATGGTCACAGAGCCAAGGTTTGTATGATAGACATATTGTTTGATGAGGAATCTATTTGGTGACCTCAACTTGACCTTCTGTGACCTTTAAAGTTCACATTTGACGTTAAATTTTCAATTACTTGTACAACTGTATTACCAAAACCGCTTCAGAGGTTTAGATTTTCTTAGGATTGTATTACAGACATATGAAGTCTTATAAATGTGTGTGAACCTTCATTTAGTGACATTGACAATGATTTGAAGGTCAAATATCACATGAAAATTTCATGAGTTGTATCATTACTATAAGATTGCTTGCTGGTAAGCTGCAGGACCCTTGGTCCTTCTTTTTTTTTGTTCTTTTTTTGGCTACTTTTCTTTTGTACAGAATGTTGTTTAAACCGTTCCGTTGTGTGAACTTAAATGATACGAATATTCTACATTAATGTTACAAAAAAAGCCACTTGTTAAAATTTGTGATGCCTGAAAAATAAACATTTTTTAAAGCATTAAGTGGCCACAATGTCTATCCCATGTCACTCTATTATTGTTTTAGATAGGGCTGAGGGAGGGGCCCCATAGTCTAACCTGCAGGGGGGCCCCAAAATATTGTGCAACGCCACTGACTGAAACCAAACCCTTTTTACATTATAGGAGGCAAAAGAAAATCTTTTTCCATCACTCCCTCATGGTTTGTTGTAAAATACAAAATCATACAACTTTAATGTGACTCACAGTTGGTGTAAGCCTATAAATGTTTCAGAAGTATAACAATTGAATGTTCCAAAAGTCCATCAAAGGCCAGAGGACCTTTCTGAGAACACTCCTTTGTGTCCCCTCCTTTGCCGACGGTCATGGCTGCAGGTGTTTTCTGACTGCAATTTGCTGTAAATAGTTTAGCCATTTCCAACTTATAGTTTGACTGCACTGTGCGCTGGTCAGGAGTGGCTGCTGCAGTTTTCTACAGATATTTGTTGGCTTCCAAGCACTTCCTGGTGTGTTTTTGGCACAACACCTATAGGAGTAAATGTATGTGAATTTGTGAGCTTGTGGAGTATATTGAATATTTTCTTTTTTTGTTTGCTTTTTCTTTTGGTTTCTACAGGGAGGACAATTAAGATGACTTTGCCCAGCTAGTCCTAAAAATCTTTTTTCTTCATTCAAGCAGAGCAGAGGCGCAGGTTTCCATCATTATTGAGGGTACTGAGGTACTAGCTTGTGCCCTTCTGATGGAACTGATTTATGCCTTGAATTTGGAATAGCCAACAAAGTTCAGGTACACTTTTGAGATTTTTCAGAAGCTTTTTATAGAGCTTGATGCAATTAAGCTGTCGCCAAAAGTAAACCGTTTGAGAAACAAGCTGCTAGGTTGAATGGTAGCTGGGATGCTTTTAATTTGATGTCCTCACGATTGTTTTTGCTGCTTAGTGTTCTGGATTTTCATCAGAAATGCAGTTTTGACAGAAAAAAAGAAATAGTTTGTTAAGTGTGATAAATGGCAGGCTTTCTCTTTTAGAAGCTCATTTGTTATATTGTGAGTTATCAGACATATAGCATCAGACAAATCTTTTGGACAAACCTACTTTTAAGAGTTGTTCCTTATTTCAACTATTGTTGAGCATTTTAAAATGAGTTCAGACAGAACTGTGAAGTATGTGGGATTCGAAAAGTATATACGCTGCCCGATAAAAAAAAAAAAAAGTCACGCACTCTCATATATCGTTTGATGCCATTAGCTTTGATTATGGAATGCATTTACCATGACATTGTTTCGATAAGCTTACGCAATGTCACAACATTTATTTCTTTCTAGAGCTGCATTAATTTTTTGCCAAGATCTTGTATTGATGATGGGCAAGTCGAATTGCTGCGTCTTCAGCCCATCCCAAAGATTTTCAATGAGGTTAAGATCTGGATTTTGCGGTGGTCAATTCATGTGTGGAAAAAGTGTCTCATGCTCCTTGAACCACTCTTTCCCAATTTGAGCCCTGTGAATCCTGACATTGTCATCTTTGAATTGGCACATGCTATCAAGGAAGAAAAATCCATTTGATGAAAAACCTGGTCAATAAGTATCTTCAGGTGGTCAGCAGACTTTATTTTTAGAGCACTTACCATTACTGCACCTAGACCTGACCCATTGAAGCAACCCCAGAACATAAAACTGCCCCCAAAGCCTTGTACAGAAGGCACTAGCCATGCTGAGTGCATCACTTCAACCGCCTCTCTTCTAACCCTGATGCACCATCGCTTTGGAATAGGAAAAACTGGACTCATCAGACCACATGACCTTTTTCCATTGCTCTGGAATCCAGTCTTTATGCTCCCTTGCAAATTGAAGCCTTCTTTTCTGATTGGTCTCACTGATGAGGGCTTTTCTCCAGGCTACACAGCTATTTAGTCCCAGTCCCATGAGTTATCTTTGTATTTTACATGTGGAAATGCTCTCTCTTTCACTATTAAAAGTAGCCACGAGTTCTATTGCTGATGTTTTCACGATTTGATTTCACAAATGTTTAAGTGGTCCCCGCTAACTATCATTCAGGATTTTATACTGGTCACATTTCTTCCTTGAAGAAAATGGTTTACCACAATCGCACAATCCTTTCAGGTGTTAGTGCGTTTAGCAGTTCTTAACCCACCTCTAGATATTTTTTTTTTTGCTTGACACAAGCCAATAATTTGACCCTTCTGAAAAAAGAGTAAGATCTTCTCCATGACCACAGGATACGCATGTCTTCCAACATGGTTATTTAAGAAATGAGGAGCTTCTCACTACATCAGTTGGGGTTGAATAACTTGCTGCCAGCTAAACTAGATTACTTCAGTAATTATCCAATGGAAGGCTCTTATTGATTTGCTTAGAAAAATCTACAACCCTATTTCCAAAAAAAGTTGGTACGCTAAGTAAAATGTAAAAATAACAGTATGTGACGATTTGCAAACCATTTAAAGGGGACCTATTATTATGCTTTTCCGTCTTTTCTTACATATAAATAATGTAAAAATGTTGAATATTCATGTTTGACGATGCCAAGACATCAATTATTGAGGTTCATGCATCTTGCAGTAATCCTTGTGGGCGGTTTCCATTTTTTCAGGCTTTTTTACGCGCTGTTTTCCGGGGTTTTTTTAGTCGGGGAGGTAATGTGACGTCCCAATGCCTCGGACTTCCAAATATGGACAGGCCGCTCCGTGCACAGCGGGATAGGCAAGGCCAACGCCGTGCATGGCCAGGTACACCGCTCCGCCCTCCTTTGATATACAACACCTCTCATAGGAAGCCAATGGAAAAATGGCTTATAGAAGATGCTTATGTCCTAAATATGCAAGAGTAATATCAGGGGACATTCAACAGAAGGTGTGTGAATATAAACCTCATTTGAAGTTAACTTTTCTTACTTGTTTGTTATTTGGATGCTTAGTACAACTGTTCATGGTAATGGAACTTACTGCCTGTAAAAACTGTATTGCAGGATAACGTTTGTTGTCATAAATGCTCGGATACCAGCTACTGCATATTAGTTTGCATGCTGTGCCACTTAAAAATGCCCCTGGTTAACTTATAGGCAGTACTTCTGATTAGTATGCTTATGTTATTTTGGTTAGCATCAAGGTGGTAGTTTATCATAATGTTACCTGACCATAGCCGCAACAGTTAAAGCTAACCGGAGTGGCGTTGTATGTGTCTGCAAAGTTGGGCTGATATTAAGGTTGTAGTTATACCAGACGTGGGCTTTGCAGAGCTTGGGGTATGTGTTTGGGTTTGTTTACAGCAGCTGTGAAACGATCTTTTTACTTATCCATGACCGGGCTCAGCCGGATACTTCACCAATATCTGGGCTAGCTCTCTGATGCTACCGCGGTGAAAGCAATAGCGAAACCCAAAAGCTATAACGTGTCTGTTATAACAAACGATTTCTCTGCATTGCCATGCCGAATTCTATCTACCTTTAAAAAGCCGAAGCCGAAAAAAAGTGTAGATTGGATGCGGAATTCCTTCCGGTACAACTTATTAATTCGCTAGCTCCACATAAGCAACGCTTACACAGTTTGTGTGTTTTTGCTACAAGCTCATTCAATAGCTTGGTGTCGTAATTGTGTTTCGTTTGGTAGAAATGGTCATCAGGAGCTTTTGGCAAAGTTTCTTCTGGATAAGTGGGTATATAACATGACAATGTAATAGAGCTACAACCACATGCATGCAACGCGAGACAGTACGAGCAAAACACTAAAATTTCAACTTACCACTCATTGACATCCTGCTAAACATTGCTGCAACACTTCAATAGCATCCTCCTTCCGTTCGTGGTCGGATTCAGGATCAAACATGTACGGTCTTATAGCAATAGATGCCGCCGAAAGCTGTCCTGAAATACCTGCCATCTTGGCTTCCTGGTTTTTCGGGCCTGCGCCCTCCCCCGGAATCGAAGCGGCCAGGCAGCCAATCAGAGCAGTGCCTCATTTACATAGCCTCCTGCCCATTTCAAAACGGCTCATGTTTCAAGCCTGCACAGACGGGGTGAGAGGAGGGGTCTCTCAAGGCCTCTTATCTGTTTTTTTTTTTTTTTGTCGCTGAATTCATAACAGTATTTTAAAGACTCATTTGGACATGTTTTAAAAAAATAAATACAGTATAATAGGTCCCCTTTAAGCTCAGTATTTAATTGAAAATATTACAAAGAAAACATGACAGATATTGAAATGCAATATTTATCTCCTGCTGGCCAAGCGGCGTGGTAGCAATGGTATCTGGCTCTGTGCATGCATGCGTGCGTCCATCAACAAAAACTTTGACATTGTAGTTTGGCGGGAGCTTTGGGGCCGTGAGTGCGCTATATTTTATTGTTTGTTGTGAAATAGCCTCTCATTTTTTATTTTATGCCAGCAATACATTTTAAAAAAGTTGGGATGGGGCGATAAAAGACTGTAGAAGTTGAATGCTGCTGAAGGAATACACTTGGTGGAGCATCTCACAGCTACTGTAGTTAGGTTAATCAGAAACGGGTCAATAACATGATTGGATAGGAAAAGAGCATCCCTGAAAGGCTGAGTATTTCATAAAGACTGCGTGGGATAATTGTTCAACAATTTCAGACTGAAGTCTCTCACTGGAAAATTGCAACTAATTTGAGTTATTCATAATCTACGGTACATGTCATTCAGAGTTTCAGAGAATCCAAACAAATCTCTGCATGCAAGGGACAAGGCTGAAAAGTAGTATTGAATGGCCTTGATCCTCAGGCCCACATACGGAAGCCCATAGTGGACAATATTAAAATGAAAATTTAATCCCACGAAAGTATTATAATTTTCCAAATTTGAATGAGTTATTTGAGACAATATTAAATTGAAAATGGATTCATCCAATTATCACTTTCATTTTCACGTACACATATGGGAAATCTATGACTTTATTCAAATGATAATGAAAAGCTGTTTGACATTTAATTTTCAAAGTGATGCCCCGCAATACAGTGGACAATATTCAAATGAAATAAGCAAAACAGCACCCCCAGCCTATTGGATTTACATTTACATGTCACCACGCTCTTTTAGGGTCAACATGGAAATGTAAATGCTTTTTTCTGACTATTTGAAAATGATATTGAAAACAGCATTCAACATTTAATTTGCAAAGACTTAACCTGCTCTACTATGGACAATATTCAAATGCAATGATAAACAACTCTCCCAGTCTATTGCATTTACATATTCATGTCATCACGCTCTTAATGGTCAACATGAAAATGAAAATGCTGTTTTCTAATCACTTGGAAATAATAACGATATAATAATAATGACGGCATTGGACATTTCATTTTCAAAGACTTATCCTGCAATAAATGGGACAATATTCAAATGCAGTAAGGGAAACAGCGCCTCCCAGTCCTTTGCATTTTCAAATGCGTGTCACCACGCCCTTTTTGGGACACAATGAAAATTAAAGTGCAAACTGTCAGTCTTATCAAGGCGGGTCTTCAGCTAGGACGTCACTCAGTAGGGGAGCGAACTAAAAGGATGTTCCTCATTTGCATACCAACCAGTCAGCTTCTGGGTAGCGCATGTATGCACGGGGGCTAACTGATAATGTCATGATGGCTAATATGCTGCTATGTAATGTGAGCCATCGAGTGAGTTGCTCTGTGGGGATAGCCACATAGGCAGCTAGTATGCTAGCTAACGTTAACTAGGGAAAATCTTTGTAAATGATCATCACATTAAAGCGATATGATTTGGTTTCTGCCCCAACTTTACTAACTTAGCTAGCTGTAATATGCATGAACTCATCCGAGGTTTCGTAGCAGTGTTGTACAACGCAAGTGTGCTTGCAGATTTCTGAGACGTTAGCTAGATCGCTAGCGAGTTTAAAAGCCATCGCTGAGGTCCAGCTCGCTAGCTAGTGAACGTATGGTAGCTGTAATGTCTATTGGAGAAGCTCTACAGCTCTGATCTGTCACTTTCAATGCCATCGCGCCCACAGGACCTCTTTCACCGTTGATTACCAGATTCTTTTACCAAAACTGCAAACAGACAGTTCGACCTGAGAGCTAGTTCTAGCAGCATTATCATCCATGCGTGCTATCGCGTAGTGCATTTCTCCTCCAGGATTATAACGCAGCCATCTCCCCACCCTGCTGTCGCGAGTTAAGGGAAATGTTGACGGTGAGTAACAATATGATCGGCTATTCAATGGGCAACGTGCTGATTGGCTAGTCTACCCACAGGAGTAAAAATAGGTCCGTGTTTCGTAACTCGAGGTTCGTAAATCTGGTTTGCGCTTGTAAAAAAAAGTGTTGCACACGAAGGTAGGAAATTTGAGCATATCAGCAACTTCACTGTCACACAGGAAGGTAGGAAATTTTCACGCACGCACAAAATTATTTTTCAAGCTCAAAACATTTTTGCACACGCACAAAACTATTTTAAAATCTCAATGCTTTTTTACACATGCACAGAACTATTTCACAAGCTCAAAACTTTTTTACACATGCACAAAATATTTCTACAAGGTACAAACTTTTTTGCACATGCACAAAACTTTTGGCCTAATTTGATTCCATACAACACTGCTAACTTCACAAAACGCACCAATTTCATTCAGAGATTTACTAACAGACACACAGACGCAGTATATAGAATGAGCATGCGCAGATTCCATACCAATTGTGTAATGTATAAAACGGTAATATAAATATAATGTAGCCAATAAAACTACAGTATAAAAAGTTGAATTTGAGCTTTGAAATGAACATTTTTTAAAATCAATATCAAAGAATACTTCCATGGGATGCTGTATTCTGATGCTATTTTCTCATACTTGCTATGGATAGACTATCTTCTGGCTATGAAAAAGTTGGGCACGCAGGCCAAAATTTAGGCGCGCAGGCCAAAACTGTGGTCACGCAAAGTACCATAGTATTTTTCTGAATATTTAACATAACATAATATGAATGGCGAGAACAGGCCGTTCAGCCCAACTGCGCTCGCCAGTTTCTTGATACTATTGTGAATATATCCCTTCAGATACTCCATGACTCAATGGTATCTAGCTTTAAGTCAAGCCTGCTCTTGAAAACCCCCAAGGTCTCTGCCTCAACAATATGGTCAGGCAAGCTATTCCACATCGAAATTACTCTTTGGGTGAAGAAATATTTCCGAATATCAGTGCTAAATTTACCTTTGGTCAACTTCCATTTGTGACCCCGAGTTCTACTAACAACACTTGGTCGAAGGAATCCTACATAATTCACTTTGTTAATCCCTTTAACATATTTAAAGACCTCAATCAAATCACTCCTTAGTCTCCTTTTCCTAAGACTAAAGAGATTAAGGATCTTCAGCCTCTTCTCGTAGCTTTCACCTTTTATACCTGGAATTAGCTCAGTGGCTCTTCTCTGAACTTTCTCTAGAGCCTCTATATCTTTCTTAAAGTATGGTCCCCAGAACTGTACACAATACTCCAGATGTGGTCTGACAAATGTGTTGTACAAAAGAAACATCACCTCCTTAGATTTGTACTCAATACTTTTGGCAATGTATCCCAGCATCCGATTGGCTTTTTTAACTGCTACGGCACAATGGCTTGAGCCTGTGAGGGTTTGGTCAACAATCACTCCCAGATCTTTCTCGTGTGGAGCAGATTCCAGTTTTAAACCTCCCATGAAGTAATCCCGTCTAATGTTTTACATGTACAACTTTACATTTCGCTACATTAAATTTCATTTGCCACATTTCTGCCCAATTCTGGATTCTATCCAAATCATCCTGAATCACTTTAGTGGACTCTAAACTATTTGCCAAACCCCCCAATTTAGTATCATCTGCAAATTTAACTAATCTGCTCTCAATATTCCTATCAAGGTCATTAATGTAGATGAGGAACAGCAGGGGTCCCAACACCGATCTCTGGGGGACACCACTCCCCACCATACCTAGCTCAGATGAGATACCATTGACCACCACTCTTTGTGTTCTGTCCTGTAACCAGTTTTGAATCCACTCCAGAATACCTCCTGTAACTCCAGTGGAGCTCATTTTAAAAATTAGTCTCTTATGCGGTACTGTATCAAATGCTTTCTGAAAATCCAAGTATATGATGTCATAAGCCCTGCTCTGGTCATAAGTCTTGGTGGCCTCTTCAAAAAATTCCAGAAGGTTTGTCAGGCATGACCTTCCCTAACGGAAACCATGTTGGCTATCCCTCAAGATACTGTTACGTTCAAGAAATAAGTCCAGCTCATCTTTTATGATAGATTCCAATATTTTGCACGCAATGCAAGTTAAACTGACTGGCCTGTAATTTCCTGGCTCAGTACGGTCCCCTTTCTTATATATTGGTATTATATTGCCCTGTTTCCAATCATTTGGTATTTCTCCAGTTTCTAAAGACCGTCTGAAGATGGCGGATAGCGGCTTAAAGATGATCTCACCAACTTCCCTGAGCACTCTAGGATATAAGCCATCAGGACCCGCCGCCTTATCTGCCTTTAGTTTATGCAACTTGTCTAATACTTTGTTATCCCTAACCTCAATTTCCGCTAAATAATCTTGAGCATTTAACATGCCCTCTGGCCGAATAAAGACGCACTCTGAGGTAAAATTCTCAACAAAGTAACTGTTTAAGGCATCCGCAATATCCTTGTTATCATATAGCAGCGATCCATTTTTATTCTTTATGCACTTAACCTGCTCTTTGACTTTCCTTTTTCTGCCACAGTACTGAAAGAAGCGCTTAGGGTTAGTTTTTGCCCCTTCTGCAATTTGCCTTTCATACAGTCTTTTAGCATTCCTCAGCTCTTTTTTGACCACAGCCCGCATTTTACAGTATTCAGCCTTAGTGTTCTCATTGTTATCCTTTATGTTCATCTTATAAAGATTCCTCTTTTCCCTCAAAATCCTACAAATACTTTTAGTCATCCACTGAGGATGCTGCTTTTTCAGCTTACTTTTGGACACCTTTGGAATGAATTTGTATTGTGAATCAAGTAAAACCCCCTTAAATCTTTCCCACATCTCATTTACAGACTCACAGTCCAGGAGTGTCTCCCATTTTATTTCACTTAGATATGAGCGCATCCTGTCAAAGTTTGCTTGTCTAAAATTGAAAATTTTTGTTTTTGAATACACCTTTTTAACTTCTCATGAAACATCAAAATTAACAGCAGAGTGATCACTTGTCCCAAGTGGCTCCAGTACCTCAACATTGCTAATTCTATCTGGGTCATTACAGAGCACCAAGTCTAAAATTGCCTTCTCTCTTGTCGGTTTATTAACATACTGCACCAAAAAATTATCATTTATAACATCTAGAAATTCTTCCTCCCCCCTACCCTGTCCTTTCACCATTTCCCAATCGATACCAGGATAATTTAAGTCTCCCATAATAATAGTCCCTCCACCTCTACAAGCTTGCGTAATCCTGTTAAAAAGCATTTCATTGACTGTACTGTCCAAAGCTGGTGGCCGATAGCATACTCCTATGTTTAAACCTGTGTCGTGTTTGCCAGTGAGCCTGACCCAGATATTCACAGGGCAAGGAATGTTCAATTTCAGGAATTTCCTGTACATTTATGTTTTCGTTCACATAGATTGCTACGCCCCCTCCTCGCCAATTACATCTATCCTTCCTAAAGAGCTTATAACCTTCTATATTATATTCATCTCCATCCTCTTCATTAAGCCATGTCTCTGTAATCCCAACTATGTCATAGCCCTCACTAATCATAACGGCCTCAAGCTCTGGAAATTTATTTTTTATGCTTCTTGCATTTAAATAAAAACATTTCAGGTTATTACTAATGCTCTTCCCCCTTGATTTCCCATGTGGCCGCTGCTTCAAGCCCCCCACTACGCTTTGTTGCTTGAAAAGTATATAATCAATAGTGCATGTAACGCCGTCAGCTTCCATCAGGGCAGTCTGCATTTCCCTGTGTGTAACACTCACTAACCTCCCTGCCCCCCCAAGTCCCTAGTTTAAATAATCCTGTGCTACCCTCAACATACGCTGACCCAGTGCAAAGGTACGCCTCCGGTTCAGGTGCAGCCCGTCAGGCTTGAACAGGTCACCCCTGTCCCAGAAAAAGTTCCAGTGCCCCATAAACCTGTACCCCTCTCTCATACACCAGGTTCGTAGCTATGTGTTAAACCTCCAGATAAAATTCTGCTTTCCTCTGCTTGCACGTGGTACCGGTAGAATCCTGGAGAACACTACCGTTGAGGATCTGCTCCTAAGCTTCTCAGCTAATTCCACAAATTTGCCTTGCAGAACCTCAAACCTACCCTTACCTATGTCATTTGTCCCAATATGGACCATGACATCTGGATCCCTCCCCGCTCTGGCCAGGAGCTTGTCCGCACGCTCCAGGAGGTCTCCTACCTGGGCACCAGGCAGGCAACACACCGTACAAGACTCCTTGTCGCGCGAACAGACTAGGCTATCTATTCCTCTAAGCTCATCAGTCCCCTCACTCTCAGGGTCAGGGGCCAATTCGAGTTCCTGCAAGGGCCGGAATCGGTTGGACACCTCAACCACTGGAGGAGCTGTCACTGCACAGTGTGCATGCCTTTTCCTGCGCTGTCGACCTACAGTCACCCAACTTTCTCTCCCTGCCTGCTCTGGGATCCCTGTACCACCCTGCTTTGGCGTACACACCATTTCTCTAAACGACATACTACTTAGTTCACAATCAGTAGAGTTCCTATAGAAACTATGTCGTGCCGCCAACTGGCCCTGAAGATCAAGGATCTTGCTCTCCAGATGCTCAATTAGCTGGCACCGGTGACAGACAAACCCACCCTGGAAATCTCTTTCCAAAAGCGCGATCATCCTGCAACCGTCACATAGTTTTGGCCATATTTTGAACCCCCTACCTAATGACCTCGCTCACCCTAGATAAAAGAAAATAACTTATGCCGAGACAGAAGCTCAGGAACCACAATTTATTAATTTATTAACCTAAGAAGCCCTAAGCAGCAGTCACGATAGAAACCGTGGGGAAACTATGTAGATGGATTATAAGCCTCTTTTAACGGGCTTAGTTTCAGTTAACAGAAATGAAATACCAAATTGAGCCAAACTCTATATGTAATAAGCACTCCAAATCAGCCGACTTGAGTTTATCTAGTCCCAGTACTATTAATATACTAACCTAAAAATATCACAGGGCTTAGCTGAGAACCCAGATAAAACAGACTGGCTACAACGCCCAGGAGAAACTGGAGGAGGGAGGAGGCGGAGCACTCCGGTAAAACTTACCGTTTAAATTCCAACCTAACCGAATGGACGACTAAAGTGACTGCTGCCCCACTAACTTAATACTAAATCTCAGATCCCCAGCCAAAAATGCAAACAGTACTTATCTAGCTAGCTAGCCACAAATACAACCAAGGGTAACCGAGAAGAGAGTAAAGCCCCGGTTCCCTTTAATTGAAACGGACCGAATAAACAAGTCGTTTACTATGTGAGCGAACTAAACACGGTACCTCCCCCAACAAGCTGTCCTAAGCACTCAAACAGGCAGTTATACTTTAATCAGCCGATCAAGACGTAGCAACCGGAGGAAAATACAAAGATAGGGTAATTTACAATGTGTTTAATCAGAAGAGCCCTTCGGTAATAATAAAATGCAAAAAAGACAAAAACCCCGGTTCGCGTTAATATTCAAGCTTGGCAATGCGTTTATGCGGTAATGCGGTCAGGATAGAGAGTGAAGGGGACTAAAAACCCCGGTGAACGACTAAAAACCATTCTCTGGTGCTCTGACACACTACCCACAATACCTGCATTATAGACCCTGTATACGGAGAGATCATGGTTTATCAACAGATAAACCTAGAGATGGAACCTAGAGGTGTTCAACTGTAAAACTCGCTGCTTACATGACCCTCCTCTTTCCGACAGAACATCATAAAAGAATGTATATTGCCGACTCTTTTCCCAATCCACTCTTAAAATGCAATCAAGTCGCCATTAGCTCACACCCTCTTTAACCTCCCCTGCTCACCCCAGGGCCCTAATGCTACATTTGAAACTGCACTGGAGCTCCCTGAGGCTGGAGACAGTGACTACGTTTACATGCAGTCAATAACCCTTTCATAACCGGAATATTTGCAATAACCCGGTTGCACATGGCCATGTAAACACCAATTATCCTTTTGAAAAACCAGAATATGCTCATATTCCGGTTTTTAAAAACCTGAAAATGACCCCTGGGTTACTCCTTTTCTAACCTGAATATTTGGTCATGTATTCGCCTATCGGGATATCCCCATCGAAAGGAACATTAATTTGTGTTCTGCGCATGTTCTATTCGCAAGGAATCTTGGTCTTTTGAGTACAGGAACTACTTGTTGTAAACATGGCGAAACGCAAGACAAAACCACACTTTTGAAGCGAGGAGGAAACAAATCACCTCATAAGTGTGGTGAAAGACCTACATCTACATCATGTCTTTTGTAGACGGTAGAAAGTACCGGGATAACGAGATCTACAAGAAAGTGAGCGAAAAGTTAAGCGAAGACGTTGTCCGTGCGTCGCTGTTTTGATCGGGATATCCCAATTGATTACAATTACCATGTATACAGGAATAACCCTGTTTGCTCACGCATGTAAACGGGTTATTCTGAATGTTTCAGGAACCGGAATATTGACCTTAACTCGAATATTGACTGCATGTAAACGCAGTCACAGTTCCCAGAAGACCAGGTCTGCCCTTTTGGCCTATTTTTTACTGTCTGCAAGACACCACATAAGAAATGAAAGAGTGGTTTATCAAATTGTAAAATTAATAACTTACCTGAGAAACTGCAATAGCTCGACTTAACACTCCTCAAGGTCAGACAGCCCAGAGGGCACCGGTATCCTGATCACCTGTGTCCAGGAGGGTTATATATTTATTCAATATAGTTCAAGTTCAGTAAGTGTATACATTTTAGTGGTCCGTAAGCAGTGCAGATGATAGCCAGTCACAAATCCATTGAGGGAACAACAGCATTTGGAGTGACTGTACAATACCCTGTCACCACAGGATTATATTTAAGGATGGGTGTGTGTGCTAGAGGACTCGCATATAGGGGGGTTGGGTTTCCAGAATGAGTTTATGATGTGACAAACAGATCTGCAGTAAAACAGAGGAGGGGCTAAAAGGAGGGGGTAGATGAGTACCCTCCTGTCCCTGTTCTAACAATATATTATTTGTCACTGAAGCAATCCAAGAAGCGCATCCCAGACAAACAAGTGACACAATGCAGTCGGCCTACTGGAGCGCAGGTGAGACTGTGTAACCTGGTGTAAGGTCTTACACATGAAACCACAAGGTTCATCAAAGCAGACTCAAACAATTATTTTTCATCCTCACGAAGAAAAGAAACTGAGCAATCAGATACAGCAAATCTATTTCTTATGGAGCCTCCAAACGGTCATAGCAGGAATTTCTTAGGAGAGATACATTTGTGTTCCCTTGCAAAGGTTTTGCGGTTCCTCCCAATTCATTTGCGTTCCCTCGCAAAAGTTTCACATTCCCTGGCAAAGGGTTTGCATTATCTCGCAATAAGTGTTATACTCCCTTGTAAAAGTTATGCCTAGCCTTTTGTCACCATACATTAGATACACTTGATTAAACACCATGGGGTAATTTGTCCTCTGCATTTAACCCATCCTATAGTTAGGAGCAGTGGGCAGCCACAGAGCAGCACCTGAGGACTAATACAGTTCTAAAGCCAGTACCTTAGTCAGGGGTACTGGTAGGAGTGTTCCTTTCATGCATGTTTTTCTGGGTGGGGGAAACTGGAGTATCTGGGGGAAACCCACGCGAACAGGGGGGGAACATGCAAACTCCACAGAGAAAGGCCTTGGGCTGGATTTGAACCCACGACCTTCTTGTGTGAGGCAGCAGCGCTAACCACTTTGCCACCATGCTGTTTGGAGGCTTGAATCAGATATTACTCAGATTCTTCAGTTCAGGTCAACTATAATGGAGATTAACAACAGATTGTCATCTCTTGCAGTGATTTTTAACTCTTTATTTAGAGTGTCATCGGGAGAAAACATGACCTAAAGTACCTCAAATAGAGGTAACATTAGAGTAGCTAGCGCACTTATTTGCTGGACTGCAGGGTGCCTGAAAATGTACAAACCTCAATTCCAATGAGGTTAGGACGTTGTGTAATTCGTGAATAAAAACAGAATACAATGATTTGCAAATCCTTTTCAACCTATATTCAATTGAGTACGCTACAAAGACAAGATATTTAATGTTCAAACTGATATTTTTTTTGTTTTTTTGGAAATATTCACTCATTTTAAATTTGATGCGTGCAATACGTTCCAAATGAAGTTAGGACAGGGCATGTTTGACACTGTGTTTCATCACCTTTCATTTTAACAACACCCTATAGCGTTTGAGAACTGAGGACACTAACTGTAGAGGCTTTGTAGGTGGAAATCTGTCCCATTCTTGCTTAATGTATGACTTCAGTTGCTTAGCAGTCCGGGGTCTCCATTGTCGTATTTTGCGCTTCATCATGTGCCACACATTTTCAATGGGAGACAAGTCTGGACTGCAGGCAGGCCAGTCAATTACACGTACTCTTTCACTACGAAACCACGCTGTTGCAACACGTGCAGAATGTGGCTTGGCATAGTCTTGCTGAAATAGGCAGGGACGTCCCTGAAAAAGAATTTGCTTGGATGGCAGCATATGTTGCTCCAAAACCTGTATGTACCTTTCAGCATTCATGGTGCCTTCACAGATGTGCAAGTTACCCATCCCATGGGCACTAACACATCCCCATACCATCACAGATGGTGGCTCTTGATCTTTGCGCTGATGAAAATCTAGAAGGTCCTTTTCCTCTTTAGCCTGGAGGATACGACATCCATGATTTCAAAATAACAATTTGAAATGTGGACACCTCAGACCACAGCACACTTTTCCACTTTGCGTCAGTCCATCTCAGATGAGCATAGGCTCAAAGAAGCCGGCAGCATTTCTGGGTGTTGTTGATATATGGCTTTCGCTTGTTATGGTAGAGTTTTGACTTAGACTTGTCGATGAATCGACGAACTGTGTTAACTGACAATGGTTTTCCAAAGTGTTCATGAGGCCACATGGTAATAATCTTCACAGAATGATGTCAGTTTTTAACGCAGTGCTGCCTGAGGGACCTACTGTCACGGGCATTCAATGTTGGTTTTCAGCCTTGCCGCTTACGTGTGGAGATTTCTCTGGATTCTCTGAATCTTTTGATGATATTATGGGCGGTAGATGATGAAATCCCAAAATTCCTTGCAATTGCACACTGAGAAACATTGTTCTGAAACTGTTGGACTATTTGCTCATGAAGTTTTTCACAAAGTGGTGAACCTCGCCCCATCCTTACTTGTGAACGACTGAGCCTTTCGGGGATGCTCCTTTTATACCTAATCATGACACTCACCTGCTTCCAATTTACCTGTTTACCTGTGGAATGTCCCAAACAGGTGTTTTTTGAGCATTCCTCAACTTTCCCAGTCTTTTGTTGCCCCTGTCCCAGCAGTTTTGGAACATGTTGCAGGCATCAAATTCAAAATGAGTGAATATTTCCAAAAAAATAATAAAATTAATCAGTTTAACATTAAATATCCTGTCTTTGGAGCGCATGCAATTTTATATGAGCCGAAAAGGATTTGAAAATCATTGTATTCTTTATTTATTCATGTATTACATAACGTCCCAACTTCATTGGAATTGGGATTTGTTCATCATCAAGACATACTTCACAGTTTCTGACTCCTCTGAGAACAACGCTCATAAGCCGCAGGGAAGTGGCTGGGGCATTCCTCAGCCCAAAAGACATGGAATGACAGTATATTGTAGGAAAAAGTCTGGGGTGACAAAGGCACTCATTTCGGATGCTCGCTGTGTGACAGGGACCTGTCAGTAACCTTCAAGAAGGTCTAATTTTGTAACAAATTTGGATGATCCCACATAATCTTCGCAATCATCCATACGTGGAAGTGGGTAAGAGGGTCATTCCATGCCAAATCACCTAATGGTCCCCAGGTCACCCTCTTAGATTTTGCTGAAACTCCATGAAAATGTTCATATATGCAAATAACGAACACACAGAAAATTTCAGGCCAAAAGTCCAAGCCGTTTTGAAATTACGGCCGTCCAAGACCCCCTCTTTAATGCTGTCGCAAGGCCAATGTCATGGATTTTTTTCATTTTCAAATGATCATATTTTTGGATTTGAAAAAGCTACAAAGCTGAAAATTGCTACCTGGGGTAATTTGCACACAAGCTTTCAGAATCTCCAATCAAAAACAGTGTATCTTGCTTCCTTTTGAAGATATGGGCACCTGAAAATGAAAGTTTTTTCTAGCGGAAATTTATTTTTGCGATTTTTAGGCTTACCTGGTGCCCGAACCATTGATCTGAGGATACCCAAATTGCTGATACATAAACTCTACATACAGCTAAATAACTCCTTGCAAGCATAGACTTATAAAACAATCAGTAAAGGTATGGCTAGGGTCCAAATTCGACTTTCACAAAAAAATCTCAAAAATCACCCCTTTTCAGGGGGTCGGTTGACCTTGTGAACAGTTACTCAGGGTAATGAAATTTGCACCACAGAATTATATGTATCTGACCTTTATATGTACCAATTTTTATTGATGTGACTTAACTCCTTCATAGTTAGGCAGTGTTTCAAAGAAACCCACTAATTTGATCAAATTACACCATTTTGCTGTACATTACAATGTCTTCGGTAGATGTCAAAGGGCAAAAAATGAGAATAAGTAATCTTTGATAACCTTTTTATATATAATAATTCTTAGAAAGTTGTAAAATTCATGACTTTGTACATCAGGAATAGTATCATATGGCTTGTTTTAAAACAAAGTTTTCCATAGTACCATACATTGTACATATTGTACATTGATGTTACTAATACAAAACTGCTTTTATTTAAGTGGATTCAACTTACTGATTTTCAGTGGGCTCTACTTACATTATTTGCATGAGGTCATAGCTGTTGGAAACTGTTTATTAAGATTCATCCTAGTCCAGGTGACCTCGTCTAATTAGGTGTTAAAACATTGTTTATCTAGGTTCATCCTAGTCTACTTAACTCCAAACCACAACTGTTTATTTAAAATAGCTGGATCAATTACCTCACTGTTGTGGCCGTATTGTTTACAGAATAATTGAACAGTGTGTTCACTTTTCAGCTCACATCCACTCCTCACAATTCATTTCAACTGCAATGTTCAGCAGATGAAGTGTACATTTTGTGAGCTCTGTAAAAATCAAGATTTAAAACATTTGAAGCATTTGAAGAATTTGAAGCATCAAGATCGGGATGCAGTATTGGAATTGCACTGGAGGAGGAATGCCATAAGAAAATATATGGCAGAAATGTTGGCACACTTGCAGCCTCTGACTTGTCACAGGATGATAAGAAGCTATTGGAATGGAGAAGTGGGGTACTGCTACGTGATGACAGCACAGTGTGTTTTCACCATGAGAAGATGTACATCTCTCGATATGAATGTACTCAGAAATATTGCAGTGATCCATTCAAAATGCACAAGAAACGTATTTCAAGTAAGTTTGCTTAAATTTGCTTTTACAAATTATTGTAATTGTCAATTTACCTGATCAGTTCATAATCATGAAAAAAAGAAGTTTGTAGTTCTAAACTTAGTTTTAAAATTAACATACCTCCTCAGGTTCCTGTTCAAAGTTTTATTGTGTAATATTAGGCCAGATGTTGCTCATTTAAACAATGAAATTTGATGGAACAAACTTTTGATGGAGTTCATTTTGCTTTATGCTAGGCTAATGTGCACCAGAAAAAGAATGGGGAAATAAGCACTGGCAATTTTTAACTGTGCAAACTTAACAAAACAAATTGCTTATCACTTCCCTTCCACCAATTACAGTTTGATTTTGTTTGATACTAATGGCCAAGAAATATGTTCCTGCAGCTTTAGAGGCTGAATACTGACAGTTTTCTTATTAATAGTCAACACAATGTGTGTTTTTGAAGACGCCTTACTCATGTATGCAGATTTAGCTCTCAATAACCTACATTGTATCACTGTATAATTTCAATCTGTGTACCTGCTTGAACTTTCCTATGTTTAAATTATAACCACGTAGAAGCATTGTATTGATTTTGTTAATAGTATCGTAAATTAATTTTTGTTCCAATGTATTTATTTTGTAGAGAGTCTCAGAGCCATCGATGAAGATACTGCAAAAGAGCTTAACCTAAAACCTGGTCAGAAATTGTGTCCAACTTGTGATGTCAAGTATAAGCGTCATGATTACATATCCACCTCAACCGACACTGATGAATTTGAACCACTGACTACAGCCCAGCAGTCACTTGATACCAGTTCTTCAGTTCTGGGGTTGTCTCCTATAAAATCTGTCAGTCAGCGGGACAAACTTGGTGATGGAAAAAGGAAAATACAGGACATTCAAACAGCAGCTAAACAAAAGGTGGCTAAACTATTGGATGTACCAACAAGTGAATTAAGTCCTACAAAAGCTGAGCCTTGTAAGAAGTGTGAAGATTTGGATAGGCTAATATGCCTGTTAAAGGATAAATGCAAATATGCTTCACGACAGGAGCAAATAAAACTACTTACCCTTGTTCCAGCCAGTTGGACTATCAAAAAGACCATGGCTGAGTTCAATGTTTCTGAACATATTGTAAAGAGAGCAAGAGAACTTAAGAAGAATAAGGGAATTCTAGCTGAGCCAGACCCAAAAAAGGGAAGGCCTTTAAGTACCGAAGTGGTGGAAAGAGTGAAAGCCTTCTATCGATCAGATGAGTATTCTCGGATATGTCCGGGAAAAAAGGAGTATGTATCTGTTAAGACAGGTGATGGGAGAGTTCAGATGCAGAAACGTCTCCTCCTTCTTGACCTCAAGGAGCTTCACATTGAGTATTTGAAAACAACTGGAGACAAAATTGGATTTTCCAAATTTTGCGAACTTAGGCCCAAATGGTGTGTCACCGTTAGTAGCAGAGGGATGCATTCAGTGTGTGTGTGTGAGCAACATCAGAATGCAAAACTACTTGTTGCAGCTCTTCCTGATCGCAGCGATTACAAAGACCTTCTGTCCAAAATGGTTTGCAGCCTAGAAAATAGAAATTGTATGATGCAGTTGTGTGAGAAGTGCCCAGGAAAGAGTGCCCTTAGAGAATATCTTTCAGGTGTATTTTCTGAGAACGATATAGACTTTGATGACTCAATTAATTATAAGCAGTGGGTGCATACTGATAGAACTGCCCTTGTTGACTTGCAACTCCCCCTGGAAGAGTTTTTAGATCTCTTCTGTGAGAAATTTGATAGCTTACGACAGCACCATTTTGTTGCTAAGTCACAATCAACATACCTACGATCAAGGAAGGAAACACTTCAAGAAGACACAGCTATTGTCTTACTGGATTTCGCTGAAAACTATAGTTTCTTGATACAAGACGCAATTCAAGGATTTTATTGGGACAATAGCCAAGCAACTCTTCACCCATTTGCCATCTATTATAAAGAAGAAGATGAACTCAAGTGTATGAGTGTATGCGTCATTTCTGACTGCATGAAGCATGACACCACTGCTGTGCATGCTTTTATTAGTCGATTGATATCGCACTTGAAAGAGGAGTTGCCATCCATAACAAAGGTGGTTTATTTCAGTGACGGGGCTGCCAGCCAGTACAAGAACTATAAGAATTTTTCCAACCTATGCCATCATCAGATTGACCACGGACTGGTGGCAGAATGGCATTTTTTTGCTACCAGCCATGGCAAGAGTCCTTGTGATGGGCTTGGTGGGACGACAAAACGTCTAGTGGCAAGAGCAAGTCTCCAAGCAACAGAAGAGGATCAAATACTAACCCCTCTTCAAATGTTCCAATGGGCTGATGAGAATATAGATGGAATCAAGTTCTTCTTTGTCAGTGATGATGACGTGCAAAGAAATGCAAACAAGTATCAGCTTGAAAAGCGTTACTCACTGTCAAAGACTGTTTCGGGCACACGCTCACATCACTGCTTCATACCCGTCTCAGAAGGCTCACTGGAAATGCGGAGGTTATCTGCAGATGATGTTTGCAGTACTGTTTTGCTAGGTGAAAACCAGGAGTCCAGTCTTCCCAACAAGTCACTCCCCTGACTCTGATGACTTTCAACCTGGCAAGTACATTGCTTGTATGTACGACCAAGAGTGGTACATTGGGAATGTTGCAGAGCGTTCAGAGGAAAACAATGACGTGTATGTTAAATTCATGAAGCGATCCCGAAATACAGCTCTATCTTGGCCACAAGACAGAAGAAATGAATGTTGGGTTCCTTTTCAAGATATTCTTTGTACTGTCAGTGTTCCAGAACTGCAAGGACACGGAGGTCGCCAGTATAAGTTATCTCGTACTGACTATGACCGTATTAATGCTCTTTTGCCAACCTTCCTCAGAAGATAAAATATCTGTAAATCAGGTAAAATACTGATGAACTTGTTCCATTCAAACTGGCTAATTGTTTAAATTTAGTTTTTCTGCATGCCTTATAATGTAGAAACTCTAATAATATCATGCATGTAGAAGTGTCTAAGATTGTGATACGTCAAAACATTGAAGGGCTCATATACAACAATGATATTAAAAATGTAGTTGTTACGGGCATGTTTATGACATGATTAAATGCTCCTGAAGGATAGTACAATGTATGTATTCTAGGTAATCTCAGCTTAAATCTACTTAATAATTAGGAAAATTTATTTGTAAGAAATATGTGGGTATTTACTTCTTAATTTGGGGCCTTTTGAAAGCCAAAGAGCTCCAAAGAGCTCGAGGATGTTGTTATATACTGTAAAGTAGCATAATTTGATCAAATTAGTGGGTTTCTTTGAAACACTGCCTAACTATGAAGGAGTTAAGTCACATCAATGAAATTTGGTACATATAAAGGTCAGATACATATAATTCTGTGGTGCAAATTTCATTACCCTGAGTAACTGTTCACAAGGTCAACCGACCCCCCGAAAAGGGGTGATTTTTGAGATTTTTTTGTGAAAGTCGACTTTGGACCCTAGCCATACCTTTACTAATTGTTTTATAAGTCTATGCTTGCAGGGAGTTATTTAGCTGTATGTAGAGATTATGTATCAGCAATTTGGGTATCCTCAGATCAATGGTTCGGGCACCAGGTAAGCCTAAAAATCGCAAAAAATAATTTCCGCTAGAAAAAAACTTCATTTTCAGGTGCCCATATCTTCAAAAGGAAGCAAGATACACTGTTTTTGATTGCAGATTCTGAAAGCTTGTGTGCAAATTACCCCAGGTAGCAATTTTCAGCTTTGTAGCTTTTTTCAATCCAAAAATATGATCATTTGAAAATGAAAAAAAAAAAATCCATGACGCAGCACGACGGCGAAAAGAGGGGGGGTCTTCGGACAGCCATAATTTCAAAACGGCTTGGACTTTTGGCCTGAAATTTTCTGTGTGTTCGTTATTTGCATATATGAACATTTTCATGGAGTTTCAGCAAAATCTAAGAGGGTCACCTGGGGACTTTCCTGAAAATTAGGTGATTTGGCATGGAATGACCCTAAGAGTCAGGCTTGGTTATGGCATTAACTTTTTTATAGTCTTTATACAAACACTGGTTCTGATCAGGTGTCGGATCTAGGAGGGAGGATGAACTCCGGAAACCGTCACTGGGTACAGCAATACCATTTTCAATGAGATACTGGACTTCTTTTTGCATTATTTCTCTTTTAGTGCGATGCGTTCGATAAGCACGCTGCTTTTTTGGTTTATGTCCACCGGCACCAATATCATGACTTAGCACTGTAGTTTGGGTCGGAATGTCACTGAACAGGGATGGATAGCTGGTGATAAGCTTACAAATGTCAGACCTGGTGGAATTAGACAAATACATCAAATGTGCATTCAGGTTTGTCAGGATTTCAGAATTTCTGAGACGAGCAAAAGAAATGCGGCTGTCCTCCAGCCAATCAGCACTAAGAAAATACGGAGGTTGGGCAGCAGACATAGGCAATAGGGGCAACAACACTAGGTTCAATAACATCACTGCCGTGGTCAACATACCTTTTAAACATGTTTACAGACATGCAAGTTTTTTCTTACGGTCAGGAGTCTGGATTACATTATCGGTTAATCCAAGTTTATAGTCAACCATATATTAGCCAGAAAACTTTGCCTGAAGGCCAGAACCAACGATGGGTAACAGAACCAGAACAGGATCACCTGGGTGGAATGTCCGTGCAACTGTTTTTTGTTTTGCCATAGCTTTTCATGTTGGACTGGGAGGCTGAAAGAGACTTTTGAGCCAACTCACATGCCTTTTGCATTCTCTCTCTAAATGAGCTAATGAGTCCAAAATATTTTGAACAAAGGTGGATTTCTCTGAGAGCATTTTCTCTCTCAGCAGGTACAAAGGGCCGCACACAAAGTGGCCGAAGACCTAGTCAGGTGGACTAAACCCTTAAGATTCTTGAGAAGTTTCCCTCACGGCGAACAACAACCACGACAAACCCTCATCCCACTCAAGGTTTGATTCAGAGCAGAACTTTCGAAGCATAATTTTGAGAGTGCGGTGGAACATCTCTCATGCTCCCTGGCTCTCAGGATAATATATTCTGTAGGTATGGTCCTTGACATTTAACTCTGTCATGACCTGAGAAAAGATTTTGGACATGAAATTGGTTCCCTGGTCACTTTGAATGCATTTAAGAAGGCCAAATATGGAGAAAAACTTCACTGGACCCTTTACTATGTCGCAGGTTTTTCAGGTGCGCAATGGTATTGCCTCAGGATAGTGTGTAGCAGTGCACATTATCATGAGGATGTACTGGTTTCCAGACTTTGTCTTAGGTAGTGGACCAACACAGTCCACAGTAACCTTTTTGAGTAGTTCTCCTCCAACAGGGATTGGCTTTAGCGGTGCAACAGGTTTACCGGATTAGGTTTTCCAGAGACTTAGCAGGTATGACACGAACGGCAGAATCTCACAATGTCAGACTTCAGTCCTGTCCAGTAAAAATAACAGAGGACGCGATTAAATGTTTTTGTAATTGCTAAACTGAGGATATGGGAATGGAATGGCTGTGGCACTACAATTTGTCACACGGCCTCATGGGTAACACCAGAACTAGGAGACCAGTGGTGCATTAGAACACCTTCAAGAAGGTAATAAACACAATTTTTACAGATTGGTTGTGTTACTAGAGACATTCAAGAAGACAAGGTGTCATCTGAGCTAGGTATGGTGGGGAGTGGCGTCCCCCATGATCGGTGTTGGGACCTCTGCTGTTCCTCATCTACATTAATGACCTTGATAGGAATATTGAGAGCAAATTAAATTTGCAGATGATACTAATTTGGGAGGTTTGGCAAATAGTTTAGAGTCAACTAAAGTGATTCAGGATGATTTGGATAGAATCCAGAATTGGGCAGAAATGTGGCAAATGAAATTTAATGTAGCGAAATGTAAAGTTGTTCATGTAGGTAATAAAAACATTAGACAGGATTACTTCATGGAAGGTTTAAGACTGGAATGTGCTCCACACGAAAAAGATCTGGGAGCGATTGTTGACCAAACCCTCACAGGTTCTAGCCATTGTGCCGTAGCAGTTAAAAAAGCCAATCGATGCTGAGATACATTGCCAAAAGCATTGAGTACAAATCCAAGGAGGTGATGCTTCTTTTGTACAAGGGTGATTCTCTGAATCCGGTGCCTTTTGGCTCTCAACATTTTTGAAAAAATATCCTCAAATAATTGTATTTCTGATAATTACATCTGATAGTAGACTGGTTAAACCTTTGAGAAAATATATTTTCCCACCTCAGGCAAAAAAGGCTAATCATTCTTCTGCATTTCTTTGCAATTAAAAGTCGTTTTGAGTTCAACCCCGTCACAGACAACTTGGACCCTGTGTGAACAGGATTTTAAAGAATGTTCAAGTAAATTTTTGTAGAGCCTTAATAATGAGATGTCCCTCGTTTAAAATCACTAATTCTAAATATGATTATTATTTTTAGATACTAAAATTTGACTCTTAGAGCAGGTCATGTGAACTTTATCTAACATTGGCCTTCATATTTTATCAAAAGTATGCATCAATGTTGGATGTTGATCAGACTTTTATATTATTTCTTATTTTCCAGTAAATTGAATACACAGTTCAACAAACATTAACCTCATATTTTCTGTTATCATCAAAATATTGATAAAAACTCATCATGTGACAGGGTTGAACTCTGTGTGACGGGGTTGAAAATGGTAACAGGGGTGAACAGACGATCAATATTGCAATACCATATTGATTAATTTACCTGTGAAATTGAATTTTATTAAAACCTAGAGGACAATAATCAGATTTTTCAACTGTAATGAAAAACCACGAAACAAACATTTTATTAAGTATTTAAACTCAACATTAAACATCGAATCAAAAACATTAAGTATAAATTCATAAGATGTTAATGAAATGGATCTGTCCAAAATACTGCCTTTCTGAAATTTCATTTTAAATAAAACTTGTATTCAGTACACTCTAAAAACTGATCTGAACTGAACTCTAAAAGTGTGACTGTAAAATACTAATTGAAACATCTTTAGGTTTCATCAATCATAAATTCATCATTTAAAAAATGAAACAAAACATTTTATGAAGTATTTAACATTTAACATTAATCAAAGAGATCAAGCATAAATTCATCAGAGACATAAAAGAAATCGATCTGTTCATACAGTCAAAAAAGTCCATAAAATGACAGAAAATAATGAAAAAATTCTGATCAGTTTTCCCCAATATTCAAGGTAAGTAAATGTTATATTTTGTCATATTCAGTTTACTCTCAGAGAAGAGTAAAGAAACCAGATAAATATACACATTTAAGAAATCAGAGAATTTTGACTAAAAAGTTATTCAAACTGAGGGTGCCTGGGTGGCTCAGTTGATGGAGCGTGCGCCCCATGGAGGCTGTGAGTTCTCTGCAGTGGCAGTGCACCCCAATTATCAAAACAGTTGTTTAATAATAATAATTTTTTTTGATTAATTGTTGCAGCTTTAGGTAAATGTTGATTCATCCTTCTTTTATTCAGAGAGCCTGGCCCACAATTCTCTCTGAATTTCCATGTGACGGGATGTCACAGGCTTTGGGGGTGGGATGAGCTCAAGCACATCATCAAAAAGATACCACAGCACATCCTCCCGACTTGGCCAGAAGTACCTGTTTGGTCCGACACGGTGCATGCATTTAACTAGCATATGTGTTTCATCCACAGCGAGAATAATTTCTGGATACAGATCTTTGTCGTATGTTAGCACACACCACTGCCCCAACACTTCTGGGTCTTCCCAATGGATTTGTGTCTGCCTCTGTAACACAGCAGCTGGCTCCTTCTTGATGAAGCTGAAATGCTGTGTATTCCAACACACACAGGCAAACTGCTTCGTGGTTGAGCACATACAACTGACATCCCGAGAAATTATCTCTCCTGGAGCAAGAGTTACTTGATGTATTTTCATTGTTGATGGGACTGCTGGTAGGTTTGATGGTATCTTCTCAAGTGCCCGCTCAACAGTTTCACCATCAACAAAAAACAACTTGATAGATGTGTTGGTCTCCGGGCCTTGAAGAGCTCATGTGCATCTCGGATGTCCTGGCCATGGCTTATTAGCATGTCGGCAGTCCTCTTCAAGGCTGCTCCAACACCATCTTGTGCTCCCTTACCATGACTGGCCTCAAAAAAATTCCAAGTTCCTGCCTTGATGCCTCTTTTCTCCAGCTCAGTGCTAAAAAGGAAAAAATTGCCCTTCTGCTTGTATTGGGTACAAGGGCCATCACTAAAAAAGTGGATCACTGAAACCTCTGGGTATGTTGCCTGCACATAATCCAATACAGGGTTCAGATGCTCCCATATTGCTGCTGGGCTTTTGTGCTTTGATGGGGATATTGTGCTGAAGCAGGTTGGTTCTTGGCTACCACCTACATAAAAAACTCCTGCATGTAGTGTCACCTGCTGAGGAGATGATCCAAAGTGCACTGATTGGATTTCAGAACTATATTGCAGGTGAAGTTCTCTGAAAAATCAATGTGAATTAAGCATTCATCAGTGCCCAAGCTCTCCCTCAGCTCACGATAGTAAGCAAACTGTTGTCTAATATTGAAGAAGTGCTTCTTGAATTTGGTCAGGTGTGTGTGAAAAAGTTCAGCAAGTTGCTCCTGGGTGCTCTCAACATTTTGTTTGACAGTGTTATGGCCCCAGTTTGTTATGGCGTCAATTTGTTATGACGTCACGGACAGCAAGGGATGACAGACAAAATTCTTAAACTTCAACAGATTTAATTAAACACTTAGAACTAATCTACAATCTACCCTACTGATCAAGATTGAAATAAAAAAAATGAGATATTTACAGTCCCCTGGTAATTGAGATGGGCTGCTGTGTTGCGATGTCCTGGGACAGGAAAATGCTCCAACACAGGCAAAAATCCACAAAAAGCTTCACAGGTCTTGAAAAGAATGACAGGTCTGGTCAAATGTATCCTTCCACAATTTCTCCTTGCAATTTCTCCAACTACCTTTCACTCTCTCAATTTTTCTCCTTATATACTCTTTTCCAGCCCCCTCTGAGGCATGCCCAGGACATGCCCCAAACCTAGCTTTAGACTGGGCTTAACAAAAAAAAAATGTCAACACTGCCATCTAGTGGCTTCTTTTTTTTTCCACATTACACCTCCATTCCAAAAGGGAAAAATTTTGACTCATAAAGGCAAAATTTTTCTTTTCAATACAAAAATGGTTAAGTAGACACTTGTATATATATACATATAATACAATATGCTAATAAACACGTGATATATATACACATACTCAAACACGGGATAAGCAATCAGCAATTACATTGTCAGTACCCTTTACATGCTTAATTTCCAAGTCAAACTCCTGTAAAATCAAACTCCAATTCAACAATCTCCGATTCTTGTTTTTCATCTTACTCAAAAACATTAACGGATTGTGGTCAGTATATACAATCATTGGCTTTTGCCCTGTACAAACATAAACCTCAAAGTGTTGTAAGGATAGAACCAGAGCCAACAGCTCCTTCTCAATTGTGGAATAGTTCTTTTGGTGGCGATTGAACTTCCTGGAGAAGTATGCCACGGGATGCTCAATGTCATCAGAGTCACTTCTCTGTCGGAGCACAGATCCACAAGCTTGGTCGCTAGCATCGACCGGCATGGAGAACGGTTTGTTGAAGTCAGGAGATTTGAGCACGGGGAAGTGACACAGCAGAGACTTCAGGCGATCGAAGGCTCTTTGGCATGCTTCATCCCAAGTGAACTTTACGCCTTTCTTCAGTTGGTTGGTGAGACTGAGAGCAATCTCAGCAAAGTTCTTGCAGAACTTGCGGTAGTACCCGATCATTCCAAGGAGGCGGCGCAAAGCTTTTTTGTTTTCAGGAACTGGAAAGTCCATGATGGCTTGGACTTTAGCATTTATGGGTGCCACCTTACCCCTGGCCTCTGACGTAGCCAAGATACGTGACAGTAGCACAACCAAAGTCACTCTTGTTCAGGTTAACAGTCAGGTTAGCCTGGGTCAAGCGCTGAATAACGCCTCTACATCTTTCAGATGTTCTTCCCAGGAGTCACTCCATGTGATCAGGTCGTCGATGTACGCACCCGTGTGTGGCAATCCGGCGATTGTAGACTGTATCATCCTCTGGAACGTGGCTGGGGCATTTTTCATGCCAAAGGGCAGGACTTCATACTGGTATAACCCAGATGGTGTGGCAAAAGCAGAGATGCTCATGGCCCTCTCAGTTAAAGGCACACACCAATAACCCTTCAATAAATCAATCTTGGTCAGAAACTTTGCTTGCCCTACTCTATCGATACAATGATCAATCCTAGGTATTGGAAACACATCAGTTCTAGTTACAGCATTGACTTTTATGATAATCTGTACAGAATCTAGTACTTCCATCAGGTTTTGGAGCTAGAACACAGGGTCAACTCCAATCTGAGTTAGAGGGTCTGATAATATCATGTTCTAACATGTACTCAACCTCTTTCTCAGCAATCTTTCTCTTTTCAGGATTCATCGGTACGGATGCTGTTTTATTGGTTCGGCATCACCAACATCTACATCATGAGAGGCTATAGAAACTCTCTTTGGAACATCAGGAAATAGATCTTTATATTTCTTGATCAACCTCTCAAACTGATCTTTCTGTGAGGGTTCTAAGTGCTGGAGTTTTACATCAAGATTTTGCAACACTTCAGAATTTGACAATTTACATGAAAGAACTTCAGCTTTAATTCTAGGTTCATCATCTTGAAACTCCCCCTTATCTTCACAAATCTCGGCCATAGGAGGATCTGAAGTGACAGCTGCAACCCTAGCATTCCTATCATGATAAGGCTTCAGCATGTTAATGTGACACAACTGTTTTGGCTTTCTCCTGTCTGGAGTCTTCACAATGTAATTGAGATCATTGAGTTTTGTCAGAATTTCATAAGGACCATGAAATCTAGCCTGCAATGGATTGGACTGCAAGGGAAACAACCCAAGGACCTTGTCTCCTGGTTTAAACTCACGGCTTCTAGCCTTATGATCATACCAAGTTTTCATTTTTCCCTGGCTTGATTTCAAGTTCTCTTTGGCTAGGTCACAAGCTGCACGCAGTCTTTCCTTGAACTTGCTAACATAGTCTAACAGACTGATATGCGGCTCTTTCTCTTGCCATTGTTCACTCAACAATAGCAAAGGTCCTCTCACTTCATGGCCAAACATTAGCTCAAACGGACTGAATCCAGTAGACTCCTGCACTGCTTCTCTAGCTGCAAACAACAGCAAATGAACACCTTCATCCGAGTCTTTCTCATAGTCATAACAATAAGTCCTCATCATTGTCTTGAGAGTGGAATGAAACCGCTCTAAGGCACCCTGACTCTCTGGATGAGAGGCACTGGAAAGAATCTGCTTCGCACCTAGTTCATACACAACCTGCTGAAACAATCCGGAAGTGAAATTGCTACCTTGATCTGACTGAATTTCCCTGGGAAGGCCAAACAACGTGAAGAACTTTATCAAAGCCTTCGAGATTGCAGTTGCCTTGATGTTGCGTGAAGGTATGGCTTCAGGAATCTGGTAGATGCACACATGATTGTCAACAAGTACTGATTTCCAGATCTAGTCTTGGGTAATGGACCAACACAATCAGCGATGACCTTGGAGAAGGGCTACCCAAATGCTGGGATAGGCTGCAATGGAGCTACAGGTGGGTCTAACTGGTGTTTTCCAACTACCTGACAAGTGTGACAGGTTTTGCAAAAGTTGGAAACATCTTTCCGAAGTCCAGGCCAGAAGAAGTGTTTCATGATCTTGTCAACAGTCTTGTTAACACCAAGATGACCTCCTAAAGGCAAACTATGAGCTATTGTTAAGATCTCATTCCTGTAGACCTTCGGAACAACAATTTGCTTGACCACTGCCCAATCTGCATTGGCAGGGATATCAGGAGGGCACCACTTCCGCATCAACACTCCATCCTTGAGATAATACCCAACTGGAACTGCGTCTATTTCTTCATCAGGAAGCGCTCTCTTCTTTAGTACACAGATTTCAGGATCATTGGTTTGCTCCTGAATCAACCGCTTTCTGGACAGAGACAAGTCTCCAGACGCATCAGAATCACCAGACCCATCTGGCTGGCTGAACAGAGAACTGATAAAAGTGTCTGATAAGTCCTCAAACAGAGAAACCATAGTAGGCTAAACAGAGCCATGAGGCGAACCACCTGAGTCATGACTATTCAATGTGCTGGATGGCACCACATCATCTTCTTCTTGAGCCTTCTTGGCCATAGCACGGGTCACTGCACAGGAAGGATACAGAGATGGGTCTTCATCGCCATCTTCAGTGCTCGGCTGTGAAGTAAGATGAACAGGGGGAACTACATTGCCCCCAGCCAGGTCATTGCCTAGCAACAGAGAAACACCCTTGATTGGTAGACTTGACATAAGTCCCACCTTTACCTGTCCTGTAACTAAATCTGACTTCAAGAATACAGAGCGCAGGGGTACAGATACAGTCCTCCCTTCAATACCTTGTACAAGTATGAAATCCCCAGAAGCGGTCTCATCACGTAACTCCAAGGAGTCCATCAACAAAAGTGACTGAGAAGCTCCGGTATCCCTTAGGATATATATGGGGACAGGAGGAGAATGCTCATTCAGAGCCACAAATCCCTCTGACACAAATGGAAGAAATTCCTCCCTCACAAAGTAAGTAGTAACAGGCTTCTTAGCCTCACAAGGAGCAGGCAATTTAGCAGATCGGTCATCTACTACAGGGGTTTCTAACCTTGTCTTCACAAAGGCATTGGGTTTGGTATCCTTTTCTTTTTCTTTCTTAGCTTTAAGGAACCAACAGTTAATTGTAACATGACCAGATTTCTTGCAATAATTGCAAACTAGACCACTTTTGTCACTGTCAGCTTTCACACTTTGATCAGACCTTTGCCTGGATTTCTGAGCACCATCACCAGATTTGTCTTTGGGTGAGGAATCATGGGTATCACCGTTACCTTTCTTCTGAAATTGGGACCATCTATTGTTACTGCTAGACTGAAATTTGGACTTATGTGTGAGAACATGTTCGTCTGCAAACTTGGCAGCTGATTGCAAATTCAGTGCTTGCTTCTCTTCTGCAAGAAGTTTCCTATGTAGGTTTCTCATTGTGCCTACAAGGAACCTTTTTTGCATCTTCACTTTGTTTCTTGTAATAGTTTGTTTCCTTCCTGTGGTCATCCTGCTGACATCATCTCTTGTAAAGAAGGCATTCACGACCATCTCTGTAGCCTATATTTTTTCATTATTTTTCCCATAGCAACCTTAGATATGATTTGCTTTTCTCTTTCGGTTCTGGCATTCTGGTATTTTCTCTTGATATCTGCAGTCAGGGCTTCATGCAGCAGTAAAGTTTTTCTGACTCTACTGTTCACAGTACAGTTCTGGACCAGTTCACGGACTTTGGATCTGGGAGATTCATTATGCTTTGATGGCTGACACCACTTTTTGTACTTTTCTTTAAGTGTTTTCTCCCTTTTGAGAGCATGTTTAAGTTCCTCTATTTCTTTGTACAGTTTGTATCTTGCTCGTCTGGCTTGTTTCTTGCCCTCCAAATGCTGCCTAAAACAAAAGCACACAACAAATAATTACTAAACTGCAGACAACATAAAAATTTCTCATGGATAAACACTTATACACACCTACATAGACAGTATATGTTGACTCACACTCACTCACACATGCATGTTGACTTAGGTCACTTGGGGTTGACCCTAACCCTAACCCCTAACGCCGGACTGACATTCTTTTCCAAGAGAATTATCCTAACCCTTACCACTACTGGCCTAATTCTAACCCTTACCCTACCCATATCTACCATTAACCTTAACTGCAACCAAAAATCTGCTTTTGCCCAATTGGGTCACAGCTTTTGTCCTCAGTTGGTATAAATTGTGTCCCCAGAAGTAGGCTAAGTCAGAAACACACACGCACACACACACACACACACACACACACACACAAACACACACACACCCACAAACACACCCACACACACACACACACACACGCACACACACACACACACACACACAAACACACACACACACACACACACACTCTCTCTCTCTCACTGATGAAATAGCCTAACAACCCCTAACAACTGACCTTGAGGACCCAGATCTGGGTTGCTCTGCATCGGGACTTTCTGGGGGGGTGTTGATACTGCTCAACAAAGCTTCCCTTTTCTTCTGTCTTTTTTTCGCATTCCTCCACATCTTGCGCTTATGCCGTTTAGCTCTTTCACTTAAATTATTGATACTTTTCTTTTTCCCTGCTTCAGTGTCCCTTTTCCATCTCTCACGCTCACTCCTGAGATACTTTCCCCTTTTTGCTGGGTCTGCATCCCTTCTTGCCCTGTACTCTCTTTGCCTCTCTGCTGCTGTTTTTGCCATAGTGATGTCTGAAAATTTTGGAACATAAGATAGCATAGACAATTATTTTGGATAAAAGTATAAAATTGAGTCATCTACATAGATGTGTCACATCAGACATTCACCCCTGTCACAATAATTCAACCCTGTTACAATCAAAAATGTGACGGGGTTGAGTGTGACGGGGTTGAAGTTTTTGGCTAATATTAGCCATAGCTCCATATTTAGCTAAAACATTAGCACCACATGGCATTTAGGACATCAAGAATAGTAATATTTTGTAACACTACTGCTATTTTTTCATAAAAACCTGTGTACTATCATCAAGTCTCATAACAGAGTTGAACTGTTGAGCCCAACAATCTCAATTTGACAACAAAAACAATGAAATATTGATGAAAAAAAACACAGACACTTGCCTTTCTTTGCAGCATTTTCTCCAAAAGACTTGTGTGATCTCACTTCCTGAATGTTGATGTCACTTGGAATGATCCATTATTTTTATAGGGGGTAAATGGCACAGTGTGACGGGGTTGAAAACAAACTGAGAGACGTGTATAAATATTGCAGAATCATGGGTAATTCATGTATTTTTTCAGAAAAAATATATGTTTATTTAAAATAGACAAACAAATTATTTTCTTAGCATCAAAACTTTGGTTTACATCGTATTATTTATTTGTTTTTAATTCAATGAAAATGTAAAGATGGTCAGTGAGGACATGCATATATGTTTTTCATCTACTATTAGACAGTCCATTATTTAATAATAAAATAAAAAATATTTATATTTTGTTCTGCATCATAGTACAAAAACACCTTGTTTTATTAATTGGTGGCTTAAAATGTCTTTTTTGTGGGTTCCTTTGATTGAAAATCTTCGAGTAAGTCTGGGGGACTTAAAGGGCACCGGATTCAGAGAATCACCCACAACGCATTCGTCAGACCACATCTGGAGTATTGTGTACAGTTCTGGGGACCATACTTTAAGATATAGAGGCTCTAGAAAAAGTTTAGAGAAGAGCCACTAAGATAATTCCAGGTATAAAAGATGAAAGCTATAAGAAGAGGCTGAAGATCCTTAATCTCTTTAGTCTTAGGAAAAGGAGACTTAGGGGTGATCTGATTGAGGTCTTTAAAGGGGACCTATTATGCTGATCCTTCTTTTAATACATATTAGTAATGTTATAATGTTGGTTGTCCATGCTCAACCTCTGAAAAGTTTCTAAACATAAGATACAGGGGTTTTGCCGTAATCCAAGAACGTAATTTCGTGAGCGTGATTTCCTCTCTGAACAGCTCCTCCCGAGATCTTCACGAGATCTGGGCAAAAACTGACGTCAGGTTGTGCCGTCCAATTAGTACAGACTTAGCCAGAGCCAACCACTGCACTGGACCTGCCCACACCGGAAACTATTCTAGCAGGCACTAACAACGGCAGATCATACTATGCCTTAGTAGCGTCGACACTTTTGGAAATACAAAAGAAGAACCGCAGATCATTTGACGTGCAATTTTGTTAGTATCTCTCCCAAAGCTACTTGTCCGTTTACTTTTGGAAGCGAAGAAAAACAAATATTTCTCTTCGAAAAGACGATGCCACCAGAAATCAGTGGGTAGCTTTTTTTGTTTGCTGGCAGCAAACAGCCACGTAGCAAAAAAAATTAATCCAGCACTCACGGATCAAAGTAAAGAAACTTTATTTCGGCACGGGCAGAAATACACGAACGTTTCAGCCTACTGGCTTTCTTCAGCGTGTTACACAGCAAGGCAGGAGGCGTTCTTTTGTAAACGTGGGCAGAGTATGACCCTTGAACCACCAACTTAGGTCATTTACAATCCATCAATTCAACATCCATGGTACAAAAAATGTCGGTATCCCGAATATTTTCAACAGACTGTACCTTGTTTAAGAAATCAGCAGTGTCCTTCAAGTATGAAGGTAAGGATGTTACCAAGGGTTTTATATGCATGTCCAAGAATTGAGACATAGGCTCAGTAAGAGATCCAGTGCCCGCGACAATGGGACGCCCAGGAACAGGTTCAACACAGCTCTTATGTATTTTGGGAAGTGTATAAAATACAGGGCGTATGGGGTGTTCTTGAACCATAAAATCACATTCCTTCTTAGATATCAACTGCTGATTTCTTAAACAAGGTACAGTCTGTTGAAAATATTCGGGATACCGACATTTTTTGTACCATGGATGTCAATAGCCTGTATACGAATGTGCCGCACAAAGAGGGTCTTGATGCGCTGTTATATTATTTAAACAAGAGGGAGGATCTAATGCCCCCTTCTGAGTTTCTTGTTGAATTGATGGATATTACTCTACAGAAAAATTATTTCAAATTTGAGAATTCTTTTTATTTGCAGTGTCAAGGCGTAAGCATGGGTAGCCCTTGTTCACCTAATTATGCAAACCTCTTTATGGGTAGATTTGAAGAAGAACACGTGTATCAAAATAATCCATTTTCGCATCTGTTGAGATGCTGGTTTCGCTTTATAGACGACATATTCTTCATTTTCACCGAACAAGTGAAGAGTTAGAAGGGTTCAGTACTTTTATAAACTCTAGAATGTCCTCCCTAAAATTTTCCTTGGAATCAAGTAGGGACTCTGTGTCATTTCTTGACGTGTGGGTACATAAATCTGACCAGATATACACCAAAGTGTTCAGGAAAAAAACAGATCGTAATAATTATCTAGAGTTTTCGAGCTATCATCCACCTGGCTTGAAGAGGGGGCCCCCCTATAGCCAACTGTTACGCGTAAAACGCATTTGCCACACAAACGAGGCTGTTGAAGAACAAGCTTCTGAATTATTAAACCGTTTTCGGAGCAAAGGTTATGACAAAACAATATTACAGAATTGCCTACAAAGAGTAAGGGATGTAGATCGATCAAATTTGTTGGTCCCCAGTCCTCCGAAAGCAAGAGATTCTACATTAGTGTTGGCGACCACATTTTCTCCTATTTCTAAGGGTATAAAAGAATCGGTCCTAAAACACTGGCATATTTTATCAAGCGATCCCAGCGTGGGACACGCCTTTTTAACACCCGCCTATATTCGCACAGAAACGGCCTAGGAATCTGAGGGATTCTTTGGTGCGTGCTGATTGTTATGTGCCACCCAAACATTTTTTAACAGACCTTCCGACAGGAAATTTTCCTTGTCATAATTGTGTACATTGCAATGCAATGATTCGTGGAAACGAGTTTATACATACCCACACAGGTAGAAAATATTACATTAAGAGCGAATTTCCTGCAGAACAACACATGTAGTATACCTTTTGAAATGTCCTTGTGGTCTCTGCTATGTGGGAAAAACGAAAAGAGAACTGAAAATCAGGATTTCTGAACATAAAAGTAATATTAGAAATAAAGAGGAAAGGTCCCCAGTAGCACGTCATTTTAACCAGGCAGGTCACGATGTGTGTTCCTTAAGGTTTCAGGGGATAGAAACGGTACAGCCTTTAAAGAGAGGGGGGACCGGATAGAATCCTTCTTCAAAGGGAAGCCTACTGGATACACACACTGCAAACTGAATGGCCTAAAGGCCTTAATGAAGAATTGCTTTTGGGGTGCTTTTTGTGATAATATGTTTGTATGTATGTATACGTGTATATGTATGAATATATATATTTTTTTAATTTATTCATTATTATTATTTGTTTGTATATGTTTTTCTGTGCTTATGAATTGGGGTTTGCTCCTTTATATTGTAAATGACCTAAGTTGGTGGTTCAGGGGTCATACTCTGCCCACGTTTACAAAAGAACGCCTCCTGCCTTGCTGTGTAACACGCTGAAGAAAGCCAGTAGGCTGAAACGTTCGTGTATTTCTGCCCGTGCCGAAATAAAGTTTCTTTACTTTGATCTGTGAGTGCTGGATTAATTTTTTTTTGCTATATGTCTGCCCTGACCGTGCACCCGATAAGAGACATCGTTACTTTTTTATAGAGTGCTCGCATTTTCAATTTATTCAGCAAACAGCCACGGCCAAAGGGAACGTTAGCTGTTTGTGCTCAGCATTTCACCAAAGACAACTTTGTCAATAAAGGATAATTCGACACAGGATAAGCGTTTCAGCTGCTTCTCAAACCTGAAGCAGCTGCATCGATCAATCGCTCGGAGCCACAAGCTGTAAGTAACGATATAACAGCAAATAATGTAAGTGAAGCTAACGTGTTACGGGTGGCTAGCAGGACCGCTAGCGATAGTTAGCACTAACAACTGGCCTCAAACGCAGGCTTTGTAAAATATCTGAAGATAAAGCTTGTATCGGTCGTGACTGTCCGTGACTCACAGACACAGAAGCTGTAAGTTGCTTTTACTGCATAAGCCAACCTGACGTGATAGCCAGTTGATTGTGGCTGTAGCACTGCGGCTAACGTAGCCAAGTTACTGTTGCTAATGTTTGTGTCCTAAATATGCAAGAGTGATATCAGGGGAAATTCTACAGAAGGTGTGTGAACATAAACCTCATTTGAAGCTAACTTTTAATACTTGTTTGTAATTTGGATGCTTGGTACAACTGTTCACAGTAACAGAACTTGCTGTCTGTAAAACCTGTATTGCAAGGGTTTGTCTCTGTGGTTATGACCGCTCAGTTACCAGCTACTGCATGTTAGTTTGCATGCCGTGCTAATTAAAAATGCTCCTGGTTAACTTATATGCAGTAATTCTGATCGGTATGCTTGTTTTACTTCGGTAAGCATCAATGTGGCAGTTTCATCATAACGTTGCCCGATTGTAGCCACTACAGTTAGTGATGGCTTCACTTATCCAATGCCTGGGATCAGCCGGATTCTTCACAAAAGTCTGAGCAAGCTCTCTAGTGCTACCATGAAAGCAATGCGAAACGCTCTACCGGTTTACAAATGATTTCTCTGCACTACCTTGACATAATTTCATCCCCCTTTAGAAATTGTTGTGGCAATAAAAAGCCGAAAAAGGCAGAGATTAAATAGGTAATTCTTTCCTGTAGAAGTGATCAATAAGCTAGCCCCACATAAGCAACTTGTCCGCGCTAACGGAACTTACGGTCTGCAAAACCTGTATTATGTTCATAACATAACCGAGCTCTCTCTAGCTGTCGCATACCATCCATAAAGCTGCTTTCACATCAGACACCAAACGAATTTTTCGCGCAACAGATTACATTCAAAGTCATGACCGCTTATCAGCTACTGCATTTTAGTTTGCGTGCTCTGCAAATTAAAAATGCTTCTGGTTAACTTATATGCAGCAATTATGATCGGTATGCTTGTTTTACTTCGGTAAGCATCAATGTGACAGTTTCATCATAACATTGCCTGATTGTAGCCACTACAGTTGAAGCTAAACGGAGAGGTGCTGTATGTGTCTGCCGAGCTGGGCTGCAGTTAGACCAGATGTAGATTTTGCAGAGCTTGGGGTGCGTTTTTGGGTGCTTATGAAACGATCGCTTTACTTATTCATGACCGGGGTCAGCCTGATACATCTCCAATGTCTGGGCAAGCTCTCTGATGCTACCGGTGAAAGCAATAGGGAAGCGCACAGGCTAATGTGTCCGGTATAACAAATGATTTCTTTGCATTGCCATCGATTGAATATTAAATTCTTTCCTGTAAAAGTGATCGATTCGCTAGCTCCACATAAGCAACGGTTCACGCAGACGGAACTTGCGGTCTGTAAAACCTGTATTATGTTCATGACATAACCAGAGCTCTATCTAGCTCTCGCACGCTATCCATAATGCGCCCATTTTCCGCGAGGAAAAGCTGGTCATTCTGAAGCAATAAGTAAACCATTACCACGGGCAATTTCCGAAAAGGCCGTTTAGCTTGGAGCTTTCGCCCCTCCGTCATATACCAGCGCAGAAGCTGTTCATTTCTCCATGTTAACAACACACCACAGCGATGCACACGAGCCAGCAGGTCCTAATACACACCGAAGCAGTCCATAAGCTGTTGGTCCACTTTTAGCTGCTCCTCACTGTCCATGTTTCCCTCTAAACTCAGACCCACCGGATTTCTACGGTCTCCGGTCTACACTTGGGCATGTCGACCCGTTCTCCAAATGTGTCTATATGGGGTGGATTCTAGCTTTCCCTGCATCCTAGCTCTAAATAAAAAAAAACCACTGTACTCACCACTGTCGCTGTAGCAAACTGTAGCCGATAGCAAATTTGAGCTTGAGCTGCCAGATTTTCGCACTGCGTCCTCCACTTTCGCCACTGCATTTGTTAGAACAAATTCATTTCATTAGATCTATATTCAAGTATCAGGTTAGATTGCGGAATTTTCCCGCCGCTTCCTTATCAGATTGCAGACGTGTCTCGCGTTTCACTCTGGCGAGCCAGACCCGGAAAACTGCGTTCTGCAGCCTCGTCCCGCCCAACTCCGCCCTCCACAGAGCTGGCCAGTCAGAAGAAAGTGGGCACACGGGGAGTGGGGGCCATAGCGGAAGAGCCACCCCAGTGAGGCGTTTCAGGCAGAGACTACAATGGACTACAAATGGGGTTTTTTGAGGATGGCAGTATGAGCTAAATAAGGACCCTGTTTGGGCTTTGAACGATCAGGAGTACTCTAGGGGAGTCCAAGATCAAAATATAACCTTGGAAATATAGCATCCGAGGTCCCCTTTAAATATGTTAAAGGGATTAACAAAGTGAATTATGTAGGATTCCTTCGACCAGGTGTTGTTAGTAGAACTCGGGGTCACAAATGGAAGTTGACCAAGGGTAAATTTAGCACTGATATTCGGAAATATTTCTTCACCCAAAGAGTAGTTTAGATGTGGAATAGCTTTCCTGACCATATTGTTGAGGCAGAGACCTTGAGAGTTTACAAGAGCAGGCTTGACTTAAAGCTAGACACCATTGAGTCATTGAGTATCTGAAGTGATATATTCACAATAGTATAAAGAAACTGGCGAGCCTAGTTGGGCTGAACGGCCTGTTCTCGCCATTCATGTTATGTTATGTTATGTTACATTATCTGCTTTTTGCACTGTAATTAGCTGCTCTTTATTTACAGGGAGTGGTAGGATTTTGTCATCTGGCTGAAGCTCAATCAAGACAGGTGTTTTGTTTTTTTTTTCTTTCGAACGTTTTTGTGTTGGATCAGCATTGGCCAGCTATTGGCAATGGGGGTCACACAGCAATTTTGAATTTTCTTGACACAAATTTGGAACACAAATCAACAATATGCAAAGGCGCACGCACAACTGTCATTTTGACACCCCACACTAAAATATCTGTGGCACAGTAGGACACTTCTGTAAAGGGCAAGACATTGTAACAGATTAAAGATTCTTTAGTGCCAGTATCCCGCAAGATACTGACAGGGATTTCCTTATCTGAAACCGCAAAAGAAACAAATCCCTGTGAGACATATGGCTGGAAATCCTCATCAGCTTCATCTTTTTGGATTTCTGTCAAACTCATACTTTTTCAGCATCTAGCTTGGTTTGAATGCACCCTATAGGAGGTGGGGACTTGGGATTTTTATGCTGTTCCTTCTTTTTCAGAGTGGGGCAAACACCAATGAGATGTCCCACCTCATGACAGTAAAAACTCACGCGCTTTTCATCGATTACTGATGGACTGCTACGACCAAGTTTGGGCAATTTATCCTTCCTGTGAACTGAAACAGGATCTTGCAGGGATGGAGAAAAAACATTTTTATGCGTGAGGTCAAATTTATTGGCTAATGCTGCAGTGGCTGTAAGGGATGTGATTTTTTACCCAGTCGAATAAATCACAATTTTCTCAGATTTTTTAATTCTTTCAATAATATGAACTCACGCTGATTTTTCTTAACTTTACTAGCCTGGCACCACTTATCAAAAAGTACTCTTTTCTCCCTGGCAAACTCTACAAAAATCTTGCTGGCAGATTATTCACATTGTCTAAATTTCTGTCTCTATGCCTCTGACACCAATTCATACGCACTTTGGACAGTGGCTTTCACAATTTCATAATTTGAACACTCCACAATTGAAAGTGAATGGCAAACTTAGAGCTTTTCCCACCAACTTGCACTGCAGTTAAAGAGGCCACACACTCTTTGGCCACTGTAATGTAGCTGCAGTACATTCAAATGCAGGGAAATATGAGTCTACTTCAGACTCTCTGAAAGGCGAGACTAATACAATGTGCTGGCTCACATGAAAACTGTCTTGGGGCCCAGAGACACGGGACTGTGAGGTTAATGGATGGGCAGCTATAGCAGCTCCCCGCTCTAACTCCAGAACTCTTACTTTAAAATGCATGACGTCATAGCTCCCAAGTGGCCTGCATCTGGCGGGTCCGACCTGCATATGAATCGTAAAAACTGCAGACTGCAAGCAAATGAAAAAAGGTTGAGGTTGAGCCAAGAAACTTCAGCTTTCTGATTTGGATTCAGATTTCTGATTTATAAAAACAAACTTGACAGATCATTTCCATGTAGTGGATTTTGCGTGTCGGGTATACCGACAGGATTATGTTCAGTCTCTTTGAGGGATTTTGTTGCCATTTTTGAGTTTTTTTGGGGCTTTTTCAGAAGTTTTTGGGACTTGTTTGGTGACGTGGCCATTATGCCGCCCAAGAGATGCACCAGGAGCTCTGAACCCGAATCAGCAGATCCCACAACCACGGGCAACATTCAAGTTGTCATTAAGCAAGACCTATCCTCATTTTTGCGGTCCGATGTATTTAAGGATTTATTATTGGAATCTTTGAATGATATTATTAGAGCTGCGCTCGAGCCACTTCAAGTAAAGATTGTCGAGTTGGAGAATAAAGTCCACGAGCTTGAAGAAAAAAACAATGATAATGAGCAATACTCGAGACGCTCAAATATTCGGATTTATGGTATTCCGGGCCCGGAGGCCAGTGGTGGAATGAATGCTGACGGAGCCGAGAGTAATGAGGATTGCGCTCGGGCAGTGATAAACTTCTGTAAGAATGAACTTGGAGTTCAGCTTGAGAGGGGTGAGATCGATCGCTCCCATCGAGTCAGAAAAAGGAATGCAGCTGGTCAGCGTGCCCTAGTTGTCAAATTTTCATCTTATGAAGCCAAGCGACGGGTTATGCGTGTAAAGCGAATGCTAAAAGGTAAACCCTTTTTTATCAACGAGGATTTGACTTGGCGTAATCAAAGGCTTTATAAGACGGTTCGTAAAACCTGTAAGGACAATGGTTATGTTTACACGGCGGATGGCTATATTTTTATTAAGTGGAGGGATGACGATTCCCCAGTTAGAATCAGAAGGGACGAAGACCTTGTTGAATACGGCTTTTGAAGCTACAGTCGGTCTGCCATTTGCGCCACTACTTAAGTTAGCAGAGTCTTCGTGTCATACCTGGGTTTGTTTTATTTGTGAGTGCGTTTTCATTTGAGTTGACCAATGCCAGATTGTTTTTTCTTTTTCTACATTACTGGGATACTTGCTGTGTCTTACTGAGCAGAGGTGTGTAAGTTTTTGATAGTTTTTTTTTCTCTCTCTCCATTTTGTATCATGAGTGTTAATTTGGAGGTATATCGAGCAATAATAGGGCTGTTCAACTGTCGCGTTGTTTCCGTAGTTCGTCGCGCCTCTCAAGGTTTTTCGTTAATGGATTTGCTTTTGTTATTTGTTATTTTAATGTGTCTTTTGCTTATTTCTGGATCAGTGCATCCACATCCCGGCCTGCCCAGGCAACTCGGTCTACACTTAGCTCATCTAAATGCTCGTAGTTTCTGTGTTTCTAATCATCTGTGCGAAAAATTTAGTGAAATTGCAGCGCTTGTATTATTTCATAAATTTGATGTTTTTGCTGTATCCGAAACTTGGCTAAATGAACGTATTTCTAATGATACGTTAACCATTGAGGGTTATAATTGTCCCTTGAGAAAAGATCGCGTTGACGGTCGTGCTTTATAGGCGTTGCTTTATACATTGCTGATTGTTTATCCTTTGTTAGAAGGCCTGAATTTGAATGTCCTGGTATTGAATGTTTGTGGGTTGAAATAATTTTAGAGAAGTTAAAATTGCTTTGTGGTGTTTATTATAGGCCTTATTCTAGTGCCGAACAGGAAAAATATTTTTTCTCCTCTCTGCAGGATAGCCTTGATTTAATGCATCCAATGCGCTATTCTTCGATTATTATTCTGGTGATTTTAATGCACATTATAATTTTTGTGAGACGTCTATGCCAAATACTGAGACGGGGAAAAAACCCATCCATTTTCTCCAATGCAATGATTTATACCAGCTGGTTAGGGAGCCTACTAGAGTAACGCAGCAGAGTGAGTCTTTACTCGATGTTCTTATAACTGATACACCAGACTTGTTCTTAATGGTTAAAACTTTGAGTCCCCCAGCTAATTGCGATCATAGCGTCGTTCATGCAAAGTTGTCTATCCCGGTTTATCGACCTAAATCTTATTGTAGAACAGTCTGGAATTTTAATGTGGTCGATGTAGAATGTTTAAATAATGCTTTGGAGCATGCAAACTGGGATGACATTTTTGTTCAGAATGATGCGGATGTTGATTTGGTTTGCGAAAATTGGATGAATTTGTTTCTTTCAATTGTTAAACGCTTTATTCCCTCTAAGAAAGTTGTTATACGCCCCAGCGATAAACCTTGGATGAATGGGACAATTCGACGAGCTATGAGGAAACGTGATCGTTTGTTAAAGGCGTATAATAAAAATAAATCTGAGACTAGATGGGCTAGGTACTGTGCACAGCGTAATGTAGTGGTGACATTAATTCGTGAAGCTAAGAGTGATCATAATAGGAAGTTAAACGAGATGTTATCCATTTCTACTATGTCAGCTAAGCAATGGTGGCGGGTTGCTAAATCCTTTTACAGTACCAAGGCGGGAAGTTCAATTCCACCTCTTTATGACAATGGAAAATTTGTGTATGATTCTAAAGATAAAGCAGAGATTTTCAATGATTATTTTGTTACTCAAACAAGATTACCATCTGAGGAGGCTTCGACTCCCCCACGCAGTACGCGCAGTGCATGCGTTGCCTCTTTGACCAGTGTTTCTGTAACTGAGGAGGAGATATCAGATTTGATAAGCAGTGTAGATGTAAGTAAAGCATGTGGCTTTGATGGCATAAGTAATAGGATGATAAAACTCTGTTCTCTGGGATTATGCAAGCCCCTGATGCACCTAACTAATTATTCCCTCTCCACTGGGCAGTTTCCATCTCAATGGAAGTTGGCAAATGTTTTACCTTTATTCAAACGTGATAATAAGAAGTGTAAAGATAATTACCGCCCTGTCTCCTTGCTATCCTGTCTCCGTAAAATTTGTGAAAAGGTAGTATTTATGAGATTGTATTATTTTTTGGAAGGTATTTGTTTTTTTTATCGTTTGCAATCAGGTCACCGTCCTGGTGACTCTACTGTAATGCAACTAGTTAATAAAATTCATGAGGCCTTGGATAGGGGAAATGAAGTAAGGGCGGTGTATTTGGACATTTCAAAGGCCTTTGATAGGGTCCGGCATAAGGGCCTTTTGGTAAAATTGGCCAACTTAGGCATAGATGGGGTATTGTATAAATGGCTTGCGAGTTATTTATGCAATAGGCTGCAACGTGTGGTTATTGACAGAAGTAATTCATCCTGGAAAAAGGTTCATGCAGGGGTTCCTCAAGGTTCTATACTGGGCTCTTTACTTTTTTTGATCTATATAAATGATATCCAAGAGGATCTTAGTTCCGAATGTTTTTTGTTTGCAGATGATACTTTACTCTTGGAGGAAGTATCTAACTCTCCTGAAGCATCTGCACAAGTGCTTAATGGAGACCTCGCGTTGATTTCTTCTTGGGCGGACAAATGGTTGATGACTATGAATGCTTCTAAAACTAAATCCATGACTTTTTCATTGAAGAATGATAAGCCTTGTCACCCTGTGTTATCGATCAATGGTGAAGCAATTGAAGTCCTTAAGAAACACGAGCATTTAGGAGTTTTGCTTACTGATAATTTGTCTTGGAAAGCTCATGTGTCTAAATTATATGAAAAAGCTTCTAAAAAATTAAATTTGTTAAAAGGGTTCAAATATATCTTATCCAGATATACTCTTGAGATCTTGTATAAGTCGCTTGGTCGTTCTACGCTTGAGTATGCCGATGTTGTCTGGGACGGATGTACTTTGGGTGAATCTGATTTATTAGAAAGTCTTCAGTTCGATGCCTTAAGGCTAATAACTGGAGCTATGAAAGGCACTCACCGTTCGGACTTGCTGGTGGAAGCTATTTATTTGAGGTTAAGTGACCGTAGAAAGTTTCACAAACTGATATTAATGTATAAAATGGTAAATTGTTTGGCACCAAATAACCTTTTATCTCTTCTTCCATGTAATGTTTGTCAGTTGTCTTTTTATATGTTTCGTAATCAGGCTGACTTGATACTACCTTTTGTGCGTACTGAGAAATCCAAAAATTCTTTTCTTTTTTCTTCAATTAAGCTATGGAATTTGATACCCCATGTAGTACGTAATAGCCCTTCTGTTGCGTCTTTTAAAAGAGGCTTGCAGCATGTTCCTCTTTTCTATACACCACCTTGTAATAAGTAATTTTATGAAGGCGATCGGTACTTGTCTATTTTGCATACTAGGCTTAGGCTTGGTCATTGCGGCTTAAATTATTATTTGTATTCAATCAATTGTAGTCCATCTGCTTCGTGTGCTTGCGGTGCTCTTAGAGAAGATGCATTACATTTTCTTTTGATGTGTCCTCATTTTGATATTCAGCGTACTCATCTACTTACTTCTGTCGAGTCGATCACAGGTAGTATATGGTCTTCATTAAGTTTATTGGAAAAATTCAAGCTTTTACTTTTTGGTAGCCTTTTGCTAAATTTTGAGAGCAACACTGCTGTTTTTTCTGCTGTTAGATCTTTCTTAGAGCAGACTAAGCGTTTTGTTATTAATCGCTAATATTTTACTTGCACTGTTTATTTATTTATATATTTTTTTCTTTTTCCTTTTTGTTTTGTGTTGTGTCTTTGTGGTCTATTTGGAATTGTATCTCGTGTTAAAAAAAAGTGAAAAAAAAGAGAAGGAAAAATATGTAAATTGAATATTTGTGGCATAAGTCCCCACGATGAGCCTATGCTCTTGGGACAAATGTAAAAATACTAAAATATGGTTAAAAAAAAAAAAAACCCCGCAATTTGTGCATTGCGGGATTTATGTGTTATTTCTCCACCCACGCGTAATAATGTGTTATGAATCAACGGAATAATGAAATGATAAGGAAATCAATCGTCTTATCCCCCACCCCCACTCAATGAAATGAAACCTTGTCGTTATGGATCAGCATTTCGGTCCTTGAAACTTGGGAGGTATGTGACGTCCACCTCCAACTCCTGGTGTCTGAGCTCCACCTCCTTTATGCGCGGAGTTAACTTCAGCTCCTCTGTGGAACTGGATTGAGCCGGGAGGTCTCGGTGTGGGGTAGAAATACCTGCGTTGTCACCCAGTTCAAGTGCCAGCAGCCATACCACTATTCAATCTGCTCCAGCCGCGTGGCTGAAGCTAAGCAGGTGTGGGCTTGGTTAGTACTTGGATTTGAGACCACCTAGGAAAATCAAGTTGCTGCTGGAAGAGGTGTTGGTGGGCCAGTAGGTTGCGATCTTCCCTCTGGTGGAATAATCCCCAATGCCCCAGTGCAGTGACGGGGACACTGTACTGAAGGAGCCGCTGTCTTTCGGATGAGACGTTAAACCGAGGTCCTGACTCACTGTGGTCAATAAAGATCCTATAACACTCTTCGATAAGAGTAGGGGGTTCCCCAGTGTCATGGCTAAAGTCCCAACCTGGCTCTTTTCACCTGCCACCTAATCATCCCCTGATCTAATTTTGCTGTGCAAATTGTCCTCTCCCTCCCCACCTCAGCCCCCAGGGCTCCCATGAAAAAGAGATTTCAATCTCAACGGGACTTCCCTGCCTAAATAAGGGTTAAATAAATAAATAAATAAAATAAAGTGCACCCGTAGGAGCTGGCTCACCGAGCGTACCCCTATCAGACAGCTTTTCACACAGAAGCTCTTTCTTCTCTTTTTCTCCCACTTAGTGGCACTTGCACGTCAAAGAAATTTGCTATCAAGTGTAATTCTGCTTTTTTTTATATATCTCTAGTTCTCCCGAGTCGAACTAAGAGTAAAGTCTTCCAACTGAAACTCCATTTTATTCGTCCCTTACCAGAGAAAAGAACGGCCAACCAGAAAATTAGAGAAGCAAGGAAAGACAAAATACTTACCAAACGAAGGGAATGGACAACAGAGTGAACGGACGTAATACCCTGGGTCTGGGGGATCATAGACACAATATGATAAGCCCCCCCCGCCAAGCCACTCTTCTCACTCCCAAGAAAGCCAGCAGCACAGGCTAAGTCAGGTTTAACCAGCAGTTTAGTAAGCTTTGGAAGTGAGCAACTGCCAAAAAAAAAAAAAAAAAAAAAAACGAAATCGTCTAACACACCCTGAACTTCCCGAAAAGAAAACAAAAACTTAAACCAAACAACAAGTTCCTTTCCTAACTCCAACCAAAACAAGAACATGAGAAGAGGTACAAAACAAAAAGGCTTCTCACTCCTACTCTGCTGCTCAGGTGCTCTATATACAATGGGTCTCATTCATGAAACATTAGTAAATTTGTGCGTAGATTTGCACATAAAAGCCTACGCTACTAAAAACCTACTCCGGATTCATGAACGCCGGGGGGACGCTCAGATCTGATCGTAAACGCATGTGTATGATCATGAATGCCAATCCATCGTAAAGTGACAGCGCGTTCCCAGTAATCAGCTGTTAGCATAAATCCCCGCCCATGAATTGCCAATGACCACCATATAAGGAAGTGTAGATGCATCCAGTCGACCTGTCAGTCAAGGCGCAAAGAGAGAGAGAGAAAGAAAAAAAGAAGCGGAGATAGAAAGTATTTTGGGTGAAGTGGAGTGAAGAAAAAACATTTTATTTTCATCTGTTAGCAGTGGTGTGACAGGGACAGGCAAAGCGAAGGCCTGGAGGGAGGTGACAGATGCCGTTAATGTTGTCTCTGTAGTCCGAAGAACCATGTCCGAGGTGAAGCGTAAATGGTTTGAAATGAAACTGGAGGCAAAGAAACGCACACAAAAAAAAAAAAAAAAACACATCAGCCACAGATAGAGGAGGCTCAGTCACAACTATCAACTGCAGACGAGCGCATCGCTGGCATAATTGGGGAGACCTCTCTGTCAGGAATTATACCTGACAGAGACAGCAACATGCCTCCACTTTTATTTTTGGAAGTGGCTATTTGGCACGCAGCGCGCTGAACTGGGGGAAAGAGATCGGCTATCTGCCCCACAAAGGGACCGACAAGAGAAGCAGTTCTGCTATTCGCACCACGGTGGGACGGATCTGAGAAGCACTTCTGCTATTTTCCCCGCAGTTGAGCCAGTAAGAGATTTAATTTTAAAATCCGCCCCGCTCTCTGATCTTTCGCGCCAAATCGCCGCGGGGCGAATAGCCTCTGCCCTTATTTTTTTTATTATCATCATTCAACATGTAGAAAGAACGTGTAATCTATTGAGTCGATTCACATAGATCATTCACAATCATGAACCTAATCTGGATCTTAAACCTGCCAACTGCCAACTAATTTGACTAAATGTGTTATATTTTTAATCGTTTGTCATGTTTAGGCTATATCACGTGTTTCAAAGGCATCTGCTTATTGTGTACATAACAGAGCACAATATGAATTAAAATTGTAATTTCCAATAGTGACAGGCATTATTTATGTGCATTCTTAAATTTACACAAGCACTACGCATGGTAAGCAGCATGTGTAGATTTTGTTAGTAGCTACGAAAAGATCGGAGCTACTAAAATATTGATGAATGTGGAGATGCACGTAAATTTCCGTCTGCGAACAGTCTACACACAAATTCGTTCTGCTCACGTTTCATGAATGAGACCCAATGTGTCTTACTTATTTACAAACTTAAGGTTGATAATAAGTCAAAACTTAAGAATTAAACAATACACCTCACAAGAAGCTCACTCAGGTTTCAGAAGCAATCAGAGTGCCAAAAGACAGACTAATCGAAACCTTAGAATTTCAGGGTTCTAACTGACATTTTGGTCAAAGTTGAGTTTACTATTGCACATAGTTCTGTCTAAAGATTCAGTATGGGTATTCGATTCATTTGTTAAATTGCGTTCAGATCAGAATGACAGAATTCCAGTTCCCTAAGTGTACACTGAGCGGCCAAACTATGCAAGAAAATTCCTCAAAACTTAGTAAATGTTAGTTAGAACCCTGTAATTCTAAGGTCTCGTAATGCTGGCTTGTTGGGAAAGGCAAGTGAAGGGGGAAAGCCACTGGTGGTTCTCAGTCCTGCTCAGAACCCCAGAGTAGATGCAGCAGAGCTCCTGAGTCAAATGCACCTTGATATGCAGGAAGATGTGCAGTTTGTAGTTCCATTTCAACATTCAACTCCAGAGCTGAGCATCATTCCATCATTCCATGCCTGATGCCAACACATACCACAATATAACAAGTGAACTCCCAGTTGTTATGAAAACCAACCAGTATGACTCTGTTGCCGTACATGAGGTCTCTGACTACAGTGGCATTTCAAGAGAGGTATACACTGCTTCTTGCAGCAATTCCTAGCAATTTCTAGAGCAATTTCTAAAGCAAAGGGCAGAAGAAGAGAGTGCCAAGGCAGTGGAAAGCCCTGGGAAGAATTTAGGCAAAGGGACTCCTGGACCATGGTGTCATCCCTGTAAGACTGTCAAAGGCTACATTTTAGCCTGTCTCTTTGGTGTCCATTCTGTAGATAATTCAGCACTCATGACATCTTTCTTTGACTAGTTGTCTGACAGCGAACGGTTAACTGTGGAGAGGGCAATGCAGGGCACAAATGAATGAGAGTGATAAGGGAGATACACTGGAGATGTTCTCAAGAATGGTCTCACATTTCCTTCCTTCTGAGCAGAACACAAAGGTAGCTGTCGAAACAATGGCCCAGGGCCATACTGCAAGAACCCAGATGTTATAGTCAGCATCTACTGGCTGCAACATAAAGGGGAGACGCACTTATTACAATCAGACATTACAAAATGGGGGTATTTTGTTTACAAAGGCGCAAGAGGTCGGGTAAACAAAGACCCGAAACATAAAGCAGGACAACAGGTCAGGACAGGAACATCTCAAAGGCCCAGAAGGCTGGGTGCTCGTTTGTTTCTGTGTGCGCCCTCTCAGGAGCGTAGCCAGAGTCCTTTTATAGGTACAGGCAGGCCTAGGACAGGTGTGGCTTACCTGTAAATTAAGAACAAGGCAAGACCAGACAACCAGCAGAGGTCGCCAAAAGCGTAGGGACGAGCACTGGGGCTGGGGGATGTAACACCAAATATATAATTGATTGTTTCTCTCATAACCTAACAGTTGTTCATTGAATCTAATAAAAGAAATTAAGGGTCCACTGAAAAACGATAAAGGTCACTTTTCTGCACTTTTGAGTTATCACCATTTAAAGTTTCAAAACCTCAACACTGGAAAACTAGTAGCTCGAGATGTATATTGTTTGTACCTTGATAAAGTCAGGTAATCTCCACAATGTATACTTCTGAAATATTTGTATCTGGTGAAGATATTGCATATTTGATGGAGCTCTGAAGTTAATAGTCCCTTGACTTTGATCATTCTTACATTGTAAATCATCACTATCCCAAAAGATCAAAGCAATAGATTAACAAAAAGTGACTTATTATCTTGCAGAAAAATACAGCTGATTGGTTACCGAGGTCGCTTGACTTGACTTGTTCTGTTCGTAAGACAATATGTTAGGGGTGGGATGGTTTTATGGGGGACTAAGTGCACGCGTAGCCCTGAAAAGGGCTACAAAGCCATTTCTAAGGCTCTGGGACTTCAGCAAACCATGGGGAAAGCCATTATGTACAATCGAGTAGTCAGCCAAAGAAATATTTCTCCAATAGCATGTCAATTACTCATCCAGGAGTTCAGAGGAGGACCCAGACTAACATCATACAAACTGCAGGCCTCACTTGACTCGGCTCATGTTAGCGTTCATGATTCCACAATAAAAAGTTTTCCACTGCATGGTTTCCACTGCTCTACCGGACTCGACTCTACTTGGTTTTTTTCTGAATTTCAATTTTAGATGGTACCTGGTACCAGTTACTTTTTTAGAACCACTTCTGCTGAGGTTCCAAGCAATCTGAACTGATACTGAAACGTTAGGTTAATGCACTGCAGACCACTGATTGGTCAGAGGGAATCATCATTTGCGCGACACAGGACAAGCCGGCACAATACATTACATAAATGACATTTCGGTGGAAGAGGATCATTTTCACAGCTATTTAAAGTGGAAACATTAAGATGTGACACAAGTAGGTAAATATACTCAAAACCATTAAAAACGAAATCAGTTTTTAGGTGACAAATTGTATAAATTTCCATTTAAAATATTGTTTTTCACTAAAGGTTAATTTGTATTCATAAATGATTTAATGGTGCACATTAGGAACTGAATTCAGTTGTCATATGGGAATTGTGACTTTATTCATGACTGACCAGGGATGGGACAAATCTCAGAAATGCAACCACTCTCACGAAAGGCAATTTACATGTGTTTCGCATGCAACCTAGCACTATAAAAGAACAAGAAATTTTAAATCTGATTCAGTGTGTAGAAATGTCACGTCTAACTAACGCTCAGAGGAACCAGGCAATTTGAATGCTGAATTTGGGAACATCGTCGCTGAACGTTGCAAGGCACTTTAACACCCATCCATCAACAATAACTCGGCTGAGACAGAGATACAACATCACTCGGACTGTTGATGACCATCCTCAAACCGGTGTGCCACCTGTAACAACCCCTGCACAGGACCGACACATCAGATTGTCACATCTCAGAAACAGGTGCCAAACAGCAACTGCTACAGCCAGGGCAACCATTGGAAGACGGGGGGGTCCACATCAGTTCTCAAACTGTTCGTAGGCGCCTTGCTGCTCAAGGAATAAGATGCCGCAGACCCCATCAAGGACAGATACTGTCGCACCGTCACAGGCTTGCAAGACAGACATGGGCAGTCAATGGTGGGTACCTGAGGAATACACCTTAGCGTAATGTCATCTTCTCCGATGAATCCAGATTTAACCTAAGTTTTGCTGTTGGTCGGATCCGTATTTATCGACGTAGAGGTGAACGATTTGCCCAAAACTGCATAATGTAACGAGATCGGTTTGGTGGAGGTAGCGTCATGGTTTGGGGCGCAATAAATGCAAATTTCAGATAGGACTAGGTAGTGCTAAGTGATCATCTCAGAGCACAAGGTTATGTGGAAAACATTCTGCAGCCAGTTCATTTGCCCTTAGTTGTCCAGAATGGTGGTCGTGAAAATCTTATGTTCCAACAGGACAATGCACGTCCACACACTGCAAGGGTGACACAAGATTTCCTTCGTGCCAACAATATCAGGGTCATGGACTGACCATCAAGGTCGCCCGATATGAACCCAATTGAGCACCTTCGGGATGAACTTGGTTGACGGGTCCGTAACCACAACCCACCTGCTCAGACGCTTGACCAGCTGACCCGCAACTTGCAACACCACTGGAGGGCTATCCCATAATCCTCTCCATGCCACGAAAGCTGCAAGCTTGCATCAGAGCTCAACATGCGATTAGGCGAATTCGACCCTTGTTGAATTTTAAGTTGCATAACATTTTTTTGGTGCATTGCTATTCTCCGGCTTCGTGTTGTTAACACAGAGAAATTGTCAATGTCACATGTGAATTCAATTTTGTTGTTAATTTGTATGTTTTATGATATGAAACCATATCTGAACACCGAATTGCATTTTTAATGGCTTTGAGTATACATATCCAAACCAACAAGCTTGCTAGCTTTCTTGCAAGCCAATTTCGCATGAAATAAACATTTTGGGGATACATTACAACATAGAACCTTTATGAGCAAGACAATTATATGATGAGAACCGATGAATAAGTGAGGAGTGAATGCTTAGTAGTCAAATGCACTGCTGCTCACCAACAATCAACAGCCAAATGCAAGCGAGTTGGTCACCAGCAGGAAATGCAGACTGGGACTGCATACAGCGCAAAAACAATCAGGCCAAAATGGATAAGCGGCCAGATAAATAGTTACCTAACGCCCTTCCCGAGAACCAGTAACACTCGCCCTACTACATTGTTACCGGTGAAAGAATTTCTTGAAACTTTGTGCAAACGAACTTGGCATACTGCACCTACTTTTTACCAAATATTTAGGGTGGATCACTTTGGGAACCATATTAATTTTACTGTTAAACTTTCAATTTGTGATGAAAAATGTAGCCAAATTATGCTTTTTACGGCTTCAATTCCTCCTGGGTCTCATATTTTCAAAGCAATTAAGCTATATTTGGTGTCACATTATTCCTTGGGGTGGCAGCAACAATAACAGTCGTAAATTTTAGAACCAGCACTGTGATAATTAGTTATTCATTGATTTATCCCCATATGTTGGTTTTAGGGCGGTGCACATCTAAATTTGGCCCACATCTGTCCGAGCACATATGATACAAAAAACAAATGTATTTTCGAGGCCCACATACATCTCTCCACACAGTCAATACGGTAAGGAATCAAAAGCTTTCATGGGCAATTTTCCCATACTGATGCAACACCACCTTTGAAGACTCAAAACCCAATTACTGAACAAGGCAGTGTCATTCTTTTTAATATGTTTGTCGATACTATTAACAGTGGGGGTGTGTTTAACAGAGGACAAACCAGCAGTACTTTGCTAGATAAGTCTCAAAAGCATGATTGGGGTACTAAACAATAGGGGTTAAACTGCGGGAGCCCAAATTTCTTGCGCTTCATTCACAGAAACAGTAATTTAATTTGGCAAGGAAACTGCATCAACAATTACGGAACCGCAAAAACACTTTTGTTGAATTGTTGCTAATAACCAGTAAATTGCAACTCAAGAAATCACTTTAGTATTGAATCAATTCATGTCTCAACCAGTTTCAACAAAAACCATATACCATTATCGAAACGAAGTTGGCCTTGTTTCTGATGACAAACCCCAGTGCTTCCCTTTGTTCCTCAGAGCTGTAACTAACAGCTAAACTCATACCAAAGTACAGCATCCTTCTGAATTCAGAGACTGAGGTTAGTATATGATAGGTGATGGACACTTTTCCTCTTGGTTGACGTTGAACATGTTAGACAGGCATTACTCAAGTACCTTACATTTCATTTTAATTCTTTTGGTTTCATTTCACATTGTTTCATGTTAAATGTGTCTTGTCATTTTGTGAACTAAAATACTTTTAAATGTGATACTTGCTCACTGATTATCTGCATTAAGAGCCAGTTTTTCTAAGATTCACCCAGTAATGCATTAGGGGGTGATGCATCATAGAAATGGATTTTCCTAATTCTTTGATTTGTTGAAGGTACATGTCTCAAATGGCAAAATCCAAATTTTGAGGTCTCTGGACCCATTATGTTTTTTTTCTAGGACCCCCAGAAGCTTTGGGGATTAATCAGCCTGTAAAAGAAAACTGACTTTTAGGAGCCTGTATCTCAGTGTGCCTGCGACAGCCCAGACTCATTTTCATGGATGTGTATCTACAATTAAAGGTCTTTCAGAAAAAGTTAAAATTTCCATGAGAAGTTAGCTGAAAGGGGGCGCTTCAATCAGCTACCAAAGCCAACACAACCCATTTTTCATCAGGGATTTACAGGCTGCACCCTCAGCAGCCAAATGTGTTTTATTCATGTGACAGTTTAGTTTCCCCTCTACCTAATTAACATAAATTCGGGTGGGGCTGTTTCAGGCGCATGGATATGGAGGGCGCTCTTTATGGTCACAACACAGTTTTTGCCTAACTTTGGGGTGAAATATCCCCATGCGCCCTCGATCATCCATGCTCATGCTTTTTAAATAATCAAAAAAAGTTTTATTTGCGTAATATGAAATCCTGGCGATATGGGCATGTGGGTGATTCAAATCATTTTCACTTTTTAATCAATGCATATGGTTATAGTTGTGTTAATTATCATCACTTTCCTCATTACAGTAAAATGAAACATAACATATTTGCCAATAACTCAGATAACATTCTTGCTTTGTTTCACAAACTCATTTTCGCAAATTTATGTAGAGAGTAAATGCAACGTAACAGACAATCACAAGTATACATCTCATGTGCTTACATTCTGTCACTCAGGGGAAGGGCTTCGGCAGCAGATGCAGAGCAAGTTTTTCAGCCATGGCAGCTGCTTAATCTGGGAGATGTAGAGGAAGGGTGCAGTGATAGAACTGAAGTACATAAGGGAGAACATAATCGATTCAATCGTGCAGAATTCTGGGAAATCAGGTTGATATGTTAAGAGCATAATAACAACTACAGGCAGGTAATGAAACACTATGATGGCCAGATAGATTTGCACGGTTCTGAGGGCTTTCTTTTTCATGGGGTGCATCTGCTCCTTGCCCAAGACCGACTTCCTCAGACTCCACATGATCGAAACGTTGCAGAAAACCATGATGGTGAAGGCAGCCAGGATCAGCCCGATATAGATGTTAGCTGCGAGGTTCATCCACATTGTCCTGAAGAGGGCATAGGCTATCATGAGCCCCCAAACAAGCATGGAAATAGCCACTCTGAACTTGTTATCCTTGGTGTTGGTGAACACAATGGGATGGACCACGGCCACATAGCGGTCCAGGCAAATGCAGGTGAGAAAGAGTGGGGAGCTGTTTTTGATCCCAGTGATAAAAAACAGCATATACCAGAAATCCGTGATCCCGAGAATCTTCAAGCCAAAGCAGCTGATAGAGCTCATCACACAGAGCAATGCATCGGCGATGGCCAGGCTGAAGATAAAGATATTGGAGGTGGAAGAGTCACTCTTCTCTTTGGCCACCAGCCACATCACCATGATGTTGGCAGGGTAGCCCACTACAAGGTTGATGCTTCTTTCAATAAATATAAAGACAAACTCACCAAGGGACTCTGTGCACTCTGCTAATCCATCCGAGAGTGGTAGGCTAGATCCTGAAGAGGAGTGGTTGAAGGGTTGGCTAGAACTGATGACAGAGCTGTTCATTTTGGTTTTATTTTATCTAGCAGGTTTGAGGGATGATGATCCTTAGAAAAGAGAGTGACTGTAAGTTATATGATCAAGCCTAACTGATCTCACCACTTAAACTGACTGCAAGGCTAAACTACTTTCTTAAGCTGATTTCACCATTATTTTAAATGATTCTTTTCTTCAAAGTATTCCTCATCATAACACATTTACTGCATAATAGTGGTGTAAACACTTATACTGGATGATTTTTCACAAAGATAAGCTAATTATTCATGTCAAAGAAGACCTGTGCAATTTTGTTGGATTGTTAGACTGAAGGATAATTTTTGTTTTCTGGGGAAAACTACCTCCAGGGCCGGTGGTAGGGAGGGGCAGGGGCGGGCGCAGGGCCGGCGGTAGGGAGGGGCAGGGGTGGGCTCAGCCCACCTAAACGTAAGTCTTGCGCACCTAGTCAAAAGTTAACAAAAAAAAGAAAAAAAAACAGCCGATGACAAAATAGCGCATAAAATGATAGTACTGTTCCTAACGCCTGATTTGGTGTATAGCTTAAAGCCCGCCCGCCTCTAAACCAAAGTCCTATTGCTAATGTTGTAATTACAGATACTTCACCAGGCAGTGAAGGCATTCTCATCATAGGTGTACGTTGTGCAGCGCGCAAAGACTCACAATTTTACCTACATTTCGCTTTATTCATTCAAACGAGTTCTGAGCCATGTATGATTTTTTTAAAACCTATTAGCAAGCCTTGTGCTGCTTCAACCTCAAGCAATGCTGTAGCTTGCACACCAGAACCTCTGGCTATGGCTCCGGCTCCAGTGCCCTCCACAAGCACTGCCCCAAACCAGTACCCTCTCTCTGCTGCATCAGCCCCACCTCATGCGGTTAGCGACTTGAATGGCGATGCTCCATCCCAGCCAATATTAGCTAGCTACCCAAAGCGTGCATTCGGTGCTATATGGCGATCATTCAATCCAGCCTGGTATTGTACACGACTGTGGCTGGAGTACTCAGTAGGCCTTTTCTCACTGGCAAAAAAATTGCTTTGCCCCAGCAATTGGTGGGGCTAAGGCCCGCCTTTAGCCCCATCAATTTCCCGGGGTTAAGCTTAGCACCGCTTCTGTTCTCACTGGGTTTTTGGAAAGTGGGCTAGCCCCACTGATAGTGCAGGACTATCTAGCACCGCAAATTGGTAGGGTTAGCGCTAAGCACCAAATTGCGGTGCTAAGAAGGCCAGTGAGAACAGAGGCAGAAATAGTCCGGGGTTAAGGAAGCCGACGAAATCAGGTTGCGCTGCAACCAATCCGAGGCAAGACGGTCATGAAAATTCAGTTCCACTACGTGAGCGCGATGATGTCAAACAGTATCTTAAACAAACCCGCTCTGGTGTGTGGTCGTTGCGAGCCGAAGTAGCAGACTTCTTCGAAGGCAATAAATATTTATTGAACTGATATCAGAGATGCCAACTCTCACGCATTAGGATTGAGTCTCTCCTCTTAGTGGCATTCACATTTCTGTGCCATAGTCAGCAATTATTCAATCAACGCGCACTGAAGAAATTCACTCGCGGAATTTAAGTCATTATGCATCAAGTTAATAAGTTTCACGTGCATTACGGTGGATTTCCCCACTGGTTACACGGAAATGGATTATGACTCGGGAATTCTGAGGCGTGTCTTTACTGAGGTATTGAAAGCAATGAAATTGCATAAAGACTTTTCAAATGGTCTTATTTCATTTAAACAATTTAAAAGATCATGAAACATATGCATTGTTTCCAATCCCTGAGTAAAGAGAAGCACAGGAAGTCCGGAGTCATGATCTCTTTACTTGTGGTGAGGTCCACCTTTACGCAAGTGAAACTGAAATACCGCATGAGAATCTCATTAAGTGTTCAATGAATAATTGCGGACTACGGTGAATAAGCCTAAAAAATGCGTGAGACCTACGCCGAATGCGTGAGACTTGGCATCTCTGTGATATTAAGCCTTAAATTATTGATCGATGGCTGAAAAGACCTTTGCAATATTTGTTTTTATTTTGTGATTGAGTTTGAAAGAGTGATAGAACGGATACGCAATGAAATAAGATCACAATGCATGACGTTATGTGTCGATGCTGAGACGGTGCTGTGATTGAGGGCTTGCTTGGACACACGTGTTTTGTATGCCTGACAAAAAGACACGTTGTTACATTGACCGTAGGTGTGCACCTACCCACGTGTACGGCAGGTTATTTGTATCGAACACACCACACAAAACACGCAATACGTAGCTAGCTACCTGTACTTCGTTTGGACTGTCATCAACTCATTTGTATAAAATTTGACAATGGCCAGCAAAAGGAGCAATTGGGAAGACTGTGAAATTAGATTCACGAAGTCTCGATAGTCCGGGGTTAACGATAGCAAGTGAGAACAGGAGCGATTTTTCTTAGCCCTCGTTTCGTCGATAGTACGGTACTAAAAATGCAAGTGAGAAAAGGGGCTAAGGATAGTCCGGGGTCAAGGATAGTATGGGGCTCAGGATAATACGGGGCTAAAGAAAACTAAGTGAGAAAAGGCCTAGTTCAGCGGGATGCATGCTTTTGCTTTCCCTGCAGGAAATATGTTACTGCCAGTGAGAGGGATGCTGTTTTTACCTCACGTGGTTTTACCAACTGGAAAGCAGCACTCGAGCGTGACTGGGGGTTACAGAAACATGCATCCTGCCACAGTCATATACAGGCTCCAGCCACTTGGGCTGAGCAAAAAATCTGAGAGGCAACAGGGGAAACCATCGATTGTGTGCTGGCAGGTAAAACACAGCTTGAGAAGAACCGATATTACGTCAAGAGCATTGGAAGTGCAATAAAGTTTCTGTGCGTGAATGAGTTAGGGCTCCGTGGAACAACCGAAAACTTACAGCGTGACAATCCGGAGCACCATGCACCATGTTGCATGAAAGGAAGAGGAATTTGGTGATCTTGGCCCATGAGAAATCAATAACAAATACCTTAGACATGGATGAATTTGTTTCAATTTTTGCCAAGAGAAACAGGATGTTGTTGATGGATAGATAGATAGATAAAAATGGATACATGACATATGGATTTTCAGGTTGGTATTGGATGTCCTTCAAAAAAGTGGGAAAAAATTACCAAATGGAGTTCTGATTTTCCCTTTGCCTTTTTATTTGAACATTAAAGTTTGAGTGTAGGCTTAATGAGTTGATTTTGTCGATTTATTATTCACTTTTCAGCCTGAGTTTAAATAAGACTACCTTCTATTTTAGAAAATATTAGCTATGGTGAGAATTCTTTTTGGGTTAAGTTTGAATTTTACCAGAGAACTGAGTTCATCTAATGAAAAGAAATATTTTGGAGTTCATTACCTGCTTCGCCGACAGTGAGAGCAGGCTAAGTAGTCGCTCAACTCTGTCAATCCCTCAGTCTGTCCAAAACAATTAGGGTGTATTGTTTCTGTAATCTGTTGCTCGTACAGGTTTTGTTCATTTTAAGTTATGTTTGGCAGTACAACTGTAAATATATTGGTGATATGCACCTCCTATTTCGAAGAGGTTTGGTGTATTATTCGTCCAAGTAATCATTTATTGAACCATTTTTGGATGTGGTTTTAAGCATTCTGCACAGATTGTGTAACCTGTAGCTCCTGCAATTTTGGTTTAATTTTGTTCAGGTTTGTCATAACAATTTTAACAACTATTTTTGGATGTGGTTTAAGGCATGCTACACAGTTTCTGTAATGTCTACCTTACTAAGTTTTGGTTTAATTTTGTTCAGTTTTGACCGAACTATTGAACATATACTGGTGATGTGCACCTCCTCTTTTGAAGTTTTGGTTTATTTTTGGCCAAAGTTTCCATTTGTTAAACTTTGGCATTTTTATGCATGCTTTAAAGGATACTACATAATTCCTGGCAATGCAGGTCCAGGCATGATATTGGTGTTATGTTAAAACCTGGATGAAGGATTTTTTTTTTATTTTTGGGTGAGCAAAACTGCCGTCCTCTGACTCAATTCATGGTGCAGCAGAAAACTTAGAAATGCTGCTTCACTACCTCCCAATGTCCCTGCTTCAAATTAGAATAGTGCTGCATGAATCCCCACGGGTAAATTCATCTGTATTAAACTCGCCTGAACATATACTGTAGCTGCAAGCTGGAGAGGCCTGCGTTTTCCATGGCAGGAGCCTGCATCTCATCTTCCAGTTGCTGACTGTCATTTTGCTAGATTTTTGTGCCATCTGGCCAGGGATTTGAACTGGAAGCCCAAGGGATTTATTTTTCATGCCTAACCTTTGGGCTACCTACTGCTGAAGTTGCCCACCCATTATTTCTACCAGCCCACCCCAATATAGCAGGCTACAACCAGCCCTGACTACCTCTCTTCTGAGACACCAGCTTTACTCTTTGAAACTGCACTGGAGCTCCTTGAGACTGGAGACAGTGTTCCCAGAAGACATGGTTTGCCCTTTGGGTCTATTTTTTACTGTCTGCAAAAGATCTCACTCAAGCACAGCATAAGAAATGAAAGAGTGGTTTATCAGATTGAAAAAAGGAATAACTTACCTGAAAAACTGCAATAATTCGACATACACTCCTCAAGGTCAGACAGCCCAGAAGGCCCCTGTATCCTGATCACCTGTGTCCAGGAGGGTTATGTATTTATTCAATATAGTTCCAGTTCATGCAGATATATAAATTTGAGTGGTCTGTAAGCAGTGCAGATGATAGCCAGTCACAAATCCATTGAGGGAACAACAGCATTTGGAGAGGCTGTACAATACCCTGTCACCACAGGATTATATTTAAGGATGGGTGGGTGTGCAAGAGGACTCGCATATAGGGGGGTTGGGTTTGCAGAGTGAGTTTGTGATGTGACAAACAGATCTGCAGTAAAACAGAGGAGGGGCTAAAAGGAGGGGGTAGATGAGTACCCTCCTATCCCTGTTCTAACAATATATTATTTGTCACTGATGCAATCCAAGTAGTGCATCCCAGACAAACAAGTGATGCAATGCAGTCAGCTTACTGGAGCACAGGTGAGACTGTGTAACCTGGTGTAAGGTCTTACACATGAAACCACAACATTCATCAAAGCATGACTCACAATTATCTTTCATCCTCACAAAGAAAAGAAATTGAACAATCAGATACAGCATTTCTTACAGAGCCTACAAAGGGTCATAGCGGGAATTTTTTAGGAGAGATACATTTGTGTTCCCTCGCAAAAGTTTTGCGTTCCCTCCCAATTCATTTGCGTTCCCCTGCAAAAGTTTCACATTCCCCGGCAAAGGTTTTGCATTTTCTCATAATAAGTATTGTATTCCCTAGCAAAAGTTATGCCCAGCCTTTTCTCACCAAACATAAGATCCACTTTATTGAGTCACGTGATGCACTCGAAGTGAGGGGGTTGTTTTCGCCAGCCTCCTGCACTTACAACCTATTTATCGTTATATTTGCAATTTCTACGGCACTTTTTAAAATCCAAAGCGCAACTCTAACGGATAAACATGTCCAGGACTGAAGTACACGACAACCCACGCGAAACTTTGGCGAGAACCCGCACTGAGATCAAAAAGCTACTCATGGCTAGCGGCCATGTTGCCACCGACGTTGGAGGCAGCGTCCTCTCAGCTGAAAGCAATGCTACGAGACTCGCTCGGGAAGTCACAGCGAAGATAACTGCCCTGATGGAACAGAAATTTTCTCAACTCCACTCCACCCTCGACAGAATGAGCAGCCGCATTGAAGACAATGCTAAAAAGGATGTTCTCGCCACTTGATGTTAGACAGTCAATGCCCTCGACATGCTACTAGTCTGCCGCCAGCACCTGTTTGTCAAATTTTTGGTCTGTAACGTAATAGGTCAATCAGAAAAAGATCCAACATGAACAAGCTGAAAGGTATATCGCCACCTATCGTAGCGGAGACTGGTATGCTTTGGTCAATAAATTTAATTTTGTTCTGCGAATGTATACAGGGTGTGGTAGAAGGAGGCACTCTTGTCCTCCCCCTTACCCTTCATTCTATCCGTACCTGGCTATTCATTCAATCCACTCCCATTGTTATGTTTTGAGTGTCCCTCCAACCCCCCTCTGTTAGTCATTCATTAGTTTTCTCTGCCATTTGTCCTTTTGTAACCAATCAGTTCAATCTTTACTGTAAAGAACAACCCACCATGTCCCAGCATAAATCTCTGGGCCTCCATCTCTAGGGCCTCTGCCATGCTGGTACCAGACAGAGCCACAGACTTCAGCAGTTGGTTTTCCTTGGTATGTTTCACCACTTGTTCACAGTTTTACCAGTACAATAAACTTGATAAAAGACTATTGGCTTTAATCTCTCAGTTCTACAATTATTGGCATAGACTGCATGTCTTTGAACCTGTAACGGCCTTCATCTCAGAGAGGACTAGGTTTGCCGGCACAACAAAGCAGCTGAGGGAAGGGATTTTTTCCTTTACTTGCCTCTCTGTGGCAGAGAGTTGAAGTCCTGACAGTAAACCATTCGTACCACTGCTGATTCTGTGTTTTATATGATTGGACAATAGGGGTGTAACGATTCTGAATCGCGATTTTTTTAAAGCGTAGTAACACCACCTGCTACCATGGGGTGAACATCTGAGCTTTCCCTTTTCCTTGATTAACCCCCGTGCTGTCCTGAATGAAAGTGCCAGACATCAAAGGGCATGAGAAATGCTTTTGGAAAAACCTTGACTGACATCAGTATTTTTCGGCTGCGGAGCCAAGCAAATTAAAACAGAATCATCTCCTATTAACTAATTAGGCAACTCTAAGAAAAGTAAACCTGTTCCCGTTTACTTTGCTTGATTAGCAATCAAATGGTGGATTCGTTTACTCTTTAAGTTGAATGAGTGGAGCTGTTTATTAAGACAACATGTTTGATTGCTGCATTTTGAAATTTAAATGGCCATAGAACGGCACAGATTTGCATGAACACAATTGCCTTTGCCACGCCATTTCATGCGACTGTGATAATTCATATCTCACATTTATGTTTCATCCGCTTTTCAGAATGTTTTCCACCTTGTGTATTTTTTAGACTTTAAAATCCAGGGTGATCTTATAACAAATCTGTTTTAAATCAATCTTGAATAATGTCCTAAAATGCTACAATGAGAGATGTAATTCAGAGGAAGATTTTTTTCTAATTATTCAAATTATTGGCATTCTTTCAATCTAACACCGTAGCCCAGTTAGGTTTGTCTGCTTTTCACCATCACATCTTAATCATTATAGGCTACTGGCTAAATTTCTTGATCATTATTTAGGCCAAGTACACGGGAGCAGATTTAGGGAAGGGCAGAGCACCTGCAATTAGCGAAATCTAAACTCAGGTTTCTTCCTGACGGCATTTGAAATCATTAAAGCCGCTTCAGGTGTGTATGTTCCAAGAAATTACATGCGACTGCCTACACACCCCTTGACGGCAAGTGGTCTCATCGCACTTTAAAAAAATCCTCGTTCAACATCGCCACATCCCAACTCAGCATTTCATCTCTGATTGGGTGAGGTCAAGTTTTAGGATTAACTAAACAGCTCGAGTAAAGTTAACACCCGTGTAACACTAACCCCCAGATAACACCTAAACTTGACCTCAACAGGAAGATTTAGTCAAGCAGGGCCCGGTTGTTCAAAAGTCGGTTATTTTTTAACCAGCCTTTAAGTACACTTAACCGACTGTTAACTTTTAACACAGCTGTTATCTTGTTGTTCAAAACTCGGTTAACTTTAACAGAGTGTTAACTTTATGTTAAAGTTAACGCACCTAAGGACCACCGCTAACTTTTTAACAGTGTGGTTAACTCTCAAAATGGTGTTCATTGCTAACGCTGCTTTCATGATGCCAGTTCAGCAAAGGAAGGATAGGGTGTATCGTGGACTGGACTTTGATATTGGAGATTACTCTATTGAAGTTACATACCCGCTATCGATTTGGTAGAGCATCTATTGCTTACCTTTGCAAAATTTTGCAAGGTGATTTGCAGCGTCCAACAAGGAGGGGCCACGCACTGACTGTGGAACAGCAAGTGTTAGTGGCCCTTCGCTTCTATGCGAGTGGGAGTTTTCTGCAAGTTGTGGGGGATACCCTAGGACTAGACAAAAGCACAGAATCAAGAGTCGTGCCCGATGTGACCGATGCCTTAGTGGCAAAACGCAATGAGTACATTTCGTGGCCTACATTTAATTGACAACTTTGACAGATCAAAGATGGCTTCTTCGCACTAGGTGGTTTTTCCAAAGTAATTGGATGTGTAGATGGGATACAAGTAAGTAATTCATTAATAAATATTGGCAAAACAGAATATAAGATATATGTGAAGCACCCTTAAAATCCCATAATTTTGACTGATTTCCATTTCCCATCATATCCATACAGTTTAAGGTGCTAAGTGTGCAATAAAATAGATGTGACAATAATAAAACAAATAGCCCAATTATTTCCAAATAATTTATACAGTTATTTTTTAAAGCCTCTGGAAACTTATCTTGACAAAGTGAAAATTCACGTATAATATCCAAGTTGAGTGTCTCATAAAGCATCTACAAAAAACTGAGTGAAAATTAACATTCATAACTATTAGAAAACCTAGTTCAAAAACGGCTCATTTTGCTATTCAGTCCATTTCTCAAGACAGTGTGGGCGTGGTGCATCACGGTGTGACTGGCCACTCCCTCGATTTGAATGACATCTCACTGGCTCCGTGAGCGTTAGTCACAGCAATGGTCAGTCCAGCCCAATGTTTGAGCCGTCTGACTCAATCCGCTTGCACACTGGACGCGAAACAAATTTTTCGCACGACAGATTACGTAAAGTCAATGCGAAGACGCGAATAAACACATTTTGCATGTATTAGCGTTTTCGCATTGACTTTGAATGTAATCTGTCGTGCAAAAAATTTGTTTCGCGTCCAGTCCCTTAGCAAAAAGTAGTATATTTGAAGTTCATTTTATTAAGTATACTTGAGTATAAGTATAAGTATAGCAAGTATACTACGGACCATGTACTTGTAGTGTACTAGAAAGTATACTAATTTAATACTGCTTCGGACTAAATTGGAACATTTTTAAGTTTATAAAAGTATACTTTTAAGTATACTTCAAGTTTAAGCAAAATAAACTGAAAGTACATACTCTTACAAAAAAGTATACTTCAAGTTTAAGCAACAAAGTACCCGTCTAGTTTACATCTAAGTTTTATTCTATACTGCAAGTACACAACAAGTGAACTTTTTAGTATACTGTGAGTGAACTAGTTGTATACTTCTAGCATACTTTTCAATTTATGAGAGTATACATTTAAGTATACTGCAAGTAAACTTACAGATATACTGCTAGTTTATTAGTTGTATACCTCTAGTAAACTTTTCAGTTCATGAAAGTATACTGTGAGGTATACTGCTAGGAGACTTAAAGAGTGTCAGTGGATGTTTAATGACCACACTGAGTCAGAGCTTCGGGCTCACATCTCATCAGACAGACAACATTCTCACCACTGCACTGGAGTAGTGTGTATTATTCTCACCAGAGGGAAGATCCCAATCTACTAGCCCACCAACACCTGCTCCAGCAGCAACTTATTTTCCCAGGTGATCTACCATCCAAGCACAAACCAAGCCAACACCTGCTTAGCTTTAACCACACAGCTGGTGCAGATGGTTGTGGTATGGTTGCTAGTTCTAAAACTAGTACAGACATTTCATTGTCACTATGTCAGGTAGCACTGAAGTTCCAGTCTTCTTAATCTCATGTTTGAAAATACATTTATCTATGAATCTGCACATAATGGCCAGCTAGATTGAACTAATATCTCAATTTAAACACAGCAATGTTTGGTACTGGTACAATATGCAGGGCTTTGATGTCCACACTCTTGTTTAAAAATGATTAAATCATTTATTAAACAGAATGTACCATCTTTCAAGTGTTACAGCACTGCTGCATCTTTTCTTTAGTTGGTCATATTTTTGACTGTGATACAGAACTCCATTAACCAAAAAACAGCTCATCGGTGTGCTCATTTAGAATATTTCATCAGCCTTTGCTTGAGTCCTTCAGCCCACTGGTCAGGCTGAAGGCATTGCTAATTAATATTTTATGCATATTTCTGGTTCCATATATGTGAGAAAGAGGTTTTTTTTGTTTTGAATTGGGATTTCAATAAGAGTTGCCATTGCTGTGTTCTTATACTTTGGCATCCAATACAATATTGTGTTTGAAAATTTAATTTATAAAGGAATCAATTTTGTTCTCAATCCTGAGCATGTGTTTCATTGTAAATTCTTATAAGTACCTTCATCTGTAAATTAAAGCAGAATGCACTTAAGCATTGTCTACTAGTAGAGTACATGAGGTAACCTCTCGTCTACTTACATTAAATAATATCTGAATACCAACAGTAATATATTTTAGATTGCAATAATCATAAGCTGCGAGTATGATGTTAAGTTAGCTTAAAGAAGACTTTGAAGTATACTTGCAGTAAAAAAAAAAAAAAAAAACTTTTAGCTCCCTGAAAGTTTAGAACTAAATTTAAACTATAGAGGGCTTGAAGTATAGAACTAGTGGACTTGAAGTCTACCTATAAGTTTACTTGCAGTATACTTCTAAGTGTACTCTCACCCACATAGCAAAATTGGTCTGGGCCAGTTCTGGCCCAAATAATGCACTTTTACGCCCCAATTCTGGCCCACATACATAAAGAATGACGGCCCTATTGTGGCCCAGATCTGGTTTGCCAGAGCTGGCCCACGTATGGGCCAGCACAGCGCCAGCTCGCATACAATCGGTCCACATATGGCATGCCATCACAGAAACGGTTCCATCATTGCCAGACCTGGCCCACGTCCGGTCAACATACCACTTTCCATGCCAGAAGTCGCCCAGCAGTGCTGGCTTGACGCCGGATCCGGGCCAGACTCGTCTGCTATGTGGGCATGAACTAAAAAGTTGGCTTGAAGTATATAACAAGTAAAGTTGTAGAACGTCTGAATTTACTTTCAGTATACTTCAAAGTATACTTTTATATATTAGATATTGTGCTAGAAGTATATAACTATTGAACTAATAGTTCATCTTTAAGTTTACTAGCAGTATACTCCACAGTATACTTTCATGAACTGAAAAGTTTACTAGAAGTATACAACTAATAAACTAGCAGAATATCTGTAAGTTTACTTGCAGTATACTTAAATGTATACTTTCATAAATTGAAAAGTATGCTAGAGGTATACAACTAGTTAAGTCACAGTATAGTTAAAAGTTCACTTGTAGTGTACTTGCAGTACAAAATAAAACTTAGATGTAAGCTAGATGGGTACTTTGTTGCTTAAACTTGAAGTATACTTTTTTTTGTAAGAGTATGTTTCAAGTCTGTCAATAATAATTTTCAAATTTGTTCTCAAATAAAATCAGGCAAATGTTTAGCTGTTTCTGTGTGGGTTAATAACACTGCATAAAAATCAAGTTCAGCTCCACCCATGTGCTATTTACTCTGCTATGCTGCCCCAAAGCTGACTTGTTACTGCAAACATACATGTGGAATATGTAAGTCTGTGAGATAGTAAAAACTGAGTAAAAAATATAGTGCAGTATACTTCAAAGAAGCCAATATGTATGGTAAAAATATTTTAATGTGCTTATTCTTTTGATAGTAGCCTAACTGCAAGCCAGAATACTTGAACATTAGGCATGAATATTTTAATACTTTGAGATATACTCAAGAAAAGTATAATAATCAAAAGTTTAGGTACAAGTATTAGCCAAATATACTTAGACTTTTCTGTGTACTTTTCAGTATAAGCTAAGTATACTTAAGTATTACTTTGCTAAGTATATCTCTGATAAGTACATCAAAAGTAAACTGAAAGTATACTCTCTTATTTTTAGTTTAGAAGAAGTATACTAATAGCACACTTGAATAAACTTCTCTTTCGTAAGGGGTGTGCAAGCAGCTTCAGAATCAGACAAAGCAGAACCTCAAGTTTCAAGTTTCAAGTTTATTTATTTATTTCACACAGGCATACACATTATTTGTAGCGCATAACTGAAGTTACGGGATCATGTGTGAATCAGGCCTCCCAAAGAAGCTATCAAAAGCTTTTAGGAGGGAGCCTGAGAACAAGTATAAACATTAACATTAACCTCTGCCATCTGGAAACACCGTCCAGCCAGTTACGGAATGGTATTTTGTAAAAATCCTTCGCTTTTTTTATTATTACCGAGTTAGCACAACTCCGCTAAAATTCAACGTTAGCAGGGATGCACCTAACGGCGGCCTGATGGTACTGTAACGTTAACTAGTACTGTTCAATATTACTGCATCGTAATTAGCTTTCCACTCAACCGGTTCCTCTCAGTGATTTCCATTCAGTAATGTTTTACCCTCAAGTATGCTTGTTGTGAAATCAACGCTCACTGACCAATAGAACTACGTATTGTGTTTGCAGGTGTTCCTGTGGAGAATGCCAGATGATGCCAACAATGGCAGAAAATATATGCTGTCAGGTGCTTACACCGGTGTGTAGTATTAGTCCACTATATAGTCTTAGCTCCATTAAAAATGCACTGGTTGGCACACTTACTGTAGGCCTAGTGACTGTAAATTGAAGAATCAGTTTTTATTGCTTTGTCCAGTAAGATACGAGTGGGATTATAGAAACCGTGGACGCGCCAAGCACTTCAGTAATGACGAACATTTGCTTTTTTTTCTGACGTGTACAATGATGCTGGATTTGTTCTTTTGAGTGTGTTCAATTAGCTGACATAAAGCCAGCTAAGAAATAAAAAATGCTACGGCATCAGCAAAATGGCGTGGCTAACGACACGAAATTTTTTTAAAAAAGCATCATTTGCACTGTCACTGGTCAACAATTGGCTGTCTGTCCGAGAATGGAAAACAGGACCTATCGCTCACCGACCCCGCTTATAGCAGCCGCGAATGACTACTGCACCTCAAGGGCGCGATATTCGGTCACAGCATGCACGGGACAGATCCTAGACAGCAACCCAAACTCGTTGAGAGATAAGGGTTTTATGCTGCGTTCACACCGCTATGTTGAATATGGTGAAATTCCGGTTGCGAAAAAGACACACATGGAGAGCGTTCATTTGCCGCCAGTCTGTCACGGGGGGCATCATGGGCGATAATAAAGGTATCAAATATAAAGTTAACTTGTCAAAACGACAGAAACATTGTGATATGGAAATACAGCAAACTCTGGGACCTAAAGGTTCATAATTAGTTGCTCCTTTTAATATTTGATAAAACAAACATGAAAATAAACATACTTTTCTGTTTAGCTCACAATGTGTTGGTCTGGCCTCATTTTGCTCACGAGTGGTGAAAATTGATCCGCTGAATTAATCACCAGTTCACTGCTTGTAATCGCAGATTGTAAGGTGATTTGAACACAAGCAACCGCTTGTGTGCTGAGCAACACCATTTTCACAAGCTGATTTGAATGCACCATAAGACAGTCGAGCCACAGCGGAAGTACCATTCCACACTAAGTGCGAAACGCATGCGAGCACACGTCCCATTCAGAAAATCATTTACTGGTGCATTTTGAATGGAGCTAATACAAACATACATGATAGCGGGGGACAGACAAATACGCGGACAGACGGATGGACAGATAGATAAATGGAACCAGAATGTTGTTGGGTAATCAATCGCAAAACAGGCTACTCCAGGACGATGTTTCTCGGGCTCACAGTTTCTCGGGCTCACAAGAGGTCAAGCGGGAGCAGAGAGATTTTATAATTTCAGTTAGGGGTGGGACAAATGATGGGTTTTTTTTTAAATTGGTTTGGCTTATTACGCAATAACCCACTAAGAAAACCACGCCCAATTCAATCGCAGTAAGAGGAAAGGTGCTAAAAATTAAATGACAAAATCTCGGATTTGAATTGAACATAATTTCCAATATTTTACTATGCTTCCTATTATGCACATACAACCCAAATAACGTAATTGAAAGCTTTTTGTGCACTTGGGTTTACAGAGGCTTTAAATATAATAATACAAAGAAATCAATGAAACTGATATCTCCTCAATCAATATAAAAAAAAATATAAATATGTTTACTCTCCTTTTTTCCTGTTTTCCTGGTTTGATAAAACATTAGACCTAATTTGATTCCATGAATTCAGTCATAAATCTTGATATGACTTTTTTTACAGTATACACATCTGAAGCGCCCATAAAATATTAACAATTTGACTGATGTCCCCTTCTCTGTGTGTTTATCCTTGAACTACATTAGGGAGTATTATGTTTGTGTTCATATAAGTTTTATATTAAAACATAATATTATGCTGACAGCACAATATGACGACTTTCATTACGACCGACATAAAATATAATGTTGGCAAACAATTTATAAGATTTTGTATTTATGTAATCGGCATGCAGAGGTCATTCTTCAGTCGAGTTTCAGGCATGCGCAGTTTGGACGTTCTTCGAGCTTCGCAGTTGTGTGAGTGCGAATTTGCCTCGTGTGTGAATGTATGCAAAAAAATTTGATTTTTCGGTTAACACGGACCAGTTTGCCTCCACCATGAACTGCATTACATTTTCCTCGTCAGCAGAGAAATTTCTGCTTCTCTTTTTCCTTGAGATGTATCCGATCTTTTGGTTTTGGGATTCCATTTCTGGTAAACCGGAAGTAAACTAAACTTGGAATTGTGGGATAGAGGAATGCTAACCAGTGACATTAACCACGCTGTTAACTTTGACGGTGACGTTAGCTGACGGCATGACTAGCCATGTTTTGAACAACGCATATTTAACGTTCAGTTAGCTAACGGTCGGTTAAGGATTTAACTGGCCATTAGGAGTTAACCGGCGATTAAAATAACCGAGTGTTGAACAACCGGCCCCTGGTGTTTACTGTGGGTTTACACCGAATTAACACAGGATTAACCCAACTTCTGAGCCAAAGTGTTATCTCAATCCCAGAAAGCTGCATAAACACCATGCATACTCATTTAAAATGTACAGGGTGTTGAGTTAACCTCTAGAGGTTAACACTTTACTGAGGTCAAGTTTGAGGGTTAGCGCAGGGCTGCCAACTGGGTGAGGTCAAGTTTTCAGTTAAGGATTCAGTTAGGATTAGTGTTAGTGTTAGTGTTAACCCGAACTGTAAACACTAGGATAATCCTTGGATGGAATTAACATATGAATATCACAGAGATGACACTAGGTGCTTTATGTTACGTCACGTCCGGTTGCCTGTCAGCGGTCTGGTTTTGCTGCTGCCCGCGTTTTTAGTTTACTTTTATTATTTTATCGTTATTTTAGCGTTTTATCCTTTTGACATTTTATTATTTTAACATTTGTTATGACTTGAAAATCACAACAAAGAACATCAGCAATGACAACTTAAACAAATTTATTCTTCACTGAATTAAAAAAAAAAAACTCTACAAATAATCCACTGTTCAATCCTCTAATAACACTCTAATGCCACTATGTAACTCTTGCCAAAACAAAAACTCTGCCCCTACTGACCAAAAATCACAGCATTTATAAAGACTAGCAACATTCTGGAAAGATCTACAGGATTCCTGGGTAATCCCGCCCACTCCAGGCAGGAAGATGCCGGAAGCTTCTAGAAAGCACTAGTCTTTTACAAAGAAGTGATATTACATCAGATCATGTTTTGCTACAGACACACCACCAGAGGGGGCTGAAGAACAAAATAAATTGCTGACCAGCAAGGCAGCAAAAACAACATGTAAAAAATCTCCATTTACAAATGATATACAATGCTGAACATAAAATACTCAAAAGTAACACATTTTATTATTTTACTTGTTTATCATTTTGTTTTATTTCTTAATTTAGTTTTTTACAATTTTATTGCATCTTTTATTGCATTCTTATTTTATTATTTATTTTAAATAGTTTTTTACGTTTTAACTTATTTTACCGGAGAGCCGATACTGAGCTGCAGCGATCAAACAGTATAAACAAGCCTTCACGGTTGTGAGCATTGCTGCGGGCTAGTTGTAGGGAACATTTCTGTTTTATCGAAAAGAACATGACACAACTCACCTCTCCATCTGGCTGTGATGGCTGCGTCTGCCTCCGCAAGAAGATAGTGGAGCTGGAGCAAAGAATCTCCGCTCTCTACAAAATCCAGGAAGTGGAGAGGCATTTGGATACCTTCACCCTCGGTCCGGCACAATCCGCTTCCACAGATGCGCCAGGGTTGGAAGCTCCATGCGCTGCAAATACCCCAAACACGGCTGGTGTTCCCGCTGAAGTCCCTTGCCTGAAGGAATCATGGCTACGGCTAGGGGCGAAACCCAAAGCCCCTGTTAACTCGACGCCACTCCATCCGGAGCCATGGGTCGAGGTCGGCGGCCGCAAGAGGAAAGGTCAACCGTCGTATTCTCCCACGAACAGCGAAATCCAGCTGGAGAATCGCTTCGAGATTCTGAACTTGGAGGGGTTCCCTTGTTTGAGCCAGAACACGTGTCCCTCTGCAGCTCGTTATGGGCTGAGTCAGTCCAGCTGCTCTGCACCGCCCCCGGTGTCTCCAACGAATGCTCCCAGACGACCTTCACGCCCTTGGACTCGAACACAGCCGAACTTCACTCCGGCTCCACGGGGCACTACTTCTGCCCCACCATTGCATGCTCTCCTTCAGCGGCTCACGGTCCACAAAGCCAGCCTACACAGCCAACGCCTGCTTCTCCAACAACCCTCTTGATCGGCGACTCAGTAGTGAGGCATGTCCGGAGGAGAACAGCGGAGACGTACTGCTTTCCGGGCGCTAAGGTACTTGACTTATTCGGAAAGATCCCGAGTCTCCTGGAGAAACATCCTGGCCTGCGGAATGTAATTGTACATGTTGGCTGCAATGATGTTTCTAACCACGCTTCGGAACTGTTGAAAAAGGACTTTAGCAGGCTTTTGGATTTGCTTATTGACTGAGGTAAGCGCATTTTTATCTCCGGCCCCATTCCATCACTGGGCCAAGGCGCTTTAGCTGGCTTCTTAGCCTTCATACATGGCTCCAGTCCGCCTGTGTAGCGTAAGGCATGGTTTTATCGATAATTTTTACCTTTTCTGGAATCGCCCATCCTTTTATATGAGGGATGGCATTCATCCGAGTAGACTGGGTGGACATATTTTAACGAATAACATGTTTTACACAGTTTCTAATGCTTCTGCACTCTGACTAGGCCATGCAGCACAATCCGGTAACCACAGGTTTACCGCACAGGTCATTTCCGGTCCTGAATTTCAGGCCGACTTCTACCCAACGAGCTATATAAACTAGAGGCGCTATGTTACGATTTCAATGTGCAAGTCTGGCCGTCCATCACAGAAAGGTGCAGCAAAGTGGATTCATGCCTTCCAGAAATTCTCATTTCCACTGAGTGCCATACAGTCCTAACAAGCGAAAATACCGCAGTACTTTGAATCACTCCCGACTTGAGTTAAGCCGCTTTCACGCTGGACGCGAAACAAATTTTTTCGCATGACAGATTACATTCAAAGTCAATGCAAAGACGCGAATACACTCGTTTTGCGTGTATTCGCGTCTTTGCATTGACTTTGAATTTAATTTGTCACGCGAAAAATTCGTTTCACGTCCGGTGTGAAAGCAGCTTTAGGCACGTCTGAAAACCCGTTGAAATTAGCAGTCGCTGTCAGACGCATAGGTTTAGTTGTTCCTCGTCCTGGAGTCGTCCATTGTAATGTCAGTGTCCGGGTCTGCACCATGCAGCTTTTATCAAACAAAAAAATAGTCATAGATACATGTCTGATCCAATTACAAACCAATTTTTTTTTGTTTTTCTTTTTTAATAGATAGGCATTTGTGTCAGATTCAATTACAAACCAGTGTTTTTTTTTTTTTTCTAAACTAGTAAACTAGTTTCACGACTTGGCTGCGGTCACAATAAGACACTTGTTATCAAGGTTCCCGGCATTTGCGATGATAATTTATCTTACTAGTTAACAAGTGCCCCGTCCTCGATCGTACTGCTATAGAAATAAACCCAGCCTGACAGAACGAGATCAGTCATAATATTACCATACCGAAGGGGTTTTAAGATAGCCTGGATGTATACCACTGATTTACAAACATTCCCGATGGAAAAATATCAATCGCTCAGGGGTCCATTTCCCAAAATCACAGATGCTAACTTACGTCGTACGAACCATTGACAATGAATGGACAAACTTTGTAAGCTGCTAACTTAGTTAGTAACTACGCTTTTGGTGAACACAATGGGCGATAATGGACAGAAATAGCGCTTCAAGCTAAATCTTCTCTAGTTATCGGTCAGAAAAATGTCGGAAATCAAAACGCTGCTGAGTGATTATTATTGATATTTACCGAAATATTTACCAGAGCGTATTAGCTTACATGGGTTCCAGCGGCAGGGACGTCCGTCATAAGATGGCGGCTAGCTCTGCACACATTGGCTGATCTGGAACGAACAATGTAGTGCCTCTAGTTTATATATCTCGTTGCTTCTACCTTTCAGATCAACCCACATTTAACCACATTATAAATGTACTAGCTCCCTCTTGTGTAGGGAAGCTTTCTGTTTCTCACTCGGGGCCTGATTTCGCTAGGAACTCTTATGTTCCCAATACTGTTTTTGGTTTTATTCTGGTTTTAAACCTGTCTCGTCAAAGATTATTTAGATCTTGTTGCAGGCCTAATGGGATTTCGGTTTATAATCTTATTTATGTGCCCTTGGTTAAATGTAATTCTGTAGTATCTGTTGATACTGAACCTGCCATTTTAGATTATCCATCTGTTTTCAAAGCTAGAGATGGACTTGGGTTGTTGCATCTAAATGTGAGAAGTTTGGCTGCTAAAATGGACCATGATGTTCTGATGTTCATCTTAATGGCTACAACCTTTTCAGAGCTGATAGAAGAGGGAAAGGAGGTGGTGTAGCCATCTATGTTAAAACTTGTTTTTCAGTATCTGTGCTAATTTCATCCTCCATCCCAAAGCAGTTTGAATGTCTGGCTCTGTCTGTTAATCTTGGGGAAAACACTCAGGTAACAGTTTTTGGTGCATATAGACCCCCTTCAGCCCTCCCCTGTGCTGTTGACAATTTGGCTGACATGTTTTCCTCTTATACTGCAACAGAATAGTTAATTATGGGAGATTTTAACCTAGACCGGGAAAAACCAGTGTCTGACCGCTTCAAAGACCTATGTGCAATCAACTTTTTTGGAGGTCACTAAAGGGGTGCCACAGGGCTCGATTTTAGGACCCTTACTTTTTACTCTGTATATTAATAATATGGTCTCATTTGATAATGGCTGTAAGGTGCATTTCTATGCTGATGATACAGTGCTTTATACTTCTGCTTCTTCATTGAATGAGGCATTATTTGCATTACAAAGAGCCTTTGTTTCATTTCAGCACTCACTTCTAGAGCTCACTTCAAATTAGTTTTAAATGTGGCAAAAACAAAATGTATGCATTTCTCTAGATCTCGCTCTTTGAGGGACTGTTCATTTTTACTTTGCTCCTTGGATGGCTCTGAAATCGAGCGAGTGTCTTGTTACAAATACCTTGGAATATTTATCGATGAATAACTGTCTTTTAAAGTACATCTTGATGAACTTACAAAAAAGTTAAGACATAAAATTGGGTTTTTTTTTCCAGAAACGGCTCTTGTTTCTCTCGAGATAATAGGAAGTTTTTAATTCAATCAACCTTCTTGTCAGTGTTAGATTATGGTGACATCATCTATATGCACGCTGCCCCAACGACCTTGAAAAAACTCGATACGGTCTATCAAGCTGCACTTCCTTTTATTACTAGAGATCCTTTTAAAATGCATCATTGTTCTCTGAATAAAGCTGTGGGTTGGCCATCATTGGCTACCAGGAGAAGGCAGCACTGGCTGACCTTCATTTATAAAGCAATCTTACACAGATTACCATGTTATCTGACAACTTTTATCTCAAAGTGCAGTAGCAATTACCAGGAGAGATCTCAGGACTGGTTGGTCCTAGAAGTCCCCAGAGTTAAAACAGAACTTGGTAAAACTGCTTTTAGTTACTGTGCTCCTAAGACGTGGAACAATTTTCAAGAAACATTTAAGCTGGGTAAATTGATATCATTAGAGAATTTCAAAAAAGTGATAAAGGATTTAGAAGTTGGTGATTGTGCGTGTTTTGAATAATATTACTGCAATTATCTCAGCCACATGTATTGTATGCACTCCTGTATGCTAATTTTATTGTTTATTGTTTGCTTTTTTTAATGATAATGTATTGCATTGTATTCTGTTTTGTGTTAACAGTGCACCATCGCAAATGAGCCTGAGGTCTCAATGGGTTCCCCTGTATAAATAAATGTTAAATAAAAAAATAAAAAATAAAATAATCCACCATAACGCATGTGAAACTGATAAACCTCCATGCCCAAGGACTTCAATTCCACCTGAGAATCTCTTACAAACGCGCTGATTGAATAATTGCTGGCTGCGGCACGGGAACGTGAATATGCCACTAATTCTCACGGCGAATGCGTGAGAATTGGCAGCCCTGCACTAACCCTCAAACTTGACCTCAGTAAAGTGTTAACCTCTAGAGGTTAACTCAACACCCTGTACATTTTAAATGAGTATGCATGGTGTTCATGCAGCTTTCTGGGATTGAGATAACACTTTGGCACAGAAGTTGGGTTAATCCTGTGTTAATTCGGTGTAAACCCACAGTAAACACCAGGGGCCGGTTGTTCAAAACTTGGTTATTTTAACCGCCGGTTAACTCCTAATGGCCGGTTAAATCCTTAACCAACCGTTAGCTAACCAAACGTTAAATATGCGTTGTTCAAAACATGGTTAGTCATGCCGTTAGCTAACGTCACCATCAAAGTTAACAGCGTGGTTAATGTCACTGGTTAGCATTCCTCTATCCCACAATTCCAAGTTTTGTTTACTTCCGTTTTATCAAAAATGGAACCCCAAGGAAAAAGAGAAGCAGAAATTTCTCTGCTGACGAGGAAAATGTAATACAATTCATGGCGGAGGCAAACTGGTCCGTGTTAACCGAAAAATCTAATTTTTTTGTGCACATTCACACGAGGCAAATTCGCACTCGCACTACTGCGAAGCTTGGAGAACGTCCAAACTGCGCGTGCCTGAAACTCGACCGGAGAAGGACCTCTGCACGCAGATTACATAAATACAAAATCTTATAAAGTGTTTGGCAACATTATCTTTTATGTCGGTTCTAATGAAAGTCATCATATTTTGCTGTCAGCATAATATTATGTTTTTATATAAACCTTATATGAACGGAAACATAATACTCTCTAATGTAGTTCAAGGATAAACACACAGAGAGGGGGACATCAGTCAAATTGTTCAGATGTGTATACTGTAAAAATGTCAAACCAAGATTTATGACTGAATTCAAGGAATCAAATTAGGTGTAGGCCTAATGTTTTATCAAACCAGGAAAACAGGAAAAAAGGAGAGTAAACATACAGCGCCCTCCATAATTGTTGGCACCCCTGGTTAAGATGTGTTAAAAGCCTTAAAATAAATTCAATTTTTATTGCAGAAGCATACTCTCACACTGAAAATTCGTAGAAAAATGTAACCTTTAACTCAAGCAAATTTTAATTAAAAAAAAAAAATAAATAAAAAAATAATCCCTGACTAAGAAATAATTATTTTTCATAAAATCACCTGTTCCACAATTATTGGCACCCCTAACAATTCCTAGGAAATAAATGTAATTGAAGTATTTCTGTCATTTCTACAGTAGTTTACAAAGTTGATCAGAGTATCTAGGAACATTTAATTAGTAATTCATCACTTCCTGTTTCCCTGGGGTATAAATATGACGTGACACAGAGGCCATTTCTCTTATCCACTCTTCAACATGGGAAAGACAAAGGAACACACCATTCAAGTAAGGCAGATGTGTGTCGACCTTCACAAATCAGGCAATGGCTACAAGAAAATAGCCACTCGCCTGCACCTGCCCGTATCTACTGTCAGAGGAATCATTAAGAAGTTTAAAACAACTGGAACAGTGGTAAACAAGCCTGGACGAGGACGCAAGGTTATTTTGCCACCACGCACAGTGAGGAGGATGGTAAGAGAAATAAAAAGTTCTCCAAAGCTCACTGTTAAAGAATTGCAACAAATGGTAGCATCTTAGGGTCACAAAGTCTCCAAAACAACCATCAGGCGCTGTCTACATGCCAACAAGCTGTTTGGGAGGCATGCACAGAAAAAACCTTTTCTTACTCACAATCATAAACACAAACGTCTGGAGTTCGCTAAGCGGTACTGGGACTTCAACTGGAACCGTGTGCTTTGGTCATATGAGACCAAGATAGAGCTTTTTGGCAACAAACACTCTAAGTGGGTCTGGCAGAACACAAAAGATGAGTATGCAGAAAAGCATCTCATGCCCACTGTGAAGTATGGGGGAGGATCGGTGATGCTGTGGGCCTGTTTCTCTTCCAGAGGCCCTGGGAACCTTGTTAGGGTGCATGGCATCATGAACGCTTTGAAATACCAGGACATTTTAAATCAAAATCTGGTGGCCTCTGCCCGAAAGCTGAAGATGGGTTGTCACTGGGTCTTTCAGCAAGATAATGAGCCTAAACATGTAGCCAAATCTACACAGAAATGGTTCACCAGACACAGAATCAAGCTCCTCCCATGGCCATCTCAGTCCCCAGACCTCAACCCCATTGAAAACCTGTGGAGTGAGCTGAAGAGGAGAGTGCAGAGGAGAGGACCCAGGTCGCTGGATGATTTAGAGAGATTGTGCAAAGGGGAATGGTCGAAGATCCCTCTTTCTGTATTCTCCCATCTTGTGAAACATTATAGGAGAAGATTAGGTGCTGTTTTGTTGGCAAAAGGGGGTTGTACAAAGTATTAACATCGGGGTGCTAATAATTGTGGCACACATGATTTGATGTAAAAGAATCATTTCTTAATGTGGGATTTTTTTCCCACTGAATAAATGCACTTGAATTAAAGGTTGGATTTTCCTCTTTTTTTCATTGTGGTCTTATATTATTTAGAAAATAACTGAATTTATTAGAAGCTAAAGAACACATCTTAACCAGGGGTGCAAATAATTATGGAGGGCAGTGTAAGAGAACAGTCTTGGAAGTATGGAGATAAGTATCATTTACACATAAAAAAATTAGTCCCTTTGATTGATCATACATGCTCATTTTTAAAAAATCAAAAAAAGTTTAATTTGCGTAATATGAAATCATGCTAATATGGGCATGTGGGTGATTAAAATAACAGATATATAGGTATATATATATATATATATAGGTATAGGAACTTTGACCGTTTTCACCAGCGTTGCCTGTTCACAGAGGTCGTCTCTCACGCCCCTCTGCTAGGTGTGGGCTGTCACCCACGTACCACGTGTTGCCCTCACTTACATGCCACAAACACGGTACCACGGTAGACGGTACCACGGCAGTATGTCAATTCATACTTTGCTGGACACGGGGGCCTTCAGTCCTCTCCCCAGCACTATAACCCATCTTTAACGTGCCCTTGGAGCTTTGCAGTCCTGCCGCCGCCTGTTGACTGCTAGGTTCGGGGGGCCTAATCCCCTCCCTAACAGTCAAAGGGATAGAATACAAAAAGATGCGTATATGATTCATCTGATTATGTTTTCAGTAATAACTACTGATTTTACTGAACAAATATTGATCAAAGCTACAGAAATCAAATACATTTAAATTGTTCAAATGATCTCCTTTGACGGACTTTTCGTCTAATTATGCGCAAAATGATCTCAATCAGTGAAAGATCAGGACTGCAGGCAGGCCAGTTCAGCACACGGACTCTTCTACTATGAAGCCATGCTGTTGTAGTAGCTGCAGTATGTGGTTATGCATTGTCCTGCTGCAATACACAAGGCCTTCCCTGGAATAGATGTCGTCTGGAGGGGAGCATATGTTGCTCTAAAACCTTTATACACCTTTCAGCATTCATGGTGCTTTTTAAATGCAGTGTCCCACACCATATGCACTAATGCATCCCCATACCATCAGAGATGCTGGCTTTTGAACTGAAAGTGAAAAGGCCGATAGAGTCGAGAGGCCCAGTGCAGCGGTAGGAGAAAACCAGAGCAGCACGGACTTAAAACACTCACAGAGAGAGATACAGACTAAACAACAGAGACAGCTCTCGCGCTTCCAAAAGGACATCCAACCATCCGCAACAAGGAAGCAAAGTGAGAGAGGGAGAAAGAGGAAGTATCTTGGGAACCGAGAAAACAAAGCACCTAAAATGGTGCAACACAAAAGTAAGAGAGGGAAAGTAAGAAAAGCGAAATTCTCAAAAGAAATAGGAACCACAAAAGTAATGCGAAAATATTTCGCCAAATATTCCTGACTACAGTAAGGGACAAGGCCAAAGACCTTTACTGGATGCCCGTGATCTTCGGGCCCTCAGATGCCACAGCATCACTCACCGGCATGATTCTCTCATTGACATTACTAAATGGGCCCAGGAATACTTCAAGAAACCACTGTCTGTAAACACAGTCCACCGTGCCATCCACAGATGCCACCTCAAACTCTTTTATGCAAAAAGGAAGCCATTGTTGAGCATGATCCAGAAGCGCCGCCGTGTTCTGTGGGCCAAGGCTCATTTAAAATGGACGGTAGCAAAGTGGCAAAGTTTCTGTGGTCAGACAAGTCGAAATTTGACATTCTTGTTGGAAATCATGAGCATCGTGTCCTCCGGGCTAAAGAGGAGAAAGACTTTCCCTCCTGTTATCAGCATTCTGTCATGGTTTTTACTGTGTTTGTGGTTTTTAGACTCTTTGTGGCTTTTTTCAGAACCATTTCTGTTCCTTTAATTTTCAGATTCCTTCCAGCTGTTTCGTCAGGCGTGGGCGGCACCTTTCTCTGAGCCTATATAAGCCGGATGCCCGCCATGCCTCCCTCGCTGGAGTGTCTGATTTTAGCTAACACAACAGCCAGAAGATAACTCACAGAGATTTTTCCAGTTCTCTGAATCTTTTTATGGTGTTATGCACTGTTGATGATGAGACCTTCAAAGCCTTTGGAGGAGACAAGTTTCTTGAGTTTAGCCATTGGAATTTGATCCCACTCTTCCAGCTGCTGGAGAGTTTTGGGTCTCCTTTGATGGACTTTTCGTTTAATTATGCGCCATAATTATATCTAAAAATTATAATTATACTTTTGATGGTGTTATGCACTGTCAATGATGAGACCTTCAAAGCCTTTGCAATTTGATGTTGAGGAAAATTGTTTTTAAAATGTTCCACAATTTTTTTGCGCAAGCCTTCACAGGTTGGAGAGCCTCTGGCCATCTTTACTTCTGAGAGACTCAGCCTCTCTAAGACATCCCTTTTATAGCCAATCATGTTACACACCTGATGCCAGTTAACTTAATTGTTTGCTTAATGTTCTTTCAGCTGATTCTCTTATATATTAATTGCTTTTTCAGCCCTTTTTTGCCTGTGTCCCGACTTTTTTGAGACCTGTTGCAGCCAGAAAATTTGAAATGAGCTCATTTTTGGATAAAAATGTAAAACGTCTCAGTTTCAACATTTTAAATGTTATCTATGTTCTATTGTGAATAACATATTGGCTCATGTGATCTGAAAGTCATAGCATTTTGATTTTTTTCACAATTTACACTTCGTCCCAACTATTTCAGAATTGGGGTCGTACTTTAAACACTACGTAGGTAGTACATGCCTGTTCAGGGGCCTCATTTATCATTGTGGATACACCTTTTTTTACACCCCTTTTCCCCCCGTTTTGTGCGTATGCACTTTTCTCCGCCAAATTTGGGATCTATCAAACCCAAACCTGACGGGAAAAAGTGCGGACATTTACACCCTTTTTGACCACGGCATACCGTGATGTACACCCTTTTTGAAGAACAGGAGGGATTGGCGACGCAGCTGCTGAGTAAGAGAATTGCAGTGTGTGAGGGAGAGAGGCGCGGATTATAGCTTATTTAAAAGAACAATCAAAGCCGCGGCAATGTCCGATTTTCCAAATGTAATTGGAGCCATTGACTGCACTCACATCATGATTAGGGCACCATCGGTGAATGAATTCGTATATGTGAATCGCAAAAATGTGCATACGATCAATACCCAAATCATATGTGACGCCGACATGCTCATAAAGAATGTAGTGGCACGGTGGCCTGGCTCTACACATGATTCATTCACCCTGACGCACAGCAATGTGGGGGGAGACTGGGGGCAGGCGCTGCGCGTGACGGCTGGCTTCTTTGTGAGTGCATGTACACAGTATACTCATTCATTGAAAGCTGCTGCTTATAATCATCAATTCAAGGCTGATACTCACCCCATCGTTGTGACTTACAGGTGACAGTGGCTACTTCCTGAGGGAGTAGCTATTAGTTCCCATCCCCGACCCACAGGGTGGCCAGGAAACCCAGTTTAATGAGGTCCATGCCCGTGCGCGCTGCGTCGTGGAGCGCGCCATCGGGCTCCTGAAAGGCCGTTGGCGCTGCCTGGAAGCGTCGGGTGATAGGCTCCTCTACCACCCGAAAAAGGTCTGCAGGATCATCTGGGCCTGTGCCATCCTGCACAATGTGGCAGTGAGGCGTGGGGTTGCGCTGCCGCCAGGTCTCCCTCCATCCCAGCATGTGGACCCAGACCCACAGCCCCCTCCCCATCATGAGGGTTGTCAACGGGGACTAAGGACACGAGCTGCGGTGATGCAGCGGTTGTGAAGCTGCCCCGCAACTCTCACCCCTCATGTTGAGCTAAAGAATGTGTGTGTATATAGCCTACGAGTTTCTCAGTTTCAGTCTTGCAAAGTTGTGTTTAGTTTTCAGTATTGCAAGAACATCATATTTCATTCCTCGTACATTTGATGTCCACAAGTTGAGACAGAAATAAATTCATGTATATCAAACACGACATTGTAATTTTTGTCCCTCTATGCAACTGAAACAAAACACAAACCTACTGCATTTTACGGTTTTACGCTTGTTGGTGAGGCCGGGGCTGTGGCTGATTAGATGATTGTTTTAATTTCCGGAGGAGAAATTGTTTGGTCCAACATTATGTGTTCATTTCTGTTGTAATTCTCTACGTGTTCTTAGTTATATGTGCTTGTTCCTAAATAAACCACAAGACGAAGTGATCATACAGAATTAGTGCAAATACCTGTCGAAGAGGACTTTTTTCCTCGCCTGCATCGCACTAACAAGCAAGTGTATCTCAGTCTCTGAGAAGTTTCGCTTTTTTCCGCGTTTCCCATCCATGTTTCACCGTCTTCCACTGACGTCACTCCACAAATCCCCAGAGCGCACATGGCTACTTTATATGCAGGTGCTCATTTGCATTGAACATATATGGTTGTGTCTGGGCGTGTAGAGGGCGGGATATGAGGCACGTTCACTTCTGCACTTTTTTTGGGTCCGGTGTGATTTATCAATGGAAATTGCGGAGAGCTGTGCGTAGGCACAGTTTGATAGATCTGAAAAGGGTGTAAATAGTTTGGGTGTAAGTCATTTTTGGCTTTTCACCGTACGTGAAAATTTAGTAGCACTTTTATGCCCTTTTTGATAAATGAGGCCCCAGAGCTATCAGGATCATCTGAGGAATCTGAAACCAAATCCACAGCTGCTCTTGTGCAAAGGTAAAGCCTTAACATCTCCATTTTTGATTGGTCATGAAGTTCCACAAGTGTAGCTGTCATTGACACAGACTATTTCTTAAGGCCACACATATCAAAAGTAAAGGCCTTCACAGATCCTTTGGATGACTGTCCTTTCAGGGAAAAAAAAGATCTTTCGAAGTTTACATGATCTGTGTGACTGTAGTGTTCTTGTTCAGTGTCAAATTCCTCGTTCCACCTCCATTCTTTGACCTGACTTGATGATGTCATCATCCTGAAAATGTAACCAACCCACCTCAAGTCTCTGTGTGCTTTTCAGGACATTAGTATTATGATGTCTTGCCATCAGCCCAACATTTTGTTGTGAGTGAGATTCTCCAAGAGCTCTTCTTTTTCCGATCCTCTGTCCTGCAAGCTTTTGTCGTATCCTATCTGTGACTTGTTCCTGGTCCACATTCATAGCCAGTTGTTTTCAAAATGAGAGAACTGCCAAGCTGTTGCCAAACGTAGGGATATATTTTGCTCATTCTTCATGTGTCATGACACAAAACACAGCTGTTTCACTCTGCAAATAAAACTTTCCCACAAATAACTTTAATAGATTATATTGTTTGGCCATCGAAAATTTAGAAAGACACTGTACAGACAATTGAAAAATACAGTATATCAAAAATGTGTTCATAATTTAGTAACACAATAGCACATCATTTGCAAGTTATAATACAGCCATAAAAAATAATAATTTTCCTAAAAGTTAAACTGTCACCTTCTCCATTTGATTCTCCTTATGCTGTCTTCAGGCGCATTTCTGATTTCAAAAAATCTTTGAACTTGTCCTCCATGGCTGGAAAAAGGAAAATATACAGATTATGATAACTTGTCCAAATTTATATTTCAGGACAAGAAACCACATGGCAATGAATGACATGAACATGCACTTTGTCAAAAACAGATTGGTTGTCGTGATTGTAGCATTACCACTGAAAATATGCTGAAACACAGTGAAAACGCCTAATTTTTAAAATTCTAGCTGATTTTTTGAAGCCACAAAAATTACCACAGAAGAAATATAGTGGTATGAAGGTTAAAAGCTGGAATTTGGGCAAGTCCACGTTCGAACCCAGTTTGTGTGTCTATCAGGGGATCACTTCTCCAAAACGCAACTTTGTCATGTCATTAGCAGCAGGTTGAATGCATCACTTGAATGACATGCAAGTGCAAAGCAAGACATTGGACGCATAAAAGGCGCAGTGGTTCATCCCCATCAGCATCAATGTCAGGATGCCACGGCTTACAGATCAGTAGAGGGAGTGAGTTTTGGAGATGCTTCTTGTGGGGAACATCTCAAAGAGAGGTTGCTGGCCAGTTCAGGGTCAGTTCATCCACCATCAACAGACTGGCACATTGCTACCAACAGACAGGAAGCGTTCACAACCTCCCGATGAACGTTATCAAGACAGGTGTGTTCTGGAGAGAAATTGGTTTGGTGGGGGTTGTGTCGTGGTCTGGGCTGCCATTAATGTGGGATGAACTGCATTGCTGCAGGCACATAACTAGAGAAGCAATTTCTGAAGAAATTGCGGGTGTGAATGCTGAAAGCTGAAGCCACGCTGCAATGCTGTCTTGAATACAGTAAAGTTTGAATGATTTCAATGTTTGAATGTTTGCTGACGCCACACTGAATAGCTGCTATGAAAATATAATAATATTTGAATTATGTAGAATACTTGAATGTTTATTAAAAAACTGAAAGCTGAACAAAGAAAGAATGAAAGAATGATTGAATGAATGAGTTAAACATGAACCAGCTCAAAGTTTGAATGTATTTACAGTTAAAAAAAAAGACTGCAGTCTAAAATGTCCAAGATGGATACAGAAAGACAGAGACAGACACAGACAGGCAGGCAGAGTGACAGACAATAGACAGACAGACTGACAGACAATCTTTTAGACTGTTCATGATTTCAAAGCTTGAGCTGCTTCACATGTAATTTTCTCTGTAAGAGGTTTTAACTGCCAAGAACTCAGGTTGGTGAAATAGGCCCTTTCAATATTCAAATTTCACTGTGCTGTTACACACAGGCGATTGGCCGAACTGCAGTTGATTCGGCCAATCGCCTGTGGACAACGGCGCAGTGACATTTGAATGACCTATGACTGCAGTCTAAAATGTCCAAGATGGACACAGAAAGACCCAGACAGACACAGGCAGGCAGGCAGACTGACAGACAGCCTTTTAGATTGTTCATGATTTCAAACCTTGAGCTGCTTCACAAGTAATTGTCTCTGTATGAGGCTTTAACTGCCAAAGAGCATTTTATATGTAATCTAATGACCTCAGTATTGATTAGCTGAGTCTCCAGCTGTACGGGTTGCCTGTCATTTATTCATTCACTCATTCATTCTTCGTAAGTTATCTAAATTATCTACGGTTCATGATTTCAAATTTGTGTAAGTTAGAGCGATTTAAAAAGTATTTTTTTTAGCTTGTCTGCTCCCAGCTCGCACTCTAGGAATAAAATCAAGCACTCTAGCTCCGAAGATTCCAAGCCATAGACACCCATTATAAAGTCTGAGAAGGGCTCAAAGTGTAATGTTTTATAAACTGCCGGTGTAGAAAAACTAAAAGAGATAATGAAAATTTGAGTCAGACACTGAAAGTCGACGGGATTGTCAACGTTTGAGAGTTGGAACAGAGTTTCTACGTGAATGTATGAGTTCACGGTGAGAGGGTGAAGATGAGTGAGTTTGAAGGATTTTCTCATTGACTTCCATTATAACAAAGTTTCAGAAAACGGTGAATATTTTTTAAAGTTTGAATGGGATTGAAAAGTTGAATCATACGTAAAACATCAGGAAAATGTTGAATACTTTCCAGTTGGAATGGAGTTTCTAACTGAAAGTATGAAATGGTAGTTAGCGTTTAAAAAAAGGTGAAGTTTTCTGATTTTTGAAGATTCCGTAATTCATGTCCAATGGGAAAACGGTTTGAAAAAAACCTGGAATATCTCGGAAAGTATGAATGTTAGGAATTAGAAAAGTCATTACAGTCGATTCCTAATTCAGCTGAACATTTTGATGTTTGAATGGTTTGAATCGGTTGAAGTTTGTGGAACGCATTCAGGGCCAAAGTTTTTTTTGAATGGGATTTAATAGGAATCGGAATTTTAACGTTGAATTTCCGGAAAACTATGAATGTTACGGAAAATCTGAAAGTTTCCGATAATGCCCTCATGGAACTGAATAAGATGAAATTTGAATGGTTTGAATCGGTTGAAGTATGTTGAAGTTACGGTGAGCCAAAAAACGCAGCGGAATAATAATAAGAAAAATAAAGAATTTTGGTAACAGAAGAACATAGGGTTTGAATGCTTTCAGCATTCACACCCAATAAAGAATTTTGGTAACAGAAGAACATAGGGTTTGAATGCTTTCAGCATTCACACCCAATAAAGAATTTTGGTAACAGAAGAACATGGGGTTTGAATGCTTTCAGCATTCACACCCAATAAGAGGAATAAGTAGAGGAATAAGAGGAATAAGAAAACTGAAGAAGAACAAGAGACCTGAACAGCAAAAAGGACAAGACAGCCACACATCTCTGATCAGAAGAATACACCTGGGTTTAACCAACCACTTCATATAATTCATGGCCTATAGATGTGGACTGATATCTACATAATTTTAACAACCATTTTGTGCCTGACTGCAGAGATAGGCTACCAACAATGATAAGGTTGAATTTGGACTGTGAAACATGCTAAATTTACATCAGTGTACTGCAATCCTGTATGAAGTCCCCTCTCAGCTTTTAATTGCAGATATTGGGGGTGGACAAAATATGTGACCTATCACGCAATAAGGCTAATATTCAACCAAAACTTGGATTTTGAGATTTTTACTTTTACTTTTTGCCAGACAGCTCCCATATTGAAGTCCCCTTGAAAAAAGGCTTTAAAATTGAAGACTCAAAAAATAATTACTGAACAGGCCAGTGTCATTCCTATTAATATGATACTATGAGCAGTAGGGATGTATTTAACGGAGGACAAACCCTCAGTACTTTGCTTGATAAGTGTCAAAAGCATTGGGGAACTAACAAATGGGGTTAAATTACTGCAGCCCAAATTTCTTGTGCTTCATTCCCAAAAACAGAAATTTAATTTGGCAAGGGAGCAGCATCAACAATTATGGAAGCACCAAAAACACTTTTGTTGTATTGTTGCTCATAAGCAGTAAATCACAGCTCATGAACTCAGGAAAGAATTGAATCAATTCGTATTTCAACCAGTTTCAACAAAAACCGTATACCATTATCGAAACAAATTTGGCCTTGTTTCTGATGACAAACCCCAGTGCTTCCCTTTGTTCCCCAGAGCTGTAACTAACAGCTAAACTCATACCAAAGTACAGCATCCTTCTGAATTCTGAGAATGAGGTTAGTATATGAGAGGTGATGGACAGTTTTCCTCTTGGTTGACCTTGAACATGTTACAGAGACATTATTCAAGTACTTTACATTTAGCATGAGCCCTTGATTCCGAGATGGCGGTTTGAGTGGAAGCAGCATTCAGAACGTAGGAACACCAGACAACTTGAATACAGCATAATAGTGCGGCGGTAATCCGGATGATAAAAGTCGTTGGCAGATTTGTTACTTATTTATTTATTTATTTATTTATTTATTTTTGATGCCAACTCTCTACAATGGTCAAATCCTTTCACAGCGTGGCTCGTGGCCGCTCACCTGGGATATACCTCTCATGGTCTAAGGCTAATGATCAGATTGACGAGTTTTCGGGAGCATTGAATGCCTGGTTTGACGACATTGATTCCGCCGTAGAGTTTATGGTCGACAAGGGAGGGTTTGTTGAAGAAAATATCACAGTGTATGGTCAGCGAAATGGTAAATACACGGTTCGAGATTGGAAAAAAACTTCATAAACAGGAAGTGACTCAAAATTTCGATACACAAGCCCATGCTACCTCGCTAAACAATGTGGTGATCAACAATTGCGTTTTAGCCTACATTGCCGGATATATTCATCAACGTCCGAGAGATAAGGTGCGTGATGTCGTTTTGTCTCAGTTTTCCAAGGCAGAGATCAACATTGCTAAAATGTTGTTGTGGCAAAAGTGTGAACATTTTGACGTCATGGATAATTTTGTACAAAGAGTGGATAATGCCTCTCGTGGAGCCGAGTGTGTCGAAACTGATGATATTATTGATAACATGGTTAAATTGTTTACCGTGGACACGCCCCCGTCATTCGTTGTGTCAGCTGCTGACATCCATCGTCTGCCTAGATGCAAGCCTGGTGAGTTGTTGGAGCCCTCTATTCTTCAAAGACTGTTATTAGTCGAGTGTCAAATTAAATAGCTCCACCAGAATATGGACTCCACTGTGGCCAGATGTATCCAGACTGACGAGAAGGTGGACATAGTCTTGTCTACTGCCAAAATGTCCACATACGCGGGAGTTACTACAAGGACTAACCCCGGTAAGTCTATGGCTGAGACTCGAAGTCTGCCGGTACAAGCAGCATCCAAATCAAAGGATGCTTGCGGGAATGCCCCTGTTACCCTTCCGAAAGAAAAACTGACACCGCGTATCGCTGCGGAAGTTGCTGCCGTGTCCACTCCGGAGGGGTGCACTCCTCCTGGATCGTCACGTGGACTATCGACGGACGAAGATGGCTTCGCTCTGCCGCGTTATGCACAGCGTAAGATAGAACGCAACAAGCAACGACAGGTTGTACGTGGTTCAGCTCCGGTCAGTGGCTCTCTTCGTGGTGCCTCCATTAGTCCTCCCAAGAGGGACTTGTTCGTGTACAAAGTGCATATAGATGTCGAAAACGATGAACTGAAAAATCTTATTGTTTCTAAAGGCTTCCATATAAGTGAATTCAAGTGCGTGTCTCATGTTGATGCTAAATTCAAATCATTCATGGTGTCTGTACCTAAAAGTGAATTTTCTCGTTTATTTGATGCCAATTTATGGCCTGAGGGCATGTGTGTACGGCAATTTAAGACCAAACGTGCTTAAATTATACTACTGTGTTTTTATCTTTTTTAGATGTGTGACGTTGTTTTTATATTGTTTTTGATTAATAGACTTTATAATGGCTCTAAATCTCAAACTAGCATCTTATAACAGTACAGGATTCGGTCCTGGTAAACCAGAATATGTGGCTGAGTTAATTGGAGATCATGATTTTTTATTTATTCAGGAACATTGGCTTCGGGAAAGTCAGTTTCACATAATTAAAAATATCCCGTATTGTGGGGAAATTACCTCTTGTTACCCGGCGGTGTTCGTTAAGGGTGGAAGACAATTGAAATAAATACTTGACCAGATTGTGATTGAAATATAGTGAATTTATAACAGACAGAGTAAAAATTACAAACTGTAACAGAGGGATGTTCTTGGCCACAGTTTGGAGAGCGCTCTGCCCGGGCGTTGCCCGGGCATCAGTTCTTATAATCCACAGTCCTTTAGCTGTACATTAATTGGCTGTAGATCTGTCTATAACTGTAGTCTAATCAGCTCCCGCCTTACTTCATGGTATTGTCCAGTCTACTTTGGACAGGTCACAGAAAGGCGGTTACGGGATACCTGATGCCACTTTGGACTGCGCTTAGGGCGTTTTCTTTCTTGGCAGAAACTGTGCATTCCTGTGCCACTCTTGACCTTGGTCCTCTGTACAGTTCCTCTCACACACAGACACACATTCTGGGTAAATAGGTTTATAAGCTTTGAGGTATTGACATAAAAGATGTTTTAAGCAGTAAAAGATAATAATAATACAAAAGATGTTTTGATAATAATACAGATGATAATAAGATGATAAGAATACAAAAGATGTTTTGTATTATTCCACAGTATACTGATGCTATGATACTATCCCATGATGTCTCCGCCATGAACGAACATGTTTTTTTATCAAGGAAGAGGTTTTGGTGGTGTTTCTATTTTATGGAAAAACACTCTGAAAGCTAAGGTTACGCCTGTTTTAACATCATCTGATCGGATCTGTGTTGTTTCTGTGTCTATTGACGCATTTGAATGCCTTCTAGTTAATGTATATATGCCATGTGATTCGGAAGCTAATATGACAGAATATGTAAACGTGTGGGAAGATGTCCTTAACGTATGTGAACTAAATCATTGCAATAACGTAATTATAGGGGGTGACATGAATACTAGTCTGTGTCGCAATTCTCAATTTACAAGGTATATGCTTAATCTGGTGAATGTAGAACAGTTACATGCCTGTGGTCGTTCTGTTAACAGTCATGTTAATTTTACTTACTGTTGCCCAGTAACTCAGTCTACTCATACTATTGATCATTTTATTATAAATAGCGCCTTGGAAAATCTAGTAGTTGACTATCGCAGTCTACATGACGGCAGTAATTTATCTGGCCATTGTCCTGTTAGCTTAACGCTCAGGGTTGATGTGTCCTACTTCTCGTCATCAGAGCGCAAATTTACCTCAAGACCTAAGTGGAACATGGTTTTTGATGTATGTCTTGATAAATATCAAAATATTTTAGACAATTTTCTTACTGATATCTCTGTTCCTCAAGACGTATTTAACTGTATCAATCCTCTTTGTGAACATCGTGAGGAACATGTTTATCAAATTCAACGGTTTCATGACGCTATTGTTGACAGATGTTTAGTGGCTGGTTAACTTTGTATCCCACATACATCTCAGAATAGTAGTGGTTCACATAATATCGCTGGTTGGAATGATATAGTTAAGTCATACAAGGAGGCGTCTCTGTTCTGGCACAACGTGTGGAAAGACTGTGGCTCCCCTCGTAATGCCGCCATAGCTGATGTAATGAGGCGTGCAAGGGCAGAATATCACAAGGTGGTGAAACTTGTCAAATCAAATCAAAATGCATTTAAACGTAACAAGTTGGCTGACGCTTTGGTTAATGACAGATCTAGGTCATTTTTTTTTACTGAGGTACGTAAAGTCAGTGGCAAATATACCGCTGTTCCAAACATGGTAGATGGTGTTATTGGTGATGAAAACGTTGCTGATGTATTTTCAGAAAAATATTCAACACTGTATAATTCAGTGTCTTATAATGAGGTAGATATGAAAAATTTACTGCCTAAGGTTCATAATATAATAGATAATGACACTGGTTACACAGAAAACATTAAGCTACTGCCCAAAGACGTAGAATTAGCCCTATCTCATGTAAAACGGGGCAAATGTGACGGTTATAGTATTTTATATTCAGATCATTTTATTAACGGACCTAAACGTTTGGTGTTCTTTTATGTATGCTTTTTAACTCCATGCTCATTCATGGTTTTTCGCCTGATGGTTTTAATGTGTCTACAATACAACCTATTGTTAAAAACAAACGCAAGTCGCTGAATGATTCAGCTAATTACAGGGCTATTGCTCTCGGTAGCCCTTTGTCGAAAATATTTGACTGGATTAATTATTTTTTAAACAAAAATGTTTGCGAGTTTCAAACTACACATTTGCAGTATGGTTTTAAAGCTAAGTCGTCTACTACTCAGTGTACTTTTGCTTTAATGGAGACGATAAATTACTACAGGCGACATAACTCAGATGTATACGTTCTCCTGCTAGATGCGAGTCAAGAATTTGACAAAGTTAATTATGTTAAATTATTTCACCTCTTAACTGACAGACATGTGAATCCTCTCGTTATACGGTGTCTACTGTACATGTATACCAATCAGTATTTGAACATAAAATGGAATTGTTGTATGTCTAAATATTTTTCTACTTCCAATGGAGTAAAACAGGGTGGTGTTTTGTCACCCATTTTATTTGGTATATATATAGACAAACTTTTTTCGAGATTATGTTGTTCAGGGTACGGTTGTATGATAGGTCATCTGTATTATGGAGCCGTTGGCTATGCAGATGATGTGTCATTTATAGCTCCTTCTTCATATGCAATGAAAATGATGTGCAATATAGCTGTTGCCTATGCAAAGGAGTTTGATATTACTTTCAACCCTATTAAATGTCAATTTATTTATAATGGAAAGTCTGATAATGTTACTTTCAACTTTGATGGCGTGGTACTTCGCGGCAGTAAGAAAGCCATACATCTCGGTCATATAATTGGTCCAAATGTTGTTGAAAATATTATGCTTAATGCATCTAATGTCGTCACACGCCAGGTTAATTTTATCCTTCATAATTTTAAATATTGCTCATTTGAGGTAAAATATGAACTTTTTAAATTGTACTGTACTTCTTATTATGGTAGTCCGTTATGGAATATGTCTAGTAAACATATGTCTCTGTTTTATGTAACCTGGTGTAAAGCAATTAGAAAAATATTTGATGTTCCAAGTAGAACACACTGTGATTTATTGCCAGTTATTGCCAACTGCACACACAAAGAAACCCAACTTTTGTGCAGGTTATTCAAATTTATAGGAGGTGCTATGTCTAGTCAAAATGTGTATCTGAATTTGTTGTGCAATATTGCTTTTAATGGTAGCTTGTCTCCAATGGCAGACAGTTTTAATTATCTTTTATCAAAATGTCATATTTCACGTTATATGGCAAAACATATGGATCCTAATGGTGTTCTTAAAATTATTTTAAATAATGTTAATGTACCTACTGAGTCATGTTATAGGTGTTATGGCCCCAATTTGTTATGGCATCACGGACAGCAAGGGATGACAGACAAAATTCTTCAACTTCAACAGATTTAATTAAACAAACACTTAGAACTAATCTACTCTCTACCCAACTGACCAAGAGTGAAATAATTAAAAAAAGATAGTTACAGTCCCTTGGTAATGGAGATGGGCTGCTATGTTGCGATGTCCTGGGACAGAAAAATGCTCCAACACAGGCAAAAATCCACAAAAAGCTTCACAGGTCTTGAAAAGAGTGACGGGTCTGGTCAAATGTATCCTTCTACAATTTCTCCTTGCAATTTCTCCTACTACTCCCCTTTCACTCTCAATTTTTCTCCTTATATACTCTGGGACATTCCCCTCTCTGAGGCATCCCAGGACATGCCAAACCTAGCTCCAGACTGGGCTTAACAAAAAAAATTGTCAATACTGCCATCTAGTGGCTTTTTTTTCCCCATTACACCTCCATTCCAAAAGGGAAAAATTTTGACTCATAAAGGCAAAATTTTTCTTTTCAATACAAAAATGGTTAAGTAGACACTTGTGAATATATACATATAATACAATATGCTAATAAACACGTGATACATATACACATACTCAAACACGGGATAAGCAATCAGCAATTACATTGTCAGTACCCTTTACATGCTTAATTTCCAAGTCAAACTCCTGTAAAATCAAACTCCAATTCAACAATCTCCGATTCTTGTTTTTCACCTTACTCAAAAACATTAACGGATCGTGGTCAATATATACAATCATTAGCTTTTGCCCTGTACAAACATAAACCTCAAAGTGTTGTAAGGATAGAACCAGAGCCAACAGCTCCTTCTCAATTGTGGAATAGTTCTTTTGGTGGCGATTGAACCTCCTGGAGAAGTATGCCACGGGATGCTCAATGTCATCAGAGTCACTTCTCTGTAGGAGCACAGATCCAGAAGCTTGGTCGCTAGCATCGACCGCCATGGAGAACGGTGTGTTGAAGTCAGGAGATTTGAGCACAGGCAAGTGACAGAGCAGAGACTTCAAGCGATCGAAGGCTCTTTAGCATGCTTCATCCCAAGTGAACTTTATGCCTTTCTTCAGTTGGTTGGTGAGACTGAGAGCAATCTCAGCAAAGTTCTTGCAGAACTTGCGGTAGTACCCAATCATTCCAAGGAAGCGGCGCAAAGCTTTTTTGTTGTCAGGAACTAGAAAGTCCATGATGGCTTGGACTTTAGCATTTATGGGTGCCACCTTACCCTGGCCTATGACGTAGCCAAGATACGTGACAGTTGCACAACCAAAGTCACTCTTGTTCAGGTTAACAGTCAGGTTAGCCTGGGTCAATGGCTGGAACAACGTCTCTACATCTTTCAGATGTTCTTCCCAGGAGTTACTCCATGTGATCAGGTCGTCGATGTACACACCCGTGTGTGGCAATCCGGCGATTGTAGACTGTATCATCCTTTGGAACGTGGCTGGGGCATTTTTCATGCCAAAGGGTAGGACTTCATACTGGTATAACCCAGATGGTGTGGCAAAAGCAGAGATGCTCTTGGCCCTCTCAGTTAAAGGCACACACCAATAACCCTTCAATAAAGCAATCTTGGTCAGAAACTTTACTTGCCCTACTCTATCGATACAATCATCAATCCCAGGTATTGGAAACACATCAGTTCTAGTTACAGCATTGACTTTGCGATAATCTGTACAGAATCTAGTGCTTCCATCAGGTTTTGGAACTAGAACACAGGGTGAACTCCAATCTGAGTCAGAGGGTCTGATAATATCATGTTCTAACATGTACTCAATCCCTTTCTCAGCAATCTTTCTCTTTTCAGGTTTCATCCGGTACGGATGCTGTTTTATTGGTTTGGCATCATCAACATCTACATCATGAGAGGCTATAGAAACTCTCTTTGGAACATCAGGAAATAGATCTTTATATTTCTTGATCAATCTCTCAAACTGATCTTTCTGTGAGGGTTCTAAGAGCTGGAGTTTTACTATCAAGATTTTGCAACACTTCAGAATTTGACAATTTAGATGAAAGAACTTCAGCTTTAATTCTAGGTTCATCATCTTGAAACTCCCCCTCATCTTCACAAGTCTCGGCCATAGGAGGATCTGAAGTGACAGCTGCAACCCTAGCATTCCTATCATGATAAGGCTTCAGCATGTTAATGTGACACAACTGTTTTGGCTTTCTCCTGTCTGGAGTCTTCACAATGTAATTGAGATCATTGAGTTTTGTCAGAATTTCATAAGGACCATGAAATCTAGCCTGCAATGGATTGGACTGCAAGGGAAACAACCCAAGGACCTTGTCTCCTGGTTTAAACTCACGGCTTCTAGCCTTATGATCATACCAAGTTTTCATTTTTCCCTGACTTGATTTCAAGTTCTCTTTCGCTAGGTCACAAGCTGCACGTAGTCTTTCCTTGAACTTGCTAACATAGTCTAACAGACTGATATGCGGCTCTTTCTCTTGCCATTGTTCACTCAACAATAGCAAAGGTCCTCTCACTTCATGGCCAAACATTAGCTCAAACGGACTGAATCCAGAAGACTCCTGCACTGCTTCTCTAGCTGCAGACAACAGCAAATGAACACCTTCATCCCAGTCTTTCTCATGGTCATAACAATAAGTCCTCATCATTGTCTTGAGAGTGGAATGAAACCGCTCTAAGGCACCCTGACTCTCTGGATGATAGGCACTGGAAAGAATCTGCTTCGCACCTAGTTCATACACAACCTGCTGAAACAATCCGGAAGTGAAATTGCTACCTTGATCTGACTGAATTTCCCTGGGAAGGCCAAACAACGTGAAGAACTTTATCAAAGCCTTCAAATTGCAGTTGCCTTGATGTTGCGTGAGAGTTATGGCTTCAGGGAATCTGGTAGATGCACACATGATTGTCAACAAGTACTGATTTCCAGATCTAGTCTTGGGTAATGGACCAACACAATCAACGATGACCTTGGAGAAGGGCTCCCCAAATGCTGGGATAGGCTGCAATGGAGCTACAGGTGGGTCTAACTGGTGTTTTCCAACTACCTGACAAGTGTGACAGGTTTTGCAAAAGTTGGAAACATCTTTCCAAGTCCAGGCCAGAAGAAATGTTTCATGATCTTGTCAACAGTCTGGTTAACACCAAGATGACCTCCTAAAAAGGCAAACTATGAGCCATTGTTAAGATCTCATTCCTGTAGACCTTCGAACAACAATTTGCTTGACCACTGCCCAATCTGCATTGGCAGGGATATCAGGAGGCGCCACTTCCGCATCAACACTCCATCCTTGAGATAATACCCAACTGGAACTGCGTCTATTTCTTCATCAGGAAGGGCTCTCTTCTTTAGTACACAAATTTCAGGATCATTGGTTTGCTTCTGAATCAACCGTTTTCTGGACAGAGACAAGTCTTCAGACACATCAGAATCACCAGACCCATCTGGCTGGCTGAACAGAGAACTGATAAAAGTGTCTGATAAGTCCTCAAATGGAGAAACCATAGTAGGCTGAACAGAGTCATGAGGCGAACCACCTGAGTCATGACTATTCAAGGTGCTGGACGGCACCACATCATCTTCTTCTTGAGCCTTCTTGGCCATAGCATGGGTCACTGCACAGGAAGGATACAGAGATGGGTCTTCATCGCCATCTTCAGTGCTCGGCTGTGAAGTAAGATGAACAGGGGGAACTACATTGCCCCCAGCCAGGTCATTGCCTAGCAACAAAGAAACACCCTTGATAGGTAGACTTGACATAAGTCCCACCTTTACCTGTCCTGTAACTAAATCTGACTTCAAGAATACAGAGCGCAGGGGTACAGATACAGTCCTCTCTTCAATACCTTGAACAAGTATGAAATCCCCAGAAGCGGTCTCATCACGTAACTCCAAGGAGTCCATCAACAAAAGTGACTGAGAAGCTCCGGATTCCCTTAGGATATATATGGGGACAGGAGGAGAATGCTCATTCAGAGCCACAAATCCCTCTGACACAAATGGAAGAAATTCCTCCCTCACAAAGTCAGCAGTATCAGGCTTCTTAGCCTCACAAGGAGCAGGCAATTTAGCAGATCGGTCATCTACTACAGGGGTTTCTAACCTTGTCTTCACAAAGGCATTGGGTTTGGTATCCTTTTCTTTTTCTTTCTTAGCTTTAAGGAACCAACAGTTAGTTGTAACATGACCAGATTTCTTGGAATAATTGCAAACTAGACCACTTTTATCACTGTCAGCTTTCACACTTTGATCAGACCTTTGACTGGATTTCTGAGCACTATCACCAGATTTGTCTTTGTCTTTGGGTGAGGAATCTTGGGTATCACCGTTACCTTTCTTCTGAAATTGGGACCATCTATTGTTACTGCTAGACTGAAATTTGGACTTATGTGTGAGAACATATTTGTCTGCAAACTTGGCAGCTGATTGCAAATTCAGTGCTTGCTTCTCATTGAGGTAGGTCTTAATATCATCCTTGACACAGTTCTTGAATTCTTCAACTAACACCATCTCTTTTAGTGAGTTGAAATCATCCTTGACCTCCATAGAAGTACACCAGCGCTCAAAGCAAACCTTCTTCTCGTTAACAAATTCCACATAAGTCTGATTGTCAGATTTCTTCAGACCTCTGAATTTCTGTCGGTAAGCCTCTGGAACCAACTCATAAGCTGTCAAAATAACCTTTTTTTGACAACCTCATAATCAGAGGAATCATCTGCAGACAAAGCCGAATAGGCTTGTTGAGCTTTACCCTTGAGGACAGTTTGCAACATCAGAGGCCAGTGTTCCTTTGGCCACTGACAACTCTTAGCTACCTTCTCGAAGCACTGGAAATACTTATCAACCTCCTTCTCTGAGAATGGAGGCACCAGCTTTACCTCCTGGCTAGCCCGAAATTTGTTTTCAGCTTGCATTTTGATTTTTAGTAGCTCCATTTGGAGCCCTTCTTCTCCATCTAATTTTTCTAAATCGAAATCTCTCTGTCTGTCTCTCTCTTTCTGCTCTTTCCTCTTTCTCTATCTTTTTTCTCTTCTCTTGCTAATTTTTCAAACTCAAACTGCCTTTGTTTTTCTTTTTCCTCCCTTTCTATCTCTAGCAGTTCCATTTCTACATTTGGATTTTCCACTGGAAACTGTTCCAGATCTCCTGGTGCAAACACATTTTCATCAATGTAATATTCAACAATCTCTCTAGCCAGTCTTGCTTTTCGCATGGCTGGTTTTACATCTGTCAGCTCTCACTGTCTGCATATTTCTAGCAGTTCTGTCTTTTTAAAAGACTTCAAAACCTCTACGGTTGGTGATGCCAAGAAATCATCCATTGCTGTTGATCTGCCAATATATATCTAGGAAAATTCAAAAAACAATTTCACAATTTGAAATTTTAGATTTTCAATAAATGACTCGCACAATGGTCTATCCCGGCCCCGAGCCCCCAGTTTGTCATGGCCCCAATTTGTTATGGCGTCACGGACAGCAAGGGATGACAGACAAAATTCTTCAACTTCAACAGATTTAATTAAACAAACACTTAGAACTAATCTACACTCTACCCTACTGACCAAGATTGAAATAAAAAAAAAGATAGTCACAGTCCCTTGGTAATTGAGATGGGCTGCTATGTTGCGATGTTCTGGGACAGGAAAATGCTCCAACACAGGCAAAAATCCACAAAAAGCTTCACGGGTCTTGAAAAGAGTGACAAGTCTGGTCAAATGTATCCTTCTATAATTTCTCCTTGCAATTTCTCCTACTACTCCCCTTTCACTCTCTCAGTTTTTCTCCTTATATACTCTGGGACATTCCCCTCTCTGAGGCATGCTCAGGACATGCCCAACCTACCTCCAGACTGGGCTTAACAAAAAAAAAAAAATTGTCAATACTGCCATCTAGTGGCTTTTTTTTTTTCCCATTACATAGGACAGGTGCTTTTGCACGTATTATACTTTATAAAAAGGGAGTGTCCAACCTTTTTTACCTTTGACGAACTGAACTCCATTTTAGACGTGATATGTACTGAATAATATTTTTTACTTTGGTTTTTTTTCTCTCTTTTTGTTTGTTTTGTTTTGTTTTTATACCAATACTCTTTTGTACTTTATACCATGTATTTCAGTACGAATAAAGATATATATATATATATATATTTAATTTCTATTATTTTTGTGTCTTTTTGGTGTAATTTCGCATGGTTTCATGTTAAATGCATTTCATCATTGTGTGGACTAAAATACTTTGAATGTGATACTTACACACTGATTGTCCGCATGAAGCACAGGAAGAGCCAAAACAATCAATTTTTATTTGAGTATATGAAAATCTGAAGTCACTAGAGGTTTTTCCTGAGCAACACTAGATCCCATGCTGGCATAATGAAATTAAATGGATACAATAAAACAGACTTACAAGTTTGGAGATAAATATAATTTACACATTATATAAAAAATGGGTCTCTTTGCAGTGGCGTAGCCAGCGGGGGTGCTAAGACGCGTCCTTTTTTGACTGCAATTAGTAGTTCTCAATCATTTTCCTTTATTGACGCGTTTTCCAATTATCGTAATTGGCAACCGAAGACACCGTTTCTCTCCATATGCGATCTAACAGCAATGAAATCGTGGGCAAAATTCAGTACAGTTGCGGAACAAGAACAGGGAATTGGATTGCACAAAACTTCCGTTTAAAACAATTATTAGCTCTGACCTGTTCTCAGTCATTTTCATGATTAACGAAAGGTTCACTCCGAGAGCACTCCACAGTTAGCAGGTGCTGCTTGTTCTCCCCGATTAGGTAAGACGACAATCATTCATCTGGACGCGTATTAGCTGTATTTATATTAACGTCATTCAAAATTGCATCCCTGTCGACTCTCATGCAAATAGCTTGAGCCGCAGGCTTTTTATTTAACTGCTGAATGCCACTTTTTTTTTTCCAACCCACACAATACAGAGAACGAAAGTCACCAGTTCAATCATCGCGAAGCATTGGCCTATTAAGGAGCTAAATTATTTTTCTGTACTGAATTTAGCCCATGATTTCATTGCTCTTAGATCGCAAATGGAGAGAAACCATGTATTCAGTTGCCAGTGAAGATAACTGGAAATCGCGTCAATAAAGGAAAATGATTGAGAATTACTAATTAAAGTCAAAAAGGGACGTGTCTTAGCACCCCCGCTGGCTAGCCACTGTCTCTTTGATTGATCATACATGCTCATTTTTAAATCAACAAAAAAAGTTTAATTTACGCAGTTTGAAATCATGGTGATATAGGTATGTGGATGATTCAAATAATTTTCACTTTTTGATCATAAACATAACATTCATGCTTTGTTTCATAAACTCATGTTACCAAATTTATGTAGAGTGTATATGCAACGTAACAGACAATCACAAGCATACATCTTGTGCGCATACATTATGTCACTCAGGGGAAGGGCTTCGGCAGCAGATGCAGAGCAAGTTTTTCAGCCATGGCAGCTGCTTAATCTGGGAGATGTAGAGAAGGGGTGAAGTGATGGAACTGAAGTACATAATGGAGAACATAATCAATTCAATGTCACAGAATTTTGGGAAATCAGGTTTATGTCTAAAGGGCTTGATTGCAACTACAGGCAGGTAATGAAACACTATGATGCCCAGATAGATTTGCACAGTTCTGAAGGCTTTCTTTTTCATGGGGTGCATCTTCTCCTTGCCCAAGACTGACTTCCTCAGACTACACATGATAGAAACATTGCAGAAAACCATGATGACGAAGGCAACAAGGATCAGCCCATTGTAGATGTTAACTGAGAGGCCCAACCACGATGACCTGATGAGGGCATAGGCTATCATGAGCCCCCAAACAAGCATGGAAATAGCCACTCTGATCTTGCTATCCTTGATGCTGGTGAACACAATGGGGTGGACCACGGCCACGTAGCGGTCCAGGCAAATGCAGGTGAGAAAGAGTGGGGAGCTGTTTTTGATCCCAGTGATAAACAACATTAATTGTCGGAAATATATGATTTCGAGCATATAGAAACCATCGAAGCAGATGGGGCTCATCATGCAGAGCAATGTATCGGCGATGGCCAGGTTGAAGATAAAGATATCGGAGGTGGAAGAGTCACTCTTTTCTTTGGCCACCAGCCACATCACCATGATGTTAGCAGGGTAGCCGACTACAAGGCTGATGCTTCTTTCAAGAAACAAAAATGAATGCCCAAGAAGTGATGTTAAGCACAGAAATGCGTTTGAGAGTTGGAGACTGGATCCTGAAGAGGAGTGGTTGAAGGGTTGGCTAGAATTGATGACAGAGCTGTTCATTTTGGCTTTATTTTATCTTGCAGGTTTGAGGGTTGATGATCCTTAGAAAAGAGAGTGAATGTAAGTTACATGGTCAAGCCTTACTGAACTCACCACTTAAACTGACTGCAAGGCTATTCTGTTCTTAAGCTGATTTCAGCATTATTTTACATGATTATTTTGTCCAAAGTATTCTTTATCATATCACATTTACTGCATAATAGAGATGAAAACACTTGTACTGGCCTATTTTGCACAAAGTTAAGATCTCTTTTTTAAGAAATTATACTTGTCAAGGGAGTTTTAAATAATTTTTTTGCATTGTTACACTGAAGGATAGTTATTGTTTTCTGGGAAGACTACCTCCATCCAGGGAAAACTACCTCTCTTCTGAGACAAAAGCTTTCCTCTTTAAACTGCACTGGAGCTCCCTGAGATTGGAGACAGTGTTCCCAGAGGACAAAGTTCGCCCTTTGGGTCTATTTTTTACTGTCTGCAAAAGTCTCACTCAAGCACAGCATAAGAAATGAAAGAGTGGTTTATCAGACTGAAAAAATGAATAACTTACCTGAGAAACTGCAATAACTCGATATAAAACTCAAGGTCAGACAGCCCAGAAGGCCCCTGTATCCTGATCACCTGTGTCCAGGAGGGTTATGATTTTATTCGATAATTTCCAGTTCATGTAAATATATACGTACATTTTAGTGGTACTTAAGCAGTGCAGATGATAGCCAGTGACAAATCCATTGAGGGAACAACAGCATTTGAAGTGACTGTACAATACTCGGTCACCACAGGATTATATTTAAGGATGGGTGGGTGTGCAAGAGGACTCGCATTTCGGGGGGTTGGGTTTGCAGAGTGAGTTTGTGATGTGACAAACAGACCTGCTGTAAAACAGAGGAGGGGCTAAAAGGAGGGGGTAGATGAGTACCCCCCTATCCCTGTTCTAACAATATATTATTTGTCACTGATGCAATCCAAGATGTGGATCCCAGACAAACAAGTGACGCAGTGCAGTCAGCCTACTGGAGCACAAGTGAGACTGTGTAACCTGGTGTAAGGTCTTACACAGGAGAGATTTGTTTGCGTTCCCTCGCAAAGGTTTTGCATTCCCTAGTAAAGGGTTTGCGTTACCTCGCAATAAGTATTGTATTCCCTTGCAAAAGTTATGCCCAGCCTTTTGTCACCATACATAAGATACAGTTAATTGAACCTCATGGGGTAATGTGTCCTCTGCATTTAACCCATCCTATAGTCAGAGGCATTCTGTCGGCAGTAACGAAGGCCTTCAGAAACCTCACCTTTCAATACGAAATAACCTAAACCTCTTACAGTTTTCTTTTCCTGATTAGCAACAGTTGCTCAGACCAATTGCTTGAATGACAGTCAAATTTATTTTTGATAGCATTGTAATACATTACACCACAAAATTATTTGGCGTTTTCTTCCGCACATAAATATTGACTTGAAATATCAATTTGTCTTTATAAATTCTGCGCTCATGTAGGTCCTGAAATGGCTCAGATACGCATAAATTGGTTTGCGAGGCTCATTAAGCAATACTCCACGAGAATCCATTCTATATTCTGAACGTAGTCATAGCTAAAGGGAGTTTTTTGGCATGACGCAGAGCTGAGTGACAATTGTAAGGATGGCAAAAATAAATGCTGTGAAGTCAGTGAAAGTTTTAGATTATTTGCATTTATATTGCCATCCTTCTAGTGCCATATCAAATATATAAATATAGGCAAGAGGCATTTTATTTTTTTTTATTTAACCCTTATTTAACCAGGGAAGTCCCGTTGAGATTGAAATCTCTTTTTCAAGGGAGCCCTGGGGGTTTAGATGGGGAGGAAGAGGGCAATTTGCACAGCCAATTGGATCAGGGGATGATTAGGCGGCAGGTCGAAAGAGCCAGGTTGGGACTTTAGCCATGACACCGGGGAGCCCCCTACTCTTATCGAAGAGTTTCATAGGATTTTTCACGACCACAGTAAGTCAGGACCTCGGTTTAACGTCTCATCCGAAAGACGGCATCTTCTTCAGTACAGTGTCCCCGTCACTGCACTGGGGCATTGGGGATTATTCCGCCAGAGAGAAGATTGTCAGCTACTGGCCCACCAACACCTCTTCCAGCAGCGACTTGGTTTTCCTCGGTGGTCTCCCATCCAAGTACTGACCAAGCCCACACCTGCTTAGCTTCAGCCACGCGGCTGGAGCAGATCAAATAGTGGTATGGCTGCTGGCATTCACTTTTTCATTATCATTTCTTACCATAGGTCATGTACTGGTCTTGGTTGTTCAGTTGATAAATTGATGGTTTATTAGGCGAGCTCAAAAGAGAACAGCTTGAGGGCAATCGAGCAGTAAAGGGTGCAGTTACTGAAGGCCCTTAGAACACCTGACGGCACACCACTGCCTATAGTTAGGAGCAGTGGGCAGCCACAAAGCAGTGCCTGGGGACCAACTCCAGTTCTAAAGCCAGTACCCTTGGTCAGGGGTACTGGTAGGAGTGTTCCTATAGTGCATGTTTTGCTGGTTGGGGGAGGCCAGAGTATCTGGAGAAAACCCACGTAAACACGGGGAGAACATTCAAACTCCACACAGAAAGGCCCCGGGACAGATTTGAATACACAACCTGCTTGTGTGAGGCGGCAGTGCAAACCACTGCGCCACCATGCAGTTTCGAAGCTTGAATCACCCTAGTTTAGATATTGCTCACATACTCCATTTCAAGTGAACTGTAATGTTGATAAACTCAGATTGTCATCTCTTGCAGTGATTTTTAACACTTAATTTTGAGTGTCATCGGAAGAAAACATGACCTAAAGTAGTTCAGATAGAGGTAACTTCAGAGTAGTTTGCCCACTAATTTGCTGAGCTGCAGTGTGCCTGAAAATGTATGAAATGGGAAATCGTATGTATGTTTACAGCTTGGCTATATTACATGCGTTTGGTGTGTCTGTATGTATTTGAGTATCTTACTGTAGTTTCACCCATTATCACAAAATTGCAGATTATTTCAGACAGTTAAATGCTAATTCTATACTTCTTGCTATTAACCATTTCCTAACAACTTACAGAAGCCCCTTATTGCACATCCCATAGCCCTAAGTGGACTGGTTGCTTTGATGGGCATTAAATATAGGCTACTGTTTTTATTCATTTTTTTATCATCTTCATTGCATGAGTTAATGCCTATTTGTGATAGGATTAGAATATCTCTCATGTTTGCATGTAGGGAGCAAATTAGCGTTATGTATGGGCAGTCACTGTGAACTACAATTCATGAACATGATAGGATCTGATCGCTAACTAGCTCTCACAGTAAACTGCTGCAATATAAATTTAATTTATAAATCTAAGTATAAATTTGGACAAGTTGTCAAAATCTGTTTATTTTCCTTTTTGCAGCCATGGAGGTGGAGTTTGAAGATTTTTTGAAATCGAGAAATGTGCCTGAAGACAGCATCAGGAGAATGAAAATGGAGAACGTGACAGTTTAACTGGGATGATTTTTTTTTATTTTTTTTTTTTTATGGGTGCATTATAACTTTTGCATAATGTTCTATTGTGCTTTTAAACTATGACACATTTTTGATATACAGTATTTTTCAATTGACTGTGCTCTGTCTTTTTAAATCGTCTATGGCCAAATGTTATAATTGCTTAAAGTTATTTGTGGGAACTTTTTATTCCTGACGGATTGACACAGGTGTGTTTTGTGTATTGACATATTGTTACAAACCGTTTTTGATTCGCTAGGGACAAAGGGAAGCAACACAGAAGGCATTGGTAAAAATTTGCCGGTAAGCCAGAAATTGTTGAATGTTTTGGTAAATATTTATTTATAGCATTTTTATTGTGTTTTCACTCCGTTCTTAAAACACTGTTACATTAACATGTCGGGAGGCAAAAGTAATAACAATCGCCATGTAGAACCCACAAAACAATACCAATGGCGGAAATTGCAGGGGGCGAAGGCTCCACATGTTCCTTGGGCTGGTATTAGCACGCGCGACCTCCTGGCTGGTGCGAATCACAATAAAATGGATATATTTTCTGCGTTCAAAGAACGGGGCACAAAAGCACAACGGTTACAATTAATCTGACTCCATAATAAATTTAGAATACCAAATTTGGTTATACTCTCGTTAAATATCTGACTCCAAATTAGAATTAAAATTCATAATCTAGGGAAAGCATGCGTGGATCTCGAAGTGACAACACCTCAAACTCTTTGGAGACAACCGCCGTCACTAAACATATACTCCCGGGAATTAGCAACATTAGGTATTGGGTTCGTCGATTATCTTAGAGGATGGAAGTCAGCCATCACTGCAACAGCATCTTTTGGCGTGACTACAGCAAATCCAGATCTATGCACGCCCATGGGTTCCTTCAGGGAATTTTAACAGATAACCGACTTTTCGTCCATGGGTTTCCTTAAGGTTAAGATCCCAGAACCGGCAATACATAAACCCTTTATGTAAGTACATCATGATTGTCTCTCCAACTTAATAAAACCAATTCCCATACCAGGCTGCTGGCCAGTCATTCCTCGGTTGGGATTAACCCCTGGGTATCCGACGCAACGTGGCTAGAAAGAATAAAAGGATTAGGAGTCACAGAGACCACGCAACTTTAAATGAATAACAATAATTTATTCACCAGGTAGGCAGGTCCACATAGTAAATTTAATTCGTCCGTTACATAATTTAGAATTTTTAAAGAATAGGCTAATTGAACGTAAGAGTCTCTTACCAAACCTGTTTTGGCTACCATGCACTAATGTACGCCGGGAGAGATCGGATACGATCTTCCCAGAATGGTTTGTTTCTCTTTGCTTTAAGCCAAATCACGTCTTTGATCCAGGCGGCACGGCCATAAACACCTGGAAGGGGGGTCGAATCTGGTTTTTGGGTTTCCACCATTTGGAGGATGTAATAAAACACTTCAGCAGAGAGAGAAGAATAGGGTGATTATCCGAGAGGATTCTGACCAATTTTCAGGAGTTTCCAAAAGGGAATGAATCATAATTTCAATGGGAATGAAACATACTCCATTCAACTCCTTGGATTCCCCTGAGAATAACAAGACCAAACATGATATGAATATGTACCAATATGATGTAGTTGTCATGAAAAAGTCTTAAGATGAATTACTATATAGGTAAATTGGGTTCTAAGTATATAAGTGATTTCTTAGCAGGATTTTGAACATAAGCATATTGTGAAGTTCTCAGAGGTTTAGATTATTTTAAACAGATAAGGTCCAGTTATATTAAAAGACTGAGGACAGTAATACGATTCTCACTGGGGCATTGTGTCAGCCAGGGCTTTGCAACTACCCCCCCGTACAGAGTAACAGAAAGACTATCAACACCTTTCACATGCAGGCTGAGCGAGCATCCTGGGCCCACTCATAATGGGGGAAGTTTACAAAAGTTTTATTGCTATCTGGCATGGCTCTGGACCGAGCTTATCAGCCGTTTGTCACTTACAGCCTCTGGGCTCCCCCATGCATCAGCGTTTGCCGAACTCCAACCCTCTTTCCAGATCTTACAGAGGTGTTGTTCAGAACATAATTCAAAGGCATAGATGAATTTTACTGGTTTAGGGGCGGAATAATCTTTTGTAAAATGAAAAATGCAATGAATTCTCACCAGCCATCTTACAGCCATGTGCTGGTATTGTGGGTGAATGAGAATGAAATAAGCATTACTGAGGAATGTTTTGTGAAGGACAAGGCAATACTTTCGGATCCTGAAAGGGTTGGGCTGGTAGAGCGTGGGTCCAAAACAGCAAAGAAACCGAAAGATGGGTGGCACAGCTACCCTGCCCGAGTTTTAGCTGTAAGTGATAAGTATGCAATAAAATGCCAGTGCATATAAGGCAAGATAATGTGACGTACGTGCCTACTGTGGAGGGATCTTTTTTTAAATGAAGTTGATATTTCAACCAGTTACTAGGCACGTGTAAAATTGAATTTTAGCACGGGATTCAAAATGGCTGTTATGAGTTGCATTTCTGTAAATATGTCAAAGCAGCGCGAGATAAAATTTGTTGCATGGGAATCATACACAGCTAGGTAGATAACGGCCAGCGTGGAAAATTGAGTTTCAGATGCATTGGTGATTTAATATTCAATTCTACATTTGTTCAGTGCTAATTTTATTTAAATTTCAGGGTATCTCAGCTCCCTCAAAAGTCTGGAGGATGAATGGCTGCAGAAACAATAAATCTTCAGACAGAGAGTCTCCAGAGAAAGGGAGAGGCCACAGAAGAAAGAAAAGGCCCAGACGCTTGCTGTAAAACAATGGATCAGATGCAGATGAAGTGGAAAACCTGACCAAAAGAGAAAGTAAAAGTATGAAAAAGGTAGGCAGGTGTATTTTTGTCAGTATAAATATGAAATGTACTCTGATAGAAGCTAATTATTGAGTCACAAATCGAATCAAGTCTTCAAAATGGAGATTTTACTGCTGAAATGCATTGCCACTAGCAACCTTGCTATCAATTTAACATACTGGTGGATATATTTGACATTGATTCTCACCGTCTGTATTTCGAATGAGTTTATGTCAAGACGATCAGAGTTAATAATGGTGCAATTTAAGTTTTAGCAATTGGACAAAATGCCTCCGTACATTGCAAGGCAACCACATACCTACTTCGCTTACTTGCCAATTTCAGAAAGTACGTGAAGCACAGCAGAATGCAGAACAAGAGCTGCTGGCTTCCATAGATACTGGTACACCATACTCAAGAAAAAAAATCAGCTGAATGATCTAATGATGATGAAGAAACGAGTCTCTTCAGAAAGTGAAAGGAACAGTTGATAAATAAGATTACCATTTTGGAGGGAGACCTGGAGAGAGCCAGAAGTGAGATCAAGAATTTAAAAGCCCTGAACTTGCAGCTGCAGGAAGGTATGTACAGTGTAAACATATGTTTGGCGGCACGGTGGCATACTGGTTAGCACTGTTGCCCCACAGCAAGAAGATCATGGGTTCAATTCTGGCCTGGGGCCTTGCTGTGTGGAATTTACATGTTCTCCCCGTATTTGCGTGGGTTTTCTCTGGGTACTCCGGTGTGGAATCATTTTTATATTGATTCATTTAATTATTATTTGGTTCATTTAATTATTATTAATTGTTTATCCTTGCTTGCTCTGGCTCAATTTTTCTTCGGCTATGGTAGTGTGCCTGTTTCTGATTAGCCTAGGCCTTCATAGCTGTAGCTTCCACAAATTTGAACAATACGTAATTGCTTATAGTTTATCTGGAGCCATGCAGTCCTGACAGGGCCAAGATGTTCTCTACCAAGTTTATGTGTTCTCAGGAAAAAGAACAAGAAGAGCCTGGGATGCCGAACGATAAGATGTATGCATACTTCGGGGCCGGCTTTACGTAGGCTGTGTGCGTCCTGTTGATACCATGATGCGTAAATCAGCTCGGGGGGGGAGGAGGATGTCAAGATGGACTCCTACTTAAACCACAGCAAAACAGAGTGTCCTTATCCTTGTATGACGGGACTTGTTGTGTGCAAGGATCCTTCTCTGCAGATGAAGTAAACGGACTTTGGCTTGGATGTTAACTCCTTTGTCTCTGTCTGAGTTCTTTTTGAAGGTAACACCAGGAATATAAAATCAAAATTCCTACAACACCGGTTTCCCCCACACACAAAACCATGCATCATAGGAATGCTCCAACCAGTACCCATGACCAAGGAACTGGCTTTAGAACTGGAGTTGGTCCCCGGGCGCTGCTCTGTGGCTGCCCACTGCTCCCAACTATAGGATGGGTCAAATGCAGAGGACAAATTACCCCACGGCCTTCAATAAAGTGTATCATCTTGAAACTGTAATTTATAAATGTGTGTGCTGGAATTTTGCAGTGTTCTTGGTGGCTGCAGATCACATAACTACATTTACCTTTTAATTGATAATGACTCTTATCTGTATGAGACTTACAAATGTTGCTGTTTTCTGTTAATCTCTCTGATGTAATGTAATGTTGTGTAAAAGTTTTCCTTTGTACTGTTATGCCAGGATTGCCTGGATTGATCAACAATGCAGTGAGAAAGTTGCACCAGCAAGGTAGTTTCAGGATGTCAGCTGCTCCAAAACCTGATCAGTCAGTGGCTCGCCCTTCAAGTACTCCCCAGACCCTAACTGATGCAGATTCCGACCCCACAGATGATGGAAATACAGCAGTAAGAATTCATTCTATATAAACCAGTTGACACAATCAAGTTTTGCTTGAATTTTTACCCCAAGTATCCCCCAGGTAATCGGGTGATTCTACCGTATTACCTGAGGTAGTGAAGTGGTGTTGGTACCGTGTCCGTCTGTCTTTTGTTTCACGTAGCACAAAAACCACTGCTCGGATTATCAGGGTTAATATTCCTGCTGTGCAGATTTGGTTTTCTTAGATTACCACGTAACAGCTTCACTCCCCATAATTCGTGGATACTTTAAGGAGGGGCCCTACCAAAGTTATCTAAAGAATTTTGAATTTTTCATGAATTTTTGAAATTTTCGTTAATGCAGGGCCATATGGGAAAAATGTTAACTTGTAAATGACATCTTCAACAAAATGACCGTACAGATTCACTCCCAAAATTCAGGGATACTTTTAGGGAGGGTCCCTTCCAGAATGTTAAAAGAATTTTGACATTTGTATTAACACAGGACTATATGGGAGAAAAAGGTTTCACACTACATCTCTGAAAAAAGCACCCAACAGATTCACCGGTTAAAATTCATGGGGTCTAGCTAAGGTCCCTACAACATTTTTAAAAGAATCTTGAAATTTTGGATTTTTTTGTGATTTTTTAAAAATGCTTTTCCTATTCTTTAACACAGGATCCTATGCGAAAAGCTTTCAGTGACATCATCTGAAAAGTGGCTCCCTTACTGTATCACTGTAAGGAGGTACTTCTTGTCCATTTTTCCACTCTGACATTTCAAGGTCATCCCAAGGACCCCTGCATGTGAAGGATGTCTTCCAAACGCATGATCGTACAATGAGATTGACTAAATTTTAGGCTCACTCCCATACAATGTCATGTGTTCAGAGCCTGAGATACTTTTTTTTGCTCCCTCCAGAGTGGAAAGTTGCTTGTATAATATAAGGAAGCAGCTGCATGTCACATTGAAGTCAAGATAACACACACACATCTTATTTTGTATTCTACATGTAGTTCATCCCCAGTGTTTCTGTTAATTTTGTACCTGAAGTGTAATGAGCTTTGAAAATAACTCCTGCAGGATTACCAGAGGTTTGAGGTGCCTGCACCTTTCGTTCCATGTTGTCCTACATGTTATAAGCCCAGTACTAAACTAAACCCAATACTTACATGACCTGAATTAGTAGTCAGACCTGGGGTCAGTAATGTACTTGTACTTGATAATCAAGTACTCATTTCTGAGTACTTGTAATTGTACTTGACAATATCAAATGTCAGAGTACTAGGACTTGTCAAATGAATACTTGAATTATCAAGTACTTTTTCAAGTACTCACCAAGTACTTTTCCAAATCATAGAAGTGGTATATAATTTCATTGCCAGAGAAAAGGAAGTATACCTGCTCAAGATATACGGTTCCTTCTTCATATGTACAAGCTGCTGGAGATCAAAAGAAGTGGTTAAACATCTCCATGGCAATTACTCTAGTTGCCAAAGCCCTGGGAAAAAAAGCCACACAGGTGACTTTTAATTAGCCTTTGTATCAAAGCATAAGCACTGAAATTTTAGATAATGCAACATCAGAGTTGGGTCCAAGTAATTTAGAGAATTGTATGCAAGCATTTTTTTTTTAACATACCATAGTGCTTGTATTTGTATCTGAGTACTACCTAATAATGCCAAAATTCTGCTTTCAGCTAGCCAATAATACCTAATAATAAGTACATGTAATTGTATTCCTGTACTTGACCAATCTCTGTCAGCACTTAGGAGACAAATTGGTCAAGAACTTTGAAAAGTACTTGAATAAGAGTACAAGTACTTTAGACATTAATAGGAAGTACTCCGATACAAGTACAAGCACTTTGGTATTTAAAAAAGAATACTTGCATCCAATTCTTGAAAGTACTTGAACCCAACTCTGTGCAACATACACACTGCATTAGGTTGGCAGGTTTCATCTGTCACCTATTGTCTCAAAGGAGCTTGTTCTTCAGTGGCAGCCATCCAAAAGGACACCGTAGGGTTAAGGGGATTAGCACTACAACGGGCTGAGTAGGGTGTTGGGTGTCAGTTTAACATTTGTTTCCAGTGTCCTGTCCTTCACTGTTAATCATAAATTTAATTTAATTTGCATTCCCGTTAATACTGATTGCGTATTATACATGTATAAGGCACATGTGATAAATTGTAATTCAAAAATACTTGTACTTGACCTGTGGACTAGATACATGAACTTGATGGTTTATGAAAGTACTTGTAGTTGATTCAAGTACAATTCAAGTCCAAAGATTTGATGAATACTGGAGTCTTTGAATCAGGTTTTACTTAGCAAGACACTTGAGTAAAGCCTAGGTATTGAATTTGTCTTCCAAAATTTTGTAAGTCCCATGAAAATGTAGAATTGTCTTAGGTTCTACAGCAGCTAACACTACTGTCAAATGCATTTAGTTAACCAAGTGGGTTGTAAATATGTTGCCTAGAAAGTGTTAAAGGTCCACTGTCAAGCTCACAGCTGCACTTTTACATGTGTTTATATGTTGGCAATCTTATATTGAGGAGTCCATTTATGACACTGGTTCCCCCCAAAAAAATTATAATTAAGGAAATAACTTGAATCAAACAATTGATTTGGGAATACCCTGACAAATTTCTCGAAAACGTTGGGTGATAAACCAATCGTGGCAAGATCATGGTGGGAAGCAGTAGTTGAGATTGTCAGTCAATGACATAGAGAAAAAGCTAGACAGTGCAAAGCCCCCTCTCCCTTAGTAAGTTAGCCTCAACTTCTGGTCATGGCAAAACAAAGCATGTAGTATTTCAACCAATTTGGATGCGTATGATTTGTGTGTGCAAATGGTTAGTTCCTGTTGCGCTGTTAGCTGTGAAAACTGTACAGATCGTGCAGAAATATTTATTCTCTTTAAAAATGTAGCATTACTGATGTTTGGCAGTACAACTTGTTCGCCAAGTATGGCATGTTGGACAATTTGTGTATTTTTGATCATAGCTCATGCAATATACAGTTTAACTTTCATTTAGTTTTAGGACTGGATTCACCCAGTTAATACCTGTTCACTTCTGCTTTCAGCTAGCCAATACATTTTCAACTGCAAATTTACTTTTCTATAAAATACAATTTATACTTTTAAACCTCTTTAAACTCAGTTTCTTCAGAAAATGTTACCTTGTAAAATTTTATATCAGCATAATGTGAACAATTTGTTTCATCTGTCTTTTCTACATTCTTGCTCTGCCATTCAGCTGACAAGAACTTGAACAGCTGTGTAACATTGACAACATACTTTTAGTGACAGGAAGTCATTTGTTTATGGGAAATGTTGTAATCTTGGCCAAAGCTTACAAATAGAATTCAGTCAGTGATCAGGTTTTATTGGGACTTTTCCCCTTAAATGTAAAGATTAACGTTTACAGTGCAATGTCCAAAACAAAGGCACTACCTTAGCCTATGTATGTTTGCTGTTACAACAAATCTCCCAACAGTCACAGCATTGATAGAAGACGGGATGCGATCATTCAGTCTTATTGAGCACCTTGGAGAGAAAGGAGAGGATTTGTTTTAAAACTGTCAGGTGAGTTCTTCTAGAATTACATGTAACGAGGGTAATGTTTTTGGAAGTTATAACAAACCGTCCACTGCTGCGTCTTCTGAATTATTTTCCCCGCAGAGCACAGGCCAGACTGCTGCATGAATCATTTTGAAATTTTATGTGGATCTTTGTTTGGTCAAGATCTCTCAAGACTAAAACAAAACAATACTTGGCAATTCACATGGTGACCTTGAATTTGACCTTTGATCTTGGGATCAAGGTAATTTAGTAAAAACGCGTAATATCTTGCTTATTATTGGATTTAGAGCTTAGGCATGTATTTGTGACTTACATAAAACCATATCTGATGATTTGAGGTGACCTCAAATTTGACCTCTGGCCTTGAACTTGAACATCAACCATGAACTTGGTCATGTAGTAAAAAATGAGGAAAATCTTGTTTTGGAGAAGAGTATGCGGGTGGTGGGGGATAGCATGTTGCATTCCAGGCATGGAGGAAGACCTTTTGGATGTATTTAGGTGTGTTTGGTTCAGATGTCTCTTGGGTAATTCAGGATAACACATATCGGTAATAAAACAAATTGTAGAGCAAAAATTGTTTTTGAGACCTTCAATTTACTTGAAGCCAGTTTGCTGGTAGACCCTGTGTGGCAAAAGCCACGACTTTGTTTGAGTCCGCTTTAGCTAAGTGGATGTCTCCCCCTGCATGGTCATATCAGTCCAATACTAGTCTCTTTCTCTTTTCTGTTGCGCTGTGGCTTTGGGTGTGGTTATCTGTATCAGTAGTTCTTGGGCTTATGATACGGAGCCACATCAATAGCCAGTGCCCAAATAATGTGGATGGTATTTGGCCTGGGCAGATGCTGTTGCTGTCAGTATCAGTACGGGAATGGAGACCTTTCGCGTCAGTTTTGATGCTATAGGTATCCCCATAAACTAAAATGCTAAACTGGTACTTGTAGACAACATCAGTTAACATAAAGAAAATAATGCCTAGAGTGGGAGACGAAATGGAAACGTTCGGTATTTGTCAGAAGCAATTATCACTACGCGGGCTGGAGTAAATTTGTGGTGCGAGTTGTGTTTGTACCCCTAACGCCATCCCCAGGTGAAATACTAAACTTAACCAAGTAGTTATAGTTGCCAAAACCTAACCAAGTAGTTTTGATGGCGAAGTCTAACCTTGACTGGAATGCTAAACCTAACCCTAAATGTCACCACATAGTTTTGGTGCCAGAGCCTGACCAATTTGTTTCAAGACGCTGTCCTTACCTTATAACGGTCAGATATGGATGTATGTCTATTTAGACTGAGATATGAGGTGCAGATGTGCGACTGAGATATGAGGTGCAGATGTGCGACTGAGATATGAGGTGCAGATGTACGAACCTCTAGTCACTTCCTTTTAGTTTTTTTGTTTTCTTTTTTGAGCACCCAATTTTTGACTGGCCATGCTGAACTTTACCTGCATGCCATGAGCAGCCAACATTAGGTAGAAACTGTGCCTTGCCCTTGCAATGACACACCTGTGACACAAAATCCTTTTTACATTATAGGAAACAAAAGAAAATCTTTGTCCATCACTCCCTCATGGTTTGTTGTAAAATACAAAATCATACAACTTTAATGTGACTCACAGTTGGTATAGGCCTATAAATGTCTCAGAAGTATGACAATTGAATGTTCCAAAAGTCCATCAAAGGCCAGAGGACCTTTCTGAGAACACTCCTTTGTGTCCCCTCCTTTGCCGACGGTCATGGCTGCAGGTATTTTCTGACTGCAATTTGCTGTAAAAAGTTTAGCCATTTCCAATTTATAGTTTGACTGCACTGTGCGCTGGTCAGGAGTGGCTGCTGCAGTTTTCTACAGATATTTGTTGGCTTCCAAGCACTTCCTGGTGTGTTTTTGGCACAACACCTATAGGAGTAAATGTATGTGAATTTGTGAGCTTTTTTGTAGCAACCGCAAATGTAATAAAAAAAACCACAAATGTAATACAGTCATTTTCTTCGGACGAAAGACCAGTTATTATTTTACAATGATGAGTAAAAAGGACAAAACTATTGAATCTTTCGATATTTGTTGGCTTTTTGTCAAAATTTTTAACTTTATTACATTTGTGGTTTTTTATTACATTTGCGGTTGTACATGTTCAACCGCAAATGTAATAAAAAACCACAAATGTTCTAAAGCCCTATTTTCTTGAAAAATCATTCCAATTGTTGTTCCCGGATGATGAATACACTGCATAATCAACTGATTTTGCCAATGTTACCAATATCTATGGCTATTATAACAACAGTCATGTTTTTTTAACTTGCAATCAAAGTCGCCAGCCTGTGAGAGCCATCCAAGAAATCCACAAATGTAATAAAGTTATTTTTCTTAGACAAATGACCACTTATCATTTCAGGAAGATGAATAAAATAAACAAAATTATTGGATCTGTCGATATTTGCTGGTGTTTTGTCAAAATGTTCAAGTTTATTACATTTGTGGTTATTGTTACGTTTGCGGCTACACGTGTACAACTGCAAATGTAATAAAAAAACCACAAATGTAATAAAGCCCAATTTTCTTGAAAAATCACTCCATTTGTTGTTCCAGGATGATGAATACACCGCATCATCAACTGATTTGGCCAATGTCACCAATATCTTTGGCTATTATAACAACAGTCATTTTATTCAACTTGTAGTCAAAGTCAGCAGCCTGTCAGAGCCATCCAAGAAATCCACAAATGTAATAAAGTCATTTTTCTTAGACAAATGACCACTTACATTTCAGGAAGATGAATAAAATGTACAAAACTATTGGATCTGTTAATACTTGCTGGTGTTTTGTCAAAATTTTCAAGTTTATTACATTTGTGGTTATTGTTACATTTGCGGTTACACATGTACAACCGCAAATGTAATAAAAAACCACAACTGTAATAAAGTCAATTTTCTTGGACAAAGGACCGGTTATTATTTTACAATGATGAGTAAAAAGGACAAAACTATTGAATCTTTTGATATTTGTTGGTTTTTTGTCAAAATTTTTAAGTTTATTACACTGCATAATCAACTGATTTTTATCAACTGATAAAAAACCACAAATGTAAATGTAGTTTTGTCCTTTTTACTCATCATTGTAAAATAATAACTGGTCTTTCGTCCGAAAAAAATGACTTTATTACATTTGTGGTTTTTTATTACATTTGCGGTTGCTACATACCGGGCATACCTGAGATGTAGGCTACATGAATTCAAGTTTGATTCTGTGTTGTTGGCGAATATCCATTGGAAACCGGATAAACTGTCGGATGATATGGGGTTCACAGAGCGCATTGATTGTTTGTTGAATTGAGCGACTGACAGATGATTGTGAAATCCCTAATTGTCCGCGTTGCAAAGTTGCAATTTTCCGGTGGCCAAGTAACAAAGTGTTGTCAAACATCTTATTTCGGGGCTTATTGGGTTGTTTCTCATGGTTGGAGACGTAATTCTCTCCCTCACCAAGTCAACAACAAATAAAATCCCTTTACTGTCGATCCGATATCTTTTCAACAACTGCGCATCATTCAGAATTTCCAGTCATTTTGTCTTTCAACAGCAGCAGCCATTTTCTGATTCTTTGTAAATAGGTTTTAGCGAGTTAGGAGTCCTCTTGACTACGTTTAAGCTCTCCCACACTTAAGCGCTACTTTTAGGCCTAAAATGCTTTTTGAATAACACTTAGCAAAAATAATTACGAGTCCTAAAGTTACGACTGACACGCCCATTTTTTTTTAGGAGTTTCTACTAAATCCGGCAGTTAGGACCTACTTTTAGCGCTAAGATGCTTTGTGAATACGGGCCCAGGACTCTTAGCCCACAAAATTTCATGGCTCTGCAACAAACAGTTCTGGAGATATTCCAGTTTGAAAATGGTCACTCAGACAAAGGCATCTAAAAATGGGTAAAAAACGGGTCCATTTGGCTCCACTTAGGAATTTTTTGTGAGAAAAAAAAAAAAAAAAAAGTTGAGATCTGAAATTTTGGATTTGGTCTATTGGTAATATTACCCACCACATAGAATTTTTTCAGGCAAATCTGATGGGGTCGGGCGGGGAAGTTTTCTTTAATTTGATGAATTGAGATTGACTGACTCAGCAGCTGAATTAAAGTCAAGCGGTTTGGGACTTATTGGGCGAAAAGGTTGATGAAAAGCCATCTCAAATGCATCTTTGGGAAGTTGGACAGCCATGCAACTGCAAATTCATTATAGTCATATGACTGCCCTTGTTAAAAAAAAAATGTGAGAATGCGCTGCAAATATAACAACAAATGGCGGATATTTTGATGGATTTAAGAATTAGATCTTTTTTTTCCGAAATGAAGGTTACTTATTTCTTTATTTAACCTTTATTGTGAGAAAAATGTGGGTGTGCCCAGACTTTTGACTGGTACTGTATATCATCACCGGGGAAGATTTATGTGGGCGTGAACTATAAGTGTGCAGTTATGCAGATGAGCCGACACAAATAATTGAGTGATTGGCTAGCAACATGAGTACATAGGAGGATGTAAGCGAGTGCTCAATTAATCGATGGAGGAATCTGTGCGCAAATCCACGATAGGGAACTGCGCGTTTTTGATATGTAATGACTATAATGGATTGTAGAATGACAGTATCAACACCATATCGAATTTTTGCTTCAGACAACCGATTTTTCTTAACTACTAATTGGGATACCATTGGGTCACTATAGCTAAGTGGTTTCTACAGTGGACAACAATTTTTTCTTTAGCAAGAGATAATTTTTTTTGAACTGCTGGATAGATACTATGGGCTAATATATTGATTAGTTTGCACATCAGGCTTGGCTGAGGAGTTTAATGAATGCAACTCCTGAAAAACAGGGATGGGAGTGAACTCGTCCATATTCTAAACCGCGTTCGAGCTTGGCTTGCTGGTGAATATGCAATAATTGATCTGGGGGTGCCATCTAGTGAAATAATATTGTAATTGCTTGCATAAATTTGCAGCTCCATGTCCACGGGCGGACACATGTGCACAAAGGGGTTAATAAGTAATGCTCTCTCGAGAGAAGCACAGTGTTGGTGGAAAAAACGTCATTCAATGTGTCCAACTAATTTAATGTTAAACTAGATAACTTGGTCGCCACAGGGACCGAGTCGTGTATCTCCCCGATACGGAAATTTCGGACAAAATGGCCGCCGGCAGCCATATTGGACGTCCGAAATTGCCGAAAATCGTTCTTGAGCATTGTCAAATATATATCTTCGCCTGTGTATAATTTGAAAAAAATCCTGTAATGATTCTGGCTTCCAGAGCCTGGAACAGAAAATCTCCACTGGCGCGGCGGCGGCCCCGGAACTAAACCATAGTATCTCCCGACTATCGTCGTCAGGGAAATACAATAACAAAATGAATTCACGATACAATGTTGTATTCAGCTTTCTAAGCTTTCTAGGTTTTGTTGTCAATAAGCAATGCACTCTTTTTAGAAGATAAGCAATTACAATGAGCTCGTTTCAGAAAGTAAGCTGTTGCAATTAGCCGAACTTGATCAGTGCTAAAGAACTTCATGAATTCACTCAGATGTGGTGTGTGCTGCTGTATTTTTATATGTTTTCTACAATTTAAGCTGTGACTCAGCCATCATCATGTTACACATCATACACATCTTGGTCACATGGAAAGTTTTTGCGAGAGGTGCAGATCTGCACATTTCAAGATCACCCTCATTCACAGGTGAGAGAATCTCTGGTACCATAGAGCTCAGGTAGTGCATACATGATACCAGGCCTGCCACTTGGCACATTGATGTTACTCGATGGCCTGGTGGTATTTGTCGACCAAACCTGTGCACAGTCATCCAACTCATCCTAAAAGAATAAATTTCACATTTTCATTATAGGGTGTTCCTGATAACAAAGGTTAATGAACAAGACCACTCCTAATGAGCCTTCCTATTCGTCCGCATGCCTATATATACCGCCTTCAAACCCACAATCCCCACTCGTCTCGATTCTACGTCGTTTACTCGCAAACCAGACAGCCCAGCCCACAGCAAGAGTTCACTTACCTGAAGCAAGGCGAAATCCCGCAGAGTCCTTCGGACGCAGAATAATTGAAGACCTGTGTGCAAGTAGTACCTAAGTCACAAAATAATACTTTTGAGATTTTGGGGGTCAAAGTTTTCAAAACACATTGCAGATCATGACAATGGACAATGGAAACGCACCAATACACAAGACTTGAGCGCGTCTTTGGAGAAATGTGACTTAAGTACTTCTTGCACACAGGTCTTCAATTCCAAGACCCTAAGGCGCTAGAGGAATCTTCCCAATCCATTCCTGCAACTCCCGCTTCTCCTCCACGCACCCGCCCGCGCTCTGCCATCTTTGTACCTACACCACGAAGCGTCACCCGCTCACCCCAACCGGGGTGCTCACATTCCGAACCATGCTCCCCCCGCGATGACGACCGAGGGCTCCACGCCATAGCAATTCCAGATTGTTGTCTTGCAGTAGCTACGCCTCACCTCAACAGCAGCGCTCAGAAGCGAGAGCCCGCAGCTCCTCAGCAAGGCTGAACATGGCTCCCACTTCAAGCTCATCCCAGGCTCCACGTTCAACCATCGCCAGACTCCATCAGGCACTCAAGCAGAAGAAAATCCCCTTCCACTGCTCCGACAACAAGGCCAGCCCAAAAAAATTATTCACCGACTCCCACGCCAACGCAGCTGATCCTCCCCACGTGCAGACCAGATGTATGCAGACCACACAGCACTACCGGGTTCCGCCATAAACACCCCCCGGGCCACGTCATCACGCTTGGCAACAGCCTCCAGCTCCAGATTCGGCGGAAGTCACTCCTTCCGCAAACCAGCCAGTCCCACCCCCCCGTGCCTGCTCCCCCCGTTTATGACCTCTTTGGTCTCTTTTCGTCCCCTTTTTTCCGTCCCTGTGTTCGCAGGCTGCACTTTTGCCTCGTGCACATGCACCACCCCCCCCTCATCGTTTCCGCCGGACGGAACCTGGCTTCTGGGCTCCTTCAGCCTCTTTCCCCGCCCCCCTCCCCGTTTCCCAAGTCACCAATTCTGCGCTTCCTCCTACAGGTCCGCCCCTCCCATCAACTACTTCGGCCACTGGCAGTTTCCCCTCACCTCCATTTCAGCACACACTAGCCACCTCCCTACCTCCCATACACCCCTCGTAGCCGAGAAGCTCACGCAAACCGAGTTCGCTCTTTACCGTCTCAGCCTACCGAAACACAATCTGCTAGTACTTTCCTCATTGGAGGAGAGAACTTGACGATTACGATACACTCGTTCTCCATCTCGCTGTACGTTGCGACGGGACGGACTTTTACCATACCACTTACTTGTCGCCCCTACGTCCGCAGTCACATTTTAGTCTCAAAAAAAAAAAAAAAAAAAAAAATCCAAACCATCGTCGACCCCGTACAGCCCATACACCCGACCCCCGCTTGTTCCGGGGAGCTCACGCGAACCGAGTTCGCCATTCCCCATCCCACTTTACGAAACAGAATTTCCAAGTTCTTACCTCATCAGAGGCAAGAACTGGACAATTTCTTTATACTCGTTCTCGATCTCGCTTCATGCTTCGGCCATACGGCAAGCGATTGCCTGTTGGGTATGTCCATATATTTGACGTGACTCCGCAAGGATGACAATCTGCATATCCGAAACTTTCGCTGACTTTGCAGCAAATATATTCGCCATCACTCAGCTGTGCATTGTACCTAACAATGCCATTTAGCTGCCACTTCATTCAGACTGTAGAGCGGATTCTCGTGGCTTGTTGCTGTATGAGCCTTGCAAGCTAATCTACGAGCTAAATGAGCACAGAAATGATCAAGACTTATTCATATTTCTCGTAGTCATCACGCGCTAAGAAAACGCCATAAAATTTCATAGTGCAACGTATAACAAGCTTCCAAAAAATAAATTTCACTGGTTCAACTAATTAGTCTGAGCAACTCTTGCTATACACGCACGTCGCGTTCTTCGCAAATTAAATGCCATTATTTCTGGTGCCACGATTGCAACCTATATCCCAAAATCGTCAAATCATGACAAATGCCAACATTCTTTGTCACGCCGGCAAACATTCACGAACACTGCACGCGCATCCACCTCATGGCCATTCGTAAATCTGTGTTGTTCCTCGAGTTACATGAGCACAGAAATAATAGACATATCGATAACTTTGTGGTCAGCGATGTGCGGAAGGAAATGCCATATAATTCCGTAGTAGTGCAATGTTTAACAAGGCTTTCAAACTAAAGCAGACTTTCGTCACTTCTACCTATTAGTCCGAGCAACTTTTGCTATATATCGAGGGCCGACTGCAATAAACAATTATGTCCAATGCAGTCAGCCCTCGATATGCACGTCGCGTTCTTCGCAAATTAAAACTCATACATTTATGGTGCTGTTGAATGATTGCCATGTTTATTGTAAAATTGTCAAGCCATTACAAATGCTGAGGTTCTTTGCCTCGCCGGCAAACATTCACAGATACTACGCGTATCCACCTCACGGCCACTCACGCTGCAGGGTGAAGTTGCCTTTAGCCCTCGACTTCCAGGCTGCTCAGCCTGTCAGGCTGCGTAAACGCCGCCCCCAAGTACAGCCAATCAGATCGCGAGCTAGAGTACATCCAATCCGCTCACGAGGCACCTAATTCAATTCAATTTCCTCTCCTCAAAGCGGAGCGGGCTTAAGAACATCAATATTGTTAGAGCTGCCGGATAGCTCACTCGTTGAAGGCACTGCGTTGCAGTGCAGAAGTAACTATCACGTCGCGGGTTCGAGCCCCGTCAGTGATCGGCAGCTTTTTCAGAGTAGCGCACAATTGGCCATCACGCTACAGGGTTTCAAATTGGGAAGGGACTGCCGGGAAAAGGGAAATAAATAAATAGCTTTGTTTGTTGCTCAAGCGCCTCCTGTTGGCCAGACGGGCGCTCGTTAGAAAGATTCTAAGTCTGTTCATGTCCGGGTATCCTCCGCCCTCGTTCTGAACTTGCGAAGATTCAACCAGTGAGTGTAAAAGAAGTGGTGGCTGATGGGCGCGTGCTTCAGAGGAGAGCCGCGAACTGTCTTCGCTCTCCTGAGTTGGCAGCAAGGGGTCGCATACGAGCAAGCTTTGTACATAGTTCACCAATTGGGCATTCCAGATTCGGGTGGGATTGGAGATGCCAAATTTATTAAGAAAAAAAAAAAAAAAAAAAAAGAACAGTAATATTGTAAAAAACGAATGCATTTATTCGTCTTTTCTCATTAAAGAAACTGATTCGGGAGGTAACGTTAGATATTTCAGCTATTTTGATTATGTTAACCAATGCAAAGAAGTGTTTTTTTTTTTGCCTCACAGTTAACTTATAGACCTAAACTAAGCTAAACAGGTCATACTTGTTAACCTAAACACTTCTACAATATAACTTCAAGTATAACTCTGTTTGAAACATAAAATTGGCCTACTTGTGTGATATTTTGTTCAATAAGCTGTTTAGTTGAGCTTCTTAAAAACTTCAACTGCAAGTGGCTGTAACGTTAGCTGCCTTCAAGGCTGATTGTAGAGACTAGTGCCTTGCAGGCTGGTTAGAAGGCTAATGTTGATTTCATCTTGTATAATCTTTAATAGTATTCAGTCAGATGCCTTCAAGGCTGATTGTAGAGCACTAGTGCCTTCATGGCTGACAGTAGAGACTCGTGCCTTGCAGGCTGGTTAGAAGGCCAATGTTGATTTGATATTGTATAATCTTCAATGGTATTGCCTCAGATGCCTTCAAGGCTGATTGTAGGGACTAGTGCCTTCCAGGCTGACCGTAGAGACTAGTGCCTTGCAGGCTGGTTAGAAGGCTAATATTGATTTCATATTGTATGATCTTTCATAGTATTCAGTCAGATGCCTTCAAGGCTGACTGTAGAGACTAGTGCCTTGCAGGCTGGTTAGAAGGCCAATGTTGATTTCATATTGTATTATCTTTCATAGTATTCAGTCAGATGCCTTCAAGGCTGATTGTAGAGACTAGTGCCTTCCAGGCTGACTGTAGAGACGAGTACCTTACAGGCTGGTTAGAAGGCCAATGTTGATTTCATATTGTATGAGCTTTCATAGCATTCAGTCAGATGCCTTCAAGGCATCAGGGCCCGGAGTGGGTGCTGGAGCAGTTTTTTTTTTTTTTTTTTTTACTTTTTTAGTAGGGCGGATAGATAGGGCTCCACAATGGCGCCAAGACATCATTTCAACTCCTAAAAAGAGTGTAAAAAGTAAAGACAACATCAATATGCAACAACACCTCGGTCAGTTTTCTGAGGTAACATGGTTGGTTTCGAACGGTAATAAATCAATGGGCTGAAAAATAGAAGATTTTAAATTAGCCTTGGAAGGCTCCAACTCAGTAGAGACCCCCAGTAGAGACCCCCTCAGTAATGCTGAGGGAGTCTCTACTGTCAGCCTTGAAGGCATCAGAATCGTAAACACGCACACACATATATATATGAAATCATCAGCCTACCAACCAGCCTGCAAGGCACTACTCTCTACTGTCAGGCTGGAAGGCACTAGTCTCTACAATCAGCCTTGAAGGCATCTGACTGAATATTATCAAAGATTGTACAATATGAAATCAACATTAGCCTTCTAACCAGCCTGCAAGGCACTAGTCTCTACAATCAGCCTTGAAGGCACTAGTGCTCTGCAATCAGCCTTGAAGGCATCTGAGGCAATATTATTGAAGATTATACAATACCAAGTCAATATTAGCCTTCTAACCAGCCTGCAAGGCACTAGTCTCTACTGTCAGGCTGGAAGACACTAGTCCCTACAATCAGATTTGAAGGCATCTGACTGAATATTATCAAAGATTATACAATATGAAATCAACATTAGCCTTCTAACCAGCCTGCAAGGCACTAGTCTTTACAATCAGCCTTGAAGGCACTAGTGCTCTACAATCAGCCTTGAAGGCATCTGAGGCAATACTATTGAAGATTATTAGCCTTCTTACCAGCCTGCAAGGCACTAATCTCTACAATCAGCCTTGAAGGCAGTTAACGTTACAGCAACTTGCAGTTGAAGCTTTTAAGAAGCTCAACTAGACAGCTTATTGAAAAAAAAAACTCACAAGTAGGCAAATTTTATGTTTCAAACAGAGTCATACTTAAAGTTATATTGTAGAAGAGTTTAAGTTAACAAGTATGACCTGTTTAGCTAAGATTAGGTCTATAAGTTCACTTTAAGACAAAAAAATAGCACTTGTTTGCACTGGTTAATATAATCAAACTAGAAAATTCTGGCAGAAATTTTGAATGTGCCTGCTGCTCTAGACGTACAGTGTTCGAGGTGCTTGCCAGGGATCTGGTAAGCCGTTGATATGGTGTTCTGGGTGCTGTATAGGGCGTTGCTGGGCGGTTGCTATGGATTTCCAGGTGGATGCTAGGGCATTGCTAAGCGGTTGCTATGGTGTTCTGGGTGGTTGCTAGGCGGTTGCTATGGTGTTCTGGGTGGTTGCTAGGCGGTTGCTATGGTGTTCTGGGTGGTTGCTCGGGTGTTGCTAGGCAGTTGCTATGGTGTTCTGGGTGGTTGCTAGGGCATTGCTAGGCGGTTGCTATGCTGTTCCTAATGGTTGCTTGGGCGTTGCTTGTCAATGTTTGGGAGTTGGAACAGAGTTTCTACCTGAAAATATGAGTTCTTGGTGAGAGGGTGAAGATGAGTTTTCTCATTGACTTCCATTATAACGAGTTTTCAGAAGACCATGTTTTTCGGGAATTGTGGGAAATCCGTAAGTCAGATCACTTAGAAAAGTCATAGCACACTCCTCACAAGGGAGCCGCACATTTTCATGTGTAATGTGTGGGGATCGGGTGAAAACTGTGGGAAGAGTAGCGAACCGTGCGATTACGGAAGAATATGGAAGAATAATAATAACTAGGAAATTCCAGTAGAAATTTTGAATGTGCCTGCTGCTCAACACGCACAGTGTTCGAGGTGCTTGCCAGGGATCTGGTAAGCCGTTGATATGGTGTTCTGGGTGCTGCATAGGGCGTTGCTGGGTGGTTGCTTTGGAGTTCCAGGTGGTTGCTAGGGCGTTGCTAGGCGGTTGCTATAGTGTTCTGGGTGGTTGCTAGGGCGTTGCTAAGCAGTTGCAATGCTGTTCCTAATGGTTGCTTGGGCGTTGCTTGTCAATGTTTGGGAGTTGGAACAGAGTTTCTACATGAAAATATGAGTTCACGGTGAGAGGATGAAGATGAGTGAGTTTGAAGGATTTTCTCATTGACTTCCATTATAACGAGGTTTCAGAAGTCCATGTTTATCGGGAATTGTGGGAAATCCATAAGTAGGATCGCTTAGAAAAGTCATAGCACACTCCTCACATGGGAGCCGCACGTTTTCATGTGTAATGTGTGGGGATCGGGTGAAAACTGTGGGAGAAGTAGCGAACCGTGCGATTACGGAAGAATATGGAAGAATAATAATATTAACTAGAAAATTCCGGTAGAAATTTTGAATGTGCTTGCTGCTCTACACATACAGTGTTCGAGGTGCTTGCCAGGGATCTGGTAAACCATTGATATGGTGTTCTGGGTGCTCTATAGGGCATGGCTAGGCGGTTGCTATGGTGTTCTGGGTGGTTGTTTGGGCGTTGCTAGGCGGTTGCTATGGTGTTCCGGGTGGTTGATAGGGCATTGCTAGGCGGTTGCTAGGGTGTTCTGGGTGGTTGCTAGGGTGTTGCTCGGCAGTCACTATGGTGTTTTAGGTGGTTGCTAGGGCATTGCTAGGCGGTTGCTACGGTGTTCTGGGTGGTTGCAAGGGCGTTGCTTGGCGGTTGCTACGGTGTTCTGGGTGGTTGCTAGGGCGTTGCTAGGCAGTTGCTATTGTGTTCTGGGTGGTTGCTAGGGCATTGCTAGGCAGTTGCTATGGTGTTCTGGGTGGTTGCTAGGGCGTTGCTAGGCAGTTGCTATGGTGTTCTGGGTGGTTGCTAGGGCGTTGCTAGGCGGTTGCTATGGTGTTCTGGGTGGTTGCTAGGGCGTTGCTAGGCGGTTGCTATGGTGTTCTGGGTGGTTGCTAGGGCGTTGCAGGCAGTTGCTATGGTGTTCTGGGTGGTTACTAGGGCATTGCTAGGCGGTTGCTATGGTGTTCTGGGTGGTTGCTAGGGCGTTTCTAGGCGGTTGCTATGGTGTTCTGGGTGGTTGCTAGGGCATTTCTAGGCGGTTGCTATGGTGTTCTGGGTGGTTGCTAGGGCATTTCTAGGCGGTTGCTATGGTGTTCTGGGTGGTTGCTAGGGCATTTCTAGGCGGTTGCTATGGTGTTCTGGGTGGTTGCTAGGGCGTTGCTAGGCAGTTGCTATGGTGTTCTGGGTGGTTACTAGGGCATTGCTAGGCGGTTGCTATGGTGTTCTGGGTGGTTGCTAGGGCGTTTCTAGGCGGTTGCTATGGTGTTCTGGGTGGTTGCTAGGGCGTTTCTAGGCGGTTGCTATGGTGTTCTGGGTGGTTGCTAGGGCGTTTCTGGGCGGTTGCTATGGTGTTCTGGGTGGTTGCTAGGGCATTGCTTGGCGGTTGCTATGGTGTTCTGGGTGGTTGCTAGGGCATTGCTAGGCGGTTGCTACGGTGTTCTGGGTGGTTGCTGGGGCGTTGCTAGGCAGTTGCTATTGTGTTCTGGGTGGTTGCTAGAGCGTTGCTAGGCAGTTGCTATGATGTTCTGGGTGGTTGCTAGGGCGTTGCTAGGCAGTTGCTATGGTGTTCTGGATGGTTGCTAGGGCATTGCTAGGCGGTTGCTACGGTGTTCTGGGTGGTTGCTGGGGCGTTGCTAGGCAGTTGCTATTGTGTTCTGGGTGGTTGCTAGGCGTTGCTAGGCAGTTGCTATGGTGTTCTGGGTGGTTGCTAGGGCGTTGCTAGGCAGTTGCTATGGTGTTCTGGATGGTTGCTAGGGCATTGCTAGGCAGTTGCTATGGTGTTCTGGGTGGTTTCTAGGGCGTTGCTAGGCGGTTGCTATGGTGTTCTGGGTGGTTGCTAGGGCGTTGCTAGGCGGTTGCTATGGTGTTCTGGGTGGTTGCTAGGGCGTGCTAGGTGGTTACTATGGTGTTCTGGGTGGTTGCTAAGGCATTGCTTGGCAGTTGCTATGGTGTTCTGGGTGGTTGCTAGGGCATTGCTAGGCAGTTGCTACTGTGTTCTGGGTGGTTGCTAGGGCACTGCTAGGCGGTTGCTATGGTGTTCTGGGTGGTTGCTAGTTCATTGCTAGGCTGTTGATATGGTGTTCTGGGTGGTTGCTAGGGCGTTGCTAGGCAGTTACTATGGTGTTCTGGGTGGTTGCTCGGGCGTTGCTAGGCGGTGGCAATGGTGTTCTGGGTGGTTGCTAGGGTGTTGCTAGGCAGTTGCTATGGTGTTCTTGGTGGTTGCTAGGGCTTTGCTAGGTGGTTGCCATGGTGCTCTGGGTGGTTTCTAGGGCGTTTCTAGGCGGTTGCTATTGTTTTCTTGGTGGTTGCTAGGGCGTTCTGGGTGGGTGCTAGGTCGTTGCTGGGTGGTTGCTATGCTGTTCCTAATGGTTGCTTGGGCGTTGCTTGCCAATGTTTGGAAGTTGGAACAGAGTTTCTACGTGAATATCTGAGTTTACGGTGAGAGGGTGAAGATGAGTGAGTTTTCTCATTGACTTCCATTATAACGAGGTTTCAGAAGTCCATGTTTTTCGGGAATTGTGGGAAATCCATAAGTCGGATCGCTTAGAAAAGTCATAGCACACTCCTCACAAGGGAGCCGCAAGTTTTGATGTGTAATGTGTGGGGATCGGGTGAAAACTGTGGGAGGAGTAGCGAACCGTGCGATTACGGAAGAATATGGAATAATAATAACTAGAAAATTCCGGTGGAAATTTTGAATGTGCCTGCTGCTCTACACGTACAGTGTTCGAGGTGCTTGCCAGGGATCTGGTAAGCCGTTGATATGGTGTTCTGGGTGCTCTATAGGGCGTTGCTGGGCGGTTGCTATGGAGTTCCAGGCGGTTGCTAGGGCATTGCTAGGCAGTTGCTATGGTGTTCTGGGTGGTTGCTAGGGTGTTGCTAGGCGGTTGCTATGGTGTTCTGGGTGGTTGCTAGGGCATTGCTAGGTGGTTGCTACGGTGTTCTGGCTGGTTGCTAGGGCGTTGCTAGGTGGTTGCTATGGTGCTCTGGGTGGTTGCTTGGGCATTGCTAGGCAGTTGCTATTGTGTTCTGGGTGGTTGCTAGGGCATTGCTAGGCGGTTGCTATGGTGTTCTGGGTGGTTGCTAGGGTGTTGCTAGGCGGTTGCTATGGTGTTCTGGGTGGTTGCTAGGGCTTTGCTAGGTGGTTGCTATGGTGTTCTGGGTGGTTGCTAGGGCGTTTCTAGGCGGTTGCTATGGTGTTCTGGGTGGTTGCTAGGGCATTCTGGGTGGTTGCTATGGTGTTCTGGGTGGTTGCTACATCGTTGCTATGCTGTTCCGAATGGTTGCTTGGGCGTTGCTTGTCAATGTTTGGGAGTTGGAACAGAGTTTCTACGTGAATATATGAGTTCACGGTGAGAGGGTGAAGATGAGTGAGTTTTCTCATTGACTTCCATTATAACGAGGTTTCAGAAGTCCATGTTTTTTGGGAATTGTGGGAAACCCGTAAGTCAGATCGCTTAGAAAAGTCATAGCACACTCCTCACAAGGGAGCCGCACGTTTTCAAGTGTAATGTGCGGGGATCGGGTGAAAACTGTGGGAGGAGTAGCGAACCGTGCGATTACGGAAGAATATGGAATAATAATAACTAGAAAATTCCGGTAGAAATTTTGAATGTGCCTGCTGCTCTACACGTACAGTGTTCAAGGTGCTTGCCAGGGATCTGGTATGCCGTTGACATGGTGTTCTGGGTGCTCTATAGGGCGTTGCTGGGTGGTTGCTTTGGTGTTCCTGGTGGTTGCTAGGGCATTGCTAGGCAGTTGCTATGGTGTTCTGGGTGGTTGCTAGGGCGTTGCTAGGCGGTTGCTATGGTGTACTGGGTGGTTGCTAGGGCGTTGCTAGGCGGTTGCTATGGTGTTCTGGGTGGTTGCTAGGGCGTTGCTAGGCGGTTGCTATGGTGTTCTGGGTGGTTGCTAAGTCGTTGCTAGGCGGTTGCTATGGTGTTCTGGGTGGTTGCTACGTCGTTGCTAGGCGGTTGCTATGCTGTTCCTAATGGTTGCTTGGGCGTTGCTTGTCAATGTTTGGGAGTTGGAACAGAGTTTCTACGTGAATATATGAGTTCACGGTGAGAGGGTGAAGATGAGTGAGTTTTCTCATTGACTTTCATTATAACGAGGTTTCAGAAGTCCATGTTTTTCGGGAATTGTGGGAAATCCGCAAGTCGGATTGCTTAGAAAAGTCATAGCACACTCCTCACAAGGGAGCAGCACGTTTTGATGTGTAATGTGTGGGGATCGGGTGAAAACTGTGGGAGGAGTAGCGAACCGTGCGATTACGGAAGAATATGGAATAATAACTAGAGAATGTAATTCCAGGGAATTACGAGTGCATGAAAATGCAAACTGTAGTGCTAACCATGTTATTTAACTGAATAATGTTGTTAGCAGTTATGCTAACTATGCTAACTGTGCTAAGAATGCCAACTATGCTAACTACGTTACTCAGCTAAATTAGCTAATGTTGTTATCATGTATTCTAACTATGCTAATAATGCTAACCATGCTAAGTAGGTTACTCAGCTAACTAGCTAATGTTATTTGCAGGTATGCTAACAATTCTAACTATTCTAACAGTGCCAACCATGCTAACCACGTTAATCAGCTAACTTAGCTAATGTTATTAGCATGTATGCTAACTATGCTAACCATGCTAACCATGTTACTCAGCTAACTTAGCTACTGTTATTAGCATGTATGCTAACTATACTAACTATGCTAACAATGCTTACCATGCTAACCACGTTACTCAGCTAACTTAGCTAATGATATTAGCATGTATGCTAACTATGCTAACATTGCTAACCATGTTACTCAGCTAACTTAGCTAATGATATTAGCATGTATGCTAACAATGCTAACTATGCTAACCATGCTAACCACGTTACTCATCTAAGTTAGCTAATGTTATTGGCATGTATGCTAACTATGCTAACAATGCTAACCACGTCACTCAGCTAGCTTAGCTAATGATATTAGCATATATGCTAACTATACTAACAATGCTAACCATGCTAACCACATTACTCAGCTAACTTAGCTAATGTTATTAGCATGTATGCTAACAATGCTAAACACATTACTCAGCTAACTTAGCTAATGATATTAGCATGTATGCTTATTATGCTAACAATGCTAACCATGCTAACCACGTTACTATGCTAACTTAGCTAATGTTGTTAGCATGTATGCTAACAATGATAACTATGCTAACAGCGCTAACCAGGCTAACCACGTAACTCAGCTAACTTAGCTAATGTTGTTAGCACTTATGCTAACTATGCTAACAATGCTAACCATGCTAACCACGTTACTCAGCCACCTTAGCAAATGTTGGTAGCTAAGCTCAAAGTGTGCATAGCTCGTTATCAAGGAAAATGAAAGAGGGAGAGAAAAAGAAGGAAAGATAGAACAAGGAAAGGAAAGAAGGAAGGAAGGAAGGAAGGAAGAAAAAGGAAAGAAGGAAAGAAAGATAGAAAAACGGAAGTCAGGAAAGAAGCAAAAAAGGAAGGAAAGGAAGGAATAAAAGGAAGGAAGGACGGAAGGCAAAAAAGAAGGAATGAAGGCAGAAGGAAAAATAGTAGGAAGGAGGAGGGAAATAAGAAAGGAAACAAGGAAAGAAGGAAGACAAGATGGGAGAAAGGAAGGAAGGGAAGAAGGAAGGAAGGAAAGATAGAAGGTAGAAAGCATAAAAGGAAAAGGAAGGAAGGAAAGAAAAAAGGAAGGAAATTAAAAAGGAATGAAGGAAAGAAGGAAGGAGATGGAAGGGAGGAAGGAAGGCAAGAAGTAAGAAATAAGGAAGGAAAGAAGGAAGGAACAAAGGAAGGGAAGATGGATGGAAGGAACTAAAGAAGAAAAGGAAGGGAAAAAGGAAAGAAGGAAAAAAGGAGGGATAGAAGAAGGAAGGAAAGAAGGAAAGATGAAAGGAAGGATGGAAAGCAGTAAGGAAGGTAGGAAAAATGGAAAGAGGGAAGGAAAGAAGGAAGAAGGGAAGAAGGAAGGAAGGAAAGATAGAAAGAAGGAAGAAAGGATAGAAGGAAGAGAAAGGAAGGGAAGAAGGAAGGAAAGAAAAAAGGAAGGAAATTAAAAAGCAATGAAAGAAGGAAGGAGATGGAAGGGAGGAAGGAAGGCAAGAAGTAAGAAATAAGGAAGGAAAGAAGGAAGGAATGAAGGAAGGGAAGATGGATGGAAGGACCTAAAGAAGAAAAGGAAGGAAAAAAGGAAAGAAGGAAAAAAGGAGGGATAGAAGAAAAGAAGGACAGAAGTAAAGAAAGAAGGAAGGAAAGATGGAAGGATGGAAAGCAGTAAGAAAGGTAGGAAAGAAGGAAAGAGGGAAGGAAAGAAGGAAGGAAAGATGGAACGAAGAAAGGAAAGAAGTAAGGATGGAAGGTAGTAAGGAAAGAAAGGAAGGAAAGAAGGAAGGAAAGGATGAAAGGAAAGAAAAAAGGATGGAAGGAAGAAAGAAAAAAGGAAAGAAAGTTAGAAGGACAGAAAGAAAGAAATAAAGGAAAGAAGGAAGGAAATAAATTCGGAAGGAAGAAAGGAAAGAAGGGAATGGAAGAAAGAAAGAAAGAAGACTTCCATTTTGTAACAGTTGTAGACAGAGAATACAGTTGGCGGGAGTCAAAGTTGATGAGAACTGACAGTTGGAATGGCTGAACAGTTAAATAGTTGTGATGTCATCAGCCCAATGTTAAGTCTATGGGGGGGAAAAAATTAAGTTTTTTATTAATAACTCAAAAAGCATAAAAGTTACAAAGATGAAAAATACATTGCACAGGTGTCCTAAGTAAGACCTACGCAACGCAGTTTGAACGAAGTTTCTACGTTAAACGGTTGAAGCCGCATTAAGTGCGTTAGAAGAATAATAATAAGAACAAGAAGAAGAAGAAGAAGAACTGGAATAACAATAGTGTGCATTTTCATGCACACTAATAATAAAGAAGTATGCAGGATTATAATCTGTGTCTGCATTGCTGCAGGCACATAATAAAGAAGTATGCAGGATTATAATATGTGTCTGCATTGCTGCAGGCACATAATAAAGAAGTATGCAGGATTATAATATGTGTCTGCATTGCTGCAGGCACATAAATAGCCGAAATATCTAACGTTACCTCCCGAATCAGTTTCTTTAATGAGATAACTCACGATTAAATGCATTCGTTTTTGACAATATTAAATGTTCTTAAGCCCACTTTCCGAGTAAAGGCTTCCGAATTGAATTGGCTGCCTTGTGAGCGGATTGGTTGTACTCTAGCTCACGATCTGATTGGTTGTACTTGGGGGCGGTGTTTACGCAGCCTGACAGGCTGAGCAGCCTGGAAGTCGACGTCTGAAGGCAACTTCACCCTGCAGCGCCATGCACAGTGGCGCGGCTCACTAGCGCTTCGCTAGCGCTTCAGTTTTCGGGACGCTTTGCCTCGTCGGCAAACATTCACGGATACTACTCATATCCACCTCACGGCCACTCGCAGTGGCGCAGCTCACCAGCACCTCGCTAGCGCTTCAGTTTTCGGTACACTTTGCCTCGTCGGCAAACATTTACGGATACTACGCGTATCCACCTCACAGCCACTCGCAGTGGCGCAGCTCTCTCGCGCTTAGCTAGCGCTTCAGCTATGGGTGCCTTTTGCCTCGTCGGCAAACATTCACGGATACTGTACATGTATCCACCTTAAGTCTCAGTTATACCTTCACCTGGCTTCATTCGCAGATTGCGCGCGCACCCCAACAGAACGCGGGGCATTTATACTTGGCGCATTCTCCGTTGCAGTATTTGGCGCAAAGACAAGGGGCGGTAGAAGGAAAAAGAAGTACTAAGGGAAGCAGTTGAAGCAGGCAAAACCAGTAGAAGCAGAAGCAAGCGGAAAACATTTTGAACCGGGGGACACTAGCCTGGTTTGCGAGATGTTTTCAGTGTTTTAACCCTTTACTGACTGTCCTTCGCTTCGCCGCTCATCTGCCTCGCCGGTCGCGGTGCCTGGTTGGCTAAAGCCGATATCACAAATGCTTTTAAGGTCGTCCCACTCGACCTACCCTTTTGGGGATTTTTTTTTTTTTTTTTTGGCGTTTCCTGGAAGGGGTGCTACTACCTCGCCGTTCGTCTCACTTTCAGATGCAAAAGCAGCCCCAAGATTTGATTCCCTCGACGTAGTTCCTATCAAGGCCGCCGGGGGGGGCAAAGGGGACTGCTACGCCCGGGCATTAGACTAGGGGGGGCATGAAACTGACCCCCTGATTTTAAAATAATCTTCTGGAACATTTATCATAATAAATATCTGAAGATTCAACATAGTATTTCTCAATTACATAAAAACTTTATATATTCTATTTTGCTAATTTTCCTTGACAAATGACATAGTGGTAAAAATAGATTTATCCCCGGGCATTGGCTAGGCTGATGGCAGCAGTGGTTCCTATCATGAGCTTCATTTCGTACATCCACTCTGTACAGCACGTTCGACCGGCCTCAATACAAGTCTATCTTAGCAGCATCAACCTCTTTGTCAAACCGGCCACTGTTTATCCGTGCCCGTTAATTTCCCACATTCATGTGCAGTCATTTCCGTAAACGAGAACCTCTCGCTCCAGCCAAACATTTACCCCTAACGGCAGACCTCCTCTCTCACTGCATCCAGATGCTGCGCTCAGGGCACCACTCTCCTCCCACGGATTCCACTCTAGAAGCCATGTTCCTACTAGCCTTTTTCAGTTTTTGAGATGCACTGAGTTTGCTCCGCTCTCCACTAATTATTATCCCCCTCGCCACACCAGCCTGAACAACATCTCATCCTACTCCACCGACTGTCTCACGTTCAAGATAAAGAGTAGTTAAACGGATCAGTTCGGCATTTCTCAGCCCATATTCTTATTCCGCCTAGACTCTGCCCTCAGTCTTTCCGAGCCAATATCAAACTACGTCACCCCAAGATACAATAACCACGCTTGTCCCCAAGACCCATTATTCACGACCAACACACCATGTTCGAATTAGATTTGCACCATCTTCGACATGCCACTTCCTGGAACTACAGACATCCCTGTTTAAATGGGCTTGAATTGAACTCTATTGCCATTTATTGAATTATTACTTTATTTTACTATTAACTAGCTAGCCCGCGGAGGATGGGCTTCCCCACCTTGCCCGGGTTCCTTCTGAGATTTCTTCCCACTGGGGTGTTTTTTCTCTCCACCGTTCCAGGATTTTTCTCCCTACTGGGAGTTTTGCCTCATTTGCTTTGTGGGGAATAGGCTGGGCACTGCCCTTTCAACAATCTATCCGTGAAAAGCGCTATACTAACAAACATAATTGAATCGAATTGCAGCGCCGCCACAGCATCCAAGCGATGAGGGCCGGACCACCTGATTGAAATCCTCGGCCGCCAGACGTCAAACTTTAACACAAGCTATATTCGCAATTGTATTGACGACGTACGTAGAGCCCATCTATTGTCGACTCATTGACACCTTTTGGGGGCTTAGGAGCCTACATGGACTCCGACGAGAGATGCGAGCCCCACCATGAGTCTTGCCACCTGGGGCTCCCAATGTTCGCACAATCACAGAGCAAGTCCATACAACACCGCCTTCGCCCCGATCCCCTATCCATCGTTCCACCGAATACTCTCTTCCACTTTGGGAGGGGTCCAGAGTTCATAAACAGTTTTATCATCCATTTTATCGTCACCAACGAGAACAACAAAAATCATTATTGATCAGAGAAAAGCGCACCTTACCGAAAAAAATCACCAAGGACTATTCCGGTAAAAAGCAAAAGCTGGAGCACACTTTGAATTGTGTCGAGCCTAATGGGTTAAATGATTGCCTCAATTTGACTTGTTTTCTATAATTTACGCACGTCTTCATTTTTCTATTTTGTCTTTGTATTTGTGTTATGTACAGAGGGCAATATTACCATTTTGTTGGTTTTCTTTCTTGATGCTTTGAAATGTGTTTCCATTACCATGTTATTTTACCATCGCATGCGCACCTTGTATTTGGCATGATGTAATTAAGGGGAGGGTATTTAAAACTCCCCGGAGCGTCATCTTTCATGCATCATCTGACTCTGAGGAAGGCGTCAGTGGACGTCGAAACGTCAGTCCTTTCAAAAAAGAGATTGTGTCCTGAGCTCTGTGTGCTCCGGCTTTTGCTTTTTACCGGAATAGTCCTTAGTGATTTTTTCGGTAAGGTGCGCTTTTCTCTGCATTGACTGTCCATGCTGTTGAGCACCTTTATAGTCCTTTTCCATAGCGGGCTTTGAGCGCGTCTGGTCTACTCCTCTACGTGTATCATTATTGATCATTAACCAAAAGCAGTAATGCTTCACCAAGTCAGTCTGTAAAATGACAGTCTCACCTGAATTAGTCCCATACAACAGAACTGCACAAGGCTTTTGTCCAAAATTCCTCCGTCAATCAGACCATTATCCTTGAGGTCAGTCATTAACGCAATCCAGAACTGCATGGACTCCTTATGCAGACATCCCCACCAGGACTCTATCCTCTGATTGGCTGTGCTTGCCCCCCCTAAGTAGCTTTCAATACTCTCAGCTTAGTTTGGCCGAAGAAGTTGTTGAAGTCCAGCACATCCATTTTCTGTGCTGAAGTCCCCTCTCACGACTTGTGGACATCCTTTCAGACACTGCACAGCTTAAATATAGTACCCCCCTACACTGTAATGAGTAACCTATAGAATTTACCCAATAAATCTGAGGTAACAATTTGCATCAACTTTTTTTGGGTAGATTTAATTCCATATATTGAGTAGAGTTATTTTATTCTCAATATATGGAATTAAATCTACCCAAAAACAGTTGATGCAAATTGTTACCTCAGATTTATCAGGTAAATTCTATAGGTTACTTATTACAGTGGATTACCTTTGGGTCACTGCTGGTTGTATACGCTTTCAGCCAGGTAATTTTACGATAATGCCGTAACACAAATGCCATATGGTTTGAGTTCATCATGAGAGTCAATATGACTAATAAAATTATTTAACCAGAGAAGTCCCGTTGAGATTTAAATCTCTTTTTCAAGGGAGCCCTGGGGGTTGAGGTGGAGAGGGAGAGGACAAATTGCACAGCTAATTCGATCAGGGGATGATTGGGTGGCAAGTGAAAAAAGGGCTAGGTTGGGAATTTAGCCATGACACCAGGGAACCCCCGACTCTTGTCAAAGAGTGTCATAGGATCTTGAATGACCACAGTGAGTCAGGACCTCAGTTTAACGCAGGGCTCTCCAAATCCGGCCCTCAAATCCAAATACAGTCCTGGTTTTCCTTCCTTCTAGGCAATTAAGTGAACAATTAATACTGCTGATTGGCCAGATTGTCATCTCACCTGACTCCCAGGTAAAGGGAGGGTGGAAACCCTGCAGTTCTCAGCCCTCGAAGACCGTGATTTGAGGAGCCCTGGTTTAACGTCTCATCCAAAATACGCGTAAAAAATAAATCCCCATCACTGCACTGGGGATTATTCCACTAGAGGGAAGAGCGCAACCTACTGGCCCAACAACACCTCTTCCAGCAGCAACTTGATTTTACCAGGTGGTCTCCCATCCAAGTACTAACCAAGCGGACACCTGCTTAGCTTCAGCCACGCGGCTGGAGCAGATTGGGTAGTGGGTAGGCCTCTTCGTCTAAGAATTTGTTTCAGTTTGCGTTCAATGATGACATACATATCGATGTTTTTCAAGAAGCAGAAAAACTATCTAAATATTTGTGTCATGGTTTTGACTGTGTTTGCGGTTTTTAGATTTTGTCCCAGCGCCCCCCTCGGAACAAGAAGTTGCATCCCTGCGCCTACTTCTCGCGCTCATTGTCGGCGGCCGAATGGAATTACAGCATTGGTGACCGGGAGTTGTTAGCAGTTAAGTTGGCGTTGGAAGCGTGGTGCCATTGGTTGGAGGGGGCTGAACATCCATTTGTGGTTTGGACGGATCACAAGAATCTCCAATATATCCAACAGACCAAGTGTTGTCATTCCCGGCAGGCGCGGTGAGCATTGTTTTTCAATCGCTTTAACTTTACGTTAGCTTATCGCTCCGGCTCCAAAAGAATCAAGCCTGACGCCTTGTCACGGATTTACGACCGCTCGGGCCGCAATCCTATTCCGGAGCCGGTAATTCCGGCAGCTCAGATTGTGGCCTCCATTCAGTGGGACATTGAGTCTGTTGTGTGGGAGGCCTTGCGGTCCGATCGTGGTCCTGGTGGGGAGCTGCCTGGCTGTTTGTTTGTCCGCGTGGCGGTGTGTTCCCAAGTGCTCCAGTGCGGGCACTCTTCTAGCATGGCAGATCACCCGGGGGTTCACCGGACCAAGTGGTTCTTGGCCCGACACTTTTGGTGGCCCAGCATGAATAAGGACATCCAGGAATTTGTGGTGGCATGTTGCAGCTGTGCACGGAACAAGGTTTCCTATCTCCCCCCCCTCTGGTCTGTTGCGGCCGTTGCCCATTCCCAAGCGCCCCTGGAGCCATATTGCTCTAGATTTTGTTACGGATCTGCCGGTTTCGGAAGGCAACACCGTCATTTTGGTCGTTGTCAACCGCTTTCCTAAGGCCGCCCACTTTATCGCCCTGCCTGAGCGCGGGAGATGGCCCTTCTTGTTGTGGACCATGTATTCCGTGCATGGTCTGCTTCAGGATGTGGTCCACAAACCGCTGCCGCGGATGATTGAGGGGGGGCCAGTTTACACCGTGCAACGCATTCTGGCCGAGAGGCGTGTTGGTCGCGGGGTCCAGTTTTTGGTGGACTGTGAGGGATATGGTCCTGAGGAGCGGTGCTGAGTCCCTTCTCGGGATATTCCAGATCCCACCCTGATATCGGAGTTCTATGCCCAGGGTTCCATGGGAACGTCTGGAGCCATTCCTTAGGGTGCAGGGTCCTGTCATGGTTTTGACTGTTTGTGGTTTTTATACTCTCTTTGTGGCTCCTTTCAGAACCACTTCTGTTCCTTTAATTTTCGGATTCCTACCAGCTTTTTTGTCAGGAGTGGGCGGCACCTTCCTCTGGGTCTATATAAGCCGAATTATCTGCCAGGCCTACCTCGCCGGAGTGTCTGATTTTAGCTAAGACAGCAGCCAGAAGATACCTGTAGTCAAGTATTGTTAGTGAAATATCTTTGCGTTATTTTTGTGGTTCCCCTTTCTCTAGGGAAATTCACTTTTCTTCCTTTCCCTCTCTTACCTTTGTGTTGCACCATTTAGGTGCTTTCTTTTCTCGGTTCCCGAGATACTTCCTCTTTCTCCCTCTCTCGCTTTGCTTCCTTGTTTCGGATGGTTGGACGTCCTTTTGGAAGCGCGAGAGCTGTCTCTGTTGTTTGGCCTGTATCTCTCTCTCTGCGAGTGTTTTAAGTCCGTGTTGCTCTGGTTTTCTCCTACCGCTGCACTTAGCCTCTCGATTCTATGGGCCATTACAATTTGATGCCTCGTTCAAAGTAAAACTCAATAAGTTGATCCACGCTGTGACCATGGAAAGAGTAAGAGACTGGCTACAGTGGAGTATACTTTTGCTTAACGAAATGGAATGCTGAAGGATTGCGAGGTAATGCAAAACTTGCGAGAGACCACAAATTGTAATTGCAAGGAAACGCAAATGTATCTTTCCAAAAAAAAAAATTAATGCTATGACCCTTTGGAGGCTCTGTAATTTCTGCAAATAATATTTGGGGCATTTAATATAGTTTGACTTTCATCAAAATGTTTGGCAATAAGGAAGTTGCAGTTCTCAAGTACTTTTCTCTGCTTTCGCTACATCGACTTCACTAAAGCCAGGCATCTGTTCCTGGAGGTCAGTTGTCCTGTTGGTTTCCATCCCAGTCCTTGGAGAGGTGAACACAAGCAAAGATGACAGATCTCAGAGAGCTGCTAATGACTAGAGTCAGGTGTATTGCGGTTGAATGTAGAACTTACAGGATGGTAAATCTCTAGAACATTTCTGCAGCCCTGATCTAAAGTAACAGACATAATTAAACATTTTACTGCATGGAGCGGAAATCAAGCCTGACTGGGGCTGGTGGTGTTGTTGAAAACCACAGCAGTTTGGAGTCAGAAACCATGGCTCCAGGTTCCATGTCCATTAACCATTTTCAGTTTGTCCTAAAATTAATCCCTAGCTTAGCGGTCAACATATGTATAAGTTTACAGATGATCCAGAATTGGTTGGTAAGACATGACTTCATCACTGTCTGAGCAAATGGGGACTGACACAATGACATAAGATATGTAATTAACTCAGGGCTACCCAGTTCAGTTCCTGGAGATGAACCATCCTGTTAAGTTTCACTCCAGTACTAGCAATACACTCCTAATTCAACAGGTGGAGATATTGTTTAACTGCTAATTAGCACAATCAGGTATGCTAAATTAGGCTTACAGGCAAAGACTACAGGGACAGTACATCTCCAGGAGCAGGATTGGGCAGCCCTGGATTAGCTCATTCGTGAAGTTTCACGCCATCAAAACTTTAAAATAGCTTATGCCTGCGCCACTCAGTAATCACAATGTGAAAAAGTGTTTGCCCCTTACCAATTTCTTATATTTTGCGTGTAGCTCATGCTTACATGTCTCAGATCATGAAACTGCTTTTAATATTGGAAAAAGATGACCGCATTAAACACAAAATGCAGTTTTAAATGATTATTTTATTCATTTAAGCATAAAAGCCTTCCAACTTTACCTGGACCTACAGTATGACAAAAATGAACTTCCCCTTTAGTAACTAAATCGACCAATTAGACTAATTTAATTGATAATGCCCCTCCTTGAATCGCCACCTTATCGTGGTGGAGGGGTTTGAGTACCTGGATGATCCTAGGAGCTACGTTGTCTGGGGCTTCTTGCCCCTGGTAGGGTCTCCCACAGCAAACAGGTCCTAGGTGACGGGTCAGACTAAGAGCGGTTCCAAACCCCCAATGAACAGATCTAAATCAAGGACAGTTACGTCGCCCGGATCGGCGTCACCGGGGCCCCACCCTGGAGCCAGCCCTGGGGTTGGGGCTGGCAGGCGAGCGCCTGGCGGTCGGGTCTCCACCCACAGGACCCGGCCGGGCACAGCCCGAACGAGCGACGTGGGCCCGCCTTCCCGTAGGCCCATCACCCGCGGGAGGGTTCAAAAGGAGCAGATGCTTTGTGCTTTGGGTAGCAGTCATGGGCGGGGGCCCCGACGACCCAATCCCTAGACACTGAATCTGGTTCTCGGGACATGGAATGTCACCTCACTGGGGGGAAGGAGCCTGAGCTTGTGCGGGAGGTCGAGCGGTACCGGGCTAGAGATAGTCGGGCTCACCTCCACGCACAGTCTGGGCTCTGGAACCCAACTCCTCGAGAGAGGCTGGACTCTCTTCTATTCTGGAGTTGCCAGCGGTGAGAGGCGGCGGGCTGGTGTGGGTTTGCTTATAGCCCCCAGCTTAGCCGCCATGTGTTGGAGTTTTCCCGGTGAACAGAGAGGGTCGCTGCCCTGCGCCTTCGGTCGGGGACAGGTGCCTCACTGTCGTTTCGCTTATGGGCCGAATGGCAGTGCAGAGTACCTGGCCTTCTTGGAGTCCCTGGGAGGGGTACTGGAAAGTGCTCCAACTGGGGACTCCATCGTTCTGCTGGGGACTTCAACGCCCACGTGGGCAGCGACAGTGTTACCTGGAGAGGCGTGATTGGGAGGAACGGCCTCCCGATCTGAACCCGAGTGGTGCTCTGTTATTGGACTTCTGTGCTAGTCACAGTTTGTCCATACGAACACCATGTTCAAGCATAAGGACGTCCATCAGTGCACGTGGCACGAGGACGCCCGTGGCCGGAGGTCAATGATCGACTTTGTGGTCGTGTCATCTGACCTTGACCGTATGTTTTGGACACTGGGTGAAGAGAGGGGCTGAGCTGTCCACGGATCACCACCTGGTGGTGAGTTGGATCCGCTGGCGGAGGAGGAAGCTCGACAGACTTGGCAGGCCCAAACGTGTCGTGAGGGTCTGTTGGGAACGTCTGGCGGAACCCTCTGTCAGAGGGGTTTTCAACTCTCACCTCCGGGAGAGCTTTGACCAGATCCCAAGGGAGGCTGGAAACATTGAGTCTGAATGGACCATGTTCTCCACCTCCATTGTTGATGCGGCGTTCGGAGCTGTGGCCGTGGGTTTCGGCGCCTGTCGCGGGCGGCAACCCCCGAACCCGGTGGTGGACATCGGAAGTAAGGGATGCCGTCAAGCTGAAGAAGGAGGCCTATCGGGCTTGGTTGGCTCATGGGACTCCTGAGGCAGCTGACAAGTACCGGCAGGCTAAGCGTGCTGCAGCCCGGGCGGTGGCGGAAGCAAAAAACTTGGGTATGGGAAAAGTTCGGGAGGCCATGGAGGAGGATTATCGGTCGGCCCCGAAGAGATTCTGGCAAACCGTCCGGCGCCTCAGAAGGGGAAAGCAGTGCCCTGCCAACACTGTTTACAGTGGAGGTGGGGAGCTGTTGACTTCGACTGGGGATATTGTCGGCCGGTGGAAGGAATACTTCGAGGATCTCCTCAATCCCACTGACACGCCTTCCATAGAGGAAGCAGAGGCTGGGGACCCAGAGGCTGATTCATCCATCACTCGGGCTGAAGTCACTGAGGTAGTTCGGAAACTCCTCGGTGGCAAGGCACCGGGGGTGGATGAGATCCGCCCTGAGTACCTCAAGTCTCTGGATGTTGTGGGGCTGTCTTGGTTGACACGCCTCTGCAACATTGCGTGGCAGTCGGGGACAGTGCCTCTGGATTGGCAGACCGGGGTGGTGGTCCCTCTTTTAAGAAGGGGGGACCGGAGAGTGTGCTCCAACTACAGGGGGATCACACTCCTCAGCCTCCCGGGTAAAGTCTATTCCAGGGTGCTGGAGAGGAGAATTCGGCCGATAGTCGAACCTCGGATTCAGGAGGAACAATGCGGTTTCGTCCTGGTCGTGGAACACTGGACCAGCTCTATACCCTCCGCAGGGTGCTTGAGGGTTCATGGGAGTTTGCCCAACCAGTTCACATGTGTTTTGTGGACTTGGAGAAGGCATTTGACCGTGTCCCTCGTGGCATTCTGTGGGAGGTGCTTCGGGAGTATGGAGTCCGGGGCCCTCTACTAAGGGCCGTGCGGTCTCTGTATGACCGCAGCAGGAGCTTGGTTCGCATTGCCGGCAGTAAGTCAGACCTGTTTCCGGTGCATGTTGGACTCCGGCAGGGCTGCCCTTTGTCACCGGTTCTGTTCATTATTTTTATGGACAGGAATTTCTAGGTGCAGCCAGGGGCCGGAGGGAGTCCGGTTTGGGGACCAGAGGATCTCATCTCTGCTTTTTGCGGATGATGTCGTCCTGTTGGCTCCTTCGAACCAGGACCTTCAGCATGTACTGGGGCGGTTTGCAGCCGAGTGCGAAGCGGCTGGGATGAGAATCAGCACCTCCAAGTCCGAGGCCATGGTTCTCGACCGGAAAAAGGTGGCTAGTCCCCTCCGGGTTGGAGGAGAGCTCCTGCCTCAAGTGGAGGAGTTTAAGTATCTTGGGGTCTTGTTCACGAGTGAGGGAAGGATGGAGCGTGAGATTGACAGACGGATCGGTGCAGCGGCAGCAGTAATGCGGTCATTGTACCGATCTGTTGTGGTGAAGAAGGAGCTGAGCCGAAAGGCGAAGCTCTCAATTTACCAGTCAATCTACGTTCCTACCCTCACCTATGGTCAGGAACTTTGGGTCATGACCGAAAGAACGAGATCTCGGATACAAGCGGCTGAAATGGGTTTCCTCCGCAGGGTGGCGGGGCGCTCCCTTAGAGATAGGGTGAGAAGCTCTGTCACTCGGGAGGAGCTCAGAGTAGAGCCGCTGCTCCTCCACGTCGAGAGGAGCCAGCTGAGGTGGCTTGGGCATCTATATCGGATGCCCCCTGGTCGCCTTCCTGGGAAGGTGTTCCGGGCATGCCCCACCGGGAGGAGGCCCCGGGGAAGACCCAGGACACGCTGGAGGGACTATGTCGCTCGGCTGGCCTGGGAACGCCTCGGGATACCCCCGGAAGAACTGGAGGAAGTGTCCAGGGAGAGGGAAGTCTGGGCATCCTTGCTTAGACTGCTGCCCCCGCGACCCGGCCCCGGATAAGCGGAAGAAGATGGATGGATGGATGGATAATTGATAATGGAGTGCAATTTGATAACGCACGCTTTGGCATGAGCACTACCAGCTCTGGTGGATTGAAACATCACTTAAATAGAACCCGTCTAGCAATGTGAAGTTAGAAAGGTAGTACTTGACTGAATTCAAGAGTAGATGAGAAACGTACTTAACATGCATCAGTCTGAAAAGTGTTACAAAGTCATTTTTAAGGCTCTGGGACTTCAGAAGATTATGGTGAAAGCGATTATCTGCAGTCCAGTAGTCTGCCAAGCAAAATTTCTCCAATATCATGTCAATTATTCATCCAGGAGTTCAGAAAAGGACCCTGACTGACATCATACAAAATGAAGGCCTCACTTGACTCTGTTAATGTTAGCGTTCATAATTCCACAATAAAAGGTTTTCCACTGCATGGTACAGCTCTACTGGACTGGACCCTACTCATTTTTTTTTTTTTTTTTAAATCGATTTCAAATTTGATAGTACCTGGTACCAGATACTGTTTAGAACCACTTCTGCTGAGGCTCCAAGCGAGCCGAACTGATACTGAAACGAAAGGTTAATGCACTGCAGACCACTGATTGGTCAGGGGGAATCATCATTCGCGAGACACAGGACAAGCTGGCACAATACATGACATAAATTACATTTTGATGGAATATGATAATTTTCACAGCTACACAATCTAAAGTGTAAATATTAAGATGTGACCATTGACTGCATCAAAAGATGGATGACACAACTGTGATGTCACCCACTGGTTTCAGCATACCATTTAGGAACCCTCCATTTTGGCAATTTGAACAGTGCCATTTTGTCATTTTGAAACCGGATGTGATTCCTATTTGACGAGAGCGCGAATTGAAAATCCAGGGAGGAGCGAGGGCTGGATCTACGGCTGGATCTGACTGTAGGTGACTATTACCAAAGGATAGTCACGCCCCTACGGCACATCTGGCTTTATCCTTTATTCTAGTCGATTTGGGACCATAATTTACAAAAATGAACATCATGGTAGATGGAAGGAGACTTGAAATTTTCAATGGATACCATAAAATACTGTTGAAAATCATTATTGAAATAATAAATCAGGTGGGAAAGTAGGGTCATTTTCTCATAGACTTCTATAGCATTTAACTTCTTTCTGCAACCACTGATGTCACCATCTGTTGGCCATTAAATAGAATATAATTTTAAGAGATTTCCGCATTGGCTTCACTATTCAGACTCGGGTGCTGCGTCCACCTTTTTCTACAGTCTTTAGGTGTGACCCAAGTAAGTAAATACTATACATATGTGACACCGCCCCACCTCCAGAGCAATGCCACCACCCTGCACAATTATAATTTGCCGATTCGCCTATGTCAACCCCGACTTTTTATGCAAAAGACCCAGAAATGCAGTATTATTAAAACCTTCCCCACTAAAGCAAGCGTTCAAATAAATAAACTGGACAGAGGCAGCGATGTTGTATTTCACCCTTAGGCAAGTTTATTTCTTAATTTCACTTTGTCATAATTTAATTACCCAACCATTAATAAAAACAGGGCAGTTTGGCCTTAAAGTTTCGAGGTATAGTGATCTCGCTGGGAGGCCAACCCACTTTCAGTACCGGCCCTGTAAATATAGGTGATGGCATCTAATAATCAATCCCACTCCACAAAATGTAGCAAATTACACACGCCAAGGCCACATAAACCCATGTGCCACCAAGTCCAAACTTATTAACTCCCTGCCAACCATATGATAGTGTCAATATACTCATCACAGCACTACTACTCCAGAAATGAACTACCCCCGCCTTTTACAGGCCCTGCCCTACGGTAGCCTTTCCCCAGACTCACTAGATTGCACACTGTCCAAATGGTCATAAATTAAAATTACCCTACCCAGTAGATCTAACTTGCACTAAAAAAATAGCAATTGCACACAATCTGATGTACAGAAAATAACAATTGCACATTGCCCACTACAGGATTAAAATAAAAACTGCACGTTGCCCAGTACAGGATTACAATAACAATTGCACGTTTCCCAGTACAAGACAAAAATAATAATTGCGCGTAGCCCTATCTAAAATCTCAACGATACAACTCTAGTACACGGGTTAGTGAATGAACTACACATTCAATAGTTGCACATACACGGTATATAAAAAAAAACAAATAATGATTGCACATCGCCCAGATAAAACTTGGAATGACAATTGCACGTGCCCCTGAGCAAACTTCACTAATTGCACGTCCCGATATGCAAAACTAAACGTAATTGCATGCACCCCAAGACAGCACAATACCGCTATTGCAGCAATCGTGTTATACAAATCCAACGCCGAGGCCATTACGCCTCCACCAAATTACCGGGCAATGCACTACCATCCCCTTCCGACAACTGCAATAGGTTGCCCCGCTCTGGCTCCCAAGACAAAGAAACGAACGTGGCAATTAATTCAAACAAATACATCCACGTGCAATGTTACACCCATGAACTAGAGTTGCTTCTTTTGTAAGAACAAAAACCCTCAGGAAAAACAGTGGCTGAGCTCCGTTGGCCGCTTCCTTGTTCTTATTCAGTCGGCCTGGTGCTATGAGCGTGTCTCGCTTTCCCCATCACTGGAGTACAAGAAGGCTGCAGAAATATTCCCACCAGGAAACAAAGACTAACATTACAACACGGCATGCGTACACTTTTAAATATCAACGAAACCTAAACCAGCAATTTCTTACTTAAGCCTCTGCAAAAGTTACATCATAACTTCCAGTGCAGAACGTCTGTACCAATCCCAGACAGCAGCATCTACAAATATACAACCGCCCATAATATAACACAATTCAGGCATCCTAAAAATGACCAACAATAATCAAAGCCACATGCCCTCTGAAATACTCATTAGCAAAATTTCAGTCCCCAGCTCGCACAAAACAATTCTCCCCTGGACACGGTCTTAACTACGGGAAGAGAAATTATCAGGGTTCTGCCCAGGATGCTAGGGGTGCTGGTCGGCAAATTTCTGCCCTGCCGGTTCCATTTTGTTGGGGGGGGGGGTGCTGAGATGCGTACCCTTTTGTTCAGCAGGGGGCATGGCAGTAATATTGCGCACTCAATTGCGCGTCTTCCAGTACTTCCGAATTTCTGCGTTTTTTTTTTTTTTTTGACCGAGCGACACAGCCTTCCTAAGTTAAGTGAGAGAAGCCACAAATTATTTTACGGAATTGTTAGGAAAAAATAGTAACACAAACAGTTGACGCACTAGTCAAACCAATGGCTGGAGAGCGCGGTGGTTTAATTATCTCGGGTTTACAGTATGATATACTTACTATACATCTCGGGTACAAAGTAAACATGCAAAGACCTCGATCACAATCAGTATGCGGGCTACTGTGACTTGCTTTCAGGTAAATTGAGATAATGATGTTCAAAAGCCATGAGGAAAATAATTTCTTCATTGACGTTAAGCAGAGGAAAATGGTTCGTATTTTTTTAATCGCATTGAATACACATCTATTTATCAAAGTCAAAATATGCTACGGTTATTAAGACATAGCCAAGTGTACTATTCTTTCTTGGGTTAGGAAGAACGCTGCCGTCATTAACGTCAGACTGGATAACATGAAACTTGATCATTTTGTTCATTCTAATTCATGAAACATCGCGCTTAAAGAATACCGTTCATGTATACTGAAGTGCGAGGTATATAGCCAACACTGATACGATATCATTTAACATATCTGTGAACGTAGGAAGCTTACCTTTTCCAATTGAGCTGTTTATTATGCATAATTTCACAGAACAGGTAGCCTATTCAATTCATAAGGTTAAAGACATACATTCATCTCGAACAAATATGAACAGTTACGTGGGCGATTTACCATTTTGAAGTCGAGGAGCTTCAAAACATATCATTTAAAATGGGCATTAATTTCATTTTTTCGACTACATGCGTTCGCGAATGGGTGGGAGGACATGTCTTGCGATATGCCCCAGGTCAGTGAACACTATTGGCGCCCCCTTTTGAAATCGTTCTGGGAAATAAAAAGGCAGATTAAGAGGTTGGCCACGGAATTCTTTCCACGTTGACAATATTTTATTAGACACTCGGACTAGCTTGAAGACAAGTTGACGAGTCCGCTTTAATTTTTACTTTCGTGAGCGCTAGCGGACGACCGCGAATTTCGAACCCTGTTATTATCTTGTAAGTGCAACACTGAATCTCACCTTAAAATCTGTCAATCGGGCCCTGATTCATCTCTCCGCTAGCCGTCTGCACCATAGGTCTGCACGTCCGCTATACTCTTGTCAAGGCATAATACATGTACAATAGGCGGATTGCTATGACGACCACTGCAGACGCGAATTGGCTGTCAGGGAGCGGGTCGAAAACGAAAGTTCGCTATTCTGACAGTAACATAAGGGGAGAGGGGACATATTTAGGGTCATTTCTGTTTTGTTTCTTGCGGTTTTATTGGACGCTGGATGCATTCGTTTTAACTGATCTTTGAAAAAAATAGTGCCGTGCGGAAAAAGCACTTTCTGGGCTGAGTGGTGGTCGGTGGATTCCGAGTGCTGGTCGGCGCCGACCACCGCCGACCAGCATCAGCAGAACCCTAAATTATAAATCCCGTAAAAAAAAAACAAAACCCCGTAATCAAATAGGCTTTCATTCAGCAAACCAAACAATGCGTAGTATTAAATAGAGTTTCAAGCCTACCGTATCAAATTTCCTCGGACAGACACCACCTTTGCCAACTTACAAACGATACTTTAGCGCAACTCTCCTTTCTCACGAGATTATCGCACCTGGCTTATTAAAGACGGGCGAATACCTGGAACTTTCCCTTGGGTCCTAAAGTCCCATCTGTTACGCATATCCAAACCAACAAGCTGGCTAGCGGTCTTGTGAGCTAATTTAGCATGAAATAAACATTTGGGGAATGCATAAAAAGAGAGAAACTTTAGGAACAAGACAATTATATTTTAATGACCTAATGAATAAAGTAAGTTGCTAATGCTTAGTTGTGAAATGCACTGCAGCTCACCAACAATTAGCAGCCAAATGAAAGTGAGTTTGGCACCAGCAGGAAATGCAGACTGGGACTGCATACAGTACGAACACAATCCAGCCAAAATGGATAAGCAGCCAGATAAATAGCCACTTCATGTGCTTCCTGAGAGCCAGGAACACTCGACTTCTGGCCTACTCCATTGTTGATGCGTTTGTGTCACGTGAGGTTTTGGTGTGTTATGCAGTGCATTGAAGATGACGAGAAGACCCTTTCCACGGACGATCACCTTGACAATTAAGCTGGTACTAATCTGTGTGGAAAACGAGTACATGGCACCAGCATTGAAAAGAGGAGAGTTGAGTAGAGCCAGTGCCATGCAGTGGAAAAGCACCAATGGTTAACTACCTGGTGGCCCTGTGGTACTCAGAACCTTCATTGCTGCTTGCAGCATTATTTCTGACAGTGTAATCACAGGGACTTTGAGGACCAGGTCTGGGAAATAAAAAGCAGTTACAAATGCAAAACATTGCTGGGCAGGAGACTTTTAATTTTTCTTAAATGTTTATTATCTATTTTACAGACCAGGGGCCTTATTTATAAAAATTTGCGTGGATTTCATACCTAAATATTACGTACACACAAAAAATAAAAATGACATTTTGTGGAAAATAACCTAATTTATTAACTTATGGGTAAAATAAACTGTATGGAATTTTCATTTACTTAATCAGGATGGACTTGGAATTTATTGACATTGTGCATAATCTTAATAATTTCCTTTTTTGTCATGTCAAGTTTGTTTTTATAAATCACAAATTTGCAAAGAAAGTGACGCACGTATCTTTTTTTGTACCTTGGCACCATTTGTAAATGAGGCCCCAGAACATTAAAAAAGTGTTTAAAATTGAGCTAAGCTGTGTATATTTTCAATCAGTCTCAATCCAGTCCATCCATACATTATGCACATTCAAGATTGTTAATGTTCTCTTCCGGCAGAAACAAAGTGTTAATGAACTTGAGCAAAGATGTATTTATTATAAATCAATATCAATGCACTGCATCCATTCCAGTATGCATATTCAATATCGGGCCACTTTTGATTTTCCACGACATACAATGTTTGGTCACTCAGAGACTTGAACAGCAAAAAGGGTAAAATAGCTACACAGCTTTGATCAAAAGACCGCACCTGGGTTTAACCAACCACTTCATATAATTCACGGCCTATAGATGTGGACTGATATTTACATAATTTAAACAGCCATTGTGTGCCTGACTGCAGGGAAAGTATCAACAATGATAAGGTTGAATTTGGACTGTGAAACATGCTAAATTTTAATCAGTGTACTGCAATCCTGCATGAAGTCCCTTCTCAGCTTGTAATTGCAGATATTGGGGGTGGTAAAAATATTGAAGTCCCCCTGAAAAAAGGCTTTAAATTTGAAGACTCAAAACCTAATTACTGAACAGGCCAGTGTCATTCCTATTAATATAAATACTGTAAGCAGTGGGGGTATGTTTAAAAGAAGACAAACCCTCAGTACTTTGCTAGATAAGTCTCAAAAGCATGATTGGAGTACTAATTGCTGCGGCCCAAATTTCTTGTGCTTCATTCCCAAAAACAGTCATTTAATTTGGCAAGGGAGCAGCATCAACAATTATGGAAGCACAAAAAACACTCTTGTGTTATTGTTGCAAAAAACCAGTAAATTGCAGCTCAAGAAATCACTAAAGTATTGAGTCAACTCATGTCTCAACCAGTTTCAACAAAAACCGTACACCATTATCGAAACAAAGTTGGCCTTGTTTCTGATGACAAACCCCAGTGCTTCCCTTTGTTCCCCAGAGCTGTAACTAACAGCTAAACTCATACCAAAGTACAGCATCCTTCTGAATTCAGAGACTGAGGTTAGTATATGATAGGTGATGGACACTTTTCCTCTAGGTTGACCTTGAACATGTTAGAGAGGCATTTCTCAAGTACTTTACATTTAATTTCAATTGTTGTTGTGTCTTTTCGGTTACAATTCACGTTGTTTCATGTTAAATGCGTTTTACCATTTTGTGGACCAAAATACTTTAATGTGATACTTGCTCTCTGATTGTCGCCATTAAGCACAGGAATAGCCAAAACAATCCATTTTTATTTTCGTATATGATGTGCTCCCAAAAAATCTGGAGTCACTGTCGGTTTTCCGAGGCAAAACTAGATCCCATGCTAGCATAATAAAATTAAATGGATAGAATAAAACAGACTTGGCAGTTTGGAGATATGTATTGAATACAGATTACATTAAAAATTTGTCTTTGTTGAAAAATGAGCATGTATGATCAATCAATCAAAAAAGTCTAATTTGCATAATATGAAATCATGGTGATAAAGGCATGTGGGTGATTCAAATAATTTTCACTTTTTATTAAATGCATATGGTCATAGTTGGGCTAATTATCATCTCCTTCCTAATTACAGTCAAATCAAATATAACATATTTGCCTAGAACTCAGATCACGTTCTCGCTTTGTTCCATGAACTCATTTTCACAAATTTATGTAGAGAGTAAATGCAATGTAACAGACAATCACAAGCATACATCTCATGTGCTTACATTATGTCACTCAGGGGAAGGGCTTCGGCAGCAGATGCAGAGCAAGTTTTTCAGCCATGGCAGCTGCTTAATCTGGGAGATGTAGAGAAGGGGTGCAGTGATGGTACTGAAGTACATAATGGAGAACATAATCGTTTCAGTCGTGCAGAATTCTGGGAAATCAGGTTTATATTGAAAGGGATTGATAGCAACTACAGGCAGGTAATGAAACACTATGATGGCCAGATAGATTTGCACTATTCTGAAGGCTTTCTTTTTCATGGGGTGCATCTTCTCCTTGCCCAAGACCGACTTCCTCAGACTCCACATGATAGAAACGTTGCAGAAAACCATGATGGCGAAGGCGGCCAGGATCAGTGCAATGTTGAGGTCATTTGAGACGAGCAACTGCAATGACCTGCTGGCAGCATAGGCTATCATGAGCCCCCAAACAAGCATGGAAATAGTCACTGATCTTGTTATCCTTGATGCTGGTGAACACAATGGGGTGGACCACGGCCACGTAGCGGTCCAGGCGAATGCAGGTGAGAAAGAGTGGGGAGGTGTTTTTGATCCCAGTGGTAAAGTACGCTATGTCATTGAAATATGAGATTTGCAGCAGAAGTAAGCCAAAGCTGCAGGTGGGGCTCATCACACAGATCAATGCATCGGCGATGGCCAGGTTGAAGATAAAGATATTGGAGGTGGAAGAGTCACTCTTCTCTCCGGCCACCAGCCACATTACCATGATGTTGGCAGGGTAGCCCACTAATAGGTTGATGCTTCTTTCAATCACCAGAAACGAATACCCAAGAAGTGATGTATAGCACCCTTGAAATGCGTACGAGAGTTGCAGACTGGATCCTGAAGAGGAGTGGTTGAAGGGTTGGCTAGAATTGATGAAAGAGCTGTTCATTTTGGTTTTATTTTATCTCGCAGGTTTGAGGGTTGATGATCCTTAGAAAAGAGAGTGAATGTAACTTACATGGTCAAGCTTAACTGAACTCACCACTTAAACTGACTGCAAGGCTAAATTACGTTCCTAAGCTGATTCCAGCATTATTTTACATGATTCTTTTCTCCAAAGTATTCCTCATCATTACACATTTACTGCACAATAGAGATGGAAACACTTCTACTGGCCTATTTTGCACAAAGTTAAGCGCTCTCTTTTGAGAAATTATTCATGTCAAAGAAGACCTGCACAATTTTTTTGCATAATTACACTGAAGGATAGTTTTTGTTTGATACACTAGCTTTACTCTTTGAAACTGCACTGGAGCTCCCTGAGATTGGAGACAGTGCTCCCAGAAGACTGTCTGCCCTTTGGATCTATTTTTTACTGTCTGCAAAAGCCTTTCACTCAGGCGCAACATAAGGGGTAATTTATGTGGGGTAATTTTCCCTCTGCATTTAACCCATCCTATAGTTAGGAGCAGTGGGCAGCCACAGAGCAGCACCTGGGGACAACTCCAGTTCTAAAGCCAGTACCTTGGTCAGGGGTACTGGTAGGAGTGTTCCTATGATGCATGTTTTCTGGGTGGAGGAAACCAGAGTACCCAGAGAAAATCCCACGCGAACACGGGGAGAACATACAAACTCCACTCAGAAAGGCCCCGGGCCGGACTCGAACCAACGACCTTCTTACTGTGAGGCAGCAGCACAAACTATTGCGCAACCATGCAGTTTGGAGGCTTGAATCACCCTAGTTAAGATATTGCTCACATACTCCATTTCAGGTGAACTGTAATGTAGATAAAACCAGATTGTCATCTCTTGCAGTGATTTTTAACGCTTTTTTTTTGAGTGTCATCGGTAGAAAACATGACCTAAAGTAGCTCAGATAGAGGTAACTTCAGAGTAGTTCGCCCACTAATTTGCTGGGCTGCAGTGTGCCTGAAAATGTATGAAATAGGAAATCGTATGTCTGCTGAAAGGTTGGCTCTATTATATGAAGAACACAATGAAAAAAAGATCGGTCAAATTTTTACATAGTGGAGAAATGACGAATTAAAAATTCAAAACGATCTTAGAAACAAAGCGCAAAAAAAATATTATAATTTAAAATATAAAATATACACAAATGCAAAAGGATCGTTTTTCCTTTGTGGTCTTCATATGTGTTTGGTGTGTCTGTATGTGTTTTGAGTAGCTTTCTGTACTTTCACCTGTAATCACAAAGTTGCTGATTATTTCAGACTGTTAAATGCTAATTCTATACTTCTAGCTGTTTACTGTTTCCTAGCAACTTATAGAAGCCCCTTACTGCACATCCCATAGCCTTAAGTGGACTGGTTGCTTTACATGTAGGCTTCTGTATTTTTTTTTATAAACTTCATTGCATGAGTTAATGCCTGTTTGCAATAGGATGTAGAATATCTCTTTCATGTTTGCATGTGGGGAGCAAATTAGCGTTATGTATGGGCAGTCACTGTGAACTGCAGTTCATGAACATGCCCCTGCGAACCATGACCGTGGTTGACCTTGGTTGACCCTGGTTCAAGTAACTGTGGTCAACCCTGGTCAAACCATGGTTTTTACATTTTTGTTAAATGGAACACCACGGTTGACCTTGGTTGACCTCGGTTCACCATGGTCAACCATGGTTAAAGCATGGTTAAAAATGGTCAACCATGGTTAACCATGGTGCAAAAACTCCCCAAGCCAGTGCAACCATGCTTCAACCATGCTTCAACCATGGTCGGCCATTTTTAACCATGCTTTAACCACGGTTGACCATGGTGAACCGAGGTCAACCAAGGTCAACCATGGTCACAGTTCGCAGGGGTGATAGGATCTGATCGCTGACTAGATCTCACGGTAAACTGCTGCGGGGGGTGAGGTTTGGGGCTATTTTTCATGTGCTACCTCAGCTGATGAGTTATTCAGCCCCTGCTCACAAACATTATCATTTTAAGGATACTGTAGCTCATTGAAAATTTGAGTATACTGACACACGGTGAAAACGCAACCATATTTAATAACCAAGAAGAAGAAACAACCAAGGTTTTTCGATTCAACTTTAAAATGAATAGAAAAAGAATTTAATTGTCCATAACACTGTAAAGTTTCATCACATTATCTCAACAAATGTTTCCAATATGCCATTGTGAAGGCACAGACTCTCCACAAACTGTCAGTAGCGAGTGTGTCCTCCCTGTGCTTGCACACATGTGCGTAAACGGCGAGGCATTGATTCACACTTACGTTGCACAGTTGCTTGGGTATGTTCCTCCACTCCTCCTGTAGTGCTGCTGTCAACTCGGCGACAGTGCGTAGTTAACGTTGACATCGGTGCACACAATGACCCAGTTCATCCCACGTGTTCAATGGGGTTAAGATTGGGTTAATTGGATGGCCACGGGAGAACATCGATCCCTGCTCATTGGAAAAAGGTAATCGTTGTTTTCCATGGTTGCTCAATAGTGGTTGGAGAACTGGTCTTAAAATCTCATCCACATATTGCTGTGCCATTAGACCTCCACGAATCACAACAATTTCACCCAGAAATCTCACATTAACGGCAGCCCAGACCACGACACAACCCCCACCAAACCAATTTCTCTCCAGAACTCACTTGTCTTGATGACGTTCATAGGGAGGTTGTGAACGCTTCCTGTCTGTTGGTGGCAATGTTCCAGTCTGTTGATAGTGGATGACCTGACCCCCAACCACTCATTGAGATGTTCCCCACAAGCAGCATCCCCAAAGCTCACTCCCTCCACTGATCTGTAAGTCGTGGCATCCTGACACTGATGCTGATGGGGATGAACCACTGTGCCTTTTATGCGTCCAATGTCTTGCTTTGCGCTTGCATGTGTAAAACCCACGCGACTCGACCAAGGGAGGAAGAGCCCGGGCTGAAGGTATATGCGTGTGGGTTCCTAGCATTAGCACGCGCGACGTCCTGGCTGGTGCGAATCACAATAAAATGGATACATTTTCTCCGTTCGAAGGACGGGCACAAAAGCACAACGGTTACCATTAATCTGACTCCATAATAAATTTATAATAATGAATTTAGTTATACCCTCGTTAAATATCTGACTCCAAATTAGAATTAGAATTAGAATCCATAATCTAGAGAAACCTGCATGGGTCTCGAGTGACTACACCTTCACCTCTTAGGAGACTACCGCTGTCGCTAACATGTACTCCCGGGTTTTTAGTACTGTTACCGGATCCTAGGTTCGTTGATTAGATTAGAGGTTGGAAGTCAGCCATCACTGCAACAGCATCTTTTGGCTTGAATACAGCAAACCCAGATCTATGCACGCCCATGGGTTCCTTCAGGGAATTTTAACAGATAACCGACTTTTCGTCCATGGGTTTCCTTTAGGCTAAAATCCCAGAACCGGCAATACATAAACCCTTTATGTAAGTAGATCATGGTTGTCTCTCCAACTTCATAAAACTAATTCCCATACCGGGCCGCTGGCCAGTCGTACCTCGGTCGGGATTATACCCCTAGGTATCCGTCGCAACGCGGCTAGAAAGAATAAAAGGATTAAGAGTCCCAGAGACCACGCAAGGTTAAAGGAATGACAATAATTTATTCACCAGGTAGGCAAAAGCTTAAATCAAACAAATCAACGTTAAGCCAATTACAAGTTACACATAATTTAGAAGTGGAGAATAAAGTCATACCTGGAGGAAAAGGATACACGCACTAACGTGCGCGGGAAGTTCGAAATACGATGTTACATCATTGAAAAGGCTACTCACGCACTAACGTGCGCGGGGAGAGATCGGATACGATCTTTCCCGAACAGCTCATTTCTCTTTCCTATAAACCAAACCAGCAACCCCCTTCCTCCAACCAGAGAGCCCCATAAGTTAACCAGGTGAGATATCGGGTTACAGGTCTCAGGACTGAGACAGAGTCAGGCCATTTGGCTGTAAATGAGGGGTCATTCAGACAAAAGGAACTACACTTTATTACCCGAGAGGAGATTTTACCTTACCCAAATTTAGGGAGTTTCTAAAAGTGAATGAACTATAATTTCATTTGATATGAAACATATGCCATTCAACTCCTCGAATTGTAACAAAAACATACATATCAAACAAGCCAGGAAAATGTATGAATATGATGCGGTTGTCATGAAAAAAAGTCTTAAGCTGAATTATTATACAGGAAAATTAGATGTTATAAGTACAGAAGTGATTTCTTATCAGTATATTAAACATATGAGCATATTGTGACATTCCCAGAGGTTTAGATTAATTAAAACAGATAAGTTAGGGTCCAGTCTTACACAGATGATTGAGGGCAATATGGAGCACTGGGTAAGCCAAAGGCCTCCCATGCAGGGTGACATCAAAGGCGCAGAAACCATGCAAACCCCCACTCCCAGCTCAGAGGCCGGGTTTATTGCCTCCTCCTGTCCGGCCATTCACAGATACAGTTTGCTCACACTTTGCATCCCCCAGTTCTGGTCTCCAGTCTCTTACGGGCATAAACCACCCCAACTTCCCCTCACGCAAACCCTAGCAAACAACAAGCTGCTTGTCATCAGGAACTCGACAATTTGTTATATTGCATGGCGTTGAAGTCTTTTGATGCTCAGAAGGCCCGTCAGTCTTGCTGCAGTGTCACAGATGCACTCATCAGCGCCAGCAGTGCTCCAACCCCCCTTTTCCCATCATACACATGTCATTCAAGGGATGCATTCAACCTGCTGCTAATGACATGATAAAGTTACGTTTTGGAGAAGTGATCCCCTGATAGACACACAAACTGGGTTTGAATCTGGACTTGCACAAATTCCAGCTTTCAACCTTCATACCACTATATTTCTTCTGTGGTAATTTTTATGGCTTCAAAAAATCAGCTAGAATTTTAAAAATTAGGCGTTTTCACTGTGTTTCAGTATATCATACATGCCAACTCTCTACCGCTTTTGGGGCGTTTTTTTCAGAATGAAACGCCCCAGAGGCGGTGTTAGACCCGAAAATTATTGGCTATTATCCCACCCTTTATTGACAACAATTTGTCCTGGCCAATTCTAGATGGTTTTCCTTCATTAAAACGTTTTCCAATTCAAGAATAATCAAGTGGCAATTGAAGACACGGCTTCTCTCCCCCATGCGATCTAAAAGCGACAAAATAATGGGCTGCATTCAGTACAGAAAAATAATTTAATTATAATTAGGTCTATGCACCGGCACTCGGCGACGGCATTTCAGAACTCTTCAGCGAATTAAGGTAATTTCAGCGACAAGTACGTATTCCTGTTTTTGCAGCACGGTCACGCAACTCGCGGTAAAAAAATAGACAGCTGTCTGATTGAAAAATGTAATCGGACGAAACCACGTACTAGTCACCAAAATTACCTTCATTCGCTGAGGAGTTCTGAAATGCCGTCACCGAGTGCCGGTGCAAAGACCTAATTACAATTAATTATTTTTCTGTATTGAATGCAGCCCATTATTTTGTCGCTTTTTGATCGCATGGGGGAGAGAAGCCGGGTCATCAATTGCCACTTGATCATTCTTGAAATGGAAAACGTGTTAATTAAGGAAAACCATCTAGAATTAGCCAGGACTAATTGTTAATAAAGGGAGGGATATTAGCCCAGGGATATTACCCCAGGTCTAACGCCGCCGCTGTAAACGCCCCGAAAGCGGTAGAGTTGGCATGTATGGTAGGCCTATAATTTCAGTGGTAATGCTACAATCATGACAACCAATCTGTTTTTGACAACGTGCATGTTCATGACATTCATTGCCATGTGGTCTCTTGTCCTGAAATATAAATTTGGAGAAGTTATCATAATCTGTTTATTTTCCTTTTTCTAGCCATGGAGGACAAATTTGAAGATTTTTTGAAATCAGAAATGCGCCTGAAGACAGCATAAGGAGAATGAAATGGAGAAGGTGACAGTTTAACTTTTGGGATAATTATTATTTTTTATGGCTGTATTATAACTTGCAAATAAAGTGCTGTTGTTAGGAATGAGGTCAGGTGGACACCAGGCGCAGGATCCAGAAGTGTTCATTACAACACAAAAACACTCAGAGGAAATAGGCACACAGGCCAGAAACAAAACACCGTGCACATGCACTGAACAACAGGAGAAAATGAGGTACACTGCCCAAGGCAGGGGGGAACAGAGGTACTCACTCAAGGAGTGGTTAGACTTAGGAAACAAACACTGGATCTAAACTGAACTGACGGGAACACTAGGAGACTTAGACAAGGGGCAGACAAGACGAGGGCACACGAGGCTGAGGGAAACTCAGGGAGCAAAACAGCAACAACCAAGTCCCGTCTGACGGTCTCTTCCATCTTCCCTGCTTGAATACACATGGGAGGAGGCGGGGATACGGAAGGCAATCTCAGGTGGAAACACAAACACATGAGATTAATAAAACAATTACACGAGAACCGGGTTAACAATAATGACTCGAGACAATCACGCAACCTAGACAGTTTAGATTGAGATAATCTGAACGAGACGAGTAAAAAAAAGCACCATGAGAACAGCAAAGGAAAGCCTAGCTTTAAACGCAGTTAATTAGGGAAAGCTTAGGAAGGAATTTACAAAAGCTAGAAACACTCGCACTCGCTAATGGGTTAATAATGTGAGTATTACGTGACGAGATATTTACAAACAAGTGCAGGTTTGTACGGGTTAGTAATGGCCCTACCAGAGAACGCATTCACTCAGAGTTTGCGACCCATTCACTCAGAGTTTTGCGAGACCCAGAATCAAGCACAGGTGGAAGCAATGAATGAAATACCACAGCCGAAACCGAAAGAGGAAACGTGATTGGACAACGAGACGCAGGCATACTGAAGGCTGTCACGCGACACCACAGGAGTCAGGGCAAGAGGGAATCAATGGTCAGACCGCGGGAATGGAGCTGAAACACAAATCAAGAGGCACAGGGGAAAAACGCACAAGCACAAACAAGCACACGAGGCAGAACCATAACAGCTGTTGTGTTACTAAATTATGAACACATTTTTGATGTACTGTATTTTTCAATTGTCTGTACACTGGCTTTTTAAATTTTCGATGGCCAAACAATATAATCTATTAAAGTTATTTGTGGGGAAGTTTTATTTGCAGATCGAAACAGCTGTGTTTTGTCATAATTTGACCGCACCTGTTTGGTCTGAGGGCTAAACGCATGGGTTATCCGCATGCAGCAAAACATGCGATGATCTCATCTCGTGAAATGGTGTTTAAACCTTCGTTTAGCTGTCCGCATACAACGGCATTTTAACATGCGTTTAAAATTTAAACGCATGTTAGTTATACACGCACGCTAAAACGCTTTCGTGAAATCGGCCCAGTGTAATTATTGTACCTGCCTCCTTGATTTCCAAAGAACAGCTACAAAACTTTTAACAAAGACAAAATTACAGAGCTACTTATGATTACACTGGATGCCATTATGATGGAGAATTATGTGTTTCTAATCCTTGTCTTCTGTTCCCATAGCAACTTCTTCAAGACATGGAGGCAGAGGAGTGAAGGCATTTGGCCAGGGAGCTTTTTGCGAGGGAACCTGGGTTGGTGTTTGATGCCCTTATGATGGTACAACTCAGACAGGGTCCTCCTCCATCAGCTGGCCTACCTGGGGTTCAGTGGTGCACCTGCGGGAACTGCCGGTACATGCCAGCAGACAGGGAGAAGCTGTGCTGTGGTCAGGACCCTGCACACTGCATTTCTCTTCTACCACACTTCTCCCTGTATTGCCTTGATGAAGGCAATTTGCGCATTCATAGGCAATACAGGGATGATGTGCTGGTAGCTGAGAATGTAAAGGAGCCAGGGGATGACAACCAGGAGTACCAATATGCTGCATACAGGCAGTACATCTTCTGGCAACATGGTGCTTTGGGGCCGGGAAACCGGCTTGTCACCCCCAGTTGCTGTGTGTGGTCCATCAGGGACCAGTACCCTGACTCTCATGGCCAATACACAGGATTTATTCCTGCTCACCAAGTAATAAACAGGTCAATAATTTTATGTTTGAATTGCTTTGTATATATTTACCTTGTTCTATTTGATATTTCTCAGTTTGTTGAATTGTTGTCACTTTATGTACAGTATACACATTTCTTGTTTTCACATTTGCATTTATTTATTTATTTTTATTCCATGTTATAATAAATAATTTATTTGAAGTAATTAGCAGTATATGTGATTATTGCCAAATTTGTTCATAACCAAACTGTAGCACAGACTGAAAATAAATTAAACAATACTACAGACACTTTTTTATGATGAAACTGTATTATATTTACAATTTACAACTGGTTCACTGCAGGAGTAAGAAATGAAGGATAAGTAATAAGTTGGACACTGCCTAATAGTAAACAAGTAAAATAAGTAAACTTGATAGATGATAGAAAGTTATCTTTGCGGCGTGGTGTATCCTCACAGCTGGGTCATCTCAGCTGCACCTATAAAAACACATACAAGAGGTCAGGAAAGAGCTGAGGAATGCTAGAAGACTATGAAAGACAAATGGCAGAGGGGGCAAAAACTAACCCTAAGCACTTCTTTCAGTACTGTAGCAGAAAAAGGAAAGTCAAAGAGAAGGTTAAGTGCATAAAGAATAAATATGGATCGCTGCTATATGATAACAAGGATATTGCGGATACCTTAAACAGTTACTTTGCTGAGAATTTTACGTCAGAGCGGGTTTTTATTCGGACAGAGGGCATGTCCAATGCTAAAGATTATTTAGCGGAAATTGAGGTTAGGGATAACAAAGTATTTGACAAAATGCATAAACTAAAGGCAGATAAGGCGGCGAGTCCTGATGGCTTGTATCCTAGAGTGCTCAGGGAAGTTAGTGAGATCATCTTTAAGCCGCTATCCGCCATCTTCAGACAGTCTTTAGAAACTGGAGAAATACCAAATGATTGGAAGCAGGGCAATATAATTCCAATAATGTAAGAAAGGGGACCCTACTGAGCCAGGAAATTACAGGCCAGTCAGTTTAACTTGCATTGCGTGCAAAATACTGCAATCTATCATAAAAGATGAGCTGGACTTATTTCTTGAACGTAATAATATCTTGAGGAATAGCCAACATGGTGTTCCATAAGGGAAGGTCATGCCTGACAAAACTTCTGGAATTTTTTGAAGAGGCCACCAAGACTTATGGTGCAGCAGGGCTTATGACATCATATACTTGGATTTTCAGAAAGCATTTGATACAGTACCGCATAAGAGACTAATTTTTAAAATGAGCTCCATTGGAGTTACAGGAGGTATTCTGAAGTGGATTCAGAACTGGTTACAGGACAGAACACAAAGAGTGGTGGTCAGTGTTATCTCATCTGAGCTGGGTGTGTTGGGGAGTGGCGTCCCCCAGGGATCGGTATTGGGACTCCTGCTGTTCCTCATCTACATTAATGACCTTGATAGCAATATTGAGAGCAAATTAGTTAAATTTGCAGATGATACTAAATTGGGGGGTTTGGCAAATAGTTTAGAGTCCACTAAAGTGATTCAGGATGATTTGGATAGAACCCAGAATTGGGCAGAAATGTGGCAAATGAAATTTAATGTAGCGAAATATAAAGTTGTTCATGTAGGTATTAAAAATATTAGACAGGATTACTTCATGGGAGGTTTAAAACTGGAATGTGCTCTTCACGAAAAAGATCTGGGAGTGATTGTTGACCAAACCCTCACAGGCTCTAGCCATTGTACCGTAGTAGTTAAAAAAGCCAATCAGATGCTGGGATACATTGCCAAAAGTATTGAGTACAAATCCAAGGAGGTGGTGTTTCTTTTGTACAACACATACGTCAGACCACATCTGGAGTATTGTGCACAGTTCTGGGGACCATACTTTAAGAAAGATATAGAGGCTCTAAAAAAAGTTCAGAGAAGAGCCACTAAGCTAATTCCAGGTATAAAAGATGAAAGCTATGAGAAGAGGCTGAAGATCCTTAATCTCTTGAGTCTTAGGAAAAGGAGACTTAGATGTGATCTGATTGAGGTCCTTAAATATGTTAAAGGGATTAACAAAGTGAATTATGTATGATTCCTTCAACTAAGTGTTGTTAGTAGAACTCGGGGCCACAAATGGAAGTTGACCAAAGGTAAATTTAGCACTGATATTCAGAAATTTTTCTTCACCCAAAGAGTAATTTCCATGTGGAATAGCTTGCCTGACCATATTGTTGAGGCGGAGACCTTGGGAGTTTTTAAGAGCAGGCTTGACTTAAAGCTAGATACCGTTGAGTCATTGAGTATCTGAAGTGATATATTCACAATAGTATAAAGAAACTGGCGAGCCTGATTGGGCTGAACGGCCTGTTCTCGCCATTCATGTTATGTTATGTCATCGGTCCTGGAGACAAGACGCTTCCGCTTTTATCAATATCTCGAGACTACTTGAAACAAAGTAATAAGGTGACGGTCAGCAACCTCTTCTTGAAGTAAATTTGTTGATGCTTAGGTTAGCCTGTCTGTAGCCAGCTCAATTATGTTCGCTGTTGAACAAGACTGAATGCATTTGTATCCACTGTAAATTATAGAGTTCCAGTTTAAAGGGCGTTTTACCGAGTTAGGCTGCTGTTAGTTAGCAGATAGATGGTATCGTATCGCTATATCAGGGGACTGCGCCCTTTACAAAATGTATCAATAGATGTTATCAATTGTTTCTTATCAATAAGCTATAAATCAGACGTGAAGTCTATTTGTTTGACCTTCAAGAAAAGCATACCGTTTAATATACAGTAATATTAGGATCACTCAAGTAACGGCACCACTAAGCCATAGCTGAGCGGACAGCCTGTTTCAAGATGGGGAAAACACTTCACGTTTATCCCGCCAGCCAACTTGCTTCCGAAATTCGATTGCACAAATGACGATCTACAGCTGTTTTTCTTTGCCCCAAGTAGACATTGTTTAATCACATGACTGCGTTTATTCTTGAATGGTGTAACATTTCCCCTATGTAAAGCAGTTACTCTTGCCATAGTATACGAAATGTACTGTGTGAATACACTTTCCTTTCCTTTACTTGCGTTAGCATTTAACTAGTTCAGGAAGCCAAACTTCGCCACGCTTCATTTTTTTTTCAGAATGAGAGAGTTTGAGGAGGAAGATGCCCGTGCTGTGGCTCAACTAGAGGCTGGAGTCAGGTGCAAGTGGAACTCATCCTTGTTGAAATTAGCGACTAAGTATGACGTGAAGATAAAGGGGTATGCGTTTCAGCTGTCTCAATTTCAAAAAAAAAAAAAGATAAACCAGACTATGCCAGAGGCAGCCTTTGCTGTAAAGAGATTAATTATGCCATCAATGGCTCCCATTCCCTCTTGGCTTATTGTAAGACTGAGAAATATGGCCAGAAGGTGGTGACCATAATGACTACACATAGTGTTTTGTCTATGTCGGGGACAACTATCCACTGGTTTGGGGCAGTTCTTGTAGAGGGCACTGGAGCCGGAGCCATAGTCATAGCTTCTGGTGTGCAAGCTACAGCATTGCTTGAGGTTGAAGCAGCATAAGGCTTGCTAATAACTTTTAAAAAGCGATACATGGCTCTAAACTCGTTTGAATGAATAAAACGAAATGCAGGTAAAATTTTGAGTCTCTGCGCGCTGCTCAACGTACACCTATGAAGAGAATGGCTTCACTGCCTGGTGAAGTATCTGTACTTACAACTTTAGCAGAGGGACTTCGGTTTGGAGGTGGGCTTTAAGCTATGCACCCAATCAGGCGTTAGGAACTATTATTTTATGCGCTATTTTGTCATTGGCTGTGTTTTTTTTTTTGTTAACTTTTGACTGGGTGCGCAAGACTCACGTTTAGGTTGGCTGAGCCCACCCCTGCCCCTCCCTACCCCGGCCCTCGCCCCTGCCCCTCCCCCCGGCCCCTCGCCCCACCCCTGCCCCTCCCCTACCGCCCGGCCCCGCCCCCTGCCCCTCCCAACCCCGGCCCTGCGCCCCCTGCCCCTCCCTACCGCCCCCCTGCGCCCGCCCTGCCCCTCCCTACCGCCCGGCCCTCGCCCGCCCTGCCCCTCCCTACCGCCCGGCCCCTCGCCCGCCCCTGCCCCTCCCTACCGCCGGCCCTGCGCCCGCCCCTGCCCCTCCCTACCGCCGGCCCTGCGCCCGCCCCTGCCCCTCCCTACCGCCGGCCCTGCGCCCGCCCCTGCCCCTCCCTACCCGGCCCTGTGCCCCCCCCCCCTCCCAACCACCAACCCCTCCCCTCTGCCCCTCCCTACCCCTCCCTGCGCCCGCCCCTGCCCCTCCCTACTGCCGGCCCTGCTGCCCGATGTTGAACTTGGAAATCGTAACAATTTATCCTCATGATTCTGCGCCTCTGCCCATATATGGGCATGCCCCATATGGCTGGCCTTTGTGATCATGCCTCGCATTTATTCCTGCTGCTGCTACTAATATTCAAGACAATACTGAAAATATGTTTACTTTATAATTGTTATGATTGGCACAGACTGTGAAGGTTTTCCATTAAAACTTTAAACTCAAACTGTCATTCATGTCTTAGTTTTGTCAATAAGGTGTAAAAACTGAATGTGCGTACATATAAAAAAGTGAGCCGGTCAAGGTACTGTTTAAAAACTTGATACAAATGGCATTTTACCAGGTATACCCAGTTGGCCCACTTTTTTCCCCATTGGCCCACTTTTTTTAAGTCGGGGGAGTTGGCCCTCTTTTGAAATTTTCTAGAATCATCACTGCTTTCTGTCCAAGACTAGTGCCGTATTTATGTGTGCGTCTGAGTATTTGGAAAATAGAAATAGTATTCACCTGAAGTTCAGGTACTTGTAGACATTCTTCAGCCACCGTTTGTCTTTGACAATGTTGGTGAGAGTGTCATGAGCCCTGGTCCCCCTCTCAATCCAGGTCTTTGTCCGGTCTGCTGAAAGACAGTCGTGCTGGCATCTGCCCATGACCCATATGTGCTCATTTGCAACAGTGGAGAACCCTCATCCAAAGGTCCTGAAATATATAAATGTATTCTGTTACGTGCTCCACATCTACCACACCCCCTGTGTAATATGACTCTTTGTTGGTTTCTTACCATGAACTGTACATGGGTGGTTGGTGTTTTGCAGCACCACCAAAAGTGATTTGCCACATCTTTCACCCACAGAAGGAGAACATTCATGCCGCGTTGCCAAAATATACAAAAGGAAAACAAAGGAAAACAAATGAATAATTGGCTCTTACGGCCCCCAATTGTGGACAACAATTCAAATCAATAGAAACAAAGAGCCATTAACCACTCATAATTTCCTCAGGGAAAGCAATGCCACAAATGTACACAGACACACTACATCAGCATAAACTAGACATCAGATGCTGCTTGTAGCAGGCAAAGTTTGGTCACAGGTCTTTCCATAACATTACCCTTTGTTTTAAGGCAAACAGACCGTACAAGACCATTCTTGTTAGGAAAGGTTTCTAGCACTCTGCCTAGCAGCCAAGAGCCATGAGGAGCAGCAGAGCCCACTACCAAAACAATGTCCCCTGGCACAAAGCTTCTTTTTTGCGATTCCATTTTTGCCGTTCCTGAAGCAATGGAAGGTACTCCTGCACCCATCGTTTCCAGAACAGATCTGAAATACATTGAACCTGTCTCCACCTTCTTTTCACATATAGGTCTTGTTTCACAAACAGTCCAGGTGGTAAAGCAGGTTTTCCATTCATGAGGAGAATGTGATTAGGAGTAAGAGGTTCAATATTGTTGGGATCCTCAGACAGCTTAGTAAAGGGCCGCCCATTTAATATGGCCTCAACATCACAAAGAACTGTATGAAGTCCACCATCGTCCAAGGTCTGCTGACACAAAACGGAGTTGAGTACCCTTCTAATCATGCGGATGACACGCTCCCAATCACCCCTGTAGTGTGATGCTGACGGTGGGTTGAAAGTCCACTTGATTCCATACTGACATAGTGCTCCTAGTATTTTACTGTGATTTAATCCTGCAAGGGCCTCCCTTAGTTCTCTTTCTTCTTTAAACTCTGACATCTTGCTAAGCTCTTCCAGCCACTTTTTCCAGGATTGCTGTATATCTTGGGGTAAGTTGTCATCCTACCCACAGCTTCTCCTACAGAGCTCCTGTAGAAAGATTTTGCCACAAAGAGTAACTGGTGCAATAAACCCCAAAGGGTCATACACTGAACTGAGCACAGACAGCATGCCACGTCAAGTGTAAGGCTTCTCTTTCATCAGAGTCTTGATCTGGAAGGCATCACTCTTGATGCACCATTGTAAACCAAGAACTCTCTCTGACGGAAGATGGTCTCTATCCAGCTCCAGTTCATTTAAGTCCTTTGCTCTGTGTTCCTCTGCCACAGTCTGCAGCACCACTCGGCTGTTACTGACCCACTTTGTCAGATGAAAGCCTCCTCTTTGGCAGACAGCCATTAAATCCTTTATCATTTGAATTGCTTCCTCTTCCAATGATGTGCTCTTCAAACAGTCGTCCACATGGAAGTTTTGCTCCACTGTTTCAATCACTTCAGCTGGAAAGACTGCCTGGCTGTCCTCAGCTGTCCTCCTTAGAACATAGCAAGCACAGCTTGGGGACGAAACGGCCCCAAGCAAGTGGACGGTCATCCTGTACTGTGCAATCTCTTGACTCAGGTCACCCTTGGGCCCCCACAGGAAACGGAGGAAATCTTTGTCCATTTCGGTAACCTTAACCTGATGAAACATCTGCTGGATGTCTCCCATAAAAGCCACAGGCTCCTGCCTAAATCTTGTGAGCACTGCAAGCAAACTGCTGGTGAGATTGGGACCCTGTAAAAGTTGACTGTTGAGTGATGTTCCTTTAAAAGTTGCCCCACAGTCAAATACCACAGGCAAAGTATTCTTTCTTGGATGACAGACTCCGTGATGGGGGATATACCAGACTTTTCCTTCTTTGCAGCTCAACTGATGTGGAGGTATTTTCTCGGCATATCCTTTACTGATGACAGCAGTGAAGAAGCTTGTATATTCCTGATGAAACTGCTCATTTCTCTCAAATCTTCTCTTAAGTCCAAGTATCCTTTGCTTAGCCACAGAGAGATTGTCCAGGAAAGTGGGCTGCTCTTTCCTAAAGGGCAAATTTATGCTATAGTGTCCGTCCAACAGTTTTGCAGAGTGATTTACAATTTCCAGGAACTTCCTGTCTTCTCTTGACATTTCATTGTCCTCGTAAGTCCTTTCATTGAAGTCATGTATATATTGGTTACATAGCAGTTCCTCAAGCTTGCAAACAGAAATTCTATTCACAGCAGCAACAAGTCCAGCTGCTAAGTTAGTGGTGTTGCTGCTTGTCACAGGCCCATTGATGACCCAGCCCAACACTGTCTTTACAGCAAAAGGGCCTCCCCCACAACTGTTGATTATTTCCCAAGGTTCCAATAACTTGGGATCCGATAAACAAATCAACATCTGCCTTTATGCGAGGAACCTGGATACCTGAAAGGTATGGCCACTGTGCCAAGTGTTCTTCTGTTATGATGTTATCTCTTGTTACTGGCATTTTCCTCTGAGTGAGGACCTCTGGTAGCTGATAATAGTGTCGTTTAGACCGGACACTTCGAGACCGGTGAATGTGTACGTTGGAACCACCTTTTCCTGTCCCATAGTACGCAAGAGAAAATTTGTACATCTACCTCCAATATTCAACTCTTGCATCAGACTTTCTGAGCAGAATGTACCAGAACTGCCAGGATCCAAAAAGCACAAGTATGTACCACTTTGTCTCCTTTGCTGGACTTTACCATGACAGGCAGTATTGACAGAACGCAGTCATCCTTTCCGGCCCCTATATGCCCACAAGTTCCTTGAGAAGCCGATGCACCAGTACTTAGTGGACCCTGGGATTGTTTGGAATCTGGAATGACTTTCTCCGTTTCAAAATGAAGCATGGTGGGATGGCTTTGACCGCAACTTTTGCAAACAAGGCGCCTTCTGCAGTCCTTACTCATGTGTCCAATACACAGGCTGTGATGGTTCTGCCCTGTAGTCCCTCACCCCTCCTGCTGTCTTCGCCTCCACTTCAATGAGCCACACCTGTTGCTCGTTGAAGTGGAGGTGAAGTGAAGAGAATTTAAGTGCTGCACTGCCGATTTGGCAGTGCAGCTGCATTCTGTATTTTAGCCCTGTTGTTTGGTGCTGCTGCTCCCCTGAATTCTTAGTAGTGTTGTTTATTGTTTTGTCTAATTATTATTAAAAGTCTTTATATATTTTCAGATTCAGATTCAGATTCAGACGACTTTATTTGTCCTAAAAAAGGTAATTCAGTTTCTCCAGTCTACCGGGGCACAAACACAAACACCAAATTGCAACAGCAGCAAACAACAGCGTGTCAGAGGTAATCAGCCAGCATGTAGGCAAGAGGTGCACACAAGGGCTAAATACAATTCTAGTGCAGTGTAGGTTCATGAATTGGTACCATGCATGAAGAAAAAAAAAAAAATATATAAATAAATAAAATAAAATAAATAAATAAAAATAATAATAAAAAAGTCAGACAGCAGCTCTCCCAGGAGCTTTGTCACAAGAAAAGACACCTGAACAAGTCAAGTAATCATAAACCACACACATATTCATTTAAAACAAACTATTGTCGGCATTCAGCAGCCTGATAGCAGAGGGAATGAATATCTGTTGGTTTTCCTGGGGGGTGCTTTAAAACGTCGACCTGAGGTCATTACAATGAACTCACTGGACAGGATGTAGTCAGGTTGCCTCACTATTACTTTTGCCTTCTGGGCCACACATTTCTCCCAGAGGGAATGCAAGTCTTTCTGCTGGACTCCAATTATTTTAGAGCAGACATTAACAATATGACATAAGCTGTTCCTATCTTTCACTGATAGGCCATTATACCAGCAGATAAATGAGAAAGTTAGTAGACTTTCAATAAATGAATGGTAAAAGACACACAGCACTGACTTACAAACATTAAAAGAGTTCAGTTTCCGCAGAAGGAAGATTCTTTGCTGTCCGCACTTGACAATTGTGTCTGTGTTTGCATCAAACTTCAGTTGTGAATCAAATACAGTTCCCAGGTATTTGTATTGATCCACAATTTCAACATCCTGGCTGTGTATAATGCTGGCTTCGGGTTCTGGCTTAATTTTCCTGAAGTCAATGATAATTTCTTTAGTTTTGGCAACATTTAAGTCGAGAAGGTTATCATCGCACCAGTTAACCCATTAATGCCCAAATTTCTTTTCAAAGTGAACGATACATTTTATTATCGTATACAGCGTACAATGAATGTGTCAAGTTTAAATTTTGGCGAAAAATAATTATTTTGTCATCAAAGACGATAAATATGTACGTATGTTCCACTACAAATGAACACAGATCATTGAAAGCATTAAAAAAAATCATCATTCTGAGAAAAATGTGATTGGATAATGCTATAATCTCCAATTTTTGTTCTTCGTGTTGAATAAAAATGTGTCTCAGAAAAACATGGTACACTGACCTTTCAGAGTGTTGCATAGTGCTGTTACAGACTCAAGAAATTCATGCAATTGGCGGCCCCCACCACTGCTGTAAAGGGAAACTGCTCTCATGAGCACTTTTCCTGGATGTGAGTTACTTCCCCTGATTAACCTACAGCAGCTTAGTCACAGTAAGGCATTCACTTGGGTTACAGAGTGATACGAGATCAGGAAGGCACCAGACGCAAGATGCAGGGAACGGGGGTTTATTGAAACACAAAGAAAACAGGCACGAGGGCCAACGAAAAACTTGGCCCAAAGGGTTGCAGAAATCCAACTAAGAAAAAGCTACACAGAGCTAAGTAACAAAAGATCCAAACGACAAAAACAAAAAACCACTGGAAACTCCAGGGAGAGAAATACAAACAAAAGAATAATCAGGAATATATATAAACCAGAACTAGGCTTGGCTAAGAAGAACACAAAAACTGCACTGAACACTAAACACTTGGTGATAAACTTGGCTAGGAAACTCAACAATGAAAACTTGGTGGTAACTTGGCATAGAAACTTGAGACTCTGTCTGCCAGCCAACTTCCACCGCCTCCAGATAAAGGGCAGAAATCAGAACACATGAGGGGCAACACCTGGAGAAGAACAAGAGGCAAGGCTAGATCAGGAGACAAAGACAATAGGTGGACATGACTTGCTCATTAAGAAAATGAGCGTGCTCAGCTTAAGTACCAATGAAGTATGCAGGTTGGAAGGAAGCATAAATGTTAATAGAAAAGCACAGCAAGATCTTGAAATAGCAAAGCAGGAATCATGACAATAAACTCCCTACCTAAATTAGTAGTATTAGTAATGTGCCTGTCTAAGAATTACACCTTCCCGTGACTGTTAGTAAATGTTAGTACTAAAAAACAGTTAATTGCCAATCAAGCTTAGGCAGCCCTGAATCAGCACAGCACAGAAGGAAGGGGGAAATACCAAAAGCCAACCAGAGCTCTGAAGTGTGCAAAAACGAAGACATGGGGCGGAACGCAGACAAGCGGTGGAGTGGCTGGGCAGACCTGGCAAAACACAAAACCTGGAAAAGTAAAAACATGAATAAACATGAACTATGAATGATGAAACCTGGCACAAGGAACTGTTAAAACAAAATACTGTCCTGGCCAAAGGCCCAGGACCCTGGAACACAACACAGAGGTTAAAATGTGCCACGTTCCAAAAATGGGACAGTGGTCATTAATGGGTTAATAAAGTCAGTGAGGGCGCCACCATGGTTGGACTCAGAGTCATTAAGAAGTGATAACAGTGCCGTGTCATCAGAGAATTTAACCAGAAAACTGCCCTCTTTTGTGGACCTGCAACTGTCTGTATACAAGATAAAAAGCAGGGGAGAAAGAACACAGCCCTGGGGTGAACCCGTATTGGACACTACAATATTGGACATAGTTCCATTTGTTAAAACCTGCTGCTTTCTGTCAGTTAAGAAATTTAAAAGCAACAGTAAAAGCTGATCAGGTAAGTTAAAGTAAGATGCAAGCCGATCTATCAAAAATGAGGCTGCATTTTGTTAAAAGCGGAAGAAAAGTCCGCACATAAAATCCTTGCATGGGATTTAGGTTTCTCCAAGTGTTTGTACACTTTGTCGAGGATGAAGAGTTTAGCATCCTCTACACCCTTGCCAGTTTGGTAGGCGAACTGTAAGGGGTCAAGTTTGTCATTTGTAAGGGAGGTAACCTCGTCCTTTAAAATCCGCTCAAAGTTTTTCATAACCAGTGAGGTGAGACAGACAGGTCTGAAATCATTAAGCTCTTTGGCATCATTTTGTTTTGGGATAGGTATTATTGTGGATGTTTTCCAGATGTACGGTAAATGACAACTGTCAGCACATAACTGATATAAATAGGAAAACACCCCACTGAGCTGTTCGGCACAATAATGCAGAGTGTGCCCACAGACGCTATCAGGGCCAGCAGCCTTCCTCATATTTGTTTTCTTAAATAAGGCTGTGACAAGCTCTTGTGATATGGTAATATCATTCTGGGGTACAAGGGAGTCCCTCAACCTGATAATATCAGGAATAAAATCGGGCCTCTCAAAACGAGAGAAAAAAGAATTAAAAGTATCTGATAGGTCAGTATCATCCACGCCATTAATCTTGATAAATTGCTTGGTCTCATGAGTGCACTGGTTGATGGAGGCCATAGTTTTAATGCCTTGCCAGGCTGCTCTCAGGTCGCCACTGCTATATTTTATTTCAATTTTTTTCCTGTAGTTCATTTTGGCCTTGGCTATATCAGCCTTTACTTCTCTGGAGACAGCCTTCATCTCCAGAGGATCACCGCATAAAAAAGTCCTTTTCTTTTTTGTTGATGACTGATTTGAGCTCTTTGGTTATCCATGGTTTGTTATTTGGATATGTAGCGACCTTTTTAGTTGTGATGATTGTGTCCACACAGAATGAGATGTAAGAAGAAACAGTGTCACACAGTTCATCAATATCCTGACAAGCATCATAAAAACATTGCCAGTCGGTACAATCAAAGCACGCCTGCAGAGTAGATACATTTCCGTCAGACCAAGTCTTTACAGTTTTCTCCGTGCGCTCAAGGCGCCGAAAGGAGGGCGTGTACACAGGCATAAGATAGACGCTGTTATGATATGAGGATCCAAGAGAAGGCATCAGCACAAACTTGTACGCCCCACTCACGGATCCATAACACAAGTCAATTTTCCTATTTTTTTGTGTGGTGGCGCAAGACACGTATTGTTCATAAGTCCTCAGAGTCTTGTCCAAAGTGCACTGATTAAAATCCCCGAGGATTTTTACTAGTGATGGCGAGATGAAGCTTCATGGAGCATTGAAGCTCTCTCCCAAAATGGTTCACTAATGGGAGACGTTTCTTGAGGCTTCATTTGCTCACTGCGCCATCTACTGGACAAAGAGTGTAAAACAGGCAAAAATATCACAGATGACATTATTAGTTTGAAGTGTGTCGTATTTTGCAAAACGCCTGTGAATGAAACTGTCAATGACTCCAAGAAATATGCAATGCACTCATATTACCATATGGTGTCTATTTTGCTGACCAATAAACAATAATTTGGAAAAAAAAAAAAAAAAAAGTTGCATTTATGCAAAGTAGAAATGATCTGTTAAACTGGAGTGAGGGCAGTGAGGGCTTTTGTAACTTCGGGGTGAGGGCAGTGAATGTAGGGTGAGACTTTGGGATATGGGCAGTGAATGTGCTCTGGGTGAGACTTAGGAATATGGGCAGTAAATATGCTTGGGGTGAGACTATTGGTTTTTGTTCAGGAATAAAAGTTTTTCCACAGTATTGGGGCTCAGGCGATTTCTTTTGTTTGGATAATATTTCCCCTGCTTTGGAAAAGAGTCTTTCACTGGGAGAAATGCATCTGAAGTTATTAATACACATACCTTGTTGGGAGAAATTAGATCAAAATGTTCCCACACTGGGGAAATCCTTTTCTTTCTCGGCAGCTCCATTGCAAACAAAAAGGGTTTTTGATGGTCAACACAAAATCAGAATTTCTAGCGGTCAGAATCCACAAAATCTTAGGGATCCCCCATCGCGTTCTACAGCCCTATTTATTTCGAATTGCGTGCCAAATTGTGGACCACTTCATGAACCGGTCACGAGGTACGGTCGGCTGGCGAGGCTTCCAAAGTCATCGCATACGTCATCAATACACGCCTCGATATGCGCTTCACAAAATAATTCCTGTATTACTCGGCACACGCTTCGAAGCCTCGGCACAGAACGTCACATCACTAATTTTTACTCAGCCTGTGCGTTTGGGTCCCTTCTCCACCTTTTGGGTACATGGTCCCAGTGCCCGCCAGTTTGCTGTTTGCAGCAGATGGGGGCAAAACCATGACAGAATGCAGTTGCCAGTGTGGGACCCAGCTAGGCTGAGTTTTAGGGGAGTAGCAACTTTTTATGCAGGGACCAGGTGGGGGGCAGTGTTCCGGGTCTGGCGGAGTGTGTCCTCCCGTGGTGTTCCGGGTCCAGCAGAGGTGTCTCCCATGGCGTTCCGGGTCCGGCGGAGGTGTCTCCCATGGCGTTCCGGGTCTGGCGGAGGTGTCTCCCATGGCGTTCCAGGTCCGGCGGAGGTGTCTCCCATGGCGTACCGAGTCTGGCGGAGGTGGTCTCCCGTGGCGTTCCGGGTCTGGCAGAGGTGTTCTCCCGTGGCGTTCCGGGTCCGGCGGAGGTGTCCTCCCGTGGCGTTCCAGGGTTCGGTGGCCCTCTCCTGGCTCGCCAGGAGGCATGCCTTGGGGGGAGGGTACTGTGATGGTTCTGCCCTACAGTCCCTCCCCTTCCTGCTGTCTTCGCCTCCACTTCAACGAGCCACACCTGTTGCTTGTTGAAGTGGAGGTGAAGTGAAGACAATTTAAGAGCTGCACTGCCAATTTGGCAGTGCAGCTGCATTCTGTATTTTAGCCCTGTTGTTTGGTGCTGCTGCTCCCCTGAATTCTTAGTAGTGTTGTTTATTGTTTTGTCTAATTATTATTAAAAGTCTTTATATATTTTTACTAGAGATGGCGAGATGAAGCTTCATGGAGCATTGAAGCTTTCTCCCAAAATGGTTCACTAATGGGAGACGCTTCTTGAGGCTTCATTTGCACACTGCGCCATCTACTGGACAAAGAGTGTAAAACAGGCAAAAATATCACAGATGACATTATTAGTTTGAAGTGTTTGGCAGTGCAGCTGCATTCTGTATTTTAGCCCTGTTGTTTGGTGCTGCTCCTCCCCTGAATTCTTAGTAGTGCTGTTTATTGTTTTTTTTTCTAATTATTATTAAAAGTCTTTATATATTTTTACTCAGCCTTTGCGTTTGGGTCCCTTCTCCACCTTTTGGGTACATGGTCCCAGTGCCCGCCGGATTGCTGGGTGCATCCGGCAGGACCAAACCATGACAAAGGCAGGCAAAGCAAATTCCTTTCTCCTTCAGAAAGGTGATTTTTTTACCCGATGCTTCTGTTTAATAAGTTGAGGACATTCCTCCAGTGAGTGTTCGTGAGAACAGCACATGCACACAGTGGGATTTGACTTCTCAGTTGTGCCTTGTTTTCTTGGAGCATTACCTTTAGCTCTCAGTTCTTCTTCACAGTCAGCGAGCTTCACTGTGGTGGTGAAGCTATTTCCTCTTGGGTTTGTTCTATGCAGAGACTTGTTCACGCTCTTTATGCCAGTCTTTACAAATGAAGAGTCCTGAATATCACCAAAGACCGAATCAGATATTATCTTGACTTCACGTTCAATAAAATTGACAAGATCTGTGAACTGAGCCCTGCGTTTGTATTTTTCCAACACGTCATGTGCAGCACTCCTCCATCTTTCTCTTCATTTGAACGGTAGTTTTGACATTACTGTTCTCATATTAGCTGGTGTATTCAGTTCTTGTACATATTCAGGTGCTTCCATCATACAAAAACCATGCAAAAATAGAGAGTAGGCTTGCAGCGCCTTCACGTCCTCTGATTTAACTGCAGGCCACGCCAGGGCCTTTTCTATATATGCAGCAGCAACATTGAATTCATTCCCAAAATGTTCATGAAGGAGTCCTTTTGCCATTTCATACCCATGTTCAGAAACCATATGCTGACAGCTTTGTACAAGTTCCCGAAGCTGCCCTCGAGTGAACTACTCCAAAAAATACAAGCAATCCTCCTTATTGGCTTTATTTTCCACGCCATGCTCAAAAGCTCGAATGAAGGCTCTGTATTCAAGAGGATCTCCATCAAACACAGGAATGTTCCTAGCTGGCAAAGAGAGTGAGCGTTGCTGTTGGACCAGGGCTGCTGTAATCTCATTCTGTCTTTGCATTATGCTGTAGATGTCTCCAAATGATTCCTCTTTGAGTTGAGGTTGCATAGGCTGTAGGACCTCCAGTGATTGTTGCTCATAGAGAGCAGTGAGAGCATGCTGTGTTGTTTCATGAGCATTACGCTCATGTTGGTAGCCCAAGTTAACCTGAGCATCTTGGCTTGTTTGAGTTGTAAGTTGTTGGCCAATTCTCTTGGGATAAGCGCTCAATGAGGAGGAATCATTTTGCGCTGATATTGCCTCAGTTTGGTTCTTTGTTGAGTTTCTAAAAAGAGGTTCATATTCCTTTGCCATGGGTTTCAGAGATTTAGGAGTTGTGTGCCTTTGAGCTTTCCTTTCCAAGTAGGAATTCATGCCATCTGATGGGACTCGAGATACACTTCTGCTGTCTGAGGCTTGGAGGATTGTTAGCTTAGCAGTTGAAGCAGCTATTTCAGCTTCTAGCTCAAGCTGTTCCCTTTTTCTCCTTAACTTTTGTTCCTGCTCCTCCAGCATGTGTTTTTCCTTTAGAGCTGTTGCATGAGCAACAAGTGCGGCTCTCTCAGCTTCTGCTTTAAGACGTGCAGAAGCTGCAGAGCCACTGCTTGTCCTACTGCCATGGCTTTGTTTGCTAGAGTGCTTACTCGCAACATTTGACACACTATCCTCAGGAAGCATATCATCAATAACCTCATTTTCAATTTTGTCATCGTTTTCAACCTGTGACGACCAACCTTAACCATTATTTTCATTACCATGTTTGAAATTTTGTTTCAACCATTTTTGCACCTCACTTATAAAATCATTATTAAGAATCATTTTTGCTTTAAACCATGTTTCTTGCTTTTCAAATTCCTCACCAGGCAGTAAACCCATCAATGACTCATGAAATGATTTAGCTTCATCACACAAACAAGCTAACTTAGCATAAGAGCATTTTAGCTCAGATTCACAATGCCTTTCAGGCATCAACTCTTCCATAACCTTTCTCAAATTACTTGCTTTATTTAACTTAGCCCCTCTTGCACTTTGTAACCATTCCAGTTTTTCACACAGGGCTTTGGAAGTTAATTTAGTAACACGTTTTGGTCTAAATTATTTGGTTTCCCCATTGTCAGTTGGGTCATTAACCGTCCTGTTTTCATTACAGTCAGTAACAGCAATAGCGTTAGCCGCGGTAGTCTCAGCAGGCAAATCCAGCAAGTCTTCATCAACGTTACCGTTCGCCATTACGACAATCCAGTACGAGCACCCAAAACGCAATAAAGTCAGAGTCAACTTGATTCCACTTGGCTACCAAGCTTGGATTTACGCCGCCAAAAAAGTGTGCACACAAAGTAAAAAATGGCCATTAATTATTTAGTAGCGCTACTCATACCTCATGAGGAAGTCTCGCTGCTAATCGAGGTCTAATCCGGTCCTGCTGCATAGTACAGTGATAAACAAAGGACAGCGTCTCATCAATATTGTTCTCCAGCATCCTGTCCTCTATGACTAGAGGCCGGATGATTACTTGAACAACGAGCTGAAAGACCAGCTCCGGACATCAATAATGACAACGCTCGGTGGCTACGGAGATGACTGTCTGTCACGCAAAAGTAGACGTGAGGCTAAGGTTATCGTTTAGATACATATAAAAAATGTCATCGTCGCTGCTGCTGCTCTCATGGTCCAATTTGATTAAATATCCCGCGGATTTGTTTGTCTGTTGTGCGAAATTGGAACGCAAGATCGCGGAGTTTCGCACCGAGTCCGGTGTGCATGGTTTCACGCGGAATGTTCGTGCAGCGAATATTCCGCAAATCCGTGCCGCTTTTTTTGCTTTGCTCCGGTCTGAATGGGCCTTTACGGTGGATTTCACTAGTAATATGGAAGTCAATTATGATTCTGGACTTCTCACGCTTTTCTTCACTCAGGGATCGGAAGCAAGGTAATTGCATAAAAATGTTTCAAATTGTCTTATTTCATTTAAACAATTTGAACGATCGTGAAACACACACATTGCGTTGATTGAATAATTGCTGACTACAGCACAAGAACATGAATGAAGCACTAAATCTCACGCCGAATGCGTGAGAGTTGAGAGCCCTGCAGACACAGGGGCACAGCAACAGTAACTCTGTAATATGTCTGATATTGATATGAAAAGGCACAGAAGATAATGGTCACACTGTTAAATCCCAATTGACATTGGCGCTAAATGTTTGCACATTTTCTGCTTGAAGAGCAACTTAAGCAATTAGCTGGTAACTTGAATGTTAAAACTCATAACACACTTGTTTGTACCAATTTAGTAGTAATTGCAATGAAGTGCTGTTGTGAGAATCTCCACCACATTTTAGTTAATGTGCACTCAATATTTTACCTCTGTTTGTGACTATTGTGAATGAAAATAGTGAAAACAGTAAATGAATGTATCCTAAATTAAAGGAACAGTGTAGAAATCAAAGTGCAGATCCACCTTACTTGACCACAGCAAAGTTTGTATGAATGTAGGCATTGCCTTGACATTTATCTGGATCTCTGTCTCATTGAAGATCAGACTACTTGCACATTGTGTAATCTCATGTTGTGTTTAGTCATAAAATTGTAGTATTTCAATATTACATTAAATACATAGGATTTACAATATCATAGGCTATATGTTTAGTGAAAAAAATTTGGACACTGCTGAGTGAAGGATAATTTCAGTATCCTGAATACTTGAATTCTTGCACCTCACCTCTACCAGAGCTCACCTTGATATTTCAAGGTTTCAAGTCATTTTCTTAATTTTTAATTGAATTAACATGACAACATGGTTTCAGCTTAATGTTTTTGAATATTATTGCATTTCCGTTGGAGTTGCTCATGCTCAATTGTAAAATTGAAAATGAGTTCCACTGTCTACAGTTTTTTAAATTAAAGTATTTGAAAAAGGTATGACTATATATATATATATATATATATATATATATATACACACACCTTATCATAAATGTGACTGTGTGCATGAATGTTGGACAAATACTTGGCCCCTCTGTGAGAAATATTGCCCCTTGATGGCCCCTTACTTAAAAAAATTCTAGATCCGCCACTGGTGTAGGAGGAGTTAGTCGGCCAAATTTAAGTGGAAGAAGAAAAAGAAGAAGTAAGGGAATAGAGTGTGCTGCTTCAGCTGAAGCAAACACACAATAAAAGAACAAGAGGCTTTGGGTGGTTTTATTTGAGCAAATACCGCACTTGCCACACTGTAAGTCTGCTCACTGGCAGCCATTCTGAACTAACTAATTAATCTGTTATTGCAAGGAAGCTTGAAAATTATCTGCCAGATCTCACCACCTTGACCAAACTGGTTTTATTAAGCAGAGACAAACGCAGGATAACATTAAGAGAATATTACATATAATACAACATGTCATTGAGAATAAGATTGAATCAGCCCTGATTGGTTTAGATGCCCAAAAAGCTTTTGATGTAGTTAGCTGGAAATTTCTATCTAAAGTTTTATATAAATTTGATTTCCATGAGAACTTTACAAAATTGATTTAAGTATTATACTGTTAGAAAAGGTCGGGTGGACACCAGGCGCAGGATCCAGAAGTGTTTATTACAACACAAAACGCTCGGAGGAAATAGGCACACAGGCCAGAAACAAAACACCGTGCACATGCACTGAACAACAGGAGAAACTAAGGTACACTGCCCAAGGCAGGGGGAAACAGAAGTACACACTCCTAGAGTGGCTAGACTAAAAAAAAACAAAAACTGGACCTGACTAACTGACGGGAACACTGGGAGACTAGACAAGGGGCAGACAAGACGTGGGCGCAAAGAAATACAAGACTCAGGAATTAAACTCAGGAGGCCCAGGAGAAACAAAACAAATGCAAAACAAAGTCCCGTCTGACGGTCTCAACTCTCTTCCCTCCTGATATACGCATTGGAGGAGGCGGGGATTAGGAAAGCAATCTCAGGTGGAAACAGACACACATGGGATAAATGAACAATTACACGAGAACTAGTTAAACAATTATGACTCGAGACAATCATGCAAGCTAGACAGTTTAGATTGAGGTAATCTAAACTTGACGAGGAAAAAGCACCACAAGAGAAGCAAAGGAAAGTACAGCTTTAAACGCAGTTAATCAGGGAAAGTTTAGACAGGAATTACAAAAGCTAGAAACACTCGCACTTGCTAACGCGTTAATCAGGTTAATACTGTGTGACGAAATATATATACAAACACCCTTAAACAAGTGCTGGTTAGTACGGGTTAGTAATGGCCCTATCAGAGAACTACTAGTTTCCCTGGATGTAACTCCAGTTCTATGAGTACGTGCATCACCCTCTAACGGGCTTCGCTATTGGTTTACCCCTCCGAGGCCCCGCCTCGGTGCCTGAGAAAGAAAATTGAACTCACCTGCTCCGTAGGAGTGGATAGCATACTCACCTCCTATAAAGCCTCGGTGCCTTTGGAACTCAGCATCTCACACTCGGGGCCAGCTAGGCAGGTAGTTAGAGGGATACGCACGTACTCATAGAACTGGAGTTACATCCAGGGTAACTAGTAGTTCTATTTCGTATGTGCTCCGCCCTCTAACGGGCTTCGCTATTGGTTTACACCTAAGGCGAAGGCTGTTAGGGATGGATGTACTCCCAGGTGGACCCCGACCACACAGTTCCATTCAAAACCAAGAGAAACCCATCCACACACTGGGGCGAACACCGCCAGACTGCCTACCCCGCCCCAGGTGGTGGCAAAGTAGCACCCAAACCATAAGCTGGCGCTGGGAGGGGACCCTTCCTTATCGGGCCCCCTCCCAGAACGAATGGAAGGGCTTGATAGCTGTCATTTCCCAATAAGAAACCTCACACCCCTTGGCGAGCACTGCCAGAGTGCATCGCGTCAGGCTACGGCACTTAGAAGAAGACTCCCCCTGATAGAGTCCCCCCCCCCCAGCATGAATTGGGGGGGGGGGCTTGTTTGCTGGTATCCACCCATGGCGGCCTTTCACTCACAGGCGGCCCCCGCCTGAGCGCCTCGCCTCAGGCCGTGGCACCAACATTAACAACTGACGAGTCGCCGCTAATGGGGTCTCCCTCCCAACGCTTGGGAGAGGGCTCTGTCACTTTCCCATAACACGCACCTACACCTGTGGGCGGGGCACCCCGGAGCGCCTCGCCTCAGGTTGGCCATGATCCACTACTAGTTAATGCTGGAAGGGGACCCCTCCGATAGGGTTCCCAAGACTGAATGTGCGACTGTGCTAGCTGTCATATCCTTGAGATATGACCGCGCAAAAGTCGATGTCGACGACCAAGAGGCCGCCCTGCAGATTTCATCTACAGATACGCCCTTAAACAGTGCTGTAGAGGATGCAATGTCCCTGGTAGAATGTGCAGTCTGTCCTGCTGGGGCCACAAGACCCGCCGCCGAATAGGCCCTGCAGATCGCATCACAGATCCAGTGGGCGAGACGTTGTGCTGACAAAGGGGCCCCCTGAGCTCGTCCGCCATAACTCACAAACAGCTGATCCCCCTTCCTGAGGCTTGCGGTTCGCTCCAAGTAAGAACTGAGCGCGCGCACTGGGCACAGCCTGTGCATCTTTCCCTGCTCGCTGGTGGCGTGAGGAGGTGGGCAGAAGGCTTGTAGTCGAAGGACCGATGACTTGAACGCAGTGGTGATGACCTTTGGCCGGAACGACGGGTTTGGGCGCAGCTCCACTGACTCCTGATCCTGTCTTAGGGTCAGACAAGACGGGTGCACAGAGAGAGCGCTCAGCTCACTTACCCTCCTCGCCGACGCCAAGGCTAAAAGGAGGGCCGTCTTAATAGATAGCATGTGCAGGTCTGCCTGGTCCAGGGGTTCAAAGGGCGGTCCTGCCAGACCGTCCAATATTGTGTCCAGGTCCCATTGCGGAATTACGCGGTGCATTGGGGGCCTAATCCTGCGAACTCCTCTCAAAAAACGCTTCACGAGGGGGTGACTCCTGGCCGTGAAGCGGTCAAACCCATCGTGTCCAGCCGCTACTGCTGCAGCAAACACCCCCAGAGTGGAAGCTGCGTGGCCCCCCTCGAAGAGTGCCTGAAGGAAATCCAGCACTCCCTGAAGGGGACATGAACACGGGTCTAGGCCTCTCACCTGACACCAGCTAACAAACATCCGCCAACGGGCCGCATAAGCCTTGGATGTAGCCGGGGCACGTGCACATTGAATTGTGGACACCATCGCTTCTGGCAGGCCCAATTCGCTCAACCTCACCCTTTCAATCTCCAGGCCATGAGGGGGTGGGCGAGAGTGGCATCTGACGCCCGCCACATGGTCAAGGGAAGGTCCGGAATCCGCCACGGGCCTGCCACCGCCAGCTGGATAAGATCCGGGAACCACCTGGCGTTCGGCTTCATTGGTGCCACCACAATTACGGACAGCCGCTGCTCCCGCACCCTGCAGAGCAGTGGCATCAGTAGCTGCCGGAGTGGAAACGCATAAAGCAGGCCGGCCAGCCATACTGGATGAGTCAACGCATCCACCCCCAGGGGAGGATTGTCGGTAGGCCTCAGGGAGAACCAAAGAGGGCTAAAAGCTTTCTCCCTGCTTGCGAACAAATCCACCACTGGTCGACCAAACAGTTTCCAAATCTGCTCGGCCATCGCCGGTAGGAGGCTCCAATCCTCCTCGGGCGGGCTACCCTGGATAGCCCGTCTGCTTGGGTGTTGAGGATGCCAGGAACATGTCGGGCTCTCAGGGAGCAAAGATGGCGGTCCGCCCAGGTTAGGATGGAAGCGGCCATCCTGTGTAGGGCTACTGACCTGACGCCCCCTTGTCTGTTGAGATAGGCCAATACTGTTGTGTTGTCCGATCTCACCAGGACGTGCCTCCCTTCCAACTGTGGGGCAAAATGGTGCAACACTTTCTGAACCACCATGAGTTCCAGTTGGTTGATATGGCGCCGGGGCCCCCGCCATGTGCCTGCGACAGAAGCAGGGCCTTAAGTCCCGCCCTATCCTGTGAGGGAGGCATCTGTGAATATTTGGATGTAGTGCGATATGCACCCCATCCGGACCCCCTCGTGGAGCCGGATGGGTGAGGCCCAGAACGTCAACGCCCGTCGCACTCACATTAGTAAATGAAGCACGCGCTGTTGGTCCCGCCTTGGGTCCAGACGAAGGCGTATGAACCAGCGCTGAAAATCCCTCATGTGCAGCAGCCCCAGGCAGACTACTGAATGTCATTCCCAGTAATGACATGACCGCTATTGCTGGCACTGACACTGCGTCCAGAACTCTTTGGGTCTGGGACAGAATTGCCTCTATTCTGTCAACAGACAGACATGCAGTCATTGATCGAGAGTCCAATCGCAGCCCCAGATACAGCGCTGTCTGACTGGCCTGCAAGGTGCTCTTGTCGTTGTTGATAGCAAAGCCCAGCTAAGCAATATGCTGCATTACCAGCGCAGTATGGTTGGCTACCATCTGCTTGGAAGAGGCCAGGATCAGTCAATCGTCCAGATAGGTCAAGATCCGTATCCTTTTCCGCCGGAGCGGCGCTAGCGCTGTCTCCACGCATTTGGAGAAGGTCCGCGGTGCCAGGGAATACCCAAACGGGAGGCGGCAAAATTGGAAACTCTGATCTTCCAATGCGAAACACAGGAGCTTCTTATGGCGCGGCAGAATTGGAACATGAAAATAGGCGTCCTTTAGATCTATTGACGTCATCCAATCGCCAGGCCTGACGCATTCCAGCAGAGACCTCACTGTCAGCGTCCGGAGTGGTCTGCGCGCAATGTGTGTATTCAGTTCGCGAAGATCCAGAATGGGTCTGAGGCCGCCTGATTTCTTGGGAATCAGAAAATACGGGGAATAAAACCCTGCTTGAGCTTCTGACAGAGGAACCGGCACTACCGCCCCTTTCTGTAGAAGCGAGTTCACCTCTTCCTTCAGGACCGCCTTCTGGATGGAACTGGGGAGCCTCGTCCGCACAATGCCTTTGAATGGGGGTGGACGACAATGAAACTGCAATGCGTACCCCTTCCGCAATGTTCTGTCCAGCCAGCTTGGGAGGGGGGCGCACAAACTCACCCAAGACTGGTAATGGTTTGTGAGAGGCGAGGCCGTTAGTTCTATGGTTTCTGCTGGTCTGGGCCCTCCCGCGACGTCCCTCCCCCTGAGGGAGGATTCAACCGGGGGCCCTGCCCGAAAGGGCTGAGAGGATAACAGCAGTAACGCTTCCGCTGCATTCCCATGCACGCTGCCTGGTGACTCACTCACCACAGGCAGTGGGGGCACAGCTACTTTTGTGTTAGATGAGAGTCCTTGATGTTTAATTTCAGAAACCTCAATGTCCGAACAGACCTCGGCCTGTGGCACTGAACGAGTGAAGGTCTCCTCCATAGTTCGTGAACATCAGTATTTTCCGTGTGTAAACACTCCGCCTCTTGGTTGCAGGATATACAATGGATGTTATGTGACACGTCAAGAGCCGTGGAGCCAACATGGCGGGTCACTCTCCTTCCGCTCGACCCGAAAGAGGAAGCATGTTGACATGCACCAAACACTCTGCTGGAGCCAGCCCAGCTAGTAGCGTTAGAATCGTGCTGGCTATCTGCCTCAGTTCGTAAACGTTTCCTCACTGGTGCCGTACCAGGAAGAAACAAGTACCCCGAAACAAAAGATTCCTTTTGATTTGAGTCAACACTCTATGATGGGTTTTAAGTTTTGTTTTAGACCCGAAGTTTGATCGTGTGCTACCCCCGCGGGTAGAACAACGCAAACCCTGCCGGCGGTTAGCTAGCCAATGTCTCATAAACATGCTATTAGCCGGCGAATCCCCAATTCGAGGATCCGAGTTCAGTGGATGCGAAGAGAATACGCGAGCCTCACGCACCGTGTCTCTCTCGCTAAACCCCTCCACCGAAGGAAGAGCCATTCCGCTTCCTCCGGTAGGTTGTACCAAATTACCTTGTGTGCTAACACCTGAAAAAGCCAGCGTATCAGTGTGTGCAATACAAGCACAAGACGACCCGGAGGCCTCATACTGGTAACGTTTTTTATTATAAAACTTTCCAGATGCTGAACGAACAGACACCGCACCCCTGGTGCGGCCCTGGCGAGACTGCTGAGGCTGCTGTTGTGGATGTCGCGGCTCAGGATCCGGCTGGTTCGAACCCAGGGATGACTGGTCGTCAGACGACCTGCGACGGCGGCAACTTGGCGGTGGTTGGGAAAACCGGGGCCTGCGGGCTGCTGTTGAGGGCGCAGGTGCGACCCTAGCTGCTCCGATGCTTTTCGGGCTGCCTCCAATCGGTCCGCCATCATCTGGATGTCCGGACCGAAGAGTGAGCCGGTGGTGATGGGCGCATTAATAAGCGCCCGCTTCTCCTTCTCCTTTAGTGAGGACAGCCCAAGCCAGCGGTCACGGTGCCCCACCTGCGCGGCGCCCATACTTCGCCCCCCAACAATAGCAAACGCCTGAGACATGCGTAGCATGGCCACCGCTGTTGTCTGCATCTCAAGAATCTCCTCTGGAGACAGCTCCGCTTTCTGGTGGGTCAGCCGATCCACTGAGCCAGCGAGGAAGGCCATGTTGTTAGCCAGCGCTACCACCTGACCTGCACTAGCATAACATCGGTCAAAAAGGCTCGCCGTCATCCTGTCCCTCTCGGACAAGAGCAGCAGCCGACCGCCTGGCCACATGGAAGCAGTTGGAAGAAGACACCATCTTACTGCGTCTTCAATGGCTGGGACGCTCACATCCCACTCCCAATCTTCCACGGTCGAGTACGGCGCATAAGACATAGCCGGGGACTTGGCAGCCATTGGATTCTTCCAGTCGCGCTGGGCATAGCCAAAGATGGGTGCCATCCTAGGACACACCACCTTGGGGCGCGGTCTTGACTTCGGTTGGGCCAGCAGAGCATTGGTGAAGTCGTCATCTTGAGCACTGGAGGAGGGCTGCGGTGGCAGGGGCATCTCCATCCGCTCCACCGCCGACTGGAACAATCCGGGGAGGTCGTCCAGTGGATAGCGGTGCTCTGGGGGCGGCTCATCGTGCCTGAAGAGGGTCGTCGGATCTTCTTCATACACACGACGATCATCCTCCTCATCGTACTCGTCCCAAGGTTTGGAGTGGACCTCCGCCACCAGCTCTCGGACTGGCCCCGAGCCAGCCCGGAGGGTGCGTGCAGCCCGCACAAACTGCTGCCGTCGCTCGTGCTCCTCACGGGGGAGCGCTGCGCAGGCAGCACAGGAACCAGCCTCCTCATGGTGACGTAAGCCCAGGCAGACGAAACAGTCGTCATGCTGGTTCTCGGATGCCATAGGGGAGGCACACTGCTGACAAAGCTTATCCAAATCGAAAAAACTCCACGATACAAGACGTGATGACAAGTCCAATCTCTCTCAAGGCTGCGTGAAAAAGGAAGACGAGCATTGGCAGCACCGAGGCTTTATAGGAGCTGAGTATGCTACCCACTCCTACGGAGCAGGTGAGTTCAATTTTCTTTCTCAGGCACCAAGGCGGGGCCTCGGAGGGGTAAACCAAAAGCGAAGCCCATTAGAGGGCTATGCACGTACGAAATAGAACGCATTCACTCAGAGTTTTGCGAGACCCAGAATAAGCACAGGTGGAAGCAATGAATGAAACACCACAGCCTAAACCGAAAGAGGAAAGAGGAAAGAGGACTCAGGCATACTGAAGGCTGTCATACGACACCACAGGAGACAGGGCAAGTGGGAATCAATGGTCAGACCGCGGGAAAGGAGCTGAAAAACAAAGCAAGAGAGGCACGGGGGAAAACGTACAAGCTCAAATGAGCACACGAGGCAGAACCATAACATATACGACAAACCAATGGGCAGAATTAAAATGAATGGTGATCTTACCGCACCCTTCACCTTACAGAGGGGGTGTAGACAAGCTTGCATCGTCTCTCCCCTATTATTTGCTATCTTTATGGAACCTTTAGGTCAGTGGATTCCTCAGAATCAGGATATAAAAGGGATCTCAATTTTCAGGAAGGAACAAAAACTGGCATTATTCACGGATAATATCTTGATATATTTGGAACAACCCACCCAATCTCTACCCAAATTGATGTGTTGCCCAGAGGAATATGGCTCTATGTCTGGTTATAAACTTAATGTATCGAAAACATAAGTCCTGGCATTTAGTTACAAACCTATCAAGGATATTTTCCAAAAATATTGGCTAAAATGGGATAAAGTATTTGTGCGTATACTTACCAAAAACCCTGGCAAGCTTATCCAACATAAATTTTGGACCTTTTAACTCAAAACTAAAGGAGAATATAAAGAGATGGAATCCTATCCCAGTTCTGAGTTTAAGTTCAAGAGCTTAATCAGTGAAAATGAATATCCTGCCACGACTATTATATCTTTTTCAAACATTGCCTATGGTAGTGATAACCCAGCAGTTCGTGGAATGGAACAAACTCATATCTAGGTTTATATGGAATGGATGAAAGCCGAGAACTAAATATAAAACCTCAGAACTCCAAAAAGAGTAGGTCAAATGGGGCTTCCATGCTTATGAGAGTGTTATTATGCAGCCCAAATGAGGCCTTTAATATGTTGGTGTGATCCTGGCTATTCAGCTGGGTGGAAGGAGTTAGAGCTGGCAATGGCTGATAGGATCCCACAGCAAGCAACTGTTTCTGATGAAATGCTAGTCAAATATCTCTTGGACAGAGCAAATCGATTTATTAACTTGTCCCTCAAGATTTAGAAGGAAACTCAAAAACTTTGTAATATACAGAAAACGGTAAAATTATAAAGGTGGTTTTCGCTTTGATGTTGATTTCCCCCCCTCTAATTTGGGTGATTAAAGATTTCGTTAAAAGGCAGGAAAAAGTATTCCAGCTTATTTTAATTTGGTACACAAGGGGGCACTAAAGAGCTTTCAGAATGTGAGGGAAGAGTCTAAACTGGAACAGCAAGACTTAAAGATTCCTCCAAATGCAGAACTATTTTAAAAACATTACTAAAGGCATCAAATTAAAAATTTAGAAAATGGAATACTGAAATTTTTTGAATCTGCATACAAATCCGATTCCAATACTAAAATTATTTCTAGGATGTACAATTGTTTTTTAAACACAAAATCAGAAGAGGCATTGTATATTAAGGAGAAAAGGGTCTTCTCGAAGGAGGAGTGGGATATGGTCTGCTAAGTACAGTGGAAAACTACGTTCTCTGATTTGGAGGGAATTTTGTTGGAAGGGCCTTGTTCGATTCTTCATTACCCCTATGCAGACGTGGCACAGAACTAGCAACTCAGATTACTGGAGACAATGCCAGGCTGACAATGGGGATCACTGTCATATATTTGGTCCTGTCCTGTCCAAGCTGCCTATTGGAAAAACATTCACCAGACACTAGAGGAGGTTTTCAGAACTACCATCCGTTTTAGATTTGATGTTCTATACTCATGCAATATATCCCACAAAAGCTGTACTCCAAAGATAGAGCCCTCATGATAATCCTGCTGGCTGCATGTAATAAAGCTATAACTCATGAGTTGTGGAAGCCCCAAACTCCCTTAATTGAGGGCTTGATAGACATAGTTCATCAAATTTACATAATGGAGACATTATCATATTCTCTCAGAATACAAGATAAATTTTTAAATTTCTGTTTTTTTTTGGGATTTTCTCCTTTATTAGATAGTAACAGTAGAGAGAGACAGGAAAGTTGGGGAGAAGAATGGGGAAGACATGCGGCAAATGACCCGAGCCGGAATTAAACCGGGTCACCGCAAGAAGGCCACAGCCTTTATGGTGCGCGCGCTTAGACCAATGAGCCACCGGGGCGCCCAGAATACAAGATAAATTTATCAGTATATTGTCAAGGTGGATTGACTTTATCAGACCCCTCAGACAAGACTTTGTGTGAAACATAAAGACACATTGAATATTTTTGTAGTTGTTGTTCCTGTTATTTGGTTTTGTGTCATTC